>OZ025295.1:268061123-269271035 GCA_964019185.1 Maratus speculifer | reverse complement strand
CTTCTGTTTCTGGTTAAAGCAGTTCATAGAAATTCTTTACATTTAATATTTTTAAATTATTTTTTCACAATAGAAAAAAATTACATATCAATTCTAACAATTTAGTTTATATCGCTGTAAACAACTTGAATGTACAGATATGTATGGATATATCTACACTGTAAAACATTTGTGACAACGTTACTCCATAAAATTGGTGGCAGCTACGATTTACACTTCATTGAGTAATTTTTCACTTACATAATGGTGTAATAAAAACATGCATTACTGGTGTAACAATGTTACACCGATTATATCGGTTAAAATACTCCAACGATTTGGAGGCAGCAAGGGTGCCACCAGTTTTATGGAGTAACGTTACACAAATGTTTTACAGTGTATTTTATAAAGGCCAAACGTATCTGTGCGTAACGCATACGTCATTTTGCGAATGGCAGCACTTTCCTTGATATTTCGATTTTGAAATATTCGCTACTGCAAATTTTATACTTCTAACCATCGCAAATTTTCAATTTTTACACCGTCATATAGAGAAAATTATATACTTTTATATGCAATTTGTTTGGAAGCTATATTTTAATTTGTGTTTGAGATATTAGTTTTTTTTCAGTTTTTAGTACCAATTTTGTAATTGTGGCAACAGAATTACTCCATTTTTTGTTAAAATTGAAAAAAAAAATAGAAATTAAAATGCGCAACACTTTTCCATGCGATTTCGGTTTTGCGATTTTCGGTATTGCAAATTTGATTTGCACTTCTAAACATCCTATTTTTTTATTTTTTTGCTTCATCGTATACAGAAAAAATGTACTTTTAAATGCAATTTGTTTCAAGGCTGTATCTCAATTTATTTTTTCAGATATTTATTTTTTTTATAATTTTAGTACCAATTTTGTGATTGTGGCAACAGAATTACTCCATTTTCTCTTAAAATTGAAAAATGAATTAGAAATTAAAGTGCGTTTGTTATAATGGCGAATTTAGGTTTTATTTCGCTTAATAATTCGCATAATTGAGTTTTATAGTATTTTATTAATTTTAGCTTAAAATAATATTTGCTTGAGAGTTAGACTGACCAATATAAGATTTATTTTTTACTATAACTAATTTTGTACATTTATTATAAATAAATGAAACAATTCTTTTTTAAAGATTTTCTTTCGTCGAATTTCGACGGGTTCCACCTCGTATATATAATGGATACGATTAATCGGGCAATCTAGAAATCATATTTAGGAGTTTTTCCTGATATCTACCTGTTGCCCTTGAGAATGAGCTACGTACCACAATCTCTATTATTGTTGGTTAATGTTCCAATATTGCTAACCTCTCTTGACGTGTTTCAGTTTATTTTATATTGGGATATTCTATATTCATTGTAGATGTTGAATTGCAGTATTACATAATGGTTATATAGAGAGAGACACATATCCCCTTTTATGTGTGTGTGATCAAAGTAATAGAAAATTCGGTACTACTAGGTTATCCCGTCGATCAAAAAATATCGCCAAACTACAAGTTTAAATGCCAATAATGGATGATCGTGAATGTCACATTCAGTGACATTAAATACGATTCACGTGTTTAAAATGCCATTAAGGGATTTTTTTTCGACTTTTTATTTGTGTTTTTATTAATATTCTACTAATTATTTGTTTTTTCGTTATTTAAATTAAAAATTATGTCAATATGTATAATTTGGCTATTAGTTTGGCGATTTGTATAATTTGGCGATATTGGTCAACGAGATAACAGAGTAGTACCGAAAATTTTTATTTCAATATAGCTTTTTACACCAACAATTTTTGTAATCCAACAATGATCAAATTACTCGGATGTTTCATAAATTCAAAATGGTACATTTGAATGATAAATTCTATTGCATATGTTCAAATGAATTCCCATTGAATTTTAAGGGTATTTTAAAAAGGTTTTTTTTATGTATAGAAATGTTCCTTTACGCTTGTATAAATGCATATACTCCAACATATTTTGCTTTGATTTGCCACTAAAATTTAATAGCCTATATTTACCTTATTTATTTGGCAGATTACGGCAATTTACAAAAGCAAAACTTATTATTACTTTTTTTGTCCTACAAGAACAGTGTAAAAATTGGGTGGATATATATCGCTCGTAGGCTGCATTAGTGGCATAACTCAAAAAATACGAAATTTGAGTTAATACATTCTACAGCATTGCAGATTGGTATTCTTTCCAGCAGCCTTTCTTAATTTTTATTTCTTAGTAAAAAATCTTTGGTGCACAGAAAGATCAAAGTGCCGTGGCCGGGCCCTATGTTTTCCCAGGAGGCCTCTGTGTCTTATGTGTAATGTTAAAACTTGAAAATATCTAAATGGAACAGATATCCGAAAAATGAAGATCAAATTAAATGGAAGCAATTTATTAACAATTCATTATCACAAAAATTTAGAGGGACCCTGAAACGAGTCCCAATGGTCGAGGGTCATACCTAAAAAGCAAAAAGACGGGGATAGCTAAATGAAGAAAGGTCCCTGAAAACGAAGAAGATTTGCTAAAAAAGGGTCAAATTTTTAACAATAAGGTGCATAGGGGCATTAAAGGCTCCGGCCCTTAAAGTATTTTTTTTTCCATTATTATTAATTGAATTTTACGGAGTCATTTAGTACCACTTAACACTTATGACAACAATGAATCGTGTAAATTTTGCATTTCATTACAACGCGAAACTTTAAACCCATTAATCTCAGAGCCTGATTTTTTGAGTTGTGCCACTATTGCAGCCCACGAGGGATACATATAAACTAAGTATATGTATTACTTTATCATATGGACAGATTTTTTTTTAATTAAAAAAAGAATAAAAAGTATATCCTTACTAATATTATAAATCGGAAAGTGAGTTTGTTTGTTTGTTTGTTCCGCTTTCACGCCGTAACTACTGAACCGATTGCTTTGAAACTTTGCAGACGCAAAGTTAGAAGTCCGGATTAAATAACAGGGTACTTTTTATCCCGGAAAAAATTGATACTCCCGAGGGAAAACAAAAATATAGTTTGCTTGATGGATGGATTGGAGATGGCACTGTGTGTCGCTTAAAACAAGATAAAATATTGCAAACCAATATAAACATGTAAATTTAGAAGCTAAATGATACAATAATGAATCCCCGAAAACGAGGAATTCCCGGGGGATGACGTACTATTTGTTTTATCGTCTAAAATTTTTTTTACATCTACTTATCCTGAAATAACTATAAGTCAACGAATTACTAATTGGTATAAGTATTAGTTACGTTATTTAGTTCTTGAGGTATGCGATAGATGGCGCTGGGTGTTTTTAAAACGTGGTAACGATGTGCAGTAGCTGTATAATAGTTAGGTTAGTTTAGTGCTTTTTTTCTAGGTAGGTATCTAAAGTAGTTATTGTTTTCTCGATAGGTAATTACGTCGCTTTGTTCGTCTTTTAGATTGTTTTAGTTTAGTTTGGGATTTTAGTTTAGTTTAGATTTATAGTTTACTCATATTTTCACAATGCCTCGCAAACATAAATCTAATTTGTCGAGCACCTCATCTAAAGCTCCGGCAATGAAAATTGCCCGATCTCAAGAATCGTCTCTTCATGCTGAATTAAGAAGGCGCGAACAAGCAGAGCGTCAGGCTGCTTCGAGAGCTTCTGAGCTACCATCTCAGCGCCAGCAAAGACTTGAGGAGCAAGCCGCTCGCCAAGCTTCTTTGTGGGCTTCTGAGAATGGCATTCGTACTCAAGTCCGTTTATCGCAACAGGCTCCACGTAAGCATTGTCAGCTCTATGTAGCGTGTTCCCGGGTTTCCAGTGCCCAAAATCTGCATGTTTTTGCTCCACAAGGGAAAACATATAATATAGTGTACCATTCAGTTTTGGTTTAACAACTAATCGTATCCAGCGTTACATCGCGCTTCTTGCATTTTTCCGTGGAAATGAGAAGTTTTCTTATAGTTGTGCTTTATACCGCAATATAACCGAATTCCACGCGTGCGAAGCCGCGGGCGGAAAGCTAGTTTTTAATAAAAGAAAGGCATTTACTCTGAGAAAATATTGTGTGATCGTATTTTATTAACAAGTAATTAAAAAATAATAAATGAGTTCATTTGAGTAATACAAGAAAGCCATAGCGTCTCTACTGTTTTGTGTTAGTGCTAAAACTCCCGCCATTTTGTCGTTGCGGATATTAATTATGTAGTATTGAGCATTTGGTATGCAGAACAATGGTTACATCAGTGAAAACGAATGTACGAAAAAAACATGTTAGCTAAAACACAAAATGCAAATTAGTGTGCGAACAAAGCCGAAACGTCAGCCAATCTAGAGTTTCAAACTGCTATTTTTGAGCTTATTGAAGTTATTAGTATAAAAAATGTATTTTTATCAGTAAAAAGATTAAACTTTCAAAACTACGTCAAAAATCTTTAATATATTTCGGCTTTATTTTCAAAAACGAAAATAAATGTAAAACATATTTAAAATTTTTTATCAGTGATTTTAATGAGAATGAATCCTTAATGTTTCAGCTATGACCCAAAATGAAGCAAAAAAGATGAGGGGCTGTTTCCAAATATTAGAAGTACGTTCAGTTTCATGAGTGCTGTATTGTACACTAATACACTAATATGTACATTAATCAATGCGTATATGGTTACAGCCCTTTACCTTTTTGCTTTTTTCTGGGAAACAACCGAACATCTTCTTCTATCTTAGACTATCTTAGCCTATTCTATCAACGATAAGTATTAGAATTTTTAAGCTATGTTTTTGAAACTTTCACAAAGTTTGCTCTATAAGCTTAGCTAACACATTATGAAAATAATATTTTCATTGCTTTCGCGTATACGCAGTAAAGATGTTTTAATAAACATTATCATTATTCATACAATTTTTATTATTTTTTAATTCAGATTAAAGGCTTTTGTGTACAATATGATTTGTCATGTTTTCTGAAAAGAAACTTTATTTACATATATATAAATAATTCTGCAAATTACAAACAAAAAAACTTAGCAAAATTTGGGCCTGTTTTTATAAAAACCTTATTTTTTCTACGAGTATACATACTATTCTCCTAAAAATGAACACATTTTATTACAGTAACCCATTTGAACCAATTTTGAACGCTTTTGCTACATTAGTTTTGACAATATGATCCAAAAGATATTTGTTCTTTTTTAATTTGTGGACGGTCCCATATGGGACTTTCGCAAAACATCTTCATATATATATATAATCCGTACTAATCTATTTACAAACTTGGAGTTTCAGAGTAATTCTTCATGTATTTGTCTAAATATTTAACAAAACGACTAAAATCTCAAGGTGGTCACATTAATATGACTCTGCGTATATATATATATATATATATATATATATATATATATATATATATATATATATATATATATATATATAAATACATACAAGGTGTTTAAAAAATGACCGGTATATTTCAAAAATCAATAAAAACTAAACGGGCAGCGATAGAAGTACACCGTTTGTTGCAGTATGCTTTTTACAACAGTAAATTTTCAGGCAGACAAGGTTACGAAATTAGTTAAAATTTTCAACAGCAGTCTAAAAAATCTAAAATGCGATGTTTTCCACATATCCGCTGTGCCAGCAATAATGTAACAGCAATAAAATCGCATGCAGCGCCATCTGTTGTTGAAAATTGTAACTAATTTCGAAAGTTTATCTGCTTCAAAATTTACTGTTGCTCCAAGCATATTACAACAAACATTTATTTCTATCGCTGCCCGTTTAATTTTTATTGATTTTTCAAATATACCGGTCATTTTTGAAACACCTGTATATATATATATATATATATATATATATATATGTATATATACAAGTTTTTTGTCAATCATCCAAAATTTGGTTTCTGTTTAGTGAATAGATTCCGGTTGTCAAAATCCAAACTTTAGACTATTCTTCGCGCCCGATCGCCGGGAAGTCTTGACCTCTGTTAGATGATGTGCAAATTCTGCCTTCAGTATAGTTCTGAATCTGCTACCAGAGGTGATTTTTTTTCATCTAAACTAAACTTTTTTTCACTGGTATTTAAAAAACAAAATAATGCATCAAAAAGGAATTAAAGGAGATGAATCGAATTTCGAGGAAGTGTGTTTAACCTTATATTATTTTTTTCATACAGATGCTGTGCTTATAAAACTATATCAGAGTTTAAGTTTCTAAACCAATTTATGTTTACACGTTCTCGTGATGTTTCACGTCAATCATAAAATAGAAAAAAGTAAAATATATGTGTAATCTTCAAATGGAAACATAGCGATGTTAATTTTAAACAAAGTCGTTGTGACATAAAGTAGACCAATCAAAAAGCTTTATTATGATTAAATTGTTATGTCTCAAAAATGTATCATTACTACACAGTATAAATAACACAATAATAAAAAAAGAATATTTACCTGTATTGGATTGCTCTCATATATGGTTGGTTTCAGCATATAAAGTATGAGAGCTTTGAGAGAACAAATCATAAGTTAATTTCAACTTTACGCTGGATAATTAGAGCTTGAGGGGTTTTGAAGCTTTGGGTCAATGGCCATTAGTTGACAAAACAGCGTGTACTTGTAGTTGGCACTGTTCTTTGCATTCATGTTATCGCGTACAGAGCGGAAGATATGAAATATGAAAACTAGGCCTTCTGTAACAAACTAACCCCATTTTACAGTAATAAATAATAAAATTTTAAAAAGGAAACAAAAACAAACTAACAAACAAAAACAATCATATTTTGTAAACAAACTTTCTTTTTACAAAGTTTATTTGTAAAATAGTTATAACATATAATCAACGTGAAAAAGCAATGAGATACGATAAATGTAAAAAAATAATAAGATATAATCAATTAAAAAAGAGTAGCAGCATTGTTTTGCGGCATAAAAAAGCTTTTATTTTATATTACCAATGGAAAGGTTTTTTTCATTGCTACATACATACGACATAACAATCAGTATAAAATTAAATTTATTTTTCTTTCATTACACCCCTCTTCCATATAAGAATTTTGCAAAACAAAATCCCCTCACCGTAACAAATGATCACAATGTAGAATGAGGGAAAATAAAAAAATCTTTTGCATAATTTAGGTAAGTTTTTTTTATTTCACGAAAAATAATTCGATTTGAAATGAGTAATAATTTTGTTAATTGAAACATCTTACATTTTCCATAATCGATTTTCGCTCCAAAATTATTATTTTCTTTGGTCGCTCAAAGTAGTTTTAAAGAAAATATAAATATGAAAGCATCATTATTTACCATGTACGAAAATAGATGCAGTATGATAATAATTCCATGTCTTTTATTATTATTATTTTGCGACAGATAAAATTACATTTTGGATATATTTATTTTATGATTATTTACTTTTTAAATTTTCCATAACCTCAGTTTCGTTTTTGGCAGATATTATCAGGACATCCATGTAAATTATTACAGTAATTTTTTAATAGATTTCTAAATACATTATATATAAATGTACATTTGAAATAGACTAAGAGTATTGATCAGTCTGAATGGACACTTTGGTCCTAAATATGGGCTAGAACTATTTTTTTCTCCTGAGGTGAAAATCTTCAACGGACAGAACAAATTGAAATTTCGTCAGTAAATTAATTTTCCTTTTAAAATCTATCGTTTTTCTTTTATTGGAACATAATTCTTAACTAAAGGAGATAATTCAGAACGAAAAATTTCGTCAGGAATTTGATTTACATCAATTTTAGGCTTATTTAGGAAATTTACTACGTTAACGAAAAAACTAATAGACCACACTTCTATTTTAAATATTTTCTTTTCATTCCCATACAAGGTTAATTTTGTCTGATGACTAACTTCAGTTTCAATAGTTGGTAATGAATAAATTTAGTACGCTTTTCTCAGTAAAAATATGTAACAAATCCTGTTACGAGATTAACTGAAGATCCTTTATTTGATATACAAAGTACATTGCTAACTGTAATCGAATGATTTAACGAAATATCTGGTTGAACTTTAATTACATATCTTTAAGTTTAGTATTATGTGTTAGGAAACCAAAACCGGCAAAATCGCTTAATCTTTTCTATTAGATCGAACTCCTTCAGTGCCGAATAAGAAATTATGCAATAATTTCATTTCATTAGTTCGTTCATTTTGAAACCCATCCTAATTTTGGGATGTTTACGACCTTCATAATAAAATTCAGATAGAATACATAACAAACTACAAACAATATTCAGTTTGATAAACGATTTTTGCAAATTACTAAGCAACTGCCTTGATACCACTAGATTACAAATAACAGAAACTTATTTAAACATTTGTCTTTCCTAGTGCTCGATAACTTCATAATCCCTCTTCAGCACCCACACTTGCAGGAACAGAATTTACACTGAACACCGGTTACCTTTTTATGTATCTGTACAATATTTATTTATTTTTTAAGTGCAAAATGGTTTTAAATTTTTGTAATAATGATTTGAACACGAAAGGATCCTTAAGATTTCAGTCAGGGGGTTTCAGAATATATATGAATTATTTGAAGGAAAAAAAAAATATTTTTTTACAAATATTTAAAAATACTAATTTTTAATGAAATATTACATTAATTAATTAGATATACATACATTATATGACCAAAAGTGGCTGGCCTCGTTCGATTCTCGACATTTCTTGAAATATCTAGAAAAATATATGAGCAATGATACAGAAATTCTAAGTGTATAAACATAATAATACATGTTATACATTTCCATGAAGATTTTTTCTCTACACACCTTAAAAGACTGTCAACAAATTTAAAAAGAACGAATAACTTTTCGATAACCCAGTCAAAACTGATGTAGAAAAAGCGTTTAACCTGTACATTATTATTAAATGGCATGTTGTAATGAACTGTGTTGATTTTTTTTCGGATAGCACGTATACTCGTAGAGAAATTAAGGTTCTTATAAAAACACTCCCAAATTTTTCCAAGTTTTTTGCTCATAATTTGCAGAGTTCTCAGTGCAGAATAATGTTTTTTTCAAGAAATATGGCAAACAACATTGTACACAATACTCTGCAATAAGAATTAAAAAATAATAAAAATTGTACAAAAAAATTCGCCGCTTTACAAAATATCTTTTTCATTGCACATGTTTGGAGTCTGTCAAAATTTCATTTGCATATTGTTTTAGCTACATGTATAAAGAAACTTTTTTGAAAATTTCAAAAACATAGACTTCACGAATGGGCAATAAAAATTTATTTTTCAAAATTCTGTGCAAAAAAAACTGAAATTAATAAAACATTCTATAGAATATAGTATAAATGAACTAAAAGTACCATGTCATGGGACAAGAATTGGTAATATTTTTGGATTAAAAACTTAAATCTTGACGGAATTATTGGTTTGTTATGAGGTAGGAATCGAAACAATGCTTCGGTCTACAAATCGGCGAAAGATCCATAATGATTTGGGAAGCTCTTAGTCATACTGTATTATGCGAATTAGTCAGAATTTCGGGTCGTAATACCAAGCTATGTTATATAATCATTTGATACTGTTTGGCACTTTTTAGGTAGTGGTAACCAGATGTTTCAACAAGAGCAATGCTCCTAAATCCTAAATGTGTCTAAATTCACCCAGCAAGGGCTGAAAAAAGGAAAAATTTGATTTTGTTTAAAATATTATTTATTTTGGTTTTGACTTAAACTCCTACGAAAAAAGTTTGGATGCATTAAGTCACAAAATTTATGTTAAAAGAAGCATTTTTTATCTGCCAATGAACTGGAAGTAACAATTGTTAAAAAAATGACAATATATTTCTGAACTTGTTCTTAATCACCAGGTCACTTCTAGGAAAAACAGAGTGTTTGAAGTCATAAGTAAATATAGATGACCAATATTGTATTAATTTGCATATTATTTTTGTTTCAGACAAGTCACCTTATAATTCTTAACAATAGATTTTTCAATCTCTGCTAATATTTTTGTTAACATTGATATGTAGAGCATTAATCAAAATTATTGCAAATTAATTTTAATAACTATGTTTCATTTTGATATTTCATGTGTTTAAATTATAAGATAAACTTTTATGTACTTCATAATTTTCAAAATCAAAGTTTTCATATAATATCTTAACACCATGTAGTGCCCAAAGAATTAAAAGAAGTAGTTTAAATGTCAAAAGGAAATAGAAATTTTAGTGCAAGATTTAAGAATAAAATATTGAATAAAGAAAAAACTACTCTAATGCAAATGATTATACAGGGTGGTCATAAAAAAAACTTTGCCAGTATATGGAGCTCTAGCGGCCAGTCCGTTCAACGTATCGAGGTGAAATTTCAGATATGCCTATTCAGAGGTATGAGCTCCAGATTCTGTGAACGGCAACAAAATGACGCTCACAGTTACGGTTATAATTACAGAAACTCGAAATTTTCCAATAGCAACACCCATTTTTTTCATCGCAATTTGCTCAGCGCATGCAAAAACCCTAAAGAGCATTGGAACCATACGTGTATCGCAAGAAACGGAAACGTTATGCACGCACAAAAAACTGTTCTGCGAATCCTCCCCCACACACAAAAAACCGATTGGAAGCAAGGAGGAAATTTGCATATGACCCAGAGTCAGTACAGTAATCTCTGATTACAACACAGATCGGAGAAATGAAAACTTTTATTTGGATTACACATTTCCCATATATGTGCCATCAGAGGCAATTACACATTGCATGGTAGCGACTATGGACAATACAGCAGAACGTTACATCGCATGAGAGATATTTGCATTCTCACTTTTCATAGAATTGTACATCTACACTTTAGATTTTAGATATCCCCAGAACCTGAAATCCATAATAGTAAGGTCGGAGGGATTGCGGAGGTCATTGACGTAACCAGTTAAGGTGAAATGTGTCTCGTCCGTTCATAATATGCGAAGAGGCCGATCGTTATCTCCATCATATTGGATAAGAAATTCATTAACAAAGTCTATATGTTGTTGATGGTCTCTCACTTTCAACATCTGGGCGCGCTTTTGCCGGTAAGGAAACATGCGGATTACAGAGCGCAGTAACATTAAGACCATTGATTTCGGTATACCAAATACACGAGATACAACTTCTGTAGTTTGCATGTGTCCTCTGTCCACTATGTGATGCACTTTCATTACAATATCCTCAGGAACAGTTGGTCGTCCGAATCGAGAACTATAACAGGTGCAGCCGATTTCTTCTAATTTCATTACTAAATCAAGAAGAGCTTGTGAAATGCATAGGCCATGTATTTGGCGATGGTTTCGACGGTAAACGCGCCAGATTTTCGCAGTATTTATCTCATTCTGATAATAGTTTTACCACTTCACCACGAACGAAGTCATTTTGTTGGTATCTCCGATCTCCGACTGAAGAACTAACATTCCCACCCAACTTTTTATCCGTTTTCTACGCTGACTATCTGGCAAACGACGTTCCGCGATTGGCATTTTGTCTTTGTCACATTCAACTATTCTTTGTGCATCTTGATCCTGTTTTTTTGGGGGCTGTTCGTAGAGTTCAATTTGTGCGAGCATAACGCGTCCGTTTATTGTAATAATCATACCGTTCCAACGCTCTTTAGGGTTTTCGCATGCGCTGAGCATTTTGATATGGAAAAAATGGGTGTTGCCATTGGAAAATTTCAAGTTTCTGTAACTATAACCGTAACCGTGAGCGCCATTTTGTTACCGTTCACAGAATCTCGAGCTCATACCTTTGAATATCTATATCTGAAATTTCACCTCGATCGGTTGAAAGGAGTGGCCGCTAGAGCTCCATATATCAGCAAAGTTTTTTTATGACCACCTTGTATTTCAAATATATTATGAACTCCCAAAACATTCATGTTTTTTTTCTGTCCAATATCATTGTTCTGTGAATTTGTAATATCATTTTCCTTATGGGGGTTAATTTTTATGTTGAAATGATTAAATTTTTTTCTGCATTTTTCGGATTCTTATAGTCTATAGATTAATCCTGTAAAAACATTTGGTCAAACACCAATTTTTTAGCTGTTTTTAATGCTTGAGAGAAACGCAACCACTGACATAATAGCTCGCAGTACTGGCTGAAAAAAACTCGGCTGATAATGTTATGTCTGTAGGGGTATTCTTTTCAAATATAACGCACAAATTTTATATTTTTACATTACCTTTTTTGCATAAGATAGCTGACGACGATCTGCAACTGGGCTAGCTTTTACTTTTTCGATTTTGGTTACATATTTTTTATATTATGATAGTTTCAATTTCAGTTCGAAATATTTAAAATATTTTTTTAAAAAAGCAATCTGAAACCAAAATCGAAATGTAAAAACTAGCCCGGTTTTAGATCGTCCTCAACTATTCCATGCAAAAAAGATCGTGTAAAAATATTAAAATTTGAGCAAGATATTTGAAAAGAATACCCCCATAGACATAACATTATCATCCGGGTATCTTTCAATCAGTAGTGTAGGCTCTTAAGAGTGTTCTTAAATCCAGAAGGGCAACTTTCTGACGCATGCTTTAGTTTATTTTTGTTCGAAAATGCATGAAAATATCTAATTGCTCTTAATTTTCTGTTTTTTAAAAAACATAATAGAACACAAGTCTTTTTAACAAGCATTTAAAATTGACATGTTTGAGCAGATTTCCCGACGAAAGCAGAAAAACGGATGATTATGTGATCACAATAGCTTAGAACTGGATAGGTAATTTAATGATCATATAATTTAAAACTGAGTTCGATTCGAGATCACTTCCATAGAGAGGCCTTTCAGTTTTATATATTTCTGTTAAAAAAAAAAATGAATTTCTAAATGTGTCAAAACGCTTTGCGCTTGTTGAGCGGAGCAGTTGAGAACACGCTGCTTTGAAGCCCCCTGTGCTCTCGGAAGATTTTTCACTTTCTACTCCGACCCCTGACGATCAATGAAGAAAACACATGCAATTTAAACGAAAATTTGGACAACCGTATGGTTTTTTTCTTCTGCAAAGCATTTGCGTTATTACGACAACGAAATCACTTAGAATGTAACTTATATATCCATGAACTTCATAAGCAAATTATTTGTTAGTTTGAATGACGGTAACTTCAATAGAATTATTTATTGTACAGTATGCACATTGAATTACGGGAAATTCAATTAGAACAAGTCAGAAAATTCATGTCAGTCGAAACAAATAGGTGGCATTCATACTCTGACGAAGTTTCTAAAATATATAGTACTTCGGATAGAGTATAGTAACCGAAATCTTTTGTGTGTCCATGTCAATGCCAAATACGTTCTATTATACTGGATTTAACTTGCGTAACCTCAGCAACTATATCAATTTCATAAAATGTAAAATAGTTTAATAGAATTAAAACGCCCCACAAACAAGTTTCCCCCCCTTGTCATTATGTAATATAATATTTTCGTGTGGCCTTGTACTTTGAAAAAATATTATTTGCATCACAGATTGTACAGAATGTAAATTTTAGTACATATTTCATAGGTGCATATTAATTGTAATATGTTAGAAAGAGTGTAACATCATCAAAATGCTTTTGCAACAATTTTTCCAATTGATAGTAATGTAAAGGAATATTTTTGTTTATTGAACTGTAATCGCCTGTAATTGAACTTTACATCCGATTTTCATAAAATTTGACAAAATTGTGTAATAATTACACATTTTAAATTTCAAATGACTGAGTAATTTAGTTGCTATATGCGGACAGAGAGACTGACAGAATATCTCTGATGATAGAATATATATATATATATGTATATGTATATTGTTAAAAAATATCCACGTTGTAACATTGCATATTTTTTCTAAATAAATTACTGATACAAATATAAGTTTTAATTATGGAAATATATAAATGTGTAAATTCTTAGTTGAGAAAAAAAAATGACCATCATTTTAAAAATCTATTCAACTGAAAAATAAAACTCTTTTTTTTGTTTCATTAGCGGAAGGAATATTTTTTCCTTTGTTTGAAGAAACAAAAGCATTAATAGGAAAAAAACTGGTTACACTTTTTTATCCATTCTTTTGTTTCACTAAACAAAGGGAATTGAAGTGGAACTAATGACTTATTCTAGATACCTAAGAAATAAAAATCCTAATCTTTTTTAATTCGTTATCTATCTGAGTAATCGTTATGATCGTTTTAAATGAAATTTTTTGCACCAGTCATTAAAAAATATAATAAATTTCGATATCTTCTCACGTAGAATATGATAATTAGGCAGAATTTTATTTCATACAACTATCTACCTATTAAAGAGATTATTTAAAAAAAGCATAATTTAACTCTTTTTAAATTTTGTAAAACTGCGTTATAAAATAAATATATTTTGCTATATAGAATAAAAAAGTTACATAATATTAAACAAATTAATAGTTCTATAATGCACTGTAAAATAAATTCATTAAATTTACGGCAAAAACTGCTGATAGTAATGTTGTCAGCAGTTTTTGTAGTAAAAATTGCAGTAAAATTAGATGTAATTTTTTTATTACATCTAAGTTTACTGAAATTTTTATGGCAAAAACTGCTGTAACATCGTTGCCAATAATTTTTGTCATTAATTTAATGGATTTCTTTTTTACAGTGTGTTTTAAAATGATTACTTTTCTAAGTTACTACATTTGAAAAAAAAATGTCATCTAAATATTAAAATGCTACATTTAAATAACTATATTTTTGCAAATGTGTTTGTACATTTACAGACACATAATTGTCATAATATATTTTTTCGTGATAACCCCTTAACGCGCAGTGTTGCCGGGTCGGCAACACCTAAAGTTCCCCCTGTTTGGAGACATAAAAATTCCGTGAATATTTCAAATACTACTCTAATGGCTACTTTAAATCTTTCTTATGAGTTCTAGATGACAGTACCACAGAGATCAAGCTCCACTGTTTTTAAATAATAGGTAAAATATTTTACTGTAATACGCGCTTCACAGCAATGCTATTCTCACTGCGCTTATCAATGCTTTACTTATGGGAGGTTACCACTTCGGCAACAGCTGTATAATTAAAATGGTTAATGCAATCTTTACAAAACAATACCTGTGTACTCCTCTAGGCCTAAACAGATTGCCTATTTTTTCTTTTCTTTAAATTCCAACTTTAAAGAGTAGTGCGCCGAAAGGGTTAATAAAAGTTTAAAATAAACAAATAAACAATAAACTAATTGCCTGAAATGGTTAATGTGTAAATATATTTGGTCATAAAAAACTTGATTGAAAATATATGTGCACCTGCAGAAACTATGTATAAAAATTGTATAAAAGAATTTTTTTTTAAATATGTTCTGAAAAGTGTGCTAGAATGTGTACTAGAAAAAGATCAGTATTACACAAGCATTTTGAAAAGTGTCCCATAAACATTCTAAAAAGTGTTCAATTAGCATTATAAAAACTGTTCCATATGTGTTCTAAAAAGTGTTCCAGAAAGTGCGCTGAAAAGCTTTCCAAAAATGGTGAGATAATGTGTTCCGAAAAGTGTTCTCAAATGTGTTCTAGAAAGTGCGCTGGAAGAAATAAGTGTTCCATATGTGTTCTAAAATGTGTTCCAAAAAGTGCGCTAAAAGTGTTCTAAAAAAGGAGACAAAATAAATGTTCTAAAAAAGTGTTCTGAAAATTGCTTAATGATTTGCAGTGTATATTGTCAGATAATAGTGAGATTGTATTCTGATTTTTTATCCTTGTTCCAAAGATTATTTCAACAAAAAAACGATTAAATTAGTTATATTAAATACGTTTTTTAAAGACAATTTTTTTTCGAAATAATGCTGACGATATTTCTTATTTTTATGAATAGTTACACAAATTTTAGAATTATACACATTCTTAACAATTTAGATTATCTTGACTGTTTAAAATTTGTATCACATTTTTTTCTTTTACAAATAACTATATATTACAAATAACTATATTACAAATAACTGTATTGCTTATTTTGCTTCTCACTTAACATTTTTTCTCATTTTTTTCTGCTAAAAACCTTGGAGTAACTTCTTTGTATAGATTCAATATAATATTTTAGTCATTGTTACAGTGTGGTCGAGAATTTTGACACATTATAATTATGATGTTTTCTAAAAGCCCGGGAGGTGGCAACACAGACAGTTCACGATCCAGTTCACGGGTAAAATACAGGATTACTTAAATTTTGAATCGCATATTAAAACCCAATCAGTCTGCACAGTCTTTTCTTGATAAAAAACACGTAAAAACCCGAATTTAATGGTTGACTTGAAGATTTACCATTGTGTTTCCCTGCACTTAAAAAGATGAAGACATAGAAGATTTGGAACAAAATGACCTAAAGAGAAGTCGAATGCTAGAATCGAATTTTTGGGTGTTTTCCCACCAAGGTATGACTTGGCACACTGATTGTATTTTAATATGCAATCGAGATTTAATTAGTCCTAGACTGTCATCTTTGAACTGGATGAGATGATACTATTTTTCTGTAACTTCCCGGTCTATAAATAGAAAAATCTCTTTGTATAACTTGTTATCTTTATTAAGAAAACAAATCAAAATTAGCAGTATTTGCCTGATTAACTGCTGAAGAATATAGTTAAAGTTGGTAATATTAGTACAATTTAAAATTAGTAGTACACCTAAATAATTTTAAATAAGTAGAACTCCTAAAATGAATAATACAAAGACCAAAGGTTAATTCATTAAGGTAACCATCTAAGCATCTTGCAAATAGGCAAAACTGTAACCTTCTTTTAATTACATTTTATTTTAAATGCCCTGGAAACATTGTTCTTTGAACATTTAAGAAAAAAAAAAACTTAATTACATTCAAAACATTCTAAAATTTATTGAAAATACATTAAATCTACAGAATTATAGTATCTTAAATATTACCTATATTGCAGAAAAACCTGCAGATTAGAGAACGGAATGTTATGTTCTAAACACTTAGAAGGTCATTAGTACAATTGTGAATTATTTGTTACTTGTATGAGTAAAACACAAATATGATGCATGTCTGTGTTGTAGGTTAGCACGCATTAGCAATAGAATATGAAATTGGAAAAATTAAGCTTTCTCAAACAGAGCTAGGATCAAGAGAGTTACAAGGTAAATTAAGGCTCCATTCCCAGGTCAACGAAGCTCTCGCGAGCTAAGGTTATTCCTGTGGGAAGTTTATTTTCTGATATATAGTTTGCATTTTGACATTTGTTATTTATTTATTTATTTATGTAATTATTTATTTATAATTTATAATTTATAATTTTTTTTATTTCTTATATACATATATATATATTCATAGATGAGGTGCATCTCTACATCGCTCCTTTTTTACTTTTTTAATTTTGGTTGCAGAAATTTTTTAAAAGTCACTTTTACTTTCGGAACCTGTTTTGAAAGTGAAATTAACTTTATAAAACATACCTGCAATCACTATCGAAAAAACAAAAAAGGAACGATGTAGAGATGCACCTCAGCTATGCAATTCAAGAAATCTCTCTCTCTCTCTCTCTCTCTCTCTATATATATATATATATATATATACATATATATATATATATATATATATATATATATATATATATATATATATATATATATATATATATATATATATATGTGGGTATAAAGGATGAAGTATTAAGCAATTAAAGATAATATACTCAATGATTTAATGAACGTGATATCCCAATTGAGACTCACGTGAGGATGCATAAAAAAGAACGAGGTGTTCTATAGATTTCAGCGATGGCGAGTTGGATGGATTTTTAATCCAAAGCTCAGAGAAGCTTATTTATTTTAAATATTATTCAGTTCTACTGTTATTTTTGAATGCTACGTATATATTTTATGTCTAGTAAACCTTTTTATCTTATCAAGAATATTTGTTTTGCTTAAATCATAAGCTAATCACTCAATATTCCCACAAGTTTTGGGGGTTCGTTGCCGGGATTGAAGGATTTGAATGACTTGGATTTGAATGATTTCGCTGATTTATATTTGAATTTGAATTTCACGATGAAAGCTATTTTACACTAAGAAGGTCTAAGTCTAAGAAAAATGTTTTGTTTTTAAACTAATACGTATTATGTAAAAAAGGAACTGTTTGTTATATGTGTAATGATTAGAAATTATCCGTAATCAAGCCTGCAAGATAGTGCACTATATTGTTTTGTTGAAGTGTAAACAAAAATTATAATGTCTGTTCTGAATAAAGCTAGAAAGGCGGACTTGTTAACGTTGTGTGATGATCTAGGTATAATTGTGCCTCAGAGTCCAAGAATCATTGATTTGATAAAGTTGGTGACTGAATCGAAGGATTATGAAGAAAATTTTGTAAAAGTTCGACTTGAAGTCATTGCCGCGGAGAGAATAGAAAAAGAAAGACTAGAAGCAGAAAAAGAAGAAAGAAGATTAGAAGCAGAAAAAGAAGAAAGACGACTAGAGGCAGAAAAAGAAGAAAGACGGTTACGGTTAGAATCAGAAAGAAGATTAGAGGAAAAGAAGATGGAAATGGAGTACGAATTACGAAAAATTGAACTTCAAGGAAATATGATAAATACAAGTGACGGTTCGGCTGTAACTGGTACAGGTAAGCAACTAGATTTGTCTAAATTAATGTCACACTTTGATGGGAAGGGTGATATTAGTATCTACTTAGCTCTATTCGAGAGACAGATTTCTAGGATGAATATAACAAAAGAGAATTGGGTCATGCACTTATTAAGTTTAATGCCGCTAGAAATTGCTAATGTTATAACTAGAGAACCAGAAACATTAACAAATAACTACGATTATGTAAAAAACTTGCTGCTCAAAAGATTCAAATTGACGCCAGAAGAGTTTAGGCAAAAATTAATGTCGCATAAGAAAGAAAATTCAGCCACTTGGCGCGATCTAGCATTTGAGTTAAGGAATTATTTAGAAGAATGGATTACCGGTCTTGATGTGTCGAATTTTGAAGATTTAAAAGAATTAATACTGGTAGATCAAATCAAAAGAAGATTACCGATAGAAATGAAGGAACATTTCATCGATGATCTTCCCAAAATTAAAAGTGTTGATACGTTAGTTTGTAAATTAGATGATTACGAAACAGCAAGGCGTAATATTAAAACCATGAATAGAAATTCACACCACTTTGAAGATAGGAAGTCAAAAATGCGCGAAAATAACAATTCAAAACCGTGGTTACCATCTCAACGTTATGATACTTTAAGAAAACAACAATTCGCAGATAATACAGATAATGTAAATGAATTTTCTTATTTAAATGAAAAGAACAGGGCACAAATTATGTGTTTCAAAAGTAATCGTCTTAGCCACGTAATATCGCAGTGTAATAATGGGAATAATAAACAAATAAAAAATGACAGCCAAAATCCGCGATTATCCAACTACAAAGAGATGAATTCCGCAGTAATCAAGCAAACTAACAGTGCCAAATCAGATTACATGAAAAATATTGATATTAACGGTGAAAAGACACAGATCTTCTTCGACACTGGAAGTGATATCAGTTTGGTGAGTTACGAATATTATACGAAAATAGGCTCGCCAAGATTATTTTCAAATAATATCTTTTTGTCCGGCATAAATAAAATAGTTGTTTATCCAAAAGGATACTTCCCATATGAATTTAATATTGATGGTTTTCTAATCAGAACAAATTTGTACGTACTAGAATCTCTTGAATATGATATTTTACTGGGATATGATGTCATTAGCAAATTAAATTTGGCGATAGACGAGAACGGAATTAAGATCGTTGGCAAACGCAATAGTATTCAAGTAGGTTACACTAAAGTTCAGAAGAATTCTGATATAAAATTGAATCATGCTGCCAAAAATAATAATGAAATGAAAACGTCTACGTTAGATAATTCACGTGATGAAAATGTTATACTTGCAAATGATAATAATGCAGGAGGTAATCACTTGATTAATTTCGCGAGAGTCATAGAAGAAAATGAAATTGATTTGAATCACGTGAGAAATTTGAAAATTAGAAAAGAAATAAATGAGAAAGAAGAAAATTTAATTAGTAAGAAAAGATTGAATGAAAGAAACGAGACATCACAAACAGGACGAATGAATGACCTAAAAGAAAAACGCAATTTATGTGCACGCGCCAATGAAAATAAAAATGAAACGAGGAAAATTAAAAAATATTATAAACGGAAAAATACGAGGGAAGAAAAGAATGTTGAAGGAGTTAATGCAAATAAACAGAAATTTATCAGAAATTACAAGAAGCGTGATTACAATGATAGAGATGAAGAAAAGAAATATTATTCGAGAAATAATTTTGATGGAAAACGTCACACATATGAAAATTGGAGAAACAGCAAACAGAAACATTTAGAGGTACAGCAAACAGAAAGGAAATATGAAATTTTTGAAAAAGAAAGGGCTGAACCGTGTGAAAAGGATACTTTTAAATTTAAAGGCAAAAGAAGCATAAAAACAAATTTTAATGGTCCGCGTAGAAATCTATATTTTTGGAGTAATGGTAGTTATAGAAAGCAATTTAACATGATGAGAAAAGTACCTAACAAATATGAATTAAATGATACCGAGTTAATCCAAGAAATGCAGTATGGAACAGGAATGAAAAGGAGAAAATTCCATGGACCTAATAAAAACATTATAGAAAAATCACATGATCATTATGATGCAAAGAGGATTGGAGACCATAGTGGACAAGATATCCACTATTGCAAAATACGTCAAGCCGTGGGGCAGCTGGCGAGGTCGCCAGGAACGTCAGGATGACCGAAAATGTGGGTATAAAGGATGAAGTATTAAGCAATTAAAGATAATATACTCAATGATTTAATGAACGTGATATCCCAATTGAGACTCACGTGAGGATGCATAAAAAAGAACGAGGTGTTCTATAGATTTCAGCGATGGCGAGTTGGATGGATTTTTAATCCAAAGCTCAGAGAAGCTTATTTATTTTAAATATTATTCAGTTCTACTGTTATTTTTGAATGCTACGTATATATTTTATGTCTAGTAAACCTTTTTATCTTATCAAGAATATTTGTTTTGCTTAAATCATAAGCTAATCACTCAATATTCCCACATATATATATATATATATATATATATATATATATATAGGGTGACACATTGCACCTTTTAAGGGTGAAAGTCTTGTCTCACTGATGACACTCTTAGTGGAGTTAGAATGGCATTAATTAGGGTGAAAAGATTTCACCCCTAATCCAGAGTGCCCAATAATGAAAAAAAATCATAAGCTGACCTTTGGCCCGCAAAGGATTTAAGCCCCTAACTTCTGATTGCAAGCTCAACGCTCTAACAATTCAGCCATTGAGCTCAACTTCAAACTCTGTCTGAAATGTTCAAATGTCCTGAAATTCAAAGGCTGATTTATATAAAAAGCTCCCCAAAAGTTAGCCATCCGAAGTTTTAAACGATATTGGGATAATGCCTGCGCGGTGATAGTCTTCGCAGGGAGAAATTGTTGTTTTGATCCACCAGTGACGGCGAGTTGAAGAGGAAGGACACACATCACAGAGCATGCGCAAATGACTAAGGGTTGAAAATCTTCCAACGGTATACATTGCGCGCATTCTAATTAGTATGAATCACCCAGTGAGGGATCAAACGGTGCGGCGTCCCAAACACACTTGCAAGCCCGTGGGTATCAAACGACAACAACTTTTCACCCCTGGGCGCCAAATGCAACTGGTTTGTCACCTTTATTTTTAACAGTGCAAGTTCCCCAAAGGAATGGCGTTGGCTCTCGAGCGCTTCGTTCGCCTGGGACAGGATCTTTGACACACTGTAGTATCAACCACGTTAAGTAGAACGCTTAGTAGGGTCCACTCACAGGCTTCGTTTCTCCCTCTGCCATCACTGGCACCCATGTCCTGTCGTGGGTAACGCACTTTTCGTTGTGAATAAGGCTTTCTCTTTTATGAAAATATATTCAAATTTTATTTTATATCGTGTATACGTTACTTCAGAAATGTGTGAAACTTTGAACACCTACTGATTAAGCATTTTTTAAATTTAACACACTTATATATCTTTTTTTTTCAGAATTTTACAAAGCGTAAATATTCTGTTTTCATTTGGCTATTTGGAAGTGTAAATTTCGTCTCAATTATCATTATTTTTTTAACTTTTTCAAGGGCGCCGTTTTGATCTCATAATATATGTGAAAAAAAAGTTTTTGACTGGTTTCAGATAATTTTGTTCATAAATTGCGGTGGGAATAAATAATTTAACTTTTTTTTGAGCAAAAATTCCTCCCCCCTGAAACGATTAAATGCATAGTATGTATAAAATCAAGTGTATTTTTATGACGGCTGGTCATTAAGCGGCCGTATTCCCTTTAGTAATGTTAAGACTATGGGCGTTTGATATATTTTAATATTCAAAATATCTCCTCGGGAAGTTAATTTTTTAACTTCTTTTTACAGTATTCTTTTCTTTAAAAATGCATCTTTTTTTTGTTTTGTTCTTAGTTTTTAAAATATTTCTAAAATATATGTATAATTTTATATGAGGTGTGAAATTTTACTTCCAGCTGCGGAAAAATATTGCTTAACTTCTGAATAAGTTTTAATTTTATAAACAGAAAAAAACATAGCCCCATAAGATTCTGCTATTAACTAACACCATATCAAGACTATTTAAAATGTAATTTAGGTATTGGGCTTCGGGTTCAATAAATATCAATTAGTTTAAGTGTCAAGTCAGACCAAAAACAAGATTGTATGGCATTAAAAAATTAAAAAAACAGTTAAATGTCATATTGCGGTTAAAAACATTTAAACAGGAATGATTTATATAATCGTTATTTTTAATGAAAAAATTATATAAGGGTCCCAAAGTCTTCCGAAGGAGATAGGCGCCATTAAAGTTTAGGGTCCAAAAATTCAAATGATTATGAAAAACAGAAAAATTGGTCGATTCGTTTACGGTTTTAACTAAAATTATTCTTTATGTCAGTATTGTCTTGAAAATAAATTATAAAGATAAATTTCAAAAAATGACGATAGAGGGTGCTTTAGACTTTAGAGTAACGAACAACTATTTTTTACCGTTATTTTTTGCATCTCATTAAAGGTTTCGTAAGCTTAGACTTAAACTTAAATTTTGAGCTCAAAATCTGAATAGTTGGAAGCAGTTAAGTAGCACAAACTTAACTGTGTTCAGAGGGTTTTAAATTCAAATGATTATAAAAAACGGAAAAATTGGTCGATTGATCTGCGGTTTTCACTAAAACTATTCTTTATGTCGGTGTTTTATTGAAAATGAATTATAAAGATAAATTTCAAAAAATGCCGATAGAGGGCGCTTTAGACTTTGGAGTAACGTACAACTATATCTTACCATTATTTTTCGCATCTCATAAAATTTTTTTAGAAGCTTAGACATAAACTTAAATTTCGAGATGAAAATCTGAATCGTTGGGAGTGGTTAAGTAGCACAAACTGAACTGTGTTCAATGGGGGTGGGGAGGATCAAATTTCAAATGATTATAAAAAACGGAAAAATTGTTCGATTCGTTTGCCGTTTTCGCGAAAACTATTCTTTATGCCAATATTTCCTTGAAAATAAATTTTAAAGATTAATTTTAAGAAATACCGTTAGAGGGCGCCTTAAACTTTGGAGTAACCAACAACTATTTTTAACCGTTATTTTTCGTATCTAATTAAATGCTTGTAAAAGTTCAAACTTAAATTTTGAGCTGAAAATGTACATCGTTTTGAGTAATTAAGTGCGGAAATTTTAAATGCGTTCGAGGGCTGGGGAGGGTAACATTTTAACTCCTGAACACTGTTCAGTTTCCGTTTTTTAACCCCTTCATCGATTTAGAATTTGAGCTCAAAATTTGAATCTAAGCATTTGCAAGCATTTAATTAGATACAAAAAATAACGCTTAAAAATAGTTGTTGGTTACTCTAAATTTTAAGGCGCCCTCTATCGGTATTTTTTGAAATTAATCTTTAAAATTTATTTTCAAGGAAATATTGACATAAAGAATAGTTTTAGCGAAAACGGCAGACGAATCGACCAATTTTTCCGTTTTTTAAAATAATTTGAAATTTGAACCTCCCCAACCCCATTGAACACAGTTCAGTTTGCTCTACTTAACCACTCCCAACGATTCAGATTTTCATCTCAAAATTTAAGTTTATGTCTAAGCTTCTAAGAAAATTTTATAAGATGCGAAAAATAACGGTAAAATATAGTTGTACGTTACTCCAAAGTCTACAGCGCCCTCTATCGGCATTTTTTGAAATTTATCTTTATAATTCACGAGGTGGAACCCGTCGAACTTCGACGAAAGAAAATGTTTTAGAAGGAACTGTTTCATTGATTTATAACAACCTACAAAATTAGATACAGTAAAAAATTCATCTTTCAATGATCAGTTTAAGTCTAAAAGAAATATTATTTTAAGCTAAAATTAACGAAATACCATTTCTATAAAAGACAGTTGTCCAAATTATTAAAATTAAACTTTAATCGCATATGTAATAAGTAAAACTTAATAAAGATAAGTCAGTATGATGAAGTTATCAATTGAGGCTCTTATGCTTGGTAAAAATGAAAAAAAAAAAAAATCATGTTGACACGATCATAAAATTTCCCTTGAAATCTAAACCCGTCATCATTTTCATCTTCTCAAAATTTACACGCGAAATTTTAATTTCATTTTTTTCCCCAATTTTGAGAGAAAGTGGCGCATTTCTGTTGCCACAATTACAAAATTCACACAAAATCTATAAAAAAAATTAATATCTCAAAAATAAATTGAGATGCAGCTTTCAAACAAATTACATTTAAATGTACATTTTTTTCTCTATACGCCCATGTAAAAATTGAGAATGTGCGATGTTTAGATCTATAAAAATTGCTGTAGCTAAAATTGCAAAACCGAATTGCATGGGAAAGTGTTGTCATTCACAAAATGACGTATGCGTTAAGCACAGGTACGTTTGGACTTTATAATATAGATTTTCAATAAAATACCGACATAAAGAATAGTTTTAGTGAAAACCGCAAATCAATCGACCAGTTTTTCCGTTTTTTATAATCATTTGAATTTAAAACCCTCTGAACACAGTTAAGTTTGTGCTACTTAATTGCTTCCAACTATTCAGATTTTGAGCTCAAAATTTAAGTCTAAGCTTACGAAACCTTTAATGAGATGCAAAAAATAACGGTAAAAAATAGTTGTTCTTTACTCTAAAGTCTAAAGCGCCATCTATCGTCATTTTTTGAAATTTATCTTTATAATTTATTTTCAAGACAATACGGACATAAAGAATAATTTTAGTGAAAACCGCAAACGAATCGACCAATTTTTCTGTTTTTCATAATCATTTGAATTTTTGGACCCTAAACTTTAATGGCGCCTCTCTCCTTCGGAAGACTTTGGGACCCTTGGTTTCCTATTTAAATACTGTTTGTCTTGATGTGTACTATCACCCCTTAAAGTTTGGACCATGAATTTAGAAACACCCTGTATATATATATATATATATATATATATATATATATATATATATACATATATATACAGGGTACAATATGTTATCCATTGCCCAACTTTAATTTCTCAATCTTAGTTCGCAGACATAGTTTCCATTTTAAAAACATTTCAAATAAGGTAAATATTCATGTTTTGGCATTTTTCAAAGTAAAAAAACCAATAAAAAATTGCAAAATATAACTTTTTTTACGGTTCTCTAGTCCTTTTAGTTATAATTAGTAAATTTTCACTTATATCAAAATGGATAAAACACAAAAAAATTGACTTGTGTAATACAAAAATTGACAGAGTTATTAAAATTCATACATACAGATTTTTGCACATGATTTTGTCTTTTATTGAAGGATGTGTTAAAAAATGAATTAAGGGAATTGGTACTAAAATAATAAGGTAAATATTTTTCTTTGGCAACTGCAATAAATCTGATTTATAAATTTATAAATAAAAGAACGGTAAACAAATATACAACTTACTCAATAAAAACAAATAAAAACTAAAATGATATACTATTGTAAAATTTTGTATTGTTCGAGGAACAAATAAATATTTCTTTTGTAATTTATCATAAGAAGGTATTTTTTTAAAAAATTAATCCAAGTCCTAATTCAAATTTTAGTAATCTTAGTTCCTAAAAAAATACAACTAAATAGACTTTTATTGCAAAAATGTTAAATTCTGTAATATTTTCGGAACTCCAATGTTTAGCACGTACGTTATTATGAAAATTTAAAAATGGTTGCTCTAGTGGTATATTACAACGAATTATTATGTTGTAAAATAAATAAAGCAAGGGATTATCATCTATCAAATCATTTATATACCACTATTTACAAAAAAAAAAAAAAAAAAAAAAAAAAAAAAAAAAAAAAAAATATTGAATAATATAACATAAACATTTTTCCTTTTTGTAAAGTTTTGATTAGAATTTTTAAAAAAAGCGTGAATATTTCAAGTGAGGATGAAATTGTCTTTTCCTCATTCAAAAAAGATTTATTATCTTTCTGTTTACAATGTTTTAATTAATTCTCCAAACTTTTTAATATAATTAGTGTATATTATAATTTTAATATAATTAGTGTAATTTTTCGTAATAGCAATGCATGAAAATTTTCCTTCATTATCTTTTAATGTGATTAATCTAAAAAAGATACCTGGATAATTTTTTTTCTTGTTACTAATGATTTTTTTTCATCATTAATAAAATGTATACTTTTTTTAATTCTTTCTTTTTGAATTTTTTTTATTATTGCCATTCACTTAAACAAATTATCTTACCAAAACTATTTTTTTTTTTAGAATCAGCATAAATATATTTACATTTAAAAATAATGAATAAAACAAGGTATTAACATGCATCAGTAAATTTATATAACACTACTTACAAAACTAATCTTATTGAGTAATATAACATAATATTTTATTTTCTTTGTTAAATTTTCAATAAAATTAAAAAAAATGTGTATGTATTAGAAGTCAGGATGGAAAAATGTTTTTCTAAATCAATACAGATTCATTACCACTTTCTATAACGATGTTGTAATTCATTCTACCAAACCTTAAACTAATATTAGTATACCTTTCAGTAAAAGCAATCCATGAAAGTTTTTCTTCATTATCGTTTAATGTAATTAATCTAAAGAAGACATCTAGAATATAATTTTTTTAAAATGTTAGTAATGGATTTTTCATCATCAGAAAAAATGTTAATCATTAATTAAATTTATTTTTTAGAATTCTTTCTTTTTGAAATTTTGTTTTTTAATCATTGCCATTCACTTAGAAAAATTATCTTACAGAAACTAATATTTTTTTAATGCTAATAATGGATTTTTTCATCACCAGAAAAAAAGACGAGTAATGAATAGTTAAATTTATTTCTTATAATTGTTTCTTTTTAAAACTTTTTTACCATTGCCATTCTCTTAGAAAAATAAGCTTACCTAAATTAATAATTTCTTTTGGATATCAGCATAAAGATTTCGTATACATATTTATTTTATCTTTTATTTTTTCAAACACACAACGAGATGAGTACATACAAATATTATTCATTTAAAATATTCTGCGTTTTGGATGGTTAATTTATATTTATTCTTAAAATAGAAAGTTTTTTATTAAAAAATTCTTTTATTAATACTGTATTTTTAAATATTTTAAAAGATAGACTTTTTTTTATAATAAAGCATTTCTTGAGCTGCCACCAGATTTGTTTTATCAGCACGTCATATAATAATATTATAGCTATGAATGTTTATTTTTCTATAATAATATTATTCTTATGAATTTAAAAAACACAGGGCTACAATAAAAACGAACAAATGCTTTAAGTAATAGTGAAATGTTTACGTGCATTTTGTTTCATTACAAGGATAAAAAAATTTAGAAAAAATATTAAAAAAAAATAAAGCAAGGAATTAGCGTGTATTATTTGTGTGCCAAATATTTGCAAAAAAAAAAAAAAAAAAAAAAAAAAAAAAAAAAAAAGTATTTCATTTGTATAGTTTTACTTAAATTAAAAAATACGTATGCATTTTTCTTTATTCTATATAGATTTATTACATTTCTGTTTAACAATGAAATAATTAATTCTCCAAACCTTTTAATATAATTAGTATTATTTTCTTCAAAAGCAATGGATGAAAAATTTTCTTCATTATCGTTTAAAGTGATTAATCTAAAAAAGATATCAAGATTTTTTTTATGTTAGTAATGGATTTTTCCATCATCAGAAAAAAAAGACGACTAATCAATAATAAAATTTATATTTTATTCTTCTTCCTTTTTGAAAATTTTTTGATCATTAGCATTCACTTAGAAAAATTAACCTACCGAATCTAAAGATTTTTTTGGAGAATCAGCATAAAGATATCATTTGTATAATTATTTTATATTATTTAAAACATTAGTTTTAAATACAAAACGAGATGAGAACATACAAATACCATTCATTCAGCAAAAATATTCTACATTTCGGAAGGTCAATTTACATTTATTCTAAAATAATAAAAAGTTTTTATTAAAAAAATCTTTTATCGATATTATATTTTTTAATATTTTAAAAGGTAAATGATTTCTTTTTTAATAAACCATGACTTTCTATTTCACTAATAGAAGAATAGAATTTTACTAATAATTATTAATACTTATGCATATTGATTTATAATAATATTATTCTTATGAATAATAAAAAAACACAGGACTACACATTTATAAAAAGTTTCAATTTATGTAATAAACAAATCTTTGTAAAAAATTTTGAAAAATATATTACAAACGACTTTCCTCTATGTAAAGTTTTGAATGAAATTTAAATAACATGTATGTATTTCATGTCAGGATGAAATTCTCTTTCCATTGTACAATACAAATTTTTACATCATTGTTTAACAATTTTATAATTTAATTCTGCAAACCTTATAATATAAATAGTATACATTTTAGCAATAGCAATGCATGAAAAATTTTCTTCATAATCATTTTATGTGAGTAATCTGAAGACGATATTTTGATTATTTTTTTTTTTATTTTAGCAATGGATTTTTTAACATCTTGAAAAAATGAGGACGAATCATTTATAAAATGTATTTTTCTTTATTCTTTTTTTTTATACTTTTTTTTATCATTACTGTTCATTTAGAGAAATTGTCTTACCGAAACTAATGATTATTATATTTTTTTTTTTTTTTTTGAATCAGCATAAAGATATCTATATTTAAAAATAATAAATAAAACAAGGGATTAACATGCATCAGTAAATTTATATACCAATATTTACAAAAAAAAAAAAAATAAATAAATCTCATTGAGTAATATAACATGACCATTTTTCTTCTTTGTAAAGTTTTCAATAAAATTAAAAAATATGTATGTATTTCAAGTCAGGATGGAATACTGTTTTTCTTAATCAACACAGATAGATTACCACATTGTATAACAATGTTGTAATTAATTTTACCAAAACTTTAACTAATATTAGTACACCTTTCAATAAAAGCAATGCATGAAAAATTTTCTTCTTTATCGTTTAATGCAATTAATCTAAAGAAGACATCTAGAATATAATTTTTTTTAAATGTTAGTAATGGATTTTTCATCATCAGAAAAAAAGTTAATCATTAATTGAATTTATTTTTTAGAATTCTTTCTTTTTGAAATTTTGTTTTTTAATCATTGCCATTCACTTAGAAAAATTATCTTACAGAAACTAATAATTTTTTTTTGGATATCAGCATAAAGATTTCGTATGCATAATTATTTTATCTTTTAATTTTTCAAACACACAACGAGATATCATTCATTGAAAATATTCTGCATATGGGTCATTCCATGTCAAATAAGCAAAAATGTAGAAAAAGCCGTGGCTGCATAGAATCCGATTTTAATAAAATTTGAGATACATGTTCTTTTCATATTCAAATGTGTGTCTGCACAATATTTTGACGAAAAATAAACTATTTTATCAGTTTTGGACATTTAAAAAACTTGTGATATAGAATGGCTTGCGGATAATCGTCGAAAGTTGCAAGATTCAAGTTCTATATTTTGAAAACTATTTAACAAAAATGAAGTTTTTTTATAATATTGAAATCTCTGGATATCAATCTTTATATTTATTGAGTAATAATAATCTGGTAATACCATAATTAATCATAAATTGGTTGTAAATATTGAAATTTTGTAAATTTTAAAAATTTTTGAAATGTTATAAAAATCAAAGAATTTAAAAAACATCTCTGAAACTGATGCAAGATGTAGTACTATGTATGAAGTTCGAATTCTAAAAGTTTCAAAGTTGTCATTTATTTTCGTCATCTTCGACAAAAATGGGTTCAAAAAACTATTATTCGAGACATTCTAAAGACAATCTTTCTTTGAAAACAAGCGCTTTTTTGCAAGTTTCTTGTTTAAAAAAGATATATGCTGCCATCTATGTTTGCTACTTCATATTAAGATTAAAATACAGTTATTTTATCCAGAAAATCATTTTTCTTCTATACAAATTAAAAATATTATTGAGGCAAAAATAAACTCAGAGCAGGAATAAAACTCCGTATACTTAAAATATACACTTTTATCTGTAATATCAAGGAGTTTAAAACTTTTGAAAGCTTCTATTCGTCTCCAAATAATGATAAAAATATTTAATGTTTAATCAGAAGTTTTCACTGTTTATTTTTTTTTTCATAAAGGAATGAAAAAGGCAAGAATTAAATTATAGATTTATTAAATATATTCAATTAGCTATAATGGCCAAAAAAAAATTGAATTTGGAAAAAGTGTCTTTCATTTTAAAACATATAATTGAAATATTTTATTTTTCCACGATTTTTTTATTATTTATTTACTTTTAAATTATGAAATAAAAATAAAATTACTAAATTATGCTAATCTGTTAGTTATAGTTCATTCTTAAGTGTAAATAATTTTTATTACAATCTTTAAATTCCTAAGACTAATCAGCAAACTTGAAATTTCAAGCATTTACACAGACCTCGATTTCGTATCAACTTTAATTTAAATTTTTATACTGAAATAAACTAGTCTGAACTCTACTTCTTTGCGTTTCCTCATAAATGATTGTGATCGACTTATATAATGATTTTCAATAAAATCTGTGACATGTCAGCCACACCTGATTTGCTCATTTGGTGTGGAATGACCCATATCGGATGGTAAATTTATATCTATTCTTGTTGTACAATGTTTTTTTTTTTTTTTTTTCAAAAATTCTTTTATCAATACTCTATTTTTAAATATTTTAAAAGATAGACATTTTCTTTTATAATAAAGCATCATTTGATAACCATAAAGCCACCAAATTTGATTTATAAGCAAGTCATATAATAATATTATACCAATGAATGTTCATTGATCTATAATAATATTCTTATGAATGTAAAAAACACAGTACTACAATAAAAACGAACAAATGTTTTAAGTAATAAAGAAATGTTTACGTGCATTTTGTTTCATTACAAGGTAAAAAAAAAAAAAAAAAAAATTGAAAAAATATAGCAAGGAATTAGCGTGCATTATTTGTGTGCCAAATATTTGCTAAAGCAAAACAAAAAAATACTGAATAATATAACATAAACTTTTTTCTTCTTTGTATAGTTTTAACTAAAGTTAAAAAATGCCTTTTGCATTTTTCTTTATTCAATACAGATTTATTACCTTTCTGTTCAACAATGATATAATTAATTCTCCAAACCTTTTAATATAATTAGTATTATTTTCAGCAAAAGCAATGCATGAAAATTTTTCTTCATTATCGTTTAATGTGATTAATCTAAAAAAGATATGTAGAATATTTTTTTATGTTAGCAATGGACTTTTTCATCATCAGAAAATAGACGAGTAATGAATAATTAAATTTATTTCTTACAATTCATTCTTTTTAATTTTTTTTTATCATTGCCATTCACTTAGAAAAAATAGCTTACCGAAATTAATAATTTCTTGTATATATCAACATAAAGATTTCGTATATTTAGTTATTTTATCTTTTAATTTTTCAAACACACAACGAGATGAGCACACAGAAATACCATTCATTAAAATAATCTGCATTTCGGATGATTAATTTACATTTATTCTTAAAATAGAAAGTTTTTATTCAAAAATTCTTCTATTAATACTGTATTTTTAAATATTTTAAAATATAGACATTTTCTTTTATAATAAAGCATTATTTGTGCGGCCAGCAGATTTGTTTTATCAGAACGTCATATAATAATATTATACCTATGAATGTTTATTCATCTATAATAATATTATTCTTATGAATATAAAAAAAACACAGGACTACAATAAAAACGGACAAGTGTTTTAAGTAATAAAGAAATGATTACATGATTTTGTTTCATTACAAGGTTAAACAGATGTAGAAAAAATATAGCAATGAATTAGCGTGTATTATTTGTGCGCCAAATATTTAAAAAACAAAAGCAAAAGAAAAAAAAAAAACTAAATAATATAACATAAGCATTTTTTTCTAATTTGTGTATTTTTAACTAAAATTTAAAAAAAAAAAGTATATTTTTTTCTTTATTCAATACAGATTTATTATCTCCTTGTTTCACAGTATTATAATTAATTCTCCAAACCTTTTAATATAAATAGTGTTATTTTCAGTAAAACTAATGCATGAAATTTTCTTCATTATTGTTTAATGTGATTAGTTAAAAAAAAAAAAAAAAAGATATCTAGATTATTTTTTTTCATCTTAATAAAGGTTTTTTCATCATCAGAAAAAAAGACGAGTAATCAGTAATAAAATTTATTTTTTATATTTCTTTCTTTTTGAAACTTTTTTTTTTGATCATTGCCATTCACTTAGAAAGATTGGCTTACCTAAACTAATCATTTTTCTGGAGATCAGCATAACGATGTCGTATCCATAATGATCTTAGCTTTTAATGTTTAAAACACATAACGACATGAGAACTTACAAATACCATTCATCCTACAATAACATTCTACATTTCAGATGGTTATTTTATATTTATTCTTAAAATAGAATTTTATTAGAAAAATCTTTTATTGATACTGTATTCTTTAATATTTTTAAAAGTAAATATTTTCTTTTTTAATAAATCATTACCTTATATTTCACCACATTTGAATCATGAATACGTCATATAATGATTTAGTTACGAATATGTAATAATATTATATTTATGAACATTGATTTATAATAATGTCATTTTTATTAATAAAAAAACACAGGACTACACAATATATATATATATTTTCAATTTGTGTAATAAACAATTGTTTATAAAAAATTGATTAATATAAGATAAACATATTTCTTCTTTGTAAAGTTTTAAATAAAACAAAATATTATATATATAGTATTTCACGTCAGGATGAAATCCTCTTTTACTTGTCCAGTATAGATTTATTACCTCATTGTTTAACAATTTTATAATTAATATCTCTTAACATTTTAATATAATTAGTAAAATTATAAGTAAAAGCAATGCATGAAAATATTTCTTCATCATCGTTTAATGTGATAAATCTAAAAAAGACATCTAGATTATTTTTTTCATGTTAGTAATGGATTTTTTTCATCATAAGAAAAAAAAGTCGAGTAATCAATAATTTTTTTTTAATATTTATATATTTTTTTTAACTTTTCTGATCATTTTAATTCATTTAGAGAAATTAACTTATCTAAACTTACCGAAACTAATGATTTTTAGGGGGAATCGCCAAAAAAAATTATATTGAAAAAAAAAAAAAAAAAAACGATTCACATGAATCAGTTTATTCATATTTACAAAAAAAAAAAAAAACTTTATTTTATTTAAAAATTATTTTTTAAATTTTTATTTATGTTATTTATTTTTATCTATTTTGTTTTTATTTTTAAAGATTATTTTTTTTAATATTTGTTTTATATTGTTCTATTTACAAAAAAAATAATTAAAAAAAATCAGTGAATAATATAACCTAGGCATAATTTCTCTTTGTGAAGTTAACAAAAATGTATTTCATGTATGTCAGTGTGAAATAATCTTTTCCTTATTCAATATAGATTTATTAACTTTTTGTTTAACAATATTATAATTAAATTCTCTAAATCTTTTACTATAATTAGTATACCTTTCAGTAAAATTAGTTCAGCAACGCATGAAATTTTTCTTCATTAATGTGGTTAATTTTCTTCTTTAATGTGATTAATCTAAAAAAGACATCTAGATTATTTTTTTTCACGTTATAGTAATGGATTTTTTCATCATAAGAAGAAAAAGTCGAGTAATCAATATTTTAATATATATATATATATATATATGTAATGTTTCGACGAGATCGATGTTCCATAACAATGTACAAGTTCCAGTGGCACACCATCTATGAGGCAGAACAGATTACTACTACCAAGAATCAACAGTGGGACGAGCTGAGCAGTCGCTCCGGCAATTTGACCAGCAGTGGATGAGTTTATTGGGCTATTTCCCCATAAGAAAGTTCAATCAAGCAGTCTTTAAATTAATTTTATTAGAACTCATAAATAAGTTAAGTTCTTTCACGCAATCACCTTGGCACTCTTATCGAATAACTTCCACTTCACCAACTCCGTGATTAAGCTACATTCCACAATATTAGAATTTTGGGGAGAAAGAAGAAACAGCATCCTAATAATTTTTGAAAGTCAATCGCATTCTCGGGAAACATGACATGGCTTCCGAGTAGTTTTTTAAGAAAAAATGCATTCTAATTCAGCGGAGCAATAAAACGCGCGTCTTGATAGTTTAAAGAAAAGGTGCATTCTAACTCTCCTGAAAAGCCAAATGAAAAAAATCATTGTCACGACAAAACTAGCGCCCTCCTACTCCGCGTCAATCATTTTAAAAATCCAATCAGGATGGACTCGAGCCTCTAACGGACAAAATGATCAATTCTAATTGGCCGTAATAGGCGGTCTATTGGCAAGAACTATATTTTTTCCTCGGAACACTAAGCCCTTTAGCAACGCGTAGTAACACTTGTCACGCGATGCTAAAAAATAAAAAATAAAATTAAAATCGCAGGAATATGCCAGAAAGTAAAAAGCTTACGAAATACTTCCCGCCTTTTTGAGAAGCAAGAAATAATTTATTAATAACTAAAGTAAGAAAAAGAATTTTAGCTGTTACAAGTTACGAAACTAAGATTGAAATATGTTCCACAAATTTAGAATTGAAGCTAAGAGAGAAGAAAAAAAAATGGCGCAATTTTTTTTTTTTTATTTTATTACAAATCCCCCCTCCCAGAAAGACGGGTGAAAAAGTAGGTCTGAGACCTGCAATTTCACAGAAAGGGAGATGATGCAGACTTAGCTCACGAAGTTGTTGATATAAGTAATAATAATTAGATACTGAATTAAAAAAAAAAATTAAATTAATTTCTCTTTTTTATATAAATATAGAATTCAAATTTAAAAACACCAAGGTGATGCGTGGAATAACTTCAAATTTAAATACAATAAAATAGGCTTCAATACAAATACAAGATATAATCTTGTTTAAAGTACACATCAAAAAGTAATTTGAAAATATAAGCAATTACCCATAGTAATAACATAAAAATGAAACATAAAAATGAAAAACAATAACGTTAAATTCTTTTTTAACAATGTCAAATCTAGAAATCAATTTTTAAAAGTTTGTTTCAAAAATCCTCTTAAAGTCATATTTGGAATGGCATAGTTCATTACCTCATTTCAAGGATGTCTAATTCATTTAACTGTCCAAATTCATCAGCTAACATTATAATATTAGTTCAGTTTTTGTATGAGTAAGTCCTTGAACATTCATAACAGTTCCATTTTGGAATCTTTGTGAAAATACTTTTATAATTGTATTTTTAATTAATAACACATTTTATAATATAGTAATAATAAAATTTAACAATGTAAATAATAAACAATATAATTAAGAAACATAATAAGGAAAAATATCAATAATAATAAATATCATAAGTGTAAGTAAATCTCATAATGGGTATAAGTAAATCTCTTAATAAGTAATAATAAATATCACAAAAGACAATCTTTAAATACTTAATCTCGTTTATCTCATCTCATATTTTTGGGATGAAATATAGAGAGAAGTGGAATAAAATAAAAAATGCAATCAACTATGAAATCATTTACTTAATCTGGTAATCCGAGTACAGGACTAAGTAGGAATATGTACAAAAAAAAAAAAAATTAAAATATAATATGATAAATTAAAATAAAATAAAGATAAATAAAAATTTTGTTCATGTTTGAGAATGCACGTGACCTTTAAACTACTAAGATTCTTAAAAAGAAATATTAATAAATGATAAAAATAAAAAACAAGATCTATTCATGTCAAATAATTACGCAATAAATATTCTCTCGGTGTGATAAAACATTGCAAGATGCAAGTAGGAAAGAGAAAAAGAAACAAAATTATATTATAATTGACATGTACTTGGACTGGAATGCAGAAGCAAAGAAAGAGAGAAAGAAAAAAAAAATATATTAAAATAAAGTGATAAAAATTTTGTTACTTGGCAAATAATTAATTTAATAATTGATAGATTAAATTTAATATTACAAATAGGTTCAGTTGAAAGAAAAAAAAAATATTCTAAGTAGAGTAATTCAGTACAGAATAAGAAATTTCCACTTTGTTCGTCTACGCCGGCATAAATAAACAAATATAAAAATTTCCAGACAAGTGACACTCTCGCTGCAGTCAAGAGATATCATTGCCATTCTGTGAGAATTACAGGATATTATCTGAATTAAAATATGAAAAGAAATTTACTGTTTAAGAGAAAAAATTATAAAATGATAAACTAGAGATATAGTTTAAGCTACAGTTTTTACCTGAGTTTGTTGTTGTTGATTAGGGGGTTGTTGCTCATGACTTAATTTAAATTTATCAGGGGAATAATAAGGCCTTAATTTAGATACATGTACTATTTCTGAACTTTTGAACTGGTTTTGCCTATCAATTTCAAAATTTACTTCGGATAATTTGTTAAGAATTTTATAAGGGCCACTAAATACTTGTGACAACTTTCTAGTATTAGGGTACTGAAATTCTTCATAGATAACTAGATCTCCTATTTTAAATTTTGGTTCGATATAATCTTTATCATAATATCTTTTATTTTTTAAATGAAATTCATCAGTTCTTGTTTTAGCAATTTTAAGTGCTTCATGAACAGGGGGATAATAATTTTGTTGTTAAGGGAAGTCATAGGGTAATTGGCCAAAAAGCAAGTACGCAGGTGGAAATTTGGTAATGGAATGGGGTGTATTATTATATTCATTAATTACCTCAGTTAAAAGCTTAGTCCAGGGAATTTTAGAGGTAGTGGAGTTTACTTTACATTTTAATCTAGTTACTATTGTCTGATTTACTCTTTCACATTTCCCATTCGTTTGTGGATGATGGGCAGTGGTCAAACGTTGTTTAATATTATGATTTCGCAGGAATTTTTTGAATCTTGAAGAAGTAAAAGCAGCATTCCTGTCACTAAGTATTTTTTGAGGGGACTGTACACTTGAAATCTTACTAAAACAGAATAATTGTTGAGGGATTTTGATATTGAAAATTTGTTTCAGACAATTTGTATAAGTTTCTGTAGTGACACTTTTGGAAGGAAATGCCCAAACATATCTTGTGGCATGGTCTATTATAATATGGAGATATTTTTTTGTAGAATTATAATAATTGAACCCTCCTACAGTATCAACAGACAGACAGTCAAAAGGTTGATCTGTAGTGAGCATAGCTTGTAATAAGCCAAATTTTTTCTGTCTAGGTTTTTTATTTTTCTGGCAAATATCACAGTATTTAACAAAGTTAGTAATGTCTTGGGTCATATCTGGCCAATAATAGTTAGGAGAAATTAAATTTTGCATTTTTTGAACACCAGGGTGACCAAACTGTTCATGAGCAACATTAAGCAATTTTTTTCTTAGGGACATGGGAACTACCACTTTACGAAAACCTTTTCTTTTAACTATAATCAGTCCATTGTCATTAATATAATTTGATCCACACACATTTTCTTTTTCTTGCATCTCAATAATCTCTTTAACGTCAAGAAGAAAAGTAAGGGGCTTACAAAAATGAGAAATAGGGTTTCGGGACAACATGTCGGCTTCGACATTTGTAGATCCCTTTAAGTACTCTATTTTGTAATCGAACATACTTAACTTCAATGACCACCTAAATAATCGACCTCTTAAATGTTTGACATTTTTTAACCAAACAAGAGATGCATGATCAGTATGGATGGTAAATTGTACACCGTGAAAGTAATGATAAAATTTATCTATAGTATCAATGATAGCAAGACACTCTAGTTCGGTAATGAAATAATTTTTCTCATAACTTCTCAATCCTCTAGAAAAATAAGCAATTGGATGTAAAAAGTTATTATGGTCGGGTTGTTTAAGAACTGCACCTACCGCTACCTGAGAAGCGTCAACAAACATGTGTAGGGGTAATTTTGGGTCATAAATCTTTAAAATTGGTTTAGCAATGAGGGCATCTTTTAATTTTTGAAAAGAGTTTTGACATTCAGTATTCCATTCCCAAATAGTATCTTTCTTAAGTAATTTATTTAGGGGGTGTCTAATTTCAGCATATTTGTCAATAAATTTATGATACACATTTATAGAACCAAGAAATCTTTGTAATTCTTTAGTGTTAGTAGGAGGTTTTAATTTTTTAATCGTTTCTATATTAGTATTAGCTGGAGTTAAAGTTCCATTTTGGATTTCATACCCTAGAAAATTGATTTGTATTTGAGCAAAAGTACATTTAGATAATTTTAATTTAATATTTTCTATTCGGCATAAATCAAAAATTTGGATGAGATGCTGTATATGTTCATCTATTGATTTAGAAAAAATAATTATATCATCAAAATAATAACAAGCAAAGTCTATTTTATATTTTGTAAGAATTCTTCTAATTGTCCTGTTGAAAATTGGGGGGCCTACCTTTACACCAAAGGGGAGAACATTCCATTCCCAGAGCCCACAATTAGTAGTAAAGGCTAACTTTTCGGAATCGGCTGGGTGAATAGGTATGTGCCAATAGCCTGAGGCTAAATCTAGTGTAGAGAAATATTGGGCACCACTTAATTTGTCTAAAATTTCATCTATTCGGGGTAAAGGTTCAGCGTCATTTTTCATGATAGAATTTAATTTTCGGTAGTCAACACACATTCGGGTTTTTTTACCTTCATCTCGTTTATTTACTAACGTAACTGGAGAAGAGTATGGGCTATAACTTTCTTTAATTAACCCAGCAGCTAATAATGATTGGATTTGTTGAGATATTTCTTTTTCATCAGCAGTGGATGTACGATAAGGCCTCAAAGATATTGGTAGGTCAGATTTAAGATAAATACGCTGAGGTTCAATATTAATTCTCCCTACATCATATTTATTTTTTGCAAAAATATCTAAATAATCCCTTAAAAGTTCCCTTACATTTTTATTTTGAATAGCATTCAGATCCCCCAATAGATTATAATCATCATTATTAGTTCGCGACAAGGATTGAGGAGTTATGGTATTTCCATAATCGGGTTGCACAGTAGTATCATTTTTTATAATATCAAAATGAAGCAATTCTAAGTTATCACTGGATATGTTGACATATGGGTTTAACGAAATATTGTCTTGTAACACCTGGCTTTTTGCACAATCAATTTTCAATTTAAATTTGGCACAATCAGGTAAACCTAAAATAGCATAGTCCAAATCAAGTTGACTTACTAAAAAATTAACATATCTCTTTATATTACCAAATTTAATACATAATCGACAAGATTTATTAATTGTAAGAGTTCCTTGTGCCTGTCTGATAGTAATAGGGGTAACATTATGTAAATTACCATTTAAATATCGAACAAATTTGAGGGGTAAAATTGAGACAGTTGATCCACAATCCACCACACAATACACTTTGTTATTGCCCACATATCCAGGGATAAATAATTGTCAGACATTATTAGTAGGGGGTGGTTGAATATGAGCAGGAGTTTGAGCTTGACAGGAATTCGTGTTAAATATACAACTCCTCTCCCAATGATATGCATTTTCTATGCCTCTGTTTAAACATACTCTGCACGGACGACTAGGGTAATTGTTTTGATAATGAGTTGCAGGCATTCTAGGAGTGAAAAACCTAGGATTAAAATTTTGGGATGGATTGTTTGGAGTAGGTCGAGTCCAATGTCTGGGCTGAGGATTGGGGTTGTGCATTGGTCTAGTTTGTTGAAAATTTCTATTGCCGTTATTAGAGGTATGATTTGGAATCGCTGCTAATTGTTTAGCAATGCGAAACCATTCACGAGTATTGGAAGGAGGGTTAACCATCAAACAATTTTGATATTCCGGCTGAAGGCCATCAATTAATCCCTGTATAATTAAATTTTCCTCAAGCTGAAGTTGCCTTCCAATCTCAACTTTCTTTCTAAAATAAGAATCCAAATCACTTAGATCATTTAATTTTAAGGAAGTAAATTCAGAAAATTTTGGAACTCTAACTTGAATGAATTTTTCACTTAAAATCTCGACAATTTCTTCATAAGTAGCACAATCCAAACAATCATTTATATAAGTTTTTAGCGCTTCCCCCTTTAAATATTTTGAAATATTTTGGTGTTTCCACTCATTATCTTTCTTTTCTACCGAACATTCTCGATCAAAATGTTTAAACCATTTAAATATATCCATGCCCGACCCAAATTCAAAAGGGACAATATCAAGTTTATTTTCTGACATTTTTTCTTCTTTTACTAATCCTGACCTTAGTAACATGAAAGAAGGATAATTCATATGGAAAATATTTAAATGCTATACTTCAATTATTAAAATTCAATTACTATACTTCAAATACCTCAATAAATAATAATAAAAATAAATAAATAATAAATAAATAAGTAATAAAATAATAAATATCGGGTTTCCATACATGGGAAATAACAAATAATTTTAAAAACAAAAATACTTTTCTTTACGTATGGAAAATAAATTTTGCAACAGAGTATTTTTTTAACAACAAATTAATCCATCTTTCGATTAAAAAAAAAAAAATAACACCTTTAAAACTAAATAAAATTTCTATGAGCAGAAAATTTTAATTAATTATAAATTAAGAACAAATTTATTTTTTAATATCTGTAATAAAAGAGAGAAAAAAAAATCAAGAATTTAAACAAAGAAATTATCATTAAATTTCTTAATCAATAAAACAATAAAATAATAAATAATAACTTACAGACATGTTCGATGTGGCCTTGTTCAAATACCTAATTTTTTATTAAACTAAACAAAAATAAAGAACTTCGTAGATACGACTCACAGGTGTAAATTTCAATTATCTTGTATTACTGATGGAATCTACCGTAGTTTCGCAACCATACAGCAGGTGTTCATTTATTATGAAATGAAAATTTATCAAAATATTTATGCACTTTTACCTAGAAAATACAGTAAATAAATAAATAAATAAAAGAAAATGATGTTGAATTGATTTCATGCAGGTGATCTTTTGTAATTTTTATTTTGCATATCTCACAGTTTGGTTGCATATCTCACAGTTGAAAAGTTTCTCACTAGAATGCGAGGTATATTTCACAATTAAAATATTTGTAGATGCAGATACCACACATAATTACAAACAAAACTTTATAAGACTATCTTTTTTCACAGATTGATTCATGTCGGTTCAAGATGAGTAATAAACAAAGGCCGAAGTTCCAGCAATTAGTTTCAAGCTCGGCGAAAATGGCACGTGCACACACAGCGTTGCGAAGAATTCTCTAGACACGTATGCAGGTTCATTTAAGAAATCCTACCGGCTAATATGTAATGATTCGACGAGATCGATGTTCCATAACAATGTACAAGTTCCAGTGGCACACCATCTATGAGGCAGAACAGATTACTACTACCAAGAATCAACAGTGGGACGAGCTGAGCAGTCGCTCCGGCAATTTGACCAGCAGTGGATGAGTTTATTGGGCTATTTCCCCATAAGAAAGTTCAATCAAGCAGTCTTTAAATTAATTTTATTAGAACTCATAAATAAGTTAAGTTCTTTCACGCAATCACCTTGGCACTCTTATCGAATAACTTCCACTTCACCAACTCCGTCATTAAGCTACATTCCACAATATTAGAATTTTGGGGAGAAAGAAGAAACAGCATCCTAATAATTTTTGAAAGTCAATCGCATTCTCGGGAAACATGACATGGCTTCCGAGTAGTTTTTTAAGAAAAAATGCATTCTAATTCAGCGGAGCAATAAAACGCGCGTCTTGATAGTTTAAAGAAAAGGTGCATTCTAACTCTCCTGAAAAGCCAAATGAAAAAAATCATTGTCACGACAAAACTAGCGCCCTCCTACTCCGCGTCAATCATTTTAAAAATCCAATCAGGATGGACTCGAGCCTCTAACGGACAAAATGATCAATTCTAATTGGCCGTAATAGGCGGTCTATTGGCAAGAACTATATTTTTTCCTCGGAACACTAAGCCCTTTAGCAACGCGTAGTAACACTTGTCACGCGATGCTAAAAAATAAAAAATAAAATTAAAATCGCAGGAATATGCGAGAAAGTAAAAAGCTTACGAAATACTTCCCGCCTTTTTGAGAAGCAAGAAATAATTTATTAATAACTAAAGTAAGAAAAAGAATTTTAGCTGTTACAAGTTACGAAACTAAGATTGAAATATGTTCCACAAATTTAGAATTGAAGCTAAGAGAGAAGAAAAAAAAATGGCGCAATTTTTTTTTTATTATTTTATTACATATATATATATATATATTATAAACTTTTCTGATCATTGCAATTCATTTAGAGAAATTAACTTATCTAAACTTACCGTAACTAATGATTTTTGAGGGGAATCACCAAATAATAATAATAGTAATAATTTAAAAAATCAGTGAATCATATAACCTAGGTATACTTTTTCTTTGTAAAGTTTTTAAAAAAATGTATTTCATGTATGTCAGGGTGAAATAATCTTTTCCTTAATCAATATAGATTTATTACCTTTTTGTTTAACAATATTATTATCAAATTCTCTAAATCTTTTAATATAATTAGTATACCTTTCAGTGAAAGTAGTTAAGCAAAGCATGAAATTTTTCTTCATTTTCGTTTAATGTGATTAATCTAAAAAGTCATCTAGATTTTTTTTTCATGATGGTATTCGTTTTTTTCATCACTAGAAAAAAGCCAAGTAATCAATAATAAATGTATTTTTTAATAGTTGTTTTTTATCTTATACTTTATATATCTTATATTTTATACTTTTTTATCATTACCATTCACTTAGAAAAATTAACTTACCGAAACTAAAATTTCTTTTCGGTATCAGCATAAAAGTGTCATATCTATACTTATTTTATCTTTTAATTTTTCAAATACATAACAAAATGGGAGCATAGAAATACCATTCACTGTAAAATATTCTACATTTCGGATGGTTTTTTATATTTATTCTTAAAATAGAAATTTTTTATTCAAAAATTCTTCTACTGGTACTGTATTCTTAAACATCTTAAAAATGTAAACATTTTTTTTATAATAAAACGTTACCTTATGTTTCACCAGATATCATATGTTAGTACGACATATAATTATATTATACTTAAGAATATAAATTTGTAATAATATTATTCTTATGAATATTTATCTATCATAATATTATTTTATGAATATTGATCTATAATAACATTGTTCTTATGAATATTGATCTATAATGATATTATTCTTATGAATATAAAAAACACAAGACTACGAAGAAAACGAACAGGTGTTTCAATTTATGAAATAAAGAAATGTTTACGTGCATTTTGTTTTATTATATATTTTTTTTAAGTAAAAAAATGTAGCAAAGCATTAGCTTTTATTATTTATATGCCACTAATAACAAACACGAATAAAATAATATAAACCTTTTTCCTCTTTGTATAGTTTTGACTAAAATTTAAGAATATTAATTTATTTCATGTCAGATTGAAATTATCTTTTTCTTATTCAATACATATTTATTACATCTTTGTTTAACGATGTTATAATTTATTTATCTAAATTTTTTAAAATAATTAGTATACATTTCAGTAAAAGCAATGCATGAAAATTTTTCTTCATTATAGTATAATGTGATTAATCTGAAAAAGATATTTAGATTATTTTTTCTCATGTTAGTAATGGATTTTTTTATCATTAGAAAAAAGACAAGTAAATAACAATAAAATTTATTTTTATATGTCTTTCTTTTTGAAACTTTTTTTATCACAGCCATTCGCTTAGAAAAAATAACTTACTGAAACTAATGATTTTAACATTTCAAAAAGTAAATATTTTTTTAAGAAAACTTTACACTGCACTGCACCGCATTTGATTCATCAATGCGTAATATAATAATGTTACATTCAATGCATGGAAATTTTTCTTCATTATCCTTTAATGTGTGTAATCTGAAAACGATATTTAGATTATTTTTTCTCATGTTAGTAATTGATTTTTTCATCATTAGAAAAAAGACAAGTAAATAATAATAAAATTTATTTTTATACGTCTTTCTTTTTTAAACTTTTTTGATCATGGCCATTCGCCTAGAAAAATTAACTTACTGAAACTAATGATTTATTTTATGAATCAGCATAAAAATGTCGTATATATATTTATTTGATCTTTTAATTTTTTTAAGCACATAAGGAGATGAGAACAAAGAAATACCACTCACTAAAAATATGCAGCATTTCGTATGGTTAATTTATAGTTATTCTTAAAATAGAAAGTTTTTATTCAAAAATGCTTTTACCGGAACTGTAAACATTAAAAATATTTTAACATTTTAAAAGATAAATATTTTTTTAAAGAAAACTTTACCCTGTGTTGCACCACATTTGATTCATCAATCCGTCATATAATAATGTTACATTTTACCAATATATAATAAAATTATTATTATGAATATTGATGTATAATAATATTATTCTTATGAGTAAAAAAAAAATACCGGGCTACTTAATAAAAACAAACAAATGTTTCAATCTGTGTAATAAACAAATCTTTATGTGCATTTTTATTATAAATTTTAAAACATTTGTTTTATCGAAATGTTTATCAAATGTTTCTCCGTTTTTGCGATTTACGTAAACATTATACAATCTCCTGTAAATTGCCATCGATGCTACGAATTAAAGAACCAAGAAAATTAATATTAAAAAGATTAGATTATGGAATTTTACATTGTTTGATTACTTTTGATTCTACGAATTCATATAAATTATTGAAAATGTCTAATGAAAAATGATAACTTGGAAAAATGTATGTTCTTGGAAGATATCACAAATTAACATACTTCAAAAACTATCCGTTCGCAATATACATTGTTTTTTGTTTCACAAACATTTATCTATTTATTCCAGATACTTTTATAGATAAATGAATGACTTCTCAATAGCGAGTATCTGCAATAATTTATAATACATTAAACGTTACTATTTTTTACGTAATTACTTTAATTGGTACATGAGCTACACGAAACACACTGTAAAAAGAAAATACCCAAATTGGGTTGAAAGATTTTTGGGTACAGCATTGTTCCAACTTGGAAAGTTCAGTTTGTAGCACAAAATCGTTTTAAATAAGTCTGATTTTTAATGACATTAAATTAATTAAAATATCTTAGATAGTATATACATTATACCTCAGAAATTATGATTAATTTAATGTTAATAAAGATCTGCTCTGTTTTGAACCATTTTGGGTTATCTATTTTGGGAACAATACTTTACCATTTTGGAATCCTTACTGTACCATTTCAGGAAAATTACTATACCCAGAAATCTTTCAACCCAATTTGGGTCTTCAATTTTTACTGTGCAGAATTTTCAAATAAAATGAAAAGTGTCCAGAACAGGATTCGAAATAGCAATCATTTGGCGTAAGCTCTTAATATTGTACAAAAGCATTTTTCGGACATAATTCACGTATTGACACAAATCTGGGTAACATAACTCACATGTTACCACAAATGTGGCGGACACAATTCACCCAGCGAACCACATTTTTAAACAGTTCGAAAACTACGTAACAGGTAGATTAAAGTTTATTTGTTTTTGTAATTTATTATTATTATTATTATTATTATCGTGTAATGCATTCACTTCAACCAATAAGGAAACACAAGGAAAATGAAGTTAACTTTATGGTATTATTGAATTTTTTTAAAGATTTTTTTCTCTGCTGTGCTATTCAAAAAAAAAAAAAAAAATCACATTTATCTACTGATATTTAATGTGTTGTTACTAACACAGAAAACAAATTGTACGGCTAAAAGAGAACAGTTACTTTTACGACAGGTTTTTTTTTCTATTCAGCAGGGACAATTTAAAATTTATACTATTCTGCGATAAAGAAATATTATTAATCGTCTCTTAAAAATTTAAGTATAGTGTTTTAAGTATTTATCCATTACTGTTATCTACTTTCAAGGTTCAAATTTCTCAATTTGCAGCTATTGAAACATTAGTTACGCTTTTCTTATCTGTTATAATTCTTTATGTTTAAAGAAATAGAGGTACTTTCGCCAAAGTGTCATACTCTTGATGACTAGAAAAACTAAAAGACGCGGAAAACTGCTGCAAAACGGGTTACGAAAACTGTAAGTAAGATTTATATATATAAATAAATATTCTTATAATGTTCTATTTATGCAAGATGAAATATGCATTAAATAAGATAAAATATTTTAAAAATATTGTAGGAAAATCAATTTAAAATAATATTTTTCTTTCCATATACAGGGGTTGGACAAAAATATGGAAACACCTTTTGAAATACATGTTTGAAAAGAAAGATTGATTATAATGAGCTATGTTGATGACACTGGAGTTTTCGCCTACTGACGCCACTTATACAACTTCGTAAAATCGCTGCACCGTTCAGTCGTTGTTGGAGCACTGTTATGTGAGATTATCATTGCATTATGTCAGAGTTAACAGACTTCGAACGTGGACAAATTGTTGGCGCGCGTATGGTGGGTGCTTCCGTAAGCAAGGTAGCCGAGGTTTTTAGTGTTTCAAGAGGTACTGTATCGAAGATTTATTCCGCATATTTGAAATGAGGAAAAAACATCATTCGCTGAATCACAGCGCGAACGAAAGTGTGTGCTGAGTGATCGTGACAGACGATCATTAAGGAGGATTATCGCGAAAAATAAGCAGTCCACAGCTGCAAAAGTTACTGCTGAAATGAATGTCGTGTTACCAAATCCTGTGAGTACCAAAACAATTAGAAGGGAGCTTTATAAATAGGGAATTGCTGGCCGTGTTGCAATTGAAAAGCCCTCCATCAGTAATGCTAATGCCTGTAACAAGAAAAAGTAGTGTTTAAGTCATAAAGCCTGGACTATAGAGCTGTGGAAGAGCGTAATAAGATCTGATGAGTCTTCTTTCACATTGTTCTCCACTTCTGGCGGAGTTTACGTCTGGAGAACGCCATCTCAAGCCTATAATACAGACTGCTTGTTGCCAAGAGGGAAACATGACGGGGGCTCGGTGATGGTTTGGGCAGCCATATCGTGGTTCTCTTCTGGCCCCATGATAACTTTGTAAGGGCGTATTACTTCTCAGACTTATGTGAACATTTTGGCCGATCAAGTCCATCCAATGGTAAAAGCTTTGTTCCCCATTGATGATGGTATCTTCCAAGACGACAATGTCCCCGTTCACTCAGCTCACATTGTCCAGGACTGGTTTTCTGAGCACGAGGATGAATTTTAGCATCTCCCCAGGCCACCAAAGTCATCAGACTTGAATATTATCGAACCTCTGTGGTCTACATTGGAGCGGAAAGTGCGTTCTCGCTATCCACCGCAACATCGTTATCTGAACTTGCCACCATTTTGCAGGAGTAATGGTACAATATTCCCTTGGCAAACATACAGAAACTGTATTTATCCATTGCGAGAAGACTGCGAGCTGTTTTGACTAACAACGGGTACCGTACACAATACTAGGCAAGGAAACGTGCTTTTTTTTAAGGTGTTTCCATATTTTTGTCCAACCCCTGTATGTAATCTGAGGTGTAAAGTTGAAATACATTTTATTTTCAATGGTCCGAATTTTTTTTTCTCTTAGATTTAAATGTTGAAATGTGTAAGAGAAGTAAGACAAAAGTTGATAAAAGTGGAGAATTTTTTATATTACTGAACACACAATAAATAAACAGCTTTAAGTACTTCGGATATTTAATCGTTATCGTCTGTATAATAAAGCCTAAGTTATGTGACTGTCATCAACAATTCCATGCTACCCAATTCACTTTTTGCTGAGTTCTTTTGCTGAAGAAAAATACCTTCCATTTTTATAAACTCGTCTTGCTAGATCTTCTCATATGCTTTCGATAGGATTTAAATCAGTATTTTTGAGTGGCCATTGCAAAAATTCAATATTTTTCTTATAGAACTAAAGTTTTTCTCACAATTTGTGTGGATAGGTGCGTAATCTTGCTGTTATATCTGGGTATTTTTCTTGTCAGAAGTGTTAAAACAAATGAATGGTGGTCAGAAAAAGCTTGTATATGTGTCTATGCAATTTTTTCTGAACGATATACATGTAATACTATGTCGCTGAATTAAAAATAACCCCCTTTTTTCCAAAGAATCCGCCACCTAACTAAAGTTTTAATAAAATTCTTTTTTTCTTTTCGTCTCAAAAATACTTGTCCGATGAAAAGGAGTGCTTAAATGGTCCTGATGACTGGAAATATTATTGGGATGATTTGAGACAACAAAAATAGACTTTATTAAAAGATCAGATAGATGGCTGATTCATTTCAGCATGAGGTTGCTTTTTGTTCAACTACGTGATAAAATTGTATATCTACCAGAAAAATTTAAATCAAAGACACATATACAAGCTCTTTTTGACCATTTTTCTTTTGTTGCAACACTTCTGATAGGAAAAAAACAGATATAACAGCTAGATAATGCACCTATTCGTAGAAGTCTTGAGAAAAAAACTTTAGTTCCATAGGAAAAATATTGAAGTTTTGCGATGGACGTTCAGAAATCATGATTTAAATACTATCAATAACTTATTGGGATATCTAGCAAGACGTGTTTATAAAAATAGAATGCATTTTTCTTCAGCATAGAAACTGAGATCTGCAATTAAAGTTGAATAGTACAAATACAATCCCAAACTGTGCCAAAAATTAATGATGTCGAGGAATATGTAATATTTGCAATCATTAAATTTATAGGTGAATATGTAATACTGAGATATGATGACTGAGATATGAGACTGTAATAAATGGTGAATATTTAATACTATTTGTTTCTTTGGCTACAATATTCAATTTATTTTTCTGTCTTTAATGTTTTTATACAGGCAAAAATAATGATTTTTTGTATAATTACTTTATTTTTGTAATAAAATACTTATAGTTGAATTCTGTTGAAGTTTCTGTTAGCTTGCGAGCTAGATGATACGTATTATAAGGAAAAAAGTTTCCTTTGTTTTGAAATTTGAAAATATATATGTATATATAAATATATATACATTGCTCTTTTTGTAATTTTTACACGTACTACATTTAACTTCAGGATATCGGAAGGCCCATTTTTCGGCAAATCAAGTGTGTGAAGAATTTTGCAGATTCCAGTACAAATGCATTTGCGACTAGAAAAAACAATATGTGTTTGTCTTAAAATAAAAAAAGTTTTTGCCACAAACAAAAATCAAAGTTCTCGTTATAGGAACACATTATATTTCTTATATTGATTATACTATTCTTTTTAAAAAAAGTTTAAAATGAAGATAATGACTTTGAAATTACTCTTTCCAAAAGAAATTAGAACAAAAGAAATCTCATAAATTTTTAACATTTAATTGCTAAAAAAAAAAAAAAAAAAAAAAAAAAAAAAGAGAGAGAGAGAGAGAAAATTAAGTCTTGTTTTAAATTTATATGATTTAAAAATATTTTAGATAGTACTCTTCACTATGATATTATATAAAATCATGAAATTTCGAATTCGAAAATATAGGTTGAGATTATAGTTTGCTTTTTCCAGCACATTTTCGAATAGGTTATCCAACGGATTTCAAGTATTTCAAGAATTCGGTAACCTTAAATTTTAAAAAGGCTAATGTTAGCTTCGATTGTAATCTTTCCAAAACAGATTACAGTGTGTGTCATTTTTAAAAGCATAACAAACACACTATCAGACACACTGTCGTATTTGAAAATTGTACTAATATATTTCTTCCTAACATTTCATGCATTAAAAAATCAGATTTTTATAAAATAAAAATTAAATTAAATTAAACTAAAATTTATACGAAATTATTTATCGTGAAAACATGAATTGTAACCCAAACAAATCTTAATCATAAATCAATTTTAAGAATCTTTTGACATTCTGTTACTTATTACAGTTCACTATTGCAAACGCTTTTTCAGTTATGCTTAAAAAATGCTAAAATTAGTTTAATATTTAACAGCAGTTTTACATATTTCCTATAAATTGTAATACGTGTTAAATATATGAATACTTATAAAATATCTTAAAAATATTTCGCAACATTGCCTACTAAATTTATTAGTTTGTAAATTTACTTTCCTTTCATTAAATTTAACGTATTTTAATCCCGCAAAGAATTGAAAATTCTTGGATAATACATTTCTCTTTATAACAGCATTAAATGAAGCAGCGAAATTTAATTGCCCTTCTGCTTACGTAAATTGATTTTAAAATTGATAAGACAGTAAGTGTAATAAATAATAATGCGAGAGATTAAAAGATTAGTAAGGGAAATAAATCAAAGATGTATGTGAAATATTTAATTTTACAGTTTTAATTTGACACAATAAAGGAGTGTTTTTAAATGGAATACAGATGTAATTTATGTTTTTTTAACTGTGTCAATTTATAAATAGTGTGAAATTAATGAATTTCATTTCATTTCTGACAGTATACTTTACATTCTGTTCAAAATAACAAATTATATATTCAACATACGTAAATACATTTAAAAGAGAATTTCAAACAATAGGTGGCGCTGACGGCGATTGAAGGCCAGTTCGACGCTTCACTCAGCACTGATCACCTGGCCTTCAATCGCCGTCAGCGCCACCTATTGTTTGAAATTGGAACTAAAATAAAAAAATACGGTAAAAAAAGCTCCTGACATTATACATAACCCTCCTGCAAAAAAATTTTAAATAGCTGTCACCGTTTGAAAATTATTAAATTTTAAAATCCATCAGTCATTTTTGGGACACCCGGTATATATGTGTGTGCAAATTTGAAAAATTAATGTATTTACATTGCTAAAAGAGCAGTATTATAGAAAATAAAAATCTAATAAAACTACTACAGAAAACGGCTATTACATAAATATGTTCATAAATATTTTTTAGCTTCTGATATTAACACTTAAAAATTTTAATGGAATACATAGTAAAGTAAAATGTACTTTTAATACAAATATAATAATATTCTTCCTATTAATATTTTCTAAATTATTTCTGCACACTATTATAAAAAAATTCACGAAAACCATTCTGCAGAATAACTTGTTAGTTTTGGTGTAAATTGCTGCATTTATATATAATGTCTGACAATAATACAAAACTTTACGGATAATAAAGAGTAAAGTTATACGATTACGAAAACCTTTGTTATGTAAAAATATCAAGATGATTTTAAAATAAATATAGTCATTGTCTATACAATCACTGAAGAGGGTAAATTTACAGATCTTCCATCATTAAGTGTTTATGGTGTGTTTTATGGTGCTTTATTTTATCAACATCAATATGTTATTTTTAAGGCTCTAAGAATTTACAGAAAAGATAGAAGAACAGGATATTTTTGGCATACTTTCATAAATATGATTTTTCTAGTATTTCTTTCATTTTAACCAAGTATTTCATGCAATATAAAACTAACACAGATTAGAAAAAAGAAATTAAGTTCATTTTTTCATATAATAAAGATTAATTTACCGATTTATTAACCGAATAATTTTAGTTACTATTAGACAAAATCGTATGCATACAAATTTGAAAATTTAATGTATTAACAATGCTAAACAAAGCAATATAATAAAAATAAATATTCTGATAGAACTACTACAGAAAACGGCTATACATAAATACGTTGATGCATATTTTTTAGCTTTTATCTAAGTGAAATGTGAAGTTTATTTCCCTGATATTAACATTTAAAAATTTTAAGGAAATACATAGTAAAACAAAAAGTAATTTTAATACAATTATAAAAATATTTATTCTATAAATATTTTATAAACAATTTATACACTCTACGATAGAATAAAATTTCACAAAAAACATTCCGCAGAATAACTTCTTAGTTTACATGTAAATTCCTACATCAGTCAAGCAATTGCACGAAAACTTTACGGATCATAAAGAGTGAAGTTATACGATTACGAAAGCATTTGTTACGTAAAAACATCAAGATGATTCACTGCATTTAAAATAAATATAGTCATTGTACTTACAATCAACTGCAGAAGGTAAATTTACAGATCTCCTACCATTAAGTGTTATAGTGTGTCTTATGGTACTTTATTTTATCGACATCAATTTGTTATTTTTAAGGCTGTAAAAATTTGCAGGATAGAAGTACAGTATATTTTTGTCATACTTTCATGAAAGATGATTTGTCTAGTGTTTCTTTCAATTTAACTAAGTATTTGATGTAATATAAAACTAACTCAGATTTAAAAAAGAAATCAAGTTTTTTTTAAATCTAATTTAAAGTTATTTACCGATTTATTAAACGAATGACTTTAATTAACATTAAAAGAATCGTATGCTTACATGTTTGAAAAATTAATGTATTAACAATGTTAAGCAAAGCAATAAATTAAGAATAAATATTCTGATATACACACTGCAGAAAACGGCTGTTACATAAATATATCAGTATATATTTGTTAGCTTTTATTTAAGTGAAATCTGAAGTTTATTTCCAGGATATTATTATTTATAAATTTTAAAGACATACATTTAAAATTAAAACGTACTTTTAATACGAATGAAATAATATTCGTTCTATAATTATTTTCTAAATTATTTATACACTCTACGATATAAAAAAAAATTCACAAAAAAAATTCCGCAATATAACTTCTTAGTTTTGATGATTTATAACGTCAAAGAATTACACAAACATTTTACGGATCATAAAGTGTGAAATTATGCGAAAGCACTTGTTATGTAAAAAGATCAATACGATTGACTACATTTTAAATAAAAATAGTCAGTACTATTATTTTTAACACAATCAAACTGATTGGTAAAGTTATCATACGAATTGATTATTTCCAGCTGAGCGAAAAATTGCCCAGGCCGGGAATCGAACCCGGATAGATTCGAATCAATTCGTATGATAACTTTACCAATCAGTTTGATTGTGTTAAAAATAATAGTATATCTACGTATCCATCGTTATATGGAGTTCCATTACCTGCGGTTTATTCTGCGAGCTGTTTCAAATAACAGACCAGATGTTTCGACCAACAAGGTTATCTGAGCGAAAAATCCCAGCCGGTTATCGCCCAGATAGATTAACAGGTAAAAGCATTGGCCTTGTAAGCCAAGTATCCGGGTTCGATTCCCGGCCTGTGCAATTTTTCGCTCAGCAGGAAATAATCAAATATAGTCAGTGTCTACACAATCACTGAAAAAGGTAAATTTAGAGATCTTCCATTATTAAGTCTCATGGAGCGTTTTGTGGTATTTTATTTTATAGACATCAGTTTGTTATTTTTAGGGTTGTAAGAATTTACTGGATTGATTAGAACAAAGGTATATTTTTGTCATACTTTAATGAAAAATTATTCGTCTATCGTTTCTGTCTTTTTAACCAGGTATTACATAGTCCCCTATAAAGACGAATACAATTATTCGATACTGATAACATGAATTACTGTCAACATGATCAAATTTTTTATTCCTCTGTAGGTTTTTAGGAAGGTTTTTAGGGGTGTAAAAATTTGCTGGAGGGATAGAATAACAGGATATTTTTGTCATACTGTCATGGAAGACGATTCGTCAAGACTTGTCTCCAGTTTCTTACTTTTTAACTGGTGGTGCAATTTTGCAACATGTGACATTTAATTTTAGTTCACAGTTTCTATAAAACATAAATGCATAGTTATTTTAATAAAGTCAACATAATATCTCTTCTCTTTAAAATAATGTTTTAAAAATACTATATTGATTTTTTTTTTATTCTTTTATGTTTAAGTTTGATAAAAAATTTAAATTTGTTCTTTGACTGCGCGCAAAATTTCAAGAAAAATAATAATACAATTTTGCATCTTGCTTGGTAAATGTAATTTAAGTTGAAAAATAACTCAAACTTAAAATTTAGTATCATAGATTCTAGTCTCTTACGAAACACATAAAACGTAGTAAAAAAAAGAAAGTTCTTGTTACTACAGTCTTTGTTTTGTAGTTGGAACTGTCACGATTAGTTTACAACCGTTATATGAAAATATGTGGGCTGTTTTTCAATAGTTAACAATAAAATGATTTTTTTTTTGTGTGATAAGTAATTTTGATAGTAATATTATACGTTTTGTGCAATATTCCATTTTGACTAGTTTAAATATTTTGCAATTTTCCATTGTGAAAAAAGCAGTTTTTTGAAATGGAAATATAAACTTTGAACATATTAATAAGAATATTGCAACTTACGGAAGATTTATTTTCAGGGAGATTTTTTAGGTATCCTGAGGTAATAATACAACGTTAAGGTTCTACCATTTTTTATTGCTTAGTTTTAATTTTCTTCATTCAAATAAATATAGGATCTGATACAGCTACTTTTTCACTATATTTTCAAGAGATAATATTTTAGCAGATATATATTCATAAAATCTAATGGCGTGTTTTCTTGAACAATCTACTTGGTGTTATTACCCACATACTTGGGTAATCACAATAATGTTCTCTCATACCGTCTTCGGATGTTGTTCAAAAATTAAAAAGAATAAATCAGAGTATTTGCGCCATTGGATTGTGTTATTACCCCGGTATATTTATTGTGATGTATTTATTAAAATACAAACGATTTTTGAAATTAAACAAACAAATTACAGACTGCATTTTGAAATTAAACAAACAGACTACATATTGTTTCGCTAAAACCTTCCACAGCATTCTGAAAGTACATGAAATACACTACAAATTAATATAATAAACAAAGGATGTTCTATCAAACATATAACTTACAGATCATAGAATTTAATTCGGAAATTTTAGATCTGGAGTTGACTTTTACGTGTTTCTTCCAGCAATGAGATCTTCAAAAAGAACAAATGAATTTTAAAGATTGTTTGTGATTTAGATGACTCCGACTTTTACTGCGCATAACCTATAAATGTCATTTTCCAGATTTACTTCTTGTACGGAGGTGTACTAAATTAAAAAGAAAAACTAAATTAAAAAGAAAAAGCAAGTAGACTGTACATTTAATGGAATGTTTATTTTTCTAAGAGTCGCTGCTTGAAGCAGTATTAGAGCTTGTTGCTAAGAGACTGTTTCTCTCAATCCACTGCGTCACACAACACGTGAGCAGGGTTACAGTAAATTGCCGATTGGCGTATAATTGGCGTGGGCTGTTTTTGTCGCCAAGGCGATGTTACAAGAACACAATACAGAAGCGGAACATCCCGCTCGGCGTTGAAATATTTTTATATTTCAAGATACATATGCAATACAAGTAATAATACAATATGATACAGATTATAAGCAAAAATAAATAAATAAAATAAATAAACACAAATAATACATGAAAAATTAATGCATAATAAAGCACATTTAAAGTTTAGGATCTATGATGTTGTCCTCAATGGGTAATATACTTATTTTTGAAATAGGTCGTTTAAAATTACCCTTAGCGGTACGAACTTCAACTACCCTGACTATCCCGTCCGCGCCTGGGAAAACCTTATTAATGCGGCCTAGTGACCAAGTGCAAATGGGTAATTGCGAGTCCTTAAGCAAAACTAGCATTCCTGGCAGAATATTAGGCTTTTTAAATAGCCACTTGTTTCTTTCTTGTAACTGGCTCAGATAATTATTCTGCCAACGTTTCCATATTAACTGCGTTAATTTTTGAGTCCTTTGCCATTTATTTAGCAAATTATCTTTGACCTCACTTAAATTGGGTTCTGGAATTAAATTAAGAGGCTTTCCTATGAGAAAGTGACCAGGAGTCAACACCTGAAGATCGTCAGGATCTGTTGACAAAGGACAAAGCGGTCGCGAATTTAAAATAGCCTCTATCTGTGTGATAACTGTCAGGAATTCCTCGATTGTGAGATGAGCTGAACCCACAGCTCTTTTTAAGTGGTATTTGAAAGATTTGACTCCTGCCTCCCAAAGGCCACCAAAATTTGGCGCCCTAGGAGGGGAGAACTTCCAGTTAATACCTTCAGAAGCTAAAAAGTTCGAAACTTCATCACTCGTAACAAGTCTGCGTAAATGTTTTAGTTCTGCTGAAGCCCCAACGAAATTTGTAGCATTGTCGCTAAAGATTACAGAGCTTTTCCCACGACGAGCGAAGAATCTTTTTAGAGTCGCTATTATAGCCTCGGATGTCAAATCTGAGACAAAATCCAAGTGCACAGCTTTAGTGACCATACATACAAATATGGCAACATAGATTTTCTGAAAAGTACCCTTTCTTTGACCTTTATATTTTATTTCAAAAGGCCCACTTAAATCTAATCCCACATTTGAAAATGGGGAACTGGGCACTATTCTTTCAGGAGGGAGATCCCCCATCATTTGACTAGCCGTTATAGGTTTAATTTTAAAGCATTGTAAACACTCATGTACAATTTTACGCGCAATATTTCTGCCACCAAGCGGCCAATATTTTTGACGCACAGTGTTCAAAAGAGCTTGGGGTCCTACATGAAAATCTCGTTTATGATAATATTGAAAAATTATTTTCGTCAAGCGACAGCTCGCCGGAAGTATAATGGGGTGTTTATGATCAAAATTCAAATTTGATTTTGCTAGTCTTCCTCCCACCCTCAATAAGCTATCTCCATCTAAAAAGGGATTTAAGAATTTTAACTTACTTGCGCGATGAACCGAAGATCCCGCTTGGAGGGCCGAAATTTCATTTTTGAAATACTTTACCTGTTCATTTTTTATTAAATAAACCTCTGCCTTTCTTAATTCCTCCAGCAACAGAGGGCCGGTTGCAGATGTTGCTTTTTTACATTTATGTATGAATCTGAAAATATAAGCTAAAATTCTAATTAATTTTTGGAAATTATTGCTAAGATTAATTAAATTATCACAGAAATTAGAGTCATTATGAATAGCGAATGTCAAGTTGCTGGGAGCTTTAAGCTCACTAGAATAATGTTCATCTTTAATGTCACTTATATTAGAGTCAGTTTTTGCTATTGTTTCTTCAAGAATTGAAAGAGGCGGGCCATGCCACCACAACTGGTTAGAAGACAGGTTTTCCACACTTGCACCTCTTGATATCAAGTCAGATGGATTGTGTTCTGACGGAATATGAAACCATGGAAAGTTCTTAGTTTGTTCCTTAATTTGCACAACGCGGTTTCCCACAAACGTTTTCAGGAGATGAGGAGCAGTGTCTATCCAAGCTAAAGCAATAGTTGAATCAGAAAACAAATTGACTGAAGCTACTTGTTTGTCTAATGAATTTAAGACCTTGTTAGTGAGTTTAGCCAGAAGAAGACATGCTGACAGTTCGAGACGTGGCACTGTTATTACTTTGGTTGGACACACGCGGGATTTACTACATAATAAGTAACTGATGGTTTCACCAGAATTAGATGTTTGCATGTATATCACTGCGCCATAAGCCTTGGAAGACGCATCTGCGAAACCATTTAGCACCACTGATTGGTTCACAGCTAGGAAGCATCTTGGTACTTCAATGGATTCCAGTTCTTTAAGACTTTCGAGGAAGGTTTCCCATAGTTTGGCGACATGAGAGGGCAGCTTCTCATTCCACTCTATTTTAAGAAGCCATAGCTCCTGCATGAATATTTTTGCTTTAGCAATCACTGGCCCTAAGAGACCGAGAGGATCATAAATGCGGGCAATTTGCGAAAGTACATCTCTTTTTGTGAAATCACTCTTTGTGTTGATATTAACTTTATACCTAAACGTATCATTGAAACTGTTCCACAACATCCCTAATGTTTTAACAGTTATTTCTTCAGAATTTCTGTCCAGGGGAAACATGTGATTATCAGTAGATTGGACCTCATTGGTACACCATTTGTGTAAAACCATCCCTCCCTTTAGGAGGAGTTCAGTTAATTGCGATTTCATTAATCTGAATTCTTCTAAATTGGATGAGCCCGATAGGCAATCATCCATATAAAAGTCCTTCAAAACAATTTTCGATGCTAACGGGAATTCCTTTTTCTCATCTAGAGCTAATTGTTGTAATACTTTGGTGGCTAAGTAGGGAGCACAAGATGTTCCATACGAAACTGTTGTTAGCTGAAATACCTTAACCGGGGATGACATACTGTCTTTCCACAAAATTTTTAAATATTTGTACTGGGATGGTTTTATTTCTATCATCCTAAACATTTGTTTAATATCCGCAGTAAAAGCATAAATATGCTTTCTAAATCTAATTAATATCGAAAAAAGATGATCTTGCAGAACTCCACCCTTACATAATAAATCGTTCAAAGATTTTCCGTTGGTTGACTTGGCACTAGCGTCAAAAACGACGCGTAGTTTTGTGGTTTTACTAGAGGGTCGTAAAACGCCGTGATGTGGTAAGTAATAGCCATCATTAAAGTTCGTGTTTTCTTTTATTTCATGCATGTGATTTAAATCTCTATATTCTTTAATAAATTCTGTGTATAAATTTTTCATAACAGGATCTCGATCTAAACGTTGCCACAGAGAGTTTAATCTTTTCAAAGCAAGATTTTTGGAATTTCCCAAATCGGGTTCTAAAACCTGTGGTTTAAACGGCATCGTGACCACAAACCTACCATCCGGTTTTCTGAAGTGCGTTTTATCGAAGTGATCATTACAATATTCTAATTCCTCGCTGTTACAGGGTTTTAAATTTTGCACTTCTTCAATTTCCCAAAAAGACTTCAAAGTGTCATTAAGTAAATCAAGATTTTTTGTTAAGAAACAATAATTAGTATTATTATTATTTACTGTTTTGTCATAAATACAACCAGATACAATGTAACCAAAAATGCTTGATTGCAAGTATAAATTATTGCCTAACTTTATTTTTTCTTCATTTAAAAGAGAAAAATACAGTTCAGCACCGATAATTATCTCCACACTGCTTGGAATGTTACATTTTTTATCCGCTAAACAAATATTTGCTGGAATTTTTAAATCTGATATGTTTATCTTTTTCGAGGGCGTGAAGTCACAAATGTTTGGAACGATTAATAACTCAATATCATAACTGGCACTATTCATTTTATTTGACAACTTTGATTTGATTCTAGATTTAATGTAAATAGGCAATTTATTTATTCCACTTACAGGAATATTTATTTTCTCCTTTTTCAAGCCTAATATTTGTGCTGCTTTAAATGTACAAAAACAATTCTGAGATGCGGAATCTAATATTGCCCTGAAAGGAATTTTGATGCCATTTACATCTGTCAAATAAATTATTGCAGTGCTAATTAAAACAGATTTATTATTATCATTTTCATATGAAAAAAATGAATGAGCAGTAGTTTCGTTTTGTGATAAATCTTCCGAAACAAAATTGCTATTTATTGTTTCATGTATTGGGAGATTGTTTATAGGATTGTTTACTGGTGTTGTATAATTATGTAATGATGAATGATGGCTTGCGCTCTTGCAAACATGACAAGTGCTTTTTGAATTACAATAATTAATGAGGTGGGCTGAACTTAAACAATTGAAGCAAAGTTTATTTTTCTTAACAAGGTTAATTCGCTCACTTAACTTCATATTTTTATATTTAACACAATGATATAAGGGGTGGTTTTCGGTTTTACAAATTACGCAACATTTACTTTGAGGTTTGTTTGTTCTTATGAATAAGGATTTTGCAGTATATTTAGAGGATACATTAGAACTTATACTATTTAAGATTTGACATCTTCGCTCAAGAAATTCTAAAAATTCATCAAAATTAGGCACTTCATTATCCTTTAATGTTAGTTCGTATTGTTTACGAGTTTCGTTATCTAGTTTATTTAGAATAATATTCAGCAAAATTGCGTTCGAGAAATTATCTCTATCATACTTTAAGATCTTTAAAGCCCTTAAATTTTTCTTCACGTTATCCAATAAAATGCGGAGATCCTTAGCGGATTCCTGTTTAATTACACAAAGATTTAAAATATTCTTTATATGACAATCTACCATAACTCTTTTATTCTCGTATCTTTGTTCTAACGCATTGAAAAGTGAAACATAATTTTCATCTGGTGTAAGCAAACTCCTCGCTTCACCAGTCAAAGCAGAACGCAAATAAAATAATTTTTCATTATCTTTTAAATTTGAATTATCATTAATAAGCTCGTTAAATGTACTTTTAAATACGGACCATTCTTCAATTCTGCCACTAAAAACCGGCAATATGACCCTAGGTAGCTTAATGCTAGACGTTTTAGCTTGGTCCTGTTCAATAGATTTTTTATTAGAATCAGTATTTTCATAATAAGCATTAATAGAGGATTTTAAGCTTACCTCTAGTTTTAGAATATCCTCGTCCAGTTGACTCAGTATTTTTTCAGTTTCTTCCAACTTTTCTTCCTCTATTATTCTATAATATTCTAGTTTAAGAGCTTCAAACTTTTCTTCAGTTTTCGACAGTAAATCCAGGTGGGCTTTCCATTCGGATAAATTAAATGTTTTTCCATCCGTTGCGTTAAATATCCTGGTGACTTGGGCCTTGATATTCCCTCGCCTTCTGTTCAATGCTTTTATCTCAGTTTCCGACATTATTCATCTTGTTGACGAAATTCGATAAATTCAATATTTAATTCAATAGAAAAGACACTGATTCGTTCATACCTCCGGGTCGCTAGGACCAAATGTACGGAGGTGTACTAAATTAAAAAGAAAAACTAAATTAAAAAGAAAAAGCAAGTAGACTGTAAATTTAATGGAATGTTTATTTTTCTAAGAGTCGCTGCTTGAAGCAGTATTAGAGCTTGTTGCTAAGAGACTGTTTCTCTCAATCCACTGCATCACACAACACGTGAGCAGGGTTACAGTAAATTGCCGATTGGCGTATAATTAGCGTGGGCTGTTTTTGTCGCCAAGGCGATGTTACAAGAACACAATACAGAAGCGGAACACTTCTAATTGCGCGTAATATTAGCACTTGGCCTTAATACCCACCCTAGCATTATTACCCCAAGCCGCCTTACATTGGTATATCTATAGATAATTTTTGAATAAAATTATTAGTATAAAACTAATAAACACTTTTACACTGAAAAAAAAAAAAAAAAAAAAAAAAAAATCAGCAAGCATTAAATCCCTTAGAATTAAGAATTTTGCAAGACAAAGAAAAACAGAAAATTTTCTTCTTTAATTATTTTACTAGTGTGCATTTCATAGAAATTATTTTTAATGGAAATATTATATTATTATTTTACAAATTAAATGTGTTGTTAAAAAGGAAATCTTGTCTTACGTGGGAATTTGAGACTAAAAATACATTCTAATAATAGATACAGGCGGGAATCTTTATTGAAAAATTTCATAAATAAATCGTATTCTTTACAGAATATGCAAAATAAAAATTTTTAAGCATTATTATCAAGTGATTTCAAGAGTTTAATTTATTTTGTAGCATACTTGAGACTCAGCAATTCTTTTGAAAGAATCTGGAGGCATTAATTTTTATCTAATCAATGCGGCACAACGAATATTCAAGCAAGGGGCGAAGGAATATAAAAATTTATATTTCACACACAATAGTGGATGTTTATTTTTGAATTTTGAATTCATTTTAACATAATAATCTAATTTACGCATATCGAAATTAATAAAAATAAATACATTTATAAATTAAAAACATTTACAATATGTAAACAGAAGAAAATTAACATTGTTGTTTGTTATTATAGTTTCAGTAAATTATTTAAAAAGAAATAAAAAAAATGAATTATACTCTGTGTATATACTTTTAATTTTTTATTAAAAAAATTCACTAATGAGATTTTTGTTTTGCTGCAGATTATTCATAGTCATTTTTAATAACACTTAAAGTTTTGCCAAATTACTATCAAACACTGTGCAATATTGTAAAAAAAAAAAAAAAAAAAAAAAAAAAGACTTTTGTATTTTTTTTTTGTTTTTTTTTTTTAAGCAATGTGAATTTTATTGTGCTATAATTAATGTAAGAAAAACTGTTTTTTTTTTTTTTTTTTTTTTTTTTTTTTTTTTTTTTTATTCACGAATTCACGAAAACTGTGTATCTACAGGGTGTTTCAAAAATGATTGGCATAAATAAAAACTAAACGGGCAGCGATAGAAATACACTGTTTGTTGCAATATGCTTGGGACAAAGTAAATTTTCAGGCAGACAAACTTTCGAAATTAGTTACAATTTTCTAGAACAGATGGCGCTGCTGTCTGGAAAAATCTAAAGTACGATATTTACATAGGGGAATAAACCCTTTTTTTCACCACAAACTAACAATCTGTGAGCAGCACACGCTTACAGCAGAAGCACGACTTACTTTCTTCTATATCTTTCAAATCGCCTGCAGCGCCATCTGTTGTTGAAAATTGTAACTAATTTGTAAAATTTGTCTGCCTGAAATTTTACTGTTGTCCCAAGCATATTGCAAGAAACGGTGTATTTCTATAGCTGCCCGTTTAGTTTTTATTGAATTTTCAAATATACCGGTCATTTTTTAAACATCCTGTATACCGCAGATTACCTGCGATTATCGGAAGTACAAATCTTTTTTTTTAAATCGACGGTATGATACGCTACAAGACACTTCAATTAAGGTAATGCGATTTAAGATCACACAATTTATTAAAATGGCAGACATTTTTGATATAAAAAGTAATAGGGTGACATCCCCAGTAATTGGCACATCAAGAATTTGTCTTTAAACTTACTTCAATTTTTATTACAAAGAAATAAGATACTTACTTGGAAATATTTTTAAATCAAAGAATGCATATCTGTGCATCTATTTTGCCCACTAAAACAAAAAAAAAAAAAAAAAAAAAAAATTGAAAAAGTATTTTTATAAAAATATATTTAAAAAAAGTTGCTGAAATCACCAGTAATTGGCACTTAGAGCAGCAATGTATGACACCTTGTGATCCAGTAATTGGCACATGTTTATATTAAAAAAACTTTACACTTTGCATTGGGTTCAATCACTTTAAATGAATTTACTGTAGATAAAGATGCCATATTTCAGGTTTTTGAGAGTAAGAAATCAGCATGTTAGTCTGAAATGTGAACACTTTAAAACAATACAATATACTTATATTAATACCCAGTAATTGTCATGCTGTCCCCAGTAATTGTCATATGAAGCTTTAATGGATTCCAGTTATTGATAATATTTCATATTTTCAAATAAAAACAAATGATAAACAAAATTAGTCTATAACTTTAAAAGTACTTCCAAAATAAGTGATTTAATCTCAAATTACTTGCGAATTCCTTCTAACTGGAATAGGTGCCAATTACTTGGAACTAGCAAAATTGAAGCACCATTAATTGGCATCTATCATTAATTCAGAAATCAAAATATTTGTGTCGAAAATACTTTTACACAATTAAAGAAACCCTTTTTAACTGAACAAAACTGTTGTCAATTAAAATTTAAAATATATTATAAATCAGATAATAATGAGTTGAAAAGCATGCCTTCCAAGCCAAAGAAGAAGCATTCACAACAAAAATGGCTAATTTGATACAAGCTATACTTGTTTCTCTTTCCTAGGCACTATTGTCATCTAGTAGTACAAATCAAAGTTATAATCTTTAACCTAAATGAGCATATAACTGGTATATGGTCTTACATTTTTAAAAGACTGGATATAAATCTTATTTTAGGGCATGTTTGAAGGATGTGCCAAACACTGGTGCATGCCAATTACTTAGGGTGTTACCCTAATAATAATAATAATAATAATAATAATAATAATAATAATAATAATAATAATAATAATAATAATAATAATAATAATAATAATAAACACTTGGTACTTTTTTGAAGAGAAACATGCATACACAGTGAAGTGAGGTTATTTAAAATATATTTTCCTTTTTTTAAAACATATAGAACATGAAATCAAATTTTAGGCTAACAGTACAGGAAAAAGCTAGATAGTTGAAGATAAAATCTATATCTTTAAAAACACAATTTAACTAGGCACGGAGCATTGGACAGAAGGGATTCGCACTTTCTGAAATGCAGATGAACCCAAGACTTTTATTGAAAAAAGACGAGTAGAGAATATCACTGATGGATCTAGACAGCGGTTCCCAAACTATGGGTCGCGATCCACTGGTGGGTCGCGGAAACAGTCAAGGTTTGTCAAAAAAATATTTTTTGTATTTCCTCTGTTAAAATATTTATAACAGCTTCAATAGAAAATAATATTTCAAGAGAAATTCCTTATTTTCCATATGAAGAAGTATACGAGCAGAATAACCAGAAACATCTAAATGAGCTTTGAATTCCTTGATGGAGCTCAAAAAAACATACTCGTGTAAACATGCGTTTTGTACTTGGCTGATTTTTAAAAACAAGTATATAAAATACTGTTTGTTGAAAGTAAATTAAGGTTAAAAATAACGAGTTTTAATCCTGATATAGTAGATGATTTCATCAGTAAAAACCAGTGATACAAAACGCACTGATTATGAAGTTATGTTTTGATAATAATTAAATGTATTTTTAATTATCTTTCTAATTTGTGTGTTGTGGTAATAATTATTTCACTTATACACATTGGAACTACCAATTCTTCTTTCTATTCATAGTCTATCCCTCGTGCGAAATTTGCTTTTTCGTATGAAGGATAGCCGATAGGTAATAGATCTCACATAGCAATTTTATTGTATTAAGTGGGTCACGAAAAATTATTTTACTTAGAGCTGGGTCGCGTAGCAGTAAAGATTGGGAACCGCTGATCTAGAGCACTAGATAGTTTAAAAGGTATCAACCAGAGAAGGAGAAGCAAAGTAGTTCTGTAGACATTTTTTTCAGAGGTGGGAATGACGATGGAGAAAACTGTAATAAATGTAGACTCAACTGGGACGGTAGACATGAGTAGCAATCAGAATTCTGTAATCCTTAGAAGATTCAGTGAGAAACAAAATTCAGTGGAAGAAGAAAGAATCAGAAAAAAATCTGCATGCTGATTCTACCTTAGTGGATATATGGTTTAGTAGTGAGTTTTCAAACCGCAGAATTATACCGTCTGTAGGGGGAACTGGGGTACATTGATACAGTTTTTTTCTAAGATTTTTTTTGGTGTCAAGAAAGTAGAAAATTCAAGTTTTTTTTCCATGAGGTGACAGCAAAACTTGTGTAGTATGTTATAAAAATGCACAATCATTGTTTTATATAGTGTTTTTGCATGTAATTTTAAAAAAATCAAAAAAAGTCATTTGTATCAATGTGCCCCATCCCCGGGGCAGATTGATACGTTTGAGAAAAATGACGACAAAATAATACCAATGCATATTTTTCATAGAAAATGAATTAGAAAACCATTTTATATTTATTTATAAAAATTCAAATCACCCACAATTTATTTTTAAGCAATATTAAAGCAATCAAAATTAAATATATTATGACCTGATGTTCTGGCTGTTTCTTGTCTGATTGTTGGCTGTGGTAACTTTGTCATATCTAGCACTTCAACCCCAGGATTATCTTCTTTCTTATGAAAGATGAAAAAATTACCAGTTTTTCTGTTTATAAATAGGTTCATAAACAGAAAATAAAGGATAATTATATTAAAATTCTGTTTATAATATAAGTATCATTTTCTGTTCTGCAGTTTGTTTCTCTTACTTAACATTTCGCATGTCGAAAATACTTTTTTCTCTGGAGAATCGATATAAATTCGAGATTTGCCAGAATGGCGTCCTTTTCTTCTATTACTTCTACTAGCACTAGATGCTTGGTAAGTTCCTACGTCTTCTGTTTTCAAAAATACTATAAAATGTTCTAATATAAAGAAATTAGAGCTATTTCACTTCAATAAAAACTAATATTAGAAATTTTTCGTGAAAAAAAAGGTTGCATTAAGGAGTGTATGGTAAAAAAAATAATAAAAGATAATGAAAATATGAACTATTAAAGGATTTAGGCTGTATCAATGTGCCCCGTCATAGACTGTATCAATGTGCCCCATACAGCGATTTTGAATAAAATGAGTCTCAAATCCAACACTTCACAATATATATAACAATAAATAATGAAGAACTGATAAAGAGTAGCCGTACTTACCAGGGAGAGTATTCATTTTGGTTGAAAATACTGGAACAGTTGTATAATAGCATTTCAACTGTACAACTCATATTTACTTTTGAACAACAAAAACAATAAATCACCCGTCCCATTTCATCAAACTACTGAATCATTTCAAGATTTTCTGTATGTAGTTGAATACACTAGCATCATCTTTTGGAGCTGTTGTGAAACTTCCTGTAATGACCCTGTGAGCGGTAGAGGGGGTGTATCAATGTGCCCCATGTATCAATGTACCCCAGTTCCCCCTATATGTTTTTTTTCCGTTCGAGACAAGGTGAAATGGTCAAGACAGCATCAATGTTTGTTCCTAATTCCCGACACTGTATTAAAATTGATGTTTAAAAGTCTCAGGTAATTATTCAATGGAAAAAAGCGAGACAAATTCTATCATTTAAAAGTTGACTTTTATTGTTATGACTTTTATGCTATGAAAGGAAATATAGGCGTGATAAGCGTATACGGAAAAGTATTCTGCAAAATAATAGAAAAGTCAGAACTGCTCTTCAGAAGTCTGACAAGTAAGAAAAAGTGATCGATTGATAGAAAAGGGATCTTATCGCCACAAGATCATGCTACTTTTCGTGTGACAATGACAACTCACAAAAGTTTTAGCAGAACAAAATAGGCAAACGTTGCTCGCACATGTAAACAAGCAGATATAATTTACAGTTGAAACTAAAATGAATTCATGTAGCATCACCGAATAAAAATAGAAAAAAAGAATAATATAAAAAGGGCATATTCTTTTTTAAAGTACGTTACAAATCTAGCCAAAATATCCGGGAACAGGCATAAGGGATCTAGGATATGAATATAATTATAGCATAAATGTGTGTGATAATATGTATTGCGGTTATTTAAAAATCAAAATCATTTTGATAAAAAGCATAATGAGAAAAAAATATTGTAAAAATGGGCAGCTTTAAGGATGATGCGTGTAAATTTATGCTTTAGTTCTTTTAACAATCTCATTTTAAGAGAACCAAAATGAGTGAAATAACCAATGCGAATAAAAATGCAAGTTAAAGATATTTAGCCATGAGAATAGAAATTGATATATAAATGAGGAAAATTGTATTTACAGAGTATTTTTAAATTACATGAAAACTGTAACATTTAAAAAAACGAAAGTATGTGAGAGAGAGTCTTCAAATTGAAAATCAAAACTGAATTACTGATTTATATTCCTTAAATAGAATCTATCTTTCAAAGAATTGAATTAGCTTAACTAAAGTGAGAGGAAGGTAAAAGGTTGGAAATGCATGCGGGGGGGGGGGGGGAAGGCAAGGAAGTCTTGATAAATAGCTATATAATAATAATAATAATATGCATTCTACAACGAATTTATAACATAAATAATTACTTTGTTTAAAATGCATCACTTTAATAATGAAATGATTTAAAATATATTAAAAGTTGACATGTTTAAACTCATTTTCATTGAGTTATCTTCAGAAAGTAAATAGAAAATTACAAACAAAACGAACATAAAAAACGTGAATAAAAAATTATTAAATTCAAATTAAATATAATGCCCTCTATAGTTTCGACAACGTTCGTGTCCCGTCCCTATTATGTAGTTACCCTCCAAACCATCAAACCATTCAATCCATATACTCGGATAAACTAATAACTAAAGACAAGACAAATAAGAAAAATCATGCGTTAAGCATAGATTATTAAGCACATTCAAACACTGCATGAAATCTTTAACAAAATTTCGTTATTTAGGGAAATAAGGATATACAGCCAAATATACCCAAATATGTATTGCAGTACTTTTGAACAGCCCTGTATTTCATCTATCAGTTGATATAATGGTAAAATTTAGTTAGCAAGAAAATGCCTAGTAGCTTGAAATTTCTTTTTCAGCAATTTCTAATAATAGATGAAAACATACTTGAATACTTTTGTTCAGCTCTGTAGTTTACCTTGTATCTTAATTACATGCCAGCATTAAGCTAAAATTTATTGTAAACTAAATCACTTTTAAAACAACTGAAAACACATTCTCGTATAAATTATCATTCGTAGGCGTCGATGTATCGAATTCTTTGCGTGGCCCTGTATATCATTTTATCTAAATTCTGCAAATCTTTCTCAGTAGACTGAATGTAGTCCAGCATAAAAATGCATAACTTATTTAAGAACAACGTTAAAGTAATTTACGCTCACATTGAGTAACGTTATCGAGCTCTTTTAGGTAGCCCTGTATATCAACTATAAAGTTTATACACACCATATAATGTGCATATATTTAGTGATACCTAATCGCGCATATCATAATTAAAATGCATTTCATCCATCCATCAACCATTATCGGTTACATATGCAGTACTTCGGAAAGAATGTTTACTATTTGAAATCTTTTGTGAGACCCTGTAAATGCTATGTACTTCATTTTATGCAAGACAGTATTGTATAATTAATATTAAGCTTCAGTGACATATATCGATTTTATTATACCTAAAAAAGTTTAATATACTAAAAATATGTCACACATAATTCCCCCCCTTTACCATTATCTAATGAAAGTTTTTTGTGCGGCACTGTAAATGAATAATAGCTATATTTTCACTGTATATACAACATAATGCATATTTTAGTGCACTTTGCGAGGTATAACACCTTTAAAATTCATTTGATCGATTTTTTCCCATAGGTCGTAATGTATCGTAAAACTTTTGACTATCCTTGTAAATAAACTAATCGTGGTAGAAACTTCATTTTCAATAGGATAAACATGAATAACGTATGAAAATTTCATAGCAATACGTCTATATTTACGGGAGTTAGAGCGCGGACAAACGGCCATCCGGACAGACGGACAGACCAACCGAATGCATAAGCACTTTTCAACTTTGTTGGAAAGTGATAAAAATAAAATAGAGATATAAAATCTAAAGACGCATTTGAAAGAATGAATGACAGTATAAAAACTAAAGATGCAAATGAAATAATGAATGACAATATAAAAACTAAAGATACCAATGACAGAATAAATGCCAGTCGCATTCCGAGTATATGGATTGAATGGTTGGATGGTTTGCAGAATAACTACATAGAAGGGACGCGAGAGGTATCAAAAATATGCAGAGTGTTATATTTAATTTGAATTCAATAATTATTTATTCCAGTCTACCATGTTTATTGTGTTAGTAATTTTCTATTTACATTCTGAAGATAACTCCATTATAATGAGTTGAAACATATCAATTTTTAATATATTTCAAAAGTTTCATTATTAAAGTAACGTCTTATAAGCAAAATTTTTATTTATAATATAAGACCTTACCCTTTTCTTGTAGAATAAAAATTAGTATTATTATAAGTCAGAATTTAGAAAAAATCCCATCCCTTTTGTTATGTTTTTATTTTTATTTTTGTTGATTCATACTAAAATATCTAATTATTGAGTTAACTCGTTGAAACTTAGTAAACAGTACGTGTGTCGAAATATAACTGACAGAAATATTCTGTACGCAATGCGCAACCCACCTTTGATTATCATTATTTTGGAATGAAAGTCAGAATTATACATGAGTAACTACAATAATTCTATCAAAATTTGTTAGAACAAATCTATTCATTAAATTTTACCTATCCTAAAAATCAGAAACTTCGATTATTTACTTACATAACACGGTATAATTAACAAGGATTTTAAAATAACATCAAAATTATGTGTTATGTAATAATGAAGTAAAACATTTTCTTTCAAATTCATATTATAACAGGACATTTAAATGAAAAGTTTTCATATTACTAAATAATTTCTTATATTACATTTAACGAAAATATTAAGCTATATATATAAATATGTATATATATATTGCCATATGTATTCTTTCTGAAATGTAATTCGAATACCGCACCTATTCGAATATCTTCCGTTCTTGAAAAATCCTTTACTGTAACGAAAACTTCCTACATTAGAAAGTTAACATTTATTTTAAAGTAAATAATTACGATTTTTATTAACCATTTGGCAAAATTTTTGAGAAAAATCTAGTTGGATTCACAACGCATCTCTTAATTTAAAATTTCGAGTTCTCTTCCTAACTTAATTAGCATTTTTATTGGTGCAGATGTACTCATCTCTCATTCAAAAATCTTTTCTGCATTTTAAACTGAAAATGTATCGCAATTAAAAGAAAGAACTTTGCGGTTTTATTAAAACATTTCCTGTTTTAAAGCAGATAATTAGCTAAAAGTAGATCTAAGTTTTAGTTTTTACAACTTAAACACCATGTTCGCTTATTACTAAATTTTAATTATTATTAACATATAAAATTTCTTGTAAATCACGTTCTACATTTCAAAAGATGCATATCAACGAAATTTAATTTAAATTAAGTTAAAGCTAGAATTTTTTTCATTATAAATCCTTATAATTAAAGTACGAATTTCAAACATTATTAAAATAATAGTTATATATTTTATGTGATAATTAGAATTAAAGAAATTACTGAAATTTATGTAAAGAACAATGTAAAAATATCAAATTAATTAGATTTTCAACAATAGAGAATTTTAAATATGTATTAAAAATACAAATGTATTTACTGAATAAAATTTCATAAAACATCAGCATTGTAGTATATTTTAAGTGCAATAGATTACCGAAAGTTTCAACATTTACTAATTTAAAACTTTTACATTCGTTGTACGAAAATTTTTGAAATTATTTTAAGATCCCTCTTTAGAATTTCCTTTCCTTGACACTAATTATATTTAGGGTAAGTGTACCAGTAGTGAGCCACCAGTTTTCAAAGTTGAAAAACAAATTTTCTAGTTACCCTTTTCAAATAACAAACTAATTGCTGATTGGCTGGATCCCTTATCTGTTATCAGGCAAAGGGACAACTTTATTATTCTCATAGTTTTTGAGTTGGAAGGGTGTTTTTACGGACTATGCGAAAAAACTGAAGAGAAGCTAAAATTGTTTTACGTAATCATCAAAAATTCTAAATATGATTTCATTATTTTGTATATTTAAGTGTAGAAATGTAAAACATATTAAAACTTCTGTACAGTATGCATTACCCAGCTAAAAATGAACTCTAGTGAAACTGCAAAGAAAATGCAGTTGCGAAACTGTGGTGATTTGGCACAAATCACTGCAGTTTTTTCGAAGTCAACAACTACAAAATCACTACAGTGAATGTATAGTTCATAACTACACATTTTCTGCAGTGAATTTGAAGTTAAATGCCCCTCCCACCCAAAAAAATTGGCTCTGCTGGCGCCATCTATTGACCATACTGGTAAGCTTCCTTTTTAACATTTCAAAGGCAGATTTTGACTGTGGAAACAGTTGTACTCGAACTGACGATCCCAGGTACAGGAGAGACACGCTTTGACCACTTGCCCGTTGGGACTTGTGTGGTTAGTGTTGTGCGAGGTATAAAGGGGAGGCATTTCAATTAAAGGCTATTTGTTGCAAAAGCTGAATGGCAGGCAGAAAAATTGGATGTTTAAAAGTGCTTTTATTTTATTATTTGTTTATTTATTGTAATTCGTTTATGTGGGCGTGTATTTTAAAAACAATTTAATATTAAATGAATTAAACAAATACTTTAGCGAATTAGCTAAAGCAAATGAATTGGTTTTTATTCTGAATTTAAAAATCAGTAAATATTTAATAAAATTATTTTATTTTTAGGCTAATTGCGAAAATAATATTTTTTTTATTATGAATTATAATGTAATTACATGCGTTGTGTTAATTTTATTAAATATATATTTTTGACATGGAAGTACTTACTTTAATAAATTATGGGTCGGTAATTAATATTTTTTTACTTAGAATAAAAATTCATTTTATGTCGTTTAATGATACGGTAAAACATATTTTTTATTATTGTGTTAGAATAATAATTTGTTATTTATAAACATTTTTTAATTTAAAAATTATATATATATATATATATATATATATATATATATATATATTTTTTTTTTTTTTTTTTTTTTGTAGTGAGTTTTTTAAATAGGGAATATTTCTGAATCTTTCTTGCAAATAAAAAAAAAAATAAACGAATTTTAGAAGTTTTTCTGATAATATAATTTTTTTAGGAATTATAATGTAATTAAATGTGTTAATTTAAGAAATATACATTTGTAAAAAGGATAAATTAATTTTATAAAATAAGAATATAATATTGTGTTAGAATAATAATTTGTTATTTATAAACATTTTTTAATTTAAAAATTAAATAAAAATAGTATATATATATTTTTTTTTTGTAGTGAGTTTTTTAAATGGAGAATATTTCTGAATCTTTCTTGCAAAAAAAAAAAAAAAAATAAATAAATAAAATAAAATAAAATAAAAAATAAAATAAACGAATTTTAGAGGTTTTTCTGATAATATATTTTTTTAGGAATCATAATATAATTAAGTGTGTTAATTTAAGAAATATATATTTGTAAAAAGGAAAAATTAATTTTATAAAATAAGAAGTTCATAATTAATAACTTTTAATTAGAATAAGGACTCATTTTATGTCATTTTTATTTTTTAATGTAGCATATGTTTTTAATGATTATGTAGATATATTTGATTGTTAACTTATTTACATTTTTACCAAAAAATAAAATAGGAACATTAATTTAATTTTCTTCTTTTTTTTTCTTTGGTAAATAATTTTTTACAAAAGGAAATTTCTGATTTTTTTAAATTTTAATATAAAAAATCACTAGATTTTTCAATATATTTATGACTTGTAAAATAATTTTAAAACTTTTAATAATTTAATATTTGCATGAAATAAGAAACTTTGATGCGCTTTTAAAATGAATACATGATTAGAAAATTCACTTCAATTAACTGATGAAGTTTTTTTTTCTTTCTACGATTCATTAAGTTTAGATCGAATAATAATTTTAAAGAGCGATTTAAAAAATTATTTGATGATTCAAATATTTGTATGTCGATTTCAAAATGAAGTAATAGTAAATTAATTGCAAGTAATTTTCAGTGATGAAGATGGAGATGTATGGTGACAGGAAGCAGAGGAGCTCGTTGGATTTCAAAATTTAATTAAATAAAATTTCCTCTTTTTTTTTTTTTTTTTTTTTTTTTTTTAAACCTAATGTAAATTTTTCGAGTAACTTAGAAAGAAAGAAAAAGAAATTTTCAATTAAGGAGGGGGTTGTAGACTCATTGCCCCTCCCTGGATTTTGAAATTTAATTAGCAATTTTTCCTCCAATTTACAAAAGCATAATAAAATTTATTCTTTTAGTGTGAATTAAATAAAGAAAAGAAGAATTTTTCGTGAGGGATGGGGGAATAGATGAGCCATTTTCCCTCACTCGATTTTGAAATTTAACTAATTTTTTTCTCCGATTTTTGAAAAAATACTAAAATTTAATCTTTTTCTTTAGCTTAAAATATAAGAACTAAGAATTTTCTGTTAGGGGGAGGAAGGTAGAGGAAAGTATTTGCCCCTTCCTAAATAATAAAAATATATATATATATATACATTAACAAAATTTTTCTTTTCTGATATTTTCAAAAGCATAGTAAAATGTATAATTTTCAAGAAATTTAAAATAAAAAGTAAGAAGAAATTTCGCATTAAGGGGCTGATGAGTGAAAGGCCCATTGTCCCTCATAACTTTTGAAACTTAATATATTTTTTCTCTGATTTTGATAAACCTCGCAAAATTTATTCCTTTAGAGTAACTTAAAATAAAGGAACTAAGACATTTCCGTTGTATGCAGGGGGCACAGGTAGTCGCTACCCCTCACTGGATTTCGAAATGTAATTTAGTGAAATAATTTTTTTTTTCTCTTAGCTTAAAATAATAAAGGAACTAAGAATTTTAAGTTAGGGGGAAGGAAGCATAGATAGGGTCGCCCATATGTCTGAATTTAAAAAAAGAAATGGATTTTAATGTATTAAAACTTGTAATTTCCAAGTAACAAAACAAAGTAGGAACTAATAAATTTTTTACTACGGAAGTGGCTCGATGGGATAAGAAATCCCTAGTTCGATTTTGAAGCATATTTGAAATTATTTTTCTCCAATTAAATTCTGTGAATTTATCGGACAATAACTACAGTTATACGAGAGATGCATCGGAAATGTACTTCTAAATTAATGATTGGATAATAACTTCAAATTCACTGCAGTGATTCTACGGTTATAAAGTCTTATATATTTTTTAATTTTTGATTATAAAATGACTTTATAAAAACTACAGTGTTTTCAAAGTTAATAGCGCACATAATGTTTAAAGTAAATTACTGCAAAATCACCTTTAATTAATTACAAAATAACTGAAGTGATTTTATAGTTGATATTGCACTACAGAAAGACTAGAGAAATTTTAGAAAAACCTCAAAAACACTTCACTTCTACAAAAAAACTGCAGTTCATTTTTAGCTGGGTAAACTCAAGAATGAAGAAGCCCACTTCTAGGGGGCCCCTACTGGAGCATCAGAAATTTACTTGGCCCACTACTGGAGCATAGAGGAAGGTGACATTTTTTATTTTTCATTTTTTATAGAGAATAGATTTTAAAAATTTGAATGTTTATTCTGATACATAAAAGTAAGAATTAAGCTATTTTTTTTTAAATTTACTAATACTTTAATAATAATTAGATAAATGTCCTTAAGTGGCCCACCACTGGTGCATTTACCTTAATGTTTATAAAATTTAATGCCATATGCGTTTTCGCATTAAATGCATGTCATGTCAACCACGACATATCGACTTGTATTTGATTTATTATACTATTATGTCTTACTGATAACGCTTGTTATCTGAAGAAAACTAGCTGTCTTTCAATAATAATAATAATAATAATGCATATTCATAGTACAAATGTATGAAATCCTAAACCATTATCAAAATAAAAGCAAGAGAATAAAAAATATATAAAATAATCTGTAAAATCATATCTTTATGTCATCTCATGAATATAATCCATTCCTAGACACTAATCATATTTAATGATTATAAAAGTTAATGTCATATGCATTTTCACATTAAACGCGTATAATGTCAACTAAGAGATATCGACTTGTATTTGATTTACTATACTATTATGCCTTACTGATAACGCTTGTTATCTGAAGAAAACAAGCTGTCTTTCAATAATAATAATAATGCATATTCATATTACAAATGTATGAAATCCCAAATCATTATCAAAACAAAAGCAAGGGAATAAAAAATATACAAAATAATCTATAAAATCATATCTTTATGTCTTCTCATGAATGTAATCCATTCCTAGACACTAATAATATTTAATGATTATAAAAATTAATGTCATATGCATTTTCACATTAAACGCATATCATGTCTACTAAGAGATATCGACTTGTATTTGATTTACTATACTATTACGTCTTACTGATAACGCTTGTTATCTGAAGAAAACTAGCTGCCTTTCAATAATAATAATAATAATGCACATTCATATTACAAATGTACGAAATCCTAAATCATTATTAAAATGAAAGCAAGGGAATAAAAAGTATATAAAATAATCCATAAGATCATACCTTCATGTCATCTCATGTATGTAATCCATATACAATGCATGATTAATCATGTCAAGACCATTTGGCTGTTGCATTTTATATGACGATTTTAATAAAACATTCGTACAAGTATCTATGACAAGCTACTTTTATAGTTAGTGAAAAAACATTGTAATCCCTGGCGATAATAGATAAATAAACTAAAACACTTTGTAAAATCACCATAAAATGAAAAATAATGTAGGACGCGTTTCGAGCTTCAACAATAAAAGCTCGTCATCAGCTAAATTAACACATGACCGTAAAGGCACAGAGTCGAGATAAAGTGAAAAAAAGAGAGAAGATATTACAACGAGTGCGACTGGTGGCACTAGCTGAAAGAGCACAGGTGGAAGGGAAAAGTGTTGCCAAAATAATAAAAGAAAGAGAAAAGGTGGAAAAACAATAAAAATAATAACAAAAATAAAATAAAATAAAATAAACAATTAAGTAATCTAAAAAATAAATGAAATAAAAATAAATAGATAAATAAATAATAATAGTAATAATAATAAATAAAAATAAATAATTAAAATTTAATACATAAATAAATTAAATAAAAAAATAAGTAAAAATTAATACATAAATAAATTAAATAAATAAATAAGTAAAAATTAAAAAATAAATAAAATAAACAAAAAACTAATAAATATACTAAAATAGTGTATTTAAATATATATATATACATATATATATATATATATATATATATATATATATATATAATAAAAAAAAACTACAAGAGTAATTTCCACGCAGGAGAAAGGAAGGGGGATTATGAGAGGTCATTAACAAGAGTATTAGAATTTTTACAAATAAAATAAGCTTCGTGCACATCTAAGTCAGAAGGAGAGGCAGGATTAGAAATAATTCTGGGCATGGAAAACTTTTATAATTTTCTATTCATTAATTGAAAATATCCATTTGTTTTTGTTTACAGTTATTAAAATAAACTAAATTTGAAATTCAATTAATAATAAAAATCAATTTTCTAGTTTTTTAGCTGCATGTTGTACTAGAAATTATAAATCTTGCCTTATACTTAAATTATAGAAAAACTGAGAACTGTACTCCAAATGCAGTGGGTTTGTAAAATCTCTCTTCTTTTTGATAAATATGTTTAAAATTAAATTTTATTAAAAGTGATTTGATAATATGCTTTGAACATGAAAAAGTAAGAGCATTAGTTTGTCCTTTGATAATGTCGAGGGGGGGGGGGTGATTATGACCACTCTATACATTTTGAACATTGTTATTATTATTATTTTACTTTTTACTCATTTATCATACGTAGTATAGGGTAAATCTTGCAATCGATTTGAAAATCGAAAAAAAAATTTGACGGATTTACTCATTTCAGGTGCTAGAGATTCCGAAAAACATATTTTTAGTAAAAAAAAAAAAAAAAAAAAAAAAAGTTGCCATCCGTCCGTCTATGTGTCTGTCTGTCTGTAAACGCTCTATCTCCCGAACAAACCAAGATAGATATTTGAAATTTTGTATATACCTAGAATGCAAAAATGGGACGAAGCCAATTTAATATTACTAACTTCGATTATCCGGAACTATTTTTTTCTAATTCTCGAATAATTCGTTCTGATGAAAGGTACATAAAAATTTTCGAATTGTTTTATTTTAATATTTGAACGTAAAACGCAATAAAAAAACGCAAATTTTGCATAAAGAACGAAGTCGGTTGGATTATTAATTGTCGAGATATTTTTAATCTTGTTTTCTACATTCTTCGATTTTTCATGACCCTGTATTTCATTCAAATTTCAATTCAAAGATATACTTTAATTGCAAATGAGACGCTTAATGCGATGCAACAAACTGTTAGTCAATATGATTATTATTTTTGCAGTTATATGGATGTTTCTTTTATGCAATTAAGTGTTACTTGAGTAGTTTGGCGTTTTATATAATTTGTCGAAATTGGTTCATCAAAATTCATTAATAGGGCATGACTATGTGTTAAAAATACTTAATTATACGTTCAATTTTTGTTTTGGAATGGCAATGCATTTTATAAATAGTTTATCAATGTTTTGTTTTCATATATTATACTATGCATATTCATGATGGGTAAGTATTACGGTGTCCCCCAACGACTAGTTTTAATTTAGAAAAACTAGGGGGGGCTCCGCCCCCCTACTCGCTATGCTCGCCGGCCCCCTGCGTAATCGCTTCGCGATTCCAAGTTGTAGGCTACCGCTGCTTGCTGCGCTCACCAATACCCCATGGAATCGCTTCGCGATACCTTATTTTCCATACACTCAATTTTGGAATTCCTCTCATAAACGTACACTTATTAAAATACCGAGCATTAAATATCCATAAAAACCAGGAAATTCTACCAAAATAACAGCATAAGGAAAAAAAAGGAAGTGTACTTATTCCCAAGTCCATCCGAGACGGAGTCCTTTCCTGATTGGTCTATTCGACTCATGGAAGGTGTGGTCCATCCTGACGCGTTATTTCTGGAAACCTTACACATCAGCATCTTTCCAGGAGTCATTCCTGGAGATTTGTTTAAGGCTAGTTTTTTTTACTATAGAAGGATAGTATTTGTCGTACTTTGACCCTTTGAAGAACACCTCTTAAAAGATTTAATTCTCAATGTCCCCATTTTTATTAAGTTAAAATTATGGTTATAATTACCCATCAAAAACGCACAATCAGAAAAATTTGGATGAATTAAGACCACTAGGGGGGAAATTAATACCACTATATTTCTTTTTTATATTTGCCTACACACATTTGTTTGGGGTTAATTAAGAACATTTAAACGCCAAACTGAGAATTCGTTTACAAAACATTTTAGTGGACATTGTTCAAATTAGGGGAAGGTGGTGTACCTCGGACCTATTTTGACTTTTTATTTTTTAATTTAAAAAAAAATTGCTAAGACTAAAAAAAGAAAATATTTTACAAAATTTTATGATCTTATACATTGCATATATTTATCTGAAATTTTTATATAAATAATTTCCATGAAAAATTTTGAATTAAAAATAAAACGAAAACAGGACCGAGGTATAAAACTAGTGGTGTACCTTGGTCCCATTACTAAGAATGGAAAAAAAAAACTTGTTTTTAGTGAATAAAATCAACATTTATTAAAACCGTTTAAACGCCCCAATACTACACAATATACTACATATGCGTACAATAATTGCACGCCAGTTTAAATGCAATGTTCCCAAATGGGAACATTGCATTATTTGTAATACAATACATATATTTTCCAACATAATAATGATGTCCTTATATTTCCTATAGAATATAAGGTTGATTTTATTTTTGAAAAATACATAGTTATGTTTAAGCATTTGTCACAAGTATAAGGAAAACGCAAATTTATGAATTTGCATAAAAATATTTTATTTGCTTTTATCGTTTTCTCTATATTACTTACATTTGACCACTAGGAAACTAAATGTTTTTCGAATTAAAGAAAATATTCAAGAACAATATACAATAGCATATAGCTGAAAATAATTTGTTATATTTGTATAGGTTGTCAATCAATAATCATGTTCCAAAATGCGAATTTTGAAATGAAAATAGCCAAAAGAACTGCAAAAATATTTGTTTTTTATATTTTCTGAATTTGTATGCATAAATTAAATTATTTGAAGCTGTAATATAGGAAAAACAAAATTATTATTACATTGCGATATTAATTCGGCGTGTAAACGGTTAAACAAGAAGCTACGTATATAAAAATGTTTGATACATTTCATTGTTGATTAGGTAAAGAAAAAGAAAATCTAAATCGATACAAAACTTCAGAACAATTATACTTATTATGATCACAAAAGACATTAAAATTTATTTATATTAGTAATTATATTTTCTTTTAGCCAAGATTATAATTAGATTAGTCAATTCCAACTTAAGTTACAGTTACCTTTTTTGAGCTTACATTTACATCCGCATTAGACAATACCTAGTAAACCTTGGACCCAATCCAAGGTACATTATTTTTATTAGGTTCAAGGTACACCACTTGACACTTAAAAACAAAACTACCTGTCATGATGTTAAGGTTAAGCCTAAATTTATTTAAAGCACATGGTACAGTAGCTAAAGCATTGCTTTATTTTGCATAATCCTCATTAAAAAAAAATAGATACGTTTTAGTATAAAAATAACATAAAAATTTCTAAGAAAAATTTACTTTTGAAAGGTGAATTTCCTTTTTTAAAAAATATACAATTAGTTGAACTTCTAAACAAATGCCAAGAACTTAAATGAAACCTCTGGGGGAAAATATTTAATATACGAATGTCCTTGTTTAAGGGAGCTCAGGGGTTGATCGATACGAAAAAACCTGTTAACAGAGCTCTCTCTTTGAGTCTATATAAAAGCAAAAGTATTCAGTGTAATTAATTTAAATTTTCTGAATTTAAAAGGTATGTTTGTAGTCTTATAATATTATAAAATGAAGTACTTCAATGTAATATAATAAGAAATATAGCAAAACTTATGTAACACAATTTTCGAAAAAAAAAATTATGTGTTATATCACCAACACCAAAATATCTTAACGTTGAATTGACTAAAGAACCTGATTTTTTGCTTTAAAAGAATCAGGAAACTTTACACTATAGAATGATTAAAGGATATAACAATCACTCGAAAAAACATTATTAAAAAAACTCTCAAACTTAAAAATAAAAAAAACCCTAAAAATACAACTTTTTTTGCATTAAAAATAATAATTTATCTAAAATATATTAATTCATTCTCTAGATAATGATACTATATGCATGAAAAAAAAAATTAAGCCATTCCATCAAATAGTTTTTTAAAAATATTGGTACAGTATTACAACTAATTGACGTATTAAAAAAATTTATTGTATTTATAAGTACCGTCGGCAGATAAAAAGTCAAAACGAAAGTTGGGTTTTCGGGGAGATCTTTCTTGCCACATCTGTCATCTTTGGTAAATACGCATACAGAGTTTTTCTGGAGTTAATTAATATGATCATATTAATATATATTAATATTATATTAATATGACTTATTATTTGTAAAACCCAAACAGATAAAAAATCACTTTATGTAAAACGAATGTATGAAATTGCAATATTTTACTCTATATGATAATATTATCTTATTTACTTTTGTATTATATATTGATATAAAATATGGAAATTGCTAAAAAGAAATACCCAAAGTATTCATATTTCAGATAATAATTATATAATCTAGAAAAAAAGTATCTAATAAGCTTCCAATCAGCGAGAAAGAAATTGCATAAAGTATAAATGGTATGTAATAATAAAATTGTGTTCTACGAAACAATAATATATGTATATATATTACAAATTTTAAATTTTTTTTCGCCAAAACTAACCTTTATACTATCTTAATTTTCTTATAATAATATTCCGTACTTACTTCAAATTAGTAATTTAAAATCTTGTTTCTAGATCTAATCTGTTAATCTTTATGCAGACGATATAATTTTTAATTTGCCTTAAAAAAACATTATTCCAGAAGGCGTAAATTTAAAAAGATGGTTCTAAATTTAAAATATTCTTAATTAAACTTTATTTCTTAATATTCCAAATAAAACTCATTTCTTCTATGTTTTTATCAACCCTTTTTAAGAAAGTCTTATTAAATTTATTCCAAAACCATACCATTCAAAAAATATCATTATTTTATTTTATCTATTTATTTATTTTCCCTCCGTCAACCGTTGATAGTGTGCATATCAATAAATTCATTTCTTTTCTTTTTCTCTTAAAATCAATCATCTATAAAAATCGTCTGCCTAAGAAATTCTGAGTCGATTATAAATTGGTTAAATAATATTTTTTAAAATAAAATTATCGTCTGTGGAAAATAGTCTCGTAGGTGGACAAGAATTCTGTTTACAAAAGAATGATGGTTTGAGGTTAGAGAATGTTCTAGAATTTTCTTTTTTAGATTTAAAATAGGAAGCTCGAGAGGTGGTAAGAGATGATGAGAAGAAGAACTCTTGGGTGCGCTCTTGCATGAGTACGGTTTGATGTAGTAAAGGATGGAATATTTTTTGGATGTTTCGGTAAAATATCGTCTGCAACAGGAGCTTTTCCCTCTATTATAGCTACAGTTTAATAAAATGAACTTGCAGCAGCCAAGGAGTGATTATTTTGATCGTCTACATTTATTTATTTTGTTTTTTTTCTCGCTGGCCATGACTTCTGTGCGGAGAAAGGGAAACCTGGCAAGGATGTTTCTGCCCCCCTAACTTCAAATTGTCACAATCTACTCAAAAGTCGACAGGATAGCTTATGCCTGTGCTGCCTTTTTCGGATTTTAAAGAAATTTGCTATGGAACGAAGAAGAACATGCTATCGCCGAAGTTGGATTGAATTCTATGTTGAAAAGGGCATTCTATATGGTAGTTTCGGCTTGCTAATGGAGTCTGCTGTTGAACGAAATGATGATAGGTTTGCGAATCGCCGAAAATCGACTTCTCGTGAATGTTCTTGTGCCAAAATCGCCGTAATTTCTTACTTAATTAAAGTAGAAGAATGTTCTTTCTAAAGAACTTCACAACTATGCTTGGAAAGATGCTAATCTGAAATAATTAATACTTGCTTCGAGTCTGATTGTGGATTTCTTGACGCTTGATGTCGATCTGTCGCCGTCGATGCATAATTTGGGATTCAGTATTCATGGTCATAGTGACAAATTTTTGAAAATTAATGACTTCAAAGTGGTGAGTATGCGAGAAGTATTTGATGAGGAATTTAAAGACGATTGAATTTTATTGAAGATTTATTGAGAAACTGTAAGTTATTTTATTAAATGTGTTGATTATAATTTTTATTCTTTTTATGATTGAGGAAAAATATTTATTATGTATTTATTTACTTATTTATTATTTTATTGAGGAGAGTAATTTGAAGTTCATTTATTAATTTACTAATTTATTTATTTATTTATTTATTATTTATTGTATGTCATGGATCTGATATAGTAATTTTGAAAAATATGTAATTGATAGAAATTATTAACTTTGAAATTTATTGTGAATGATTTTACGATCAGGATTTAATAAAGAAAATAGAAGTGCTTCATTTATTCTAATGAGTAAGAATAAAAAAATTATGGAAGATCCTAAATTCGTACCGTTTGATCCGAGTTCTGGAATGAACATTTTTCGTGGTTAACTTATTTTGATACAACATGTGAAAAGGAAATGAAAAATCTAGAATGGAAATTTAATTTTATTGCGCAATATTTGAAAGGGAAGCGCAAAAAAATTATATCAATGACTGTTTAAATTGTACGGATTATGAACAAATTAAGAAAATTTTGATAGAAAGATTCATTGAATTAGACATCCCGAGTTTTTGTGATTTTTCAAATCTGAAATTAGATAATTTAGACAATTTAGAAACTTATTTTCGTAAAAAAGTGAAAATCAGTAGGAAATTATACTATTACAAGGTTTAACTGATGGTTTAAAACCAGAATCTTAAAACAGTATTGTTATAAATCCTCCTAGTAGTACCACCGAATGGTACCGGGATGTCAAACAATTCGTGGAATTTTCCACCCCACTAGTTTCAAACCAAGTAATAAATCAACCATCAGCTAGACAAAATTTTCAACTTTTTCAACCAACTAGGCCCTGATTAACTTTTTGAGTGGCTGGTGCTCCCTTTTGGCATAAAAACTGGCCCTCCCATATTCAATAAAACCATTAGAAGGATCCTTAATAAATATAAAATTGACTTTGCGTACCACTATTTTGATGATAATATAATTTTCGCTTCCTCTTTAGAAGAACATTTAAACCATTTAGCTCAAATTTTTGACTTTTGCAAACAAGAAAACATTATACTTAATAATTTTAAATGTAAAATAGGCCAAAATAAAATCAATTTCTTAGGTTATAAAATCACTAATGGAAGTATAACACCAGCAAATGCTGTGATGTAGAATCACATATAGTATTCTTAAATTTTACATTTTTCTAAATTACATTTAAAACTAATCTTTAATTATATAGCTATTTTATCTTAACGTTTTATTTCGATTCCACAATAACTTTCCGATCAAAAGAAAAGAAAGAAAATCATTTAGCATCTGCCTTATTACTGAAAAACGGCTGTCAGATAAAGAGAATTCATTAATATGCGTATTTCACCCTTGCTGGAAACAAATAATAAAAAAAGAATAATGTTCGAATGTGTTTGCGGTCAGTGAAATTTTATTTTCCTCTCTGCGTAATTTTAAGTCTAACTTATTCGTTGCATAAGAGTCTTTTCATGTAGATAATGGTTGTTATGTCTTTTGAGAACATTTTCCCAAAATATGCTCCTAACGTACGAATTGGCAGTCGGATTCCTTTTTGGCGTATTTTTTAGGACTGCTGTTTTCTGGTTGCCCTGCTATTAAATTCAAAATCCTTTTATTGTTTAAGCGTAACAGACAATTTTGCGGAGATGATATCAGTCATTTTTCATATGCTTAATGTCGCCAATTGTGTGATGCCAATGTGTGAATTTTTCGGTGAGGATTTAATTGCCTCCCTCTCGCTTTATGAACTCAGTCATGTGAAGACTGTTTTCTTAAAAAATGCGTTCAGGCACAATCCCTAACTTTTCTGTATGAAACCCTTAAATTTTGAAGTTTTCTGCAAATAAATAATTTTTCTTAAAGAGCATTTATTGTCTTAAGCGATCATAGCCTATAACTAGCGAATGCATTTTTAAAAAGAACCTGTCAACATACTTTAAATTACAGATCCATACTATAAATGCCAATATTGAAACCATCAAAAATTTAAAACCTCCTTCCGATGTGAAAGAGTTACAACGATTTCTAGGTTCCATTAATGTTTAACATAAATTCATTAATAAATATGCTGAAATTAGATATCCTCTAAATCGATTACTTAAAAAAGACACAATATGGGAATGGAACTCAAAGTGCCAGGACACTTTTGTAAAATTAATAAATTCTTTAATTTCAAAACCCATCCTCAAAATTTATGATCATAAATTACCTTTACATATGTTTGTAGATGCCTCTCAGATAGCATTAGGTGACGTTCTAAAACAACCTGATAAAGATAATTTCTTACATCCTATTGCTTATCATTCTAGAATTTTGAAGAGTTATGAACAAAATTATTTCATAACTGAATTAGAATGTTTAGCTATTATAGATACTCTTGACAAATTCTATCATTACTTTCATGGTGTCTAGTTTACAATTCATACGGAACACGCATCTCTAGTATGGTTAAAGAGTGTTGAAAACTTAAGAGGTAGGCTTCTTAGATGGTCACTCAAACTTAGTATGTTTGATTATGAGATAAAATATGAAAAAGGTTCAGCAAATGTCAAAGCAGACATGTTGTCACGAAATCTTGTTTGTCATTTTAATCAACGTATCAGTTTATTGCTAGATAGGAAAGAAATTATAGAGATGCAAGACAAAGACAATGTGTGTGACAAAAAATATAAAAAAGAGAATGGAATTATTATGGTTCAGAAAAAGGGATTCGAAAAAATTGTTGTACCAATGTCATTAAGAAAAAAATTACTCCATATTACTCATGATAATTTTGGACATATAGGGATTCAAAAAATGATTAATTTAATATCTCCCAACTATTATTGGCCTAATATGACAATAGACATTACACAATTTGTTAAACATTGCGACACCTGTCAGAAAAATAAAAAACCAAAACAGAAAAAATTCGGCTTATTACAAGCTATGCCAGCCACAGATCAACCTTTTGAATGTCTTTCTAATGATACTGTTGGTGGATTTAACTATTACAACTCAACAAAAAAATTCTTACACATAAAAATATAGATCATGCAACTAGGTTTGTTTGGGCTTTTCCCTCCAAAAATGTTACCACTGAAACATACACTAACTGTTTAAAACAAATTTTCAATATCAAAGCACCTCAAAAAATACTTAGTGACAGGCATAAATTCTAAATCTCCAAGATTTAAGAAACTCCTTAGAAATCATCATGTTCAACAGCGTTTTACATCCGACCCTCATCCTCAGACCAAGGGGAAGGTAGAGCGCGTTAATCAGACTATAGTTAACAGGCTTAAATGTAAAGTTAATCCCACTTCTTCTAAAATACCTTGGACTAGATTATTAAACCAAGTCATCAAAGAATACAACAATACGCCCCATTCTATCGCCAAATTCCCACCTGCCTATTTATTTCATGGTCAATTGCCTTATGAATCTCCTTTAAAACAAAACTATTACCCTCCAGTAGACAAAGCCCTCAAGATTGCGAAAGCGCGATCTCGTGAATTTCACCTTAAAAATAAAAGACTCTATGATCGAAATTTTGTCGAATGCTCATTAAAAATACAAGACTATGCAATTTATGAAGAATTTAAGTACCCTAACACTCGAAAATTAGAATCTACTTTATCTGGACCATATAAAATTATAAATAAACTTTCTGATGTAACTTATGAAATAGATAAATTTAATTATGAGACAGGACAGAATTCCGTTATTGTGCATGTTTCTAAATTAAGACCCTATTTATCACCTGAAGATTTTAAACTGTTTCATGAGCAACCCAAAAAACAAACAAAACCTCAGATACAATCACAATCACTAGATTAAACTAAAGCCAAGACAGTAGATTAAATTTTGATAAAAAGTTAATTAAATCCAATAGATTTTTTAAATCATCAGATTTTAAAGCATTCACCTTTTATATAAACATTTTAATAACAATTTTAATTTTTCTTAAGAAAGGTTTTATAGTAAAAACAAAATACATTGACATGTTTCGGAACCGTGAAATAAGTTCCATAGTCGTAATATAAATAAAACAAAATTTCAAATTATTACCAGGTTGGAATTTCTTTTAGATCATGGTCTATTTTTAATTTATTTTTTACAATGGCGGGGGTGTTTTTTGGTGTTTTTATATTTCGTTGTCGCGTGTCATTTGTATTGACCGTGAAATAGTTTGAAATTTTTATTTTTATTTTTAGTTAAGTTTTAGATCATGGTCTATATTTTAATTTATTTTTTTTTTTTGAAATAGAGCGCGTGTTTTTTGTTATTTATATCTCATTGTCGCGTGTCATTTGTATTGACCGAGTAATATTTTGAAATTTTGTTTTATTTATATTATGACTATGGAACTTATTTGACGGTTCCGAAACATGTCAATGTATTTTATTTTTACTATAACACCTTTCTTAAGAAAAATTAAAATTGTTATTAAAAAGATTAAATTTTAATTCTTATTATTTAAAAATGTTATCACCATAATTTTCAACATTAGCAGGTATGTTCTTGGGGCGCTACAAGAATATTACTTGCTTTTGGAAGTTTTTGTGGTTAAATTGGGCTCCTTATGCAGGCATAAGGTGTACATTTTGATTGTAAAAGCTTACAATTGATGTTGATAAATTAATTTTAAGTATATTTAAGTCTAACTATATTTACTCATTTATTTGACATTAGTATTATTCTATTTAGTCAGTAGATATTTATGTGATAACAGTTATAAAATCTGATGATTCTACTCAAACCTATAACATAATATGTGATTTTCAGTCATTGTGAAAACTACAGATATTAAAAGTTTTTCAAAAAAACAAACTATTTTTATTTCCATTTCTCAATTAAGAATGAAAACTTTTATTCCTATTTGTTTTTATTATTAAAGTTTATAAACCATGTGTAGATAAAACATTATTCTACATTTGGCATTTGAAAACCAAATTTGATAATTTTGTAAAAGAGTATCAGAGAGGAACTATTGTAAGGAAATACTGGTTGAGAGTCCATTTTCTAAATAGTTAGATTTAATTTTATTTGGATTTTGGAATTATTATTTTTTTATGTATACTTTCGGCTAGCAAAAAATACTTTCTTATGCTATTAGAAGATAAGAAAATTATTTAGTTGCTATGTAATTATTTTTATCATCAACCAATATTTTCCCTATCAATAATAAACAAATTGTGATATTTTCTGTTGATTATACTCTTGTTTTACTATTATTATTATTATTATGAGTTCTATAATGAAGTTCAGTATTAATTATACTCTTATTGAGAAATATTAGGATATGGAGTCTTATTATGCTACTTATTATTATTGTTATTATTATTATTTAAATTTTTCGATATTATTTATTATTAATGTTTTGAAGTGATACTATTTATTATTGAAAATTTGATATATTATGAAAAGATGTTGGAATCCAACAAAAGGCTTATTTAATGAACTATATCACTGAAAAAATTTAGTTGACTATTGAAGAGATACTGTTTAATAGACTGGATCCGGAGGACTTTTATTTAGAAAACTTTCTTTAGTGGAGTATTGATTAAGTTATTGAAATTCTATAAACTCCCATGAAGAACATTTCTTAATTGTTTTTATTGTATTTTTAATATTTCTTGCTTATCGATATTTATAACTTATCTAATTTATTGTATGTATTATCTCCTTTGCACTTACAAATAGTATGTGATATTGTAATATTATTGTATTTCTTTCAGGGAAATGATCCTAGTTAAATTTAATTCAGTTTAATTTTCTCTTAACTATTTTTTTATAGCTAATATTTTTAATATTGCGTTAATTTTCTTTTCTTCCATCTCTTGGCTTCCTGAGTTTGACAGTTTTATTCCAAAATTTAACTTTTCTAAATTATTATATTTCTGTTGTCTGAACTTGTAGTTTTATTTAACTATCGATTTCATACAAAGTCTTGTGGAGGGGGATAATATTACAAATTTTAAATTTTTTTTCGCCAAAACTAACCTTTATACTATCTTAATTTTCTTATAATAATATTCCGTACTAACTTCAAATTAGTAATTTAAAATCTTGTTTCTAGATCTAATCGGTTAATCTTTATAGACGGTATAATTTCTTAATTTGCATTAAAAAAAAACATTATTCCAGTATGCGTACATTTAAAAAAATGGCTCTAAATTTAAAATATTCTTAATTAAATTTATTTCTTAATATTCCAAATAAAACTCATTTCTTCTATGTTTTTATCAACCCTTTTTAAGAAAGACTTATTAAATTTATTCCAAAACCATACCTTTCAAAAAATATCATTATTTTATTTTATCTATTTACTTATTTTCCCTCCGCCAACCGTTGATAGTGTGCATATCAATAAATTCATTTCTTTTCTTTTCTCTTAAAATTAATCATCTATAAAAATCGTCTGCCTAAGAATTTTTGAGTCGATTATAAATTGGTTAAATAATATTTTTTTTAAATAAAATTATCGTCTGTGGAAAATAGTCTCGTAGCTGGACAAGAATTCTGTTTACATAAAAGAATGATGGTTTGAGGTTAGAGAATGTTCTAGAATTTTCTTTTTTATATTTAAAATAGGAAGCTCGAGAGGTGGTAAGAGATGATGAGAAGAAGAACTCTTGGGTGCGCTCTTGCATGAGTACGGCTTGATGTAGTAAAGGATGGAATATTTTTTGGATGTTTCGGTAAAATATCGTCTGCAACAGGAGCTTTTTCCTCTATTATAGCTACAGTTTAATAAAATGAACTTACAGCACCCAAGGAGTGATTATTTTGACCTTCTACATTTATTTATTTTGTTTTTTTTCTCTCTGGCCATGACTTCTGTGCGGAGAAAGGGAAACCTGGCAATGATGTTTCTGCCCCCCTAACTTCCAATTATCACTTTTATATATATATATATATATATATATATATATATATGCACATATAATGATTGTTTAATTATCTTAAATTCATAAAATAAAGTACAATATTGAAATTTTTGGAAGAAAATTCGCAATTATTTTGTCTTTATAAAAGAGATGTTTACTTTACAATTACACAGGTCTGCAATGATTTTTCTCTTTGAAATCTGAGTAACGTTTTCTATAGTTTCTGACGTGCTGATTACGAGAAAAATAATTAAAAAATTCCATCACGTCAGGATTTTTTGATATTGAATATTTAAGATTTTGCTGAAAAATGTCTGAGCGTCTACATTTTAAATTTTATAAAACGTCATTAAATTACTTCATCTTAATTTTTATTGCATTAGTGTAAGGTGATATAGAAATTACTTCAAAACAGTAATTTGTTAATTACTACATAATAAGTATAAGTAATTCACATTAACCATGTTGAAAATGTTTCATTTTGGCTTAATTTAGTAATGAGCTCATTAATACATAATAATTAGGTAATATAACCTAATTGTTGTAAATATTAGTCGAAAAGGGTGTAATAAAGATAAACCAAAGGGTTTTTGTATAAGTACCCACACTGATTTAGAAAATGGACCTTATGCACGTGACGTCACACGCCAGAGCTGGCGGTATGCAAGTTCGATGAAAAACTTAATAATATCGAGTTGCAAGCATGGCAGTCATTTAAGGAAGTGGTGAAAAACTTTTTGGGGAACAATAAAAGCTCCGACTATAAACAAATAGTGGCCAAAATGGTTGCAAATTTTGGTGTAATGGGTTGTAATATGAGCATTAAACTTCATTTCTTAAATTTGCACATAGATTACTTCCCAGAAAATCTAGGAGCGAAGAACAAGGCAAAAGATTTCACCAAGATTTGAAAAAGGCTAGAAGTCCGGTATCAAGAAAGATGGAATACTAGCATACTGCTGGTTGTTGAAGCGCGACGGTCCAAACTGGAAATTTAAGCAAAAATCGTACAACCGAAGCTTCCAGGAAAAAAGGATCGGGTTCCACAAATAAAATTTACATGTAATTTAGATCAGTAATAAGTTATTATTATATTTTAGTTGTTTTTTATGTTAAAAGTAATGTACTTTTTAAAATAAATATTTTTTATGTGAAAACGTGTTTTTTTTTCTATTTTCTATCTGTATCTTTTTTGTAAAATCTGAAGGTGATGGGAAAAAACTAAGTACATATTCGTAATCAGCGCACCAAAATACCCTAGAATCAGCTCTCAAATTCTAGAGAGGAAGTTATGACTCTCAATTTACAGGCCTGTGTTATCATTTCTAAAAGCAATGCTTAAAAAAAAAAAAAAAAAAAAAAAAAAAAAAAAAAAAAAAAAAAACAGCAAAATAAATGCAGAGTTTTTTTGATTTCTTTGTTTAATGTTTTGGAATAATTATGTATATATGTATAATATTTTTGATAAAACATAATTTTAATTTAGAAAATTTTTAGTAATTTTAAAATTACGAAAAAAAGGAATTCAGTAATTTAAAATCGTAACGTTATTAACAAACAACTATAATGTTTATTAGGCATTTAACATTCTTTTTCACACATTTTTCACTCCAAAGATATTTCCTGTATAAGAAATTTTAATTTTAGGAATTTACGTGAGATTTTATAATAAAATTTAGAAACATTTATATACTTTTACAAACATTTTTTTCAGTCTGTTAAACATTTTAATGTGAAAGTTATCTTTGTACAACACCCTCTTTTTGTAATTATTTTAAATCCTACTTGATTCTAAAGTTTCCCACGCGATACTACTTGAACCGTGCTGTCTATAAACTAAAGTGATTATTATTTCATTTTTACTTTACAGATAAAGAATGTATTGGAAATACAAACATTTCCTATAAAGAATGTTTCTGGCTTTGAATGAAGATCAAAAAATGGCTCCATGCATGTTCTTTTTCCTCAGAAAATAAGTGTTATTATCATTTGAATTTGCAAAATGCATCTCAGAAACTGTGTCCAAGAAAACAAGAAATATATTTATTATTACTTAACTTAAACATTTTATAATAAAAAAAATAAGAAAATTAAGGATTAGAACATTCAATTAAATAAATATTTTAAATTTGTTACCGTGTAATTTTTGTTATCAATAATTAAATATATATATTAAGCTTTTTTAGTCATTTAAGATTCGTATTTGTGAACCCAAATTATAACCTCTATTGTATCAATTTTAGAAAAAAAAGTTTAAAACTTTTTCCTTTATCCATGTTTTTTTTTTTTTTTTTTTTTTTTTTTTTTTTTTTTTTTTTTTTTGTTTAACCCTTTCCGGCACGGCCAAATTCTGTTAGTAAAATGACAAATTATCGACTAACACGGGAATTTAGAAATTTTTTTGGGAGAACTGAGAATATCTTATCTAAACTTTCATGGTAAAAGCAAAATTTGAATAATTTATCTTTGGTGCCGTTTGCAAGTTTGGAATTAAAATTAACTATTCCCGGCTGGGCACAGTGTGCCGGAAAGGGTTAAAATCAATGAATGTCACTATTATTTTTTTTCATATTTTACTTTCGAGTCAGAAGACATCTTATTAGTGTAGTAATCTTATAATGCAGCAATAAAATGAGTCCTTTTTACTGGAGTACTTACATAGCGATTTATACAAATTAAATTTTTTCAATGTACGTTTTGTGTATATTTGTCAACACAAAGATTCTTTTTTTTCTCTCAAAGCATTTGTAATCCTAATATTCTTATCCCTAATAAATCGCTAATCTTATTGAACATTCTGTGAAAATAACATTATTTCTCCTAAGCTGAAAGTGATCTATTACGAAATATATCTTATTTTCCTTTTTATCCTCTAATTTTCGTTTAATGGTAGTATTTTTCTAATTTCTGTGACCTCACATTAGATCTTAAAAAATTCAAAGCTATTTCACAGCTACAACAGCTTTGCTTAGAACATGATAATAACAGGATGTATGTTTTTTTTCTTACAATTAAACACCGCAATTAAACATCATAAATTTAAATATCCTTTCAATTCCGATATAATTGCAGTTATATACAGCTCATTCAATCTGCATTGCAGTCCTATAACTCTTTAATACCAACATTGCCTCCTCTCCTAATTCTTCTCAAGCATGTAACATCACATTTTACTTATTTTTTTATTTTTATTTATTTATTTATTTATTGTAAATTAAAATATCCGTAACTCTATTTTTAAATGTTTTTTTTTTTAAATGTACCATGTCAATTTGTACATTTAATCGTTAAAAGTATATTGTACAATATTTATTGATCATATCTCTTTTATACAGTAATCTTTGCTTTTTACGTGGAGCAATTTTAATAACTGGCAAGTCATTACTAATACCATGATTTCTGAGGTGTTTATTCCCAATTTCTTGTTAATATTTATCTGCCTTACATTTTCTAATTTCGGACTTATGATTATTTAATCATGTATTAATATGATCCAAAATTTGTTCTACATATGAAAAACCACAAATTTTTTAAATAAATTTATAAACGCAGTTACAAACGCATCTTAATAACATTTAATAAATTATCATTATCAATGTCATTGCAATCTTTTTCCATATGAAAAAAAATGCACCGTTTCTCCATGCATTTTCTCAATTTTAGAATATTACAGTATTTGTCAGCTATAATTGTCAGCTATTATTTTTATTATAAAAATTGCTTGTACAATGACATTTAAATTCTTTATCAAAAGAAAAAAACGGGTAAAGGCAGAGTTTTATTACCATAAACCGTGCAATTGTTTTCTTAAAATAATATTAACATGTATCTAAATCAACGACGTCTGGCGTCACTACAAAGCAACTTCACGCATGGAAACTCTACGCTGAGAAATAAGACGTATATTATATTTTTAACACTCGTATTAAATTTTTGTAACCATTTGGTAGCAGTGTCTTTCACGAAAATCACCACATTTTTTATTTAGTGTACCAAAGAGTTTATTATAAACAAAGCGATATCGTAAAAAAAGATACAATACCAATATTTTGATATGAGCTTCATAATATATATATATATATATATATATATAGGTTGTTTAAAAAATGACCGGTATATTTGAATAATAAATCAAAACTAAACAGGCAGTAATAGAAATGTACCGTTTTTTGCAATATGCTTGGGAAAACGGTAAATTTTCAGGCAGACAAGTTTTCGAAATTAGTTACAATTTTCAAAAACAGATGGCGCTGCAGTCTGGAAAAATCTAAAGTACTATATTTTCCACATATCCACCATGCGCAGCAATAATATTGTGTAGTCTCTGAACGAAACTAGCAGAAACATTTGTAAACTTGTCAGGCGAGATGGTTTCACAAAAAAAGAGATATACTGCTTCAGTTATTTAATTTTTTCTGGATTGTAGAGGTATACCTGATCTTTCAGGCCAGATATCCTCTGCTCTAAGGATTAAACCATTTTTTCACAGCAAATTTGCAATGTGTGAACAGCACACACTTAGAGCAGAAAGATGACTTAGAGAATGGCGAATTCACTAACTGTGTTTTCTTTTATATCTTTCAAATCGCCTGAAGTGCCATCTGTTGTTGAAAATTGTAACTCATTTTGAAAGTTTGTCTGTCTGAAAATTTACTGTTGTCACAAGCATGTTGCTACAAACGGTGTATTTCTATCACTGCCCGTTTAATTTTTATTGTTTTTTCAAATATACCGGTCATTTTTGAAACACCGTGAATATATACCATATGGACTTCGTGCAAATATGAGCTGTTTAAACTTATATACTTATTCAAAGTATATATACATATATATATATATATATATATATATATATATATATATATATATACAGGGTGTTTCTAAATTCATGGTACAAACTTTAAGGGGTGATAGTACACATCAAGACAAAAAATATTAAAGAGGAAACTAAGGGTCCCAAACGTCTTCCGAAGGAGATAGGCGCCATTAAAGTTTAGGGTAAAAAAATTCAAATGATTATAAAAAACAGAAAAATTGGTCGATTCGTTTGCGGTTTTCACTAAAATTATTCTTTATGTCAGTATTGTCTTGAAAATAAATCATAAAGATAAATTTCAAAAATTGTCGATAGAGGGCGCTTTAGACTTTGGAGTAACGAACAACTATTTTTTACCGTTATTTTTTGCATCTCATTATTTTTTTTTTAGAAGCTTAGACATAAACTTGAACTTTGAGCTAAAAATCTAAATCTCTGGGAGTGGTTAAGTAGCGCAAACTGAACTGTAGGGAGAGGTTCAAATTTCAAATGATTATAAAAAACGGAAAAATTGGTTAATTGATTTGTAATTTTCACCAAAAGTATTCTTTATGTCAGTATTGTTGTGAAAATAAATTATAAAGATAAAATTCAAAAAATGCCGATAGAGGGCGCTTTAGACTTTGGAGTAACGTACAACTATTTTTTTACCGTTATTTTTTGCATCTCATAATTTTTTTTAGAAGCTTAGAAATAAACTTAAATTTTGAGATGAAAATCTGAATCGTTGGGAGTGGTTAAGTAGCGCAAACTGAACTGTGTCCAAGGGGGTGGGAAGGTTCAAATTTCAAATGATTTTAAAAATAAATTTTAAAGATTAATTTCAAAAAATACCTTTAGAGGGCGCCTTAAAATTTAGAGTAATCAACAACTATTTTTAACCGTTATTTTTTGTATCTAATTAAATTCTTGTAAATGCTTAGATTTAAATTTTGAGCCCAAATTCTAAATCGATGGGAGAGGTTAAGAAGCGCAAACTGAAATGTGTTCAGGAATCGAAATGTTACCCTCCCCACCCCTCGAACACATTTCAATTTTCCGCTACTTAATTACTTACAACGATGCAGATTTTGAGCTCAAAATTTAACTTTGAACATTTACAAGCATTTAATTAGATACAAAAAATAACGGTTAAAAATAGTTGTTGGTTACTCTAAAGTTTAAGGAGCCCTCTAACGGTATTTTTTGAAATTAATCTTTAAAATTTATTTTCAAGGAAATATTGACATAAAGAATAGTTTTAGCAAAAACGGCAAACGAATCGACCAATTTTTCCGTTTGTTATAATCCTTTGAAATTTGCACGTCCCCACCCCCATTGAACACAGTTCAGTTTGCACTACTTAACCACTCCCAACGATTCAGATTTTAATCTCAAAACTTAAGTTTATGTCTAAGCTTCTAAAAACATTCATGAGATGCAAAAAATAACGGTAAAAAATTATTGTACGTTACTCCAAAGTCTAAAGCGCCCTCTATCGGCAGTTTTTGAATTTTATTTTTATAACTTATTTTCAAGATAATACTGACAAAAAGGATAATTTTAGTGAAAATCGCAAATCAATTGACCAATTTTTCCGTTTTTAATAACCATTTGGAATTTGAACCTCCCCCCACAGTTCAGTTTGCGCTGTTTAACCACTCCCAACGATTTAGATTTTGAGCTCAAAATTTTCTATTTACTAAAAATGTCTAAGCTTTTAAAAAAATTTAATGAAATGCAAAAAATAACGGTAAAAAATAGTTGTTCGTTACTCCAAAGTCTGAAGCGCCCTCTATCGGCATATTTTGAAATTTATCTTTATAATTTATTTTCAAGGCAATATTGACATAAAGAATAGTTTTAGTGAAAACCGCAAACGAATCGACCAATTTTTCTGTTTTTTATAATCATTTGAATTTTTGGACCCTAAACTTTAATGGCGCCTATCTTCTTCGGAAGACGTTTGAGACCCTTAGTTTCCCATTTAATATTTTTTGTCTTGATGTATACTATCACCCATTAAAGTTTGTACCATGAATTTAAAAACACCCTGTATATATATATATCAAAAAAAAGTGATAATACACATTGCATAAAAAATAGTTATGAACTGGTCCATATTATGAAAAATCTTAAATGTTTAAAAAATATCACTACCTATGATTTTAAAGATTTATTTAATAATATCGATTTATCGGATTTACATAATATCATAAATGAGCTTTTTAAAAAATATCAACACGAGTTGGATATATCACATAATATCGATTCTGATTATTTTCATACCTTAACTAATTTCATTATCTATAATAATTTTATCATGCAAGATAACAATATATATATTCAAAATGTTGGTATACCACAAGGTGGTAGTACATCTAGTGTATTATCTGACTTATATTACTATGAACGTCATTATTTAAATAATACAATACATTTATATTGATATATAGATGATGTAATTTTAATTGATACTGATAACACCTGTATATCTCAATTCCCTGTTGATTATCCTTCTAATCTAGAACTTTAAAAAAACCTACTTTTTAATAATACAATCAATTTCTTAGATATTAAAATTATATTAAAAGAGAACAAATTTCTAACTGATATTTATGACAAAAGGAAAGAATTTAATTTTAAAGTTAATACTTTTACTAATTTTAAATCATGTCTTCATAATTCTGTATATCGTAATATAATACTTAACCATTTATATAGAATAAAATGTCTATATTCTTCCCATTTAATTAATACTAATATTAAAAAGCTTGTATATGATGCTATAAATAATGGTTATCCTAAAAAATTAATATATTCTTTAATTTATAATTAGATATTACATGATCTTATAATTAATTCTTTGCATAAAAAATGTATAAAAAAAATTATAAAACATAAAAATAATAATAAAAAATTAAAAATGTTAAAAAGTAATAAAAATATATATATATAGGTTGGTTGGGTGGGTAGATGTTAGAGTACGGAGGAGGGTGGTGTTGTCTGGATAAAAACGCAAAGGTTAATTATTTATTTAAAAAAAATGAGAGTGGGTTATTTATTTTAACATAATTTTTAAACTGTTTAATTTACACCAATATATGGATATTCGTCTAGTTATATCTATAGTTAAATAGCTATATTTTAAATATCAAATTATTTTTAATGTTATTGATATAATTTTTGGTATTATTATTACTAATATTATTACTATTATTATTTTTATTTATTATTATTATTATTATTATTATTATTAATATTATTATTATTATTATTATTATTATTATTATTTTTATTGTCCTATATTAAGATAATGAGTTTTTACCATGTAAAGTCACAATAAATGTTACTGATTAAAGTAACAATAATGTATTTTAAGTTATATGTTAATATGAATGTTATCTCTTAATTCTAATTTTAATCATTTTATTAATTTAATTTTATGTTAATATCGATTATTATTTTTTCCGGTTCAATTATATTTCCATTCAGCTTTATCTTTTTTGTTTGTTATGGATAACTATTATTTTTACTTACTTTTAACTCCTTTTTGTAAAATATCTTTGTTCCTTGTTTAATAATTTGGTTTTTGTGTGATGGTAGTCCCAAATTCGTATTGTTTTGCTTTTTCATGGCAAATACGAAGATGAAACCACACACTCCATTTGTAGTTCCAAAGTATTTGGGACCTGAAGATTCTGCTTTGGTTCTACAAATTTCAATTGTATTCATATTATTCTTTTTTTCCTTCCATGTTCAATGTGCTATAAGTTATTAAATTCAATGGTTAATTTCAAATGGTTAATATTGTTTACTATAATTCAATTTAATTCTTCGTTTTGGTTTATTGTTTTATTGATAAAATCCGTTGGTGAATCTTGTCTACTTTTAATGGTATTATATATATATATATATATACATATGTATGTATGTATGTATATATTTAGCAACAAAAGGAAATTGTTACAGACAAATGGAATTATATCAGAAACCACATTTCTACATTTATTCCACAAAACAAAATTTATTTATAAAACTTCTTAAATTTCTGAAAAATAAGAAAAAAAATGTATTTTACATTTACATAGTTGTAACAGCCAAATAGTTTTGTTTTGTTTACATATATCCTAGCAAAATTGCATACTTTTTCTAGTTCTCAACAAAAAATACGACAATCATAGAATGAGTAACATGATAAAAAAATTTCTACTTTATTCATATCGCAAAAATAAGAGATGCATATGAATTTATGCACTATTTTACAGACAAACATACAGGGTGTGCACGTGCAGTAAATGATTGATACATTTTCAATATAAATAACGAAAAAACAGTATGAGATTTAAAAATAAAATGCGTTTGCTGTATTGTTATTAGAAAATCGATAATTTTTTAAGCATGCATTTTGTTAATATAGTTTGAATTTCGACCAAAATATGGCGCTGGCGGCAACAGGAATGCAGACATGACTCTAGTTTTCATATGTTTGAGCTTTTCGGCTGAATCTGAATCTATATGTTGAATCGACTCTCGTCTCAGCTTCAGAAATAGAATATGTTGGTTGGAAAGAGATTTAAAATAATATTTATGATTGTACATTCTGTGTTATACTTAACCTGCTCAGTGCTGAGAATGAGATATCATTATACATACTGTTATATTATATTAAAAAAGTGCATGTTTTAAAATTTATTGATATTGTAATAACAATACAGCAAGCCGCGCATTTTTATCTCAAACTTTTTTTTTAAACATTTAAAATGGGTCAGTCATTTACTGGACTTTCAAATTGTTTGTAATGTGAAGTCTACTTTTAATAAATTACATTTTGAAAAATTTTATGTTGACGGCGAAAATTCATCATAATAAGGTACTTAAAATTATGTACTTTATTTAAATGAATTAAAATTTAAAACATAAGAAAACGTATTGGGTATCTCTTATTCTTCGAAACTCTTTCCAATAAATTTTGTAAGTCTTTTTTTCTTTTTCTTTTTTTTTGAAAATTTACTGCCAAATTCTCTCTTTTCCCCCCAAAAAATGTTTGCGTTAATTCCCCAAATAAATATAATACTTTAAACCAATCTACTTTAAATTTTATTAATAAATTACAAACTTTACAGCATAGAATTTTTTTTTAAATAATTTATGTGATACCAGAAAACTATGTTCTTTCTTTATGAAGAATTATCAAATTAGTAGCACTATGTTATTTTTTCTGAAAAAATTGCAGATACAAATATACCTTTTTATTTTTGAAAAATATAAATGCTTTTTATCTCGGAACGGAAAAATATCTTTGTTTAAAATGTCTTTCAACTGAAAAATAAGACTTTTTTTTCTCTATTTCATTAGCGGAAGGAATATTTTTACTTTATTTGAAAAAAACTATAATATTAATAGCAAAAAGAAAAAAAAAAGGATGCATTTTTTTTTCTAAACAAAGGGAATTGCAGTGGAACTAATGGCTTATTCCAAATACCGAAAACAAAAAAATACTAATCTTTTTAAATTCATTATCTATCTGAGTACCCGTTATGATCATTTTTAATGTTATCTTCTAAACCAGTCGTCTAAAAAAGCATAGAATAAAATTATATGGTTTCTCACGTAGAAGATTTATGACGATTAGGTAGATTAATTTGAATTTCACACAGCTTCATTCATATTAAAGAGTATTTTTTTATTATTTACTATAATTAAACTCTGTTTTAATTATCTAAAGTAGAATTTTTAGCATTATATTATTCTTTATTCTCTTTTTATAATAAGATAGTTTGAAGTTGTTGTAATGTTAGAAATTGTATTATGTTAGATTACTTTTTAACACAATTCAATTAGTAAGTAAATAATAACAATTATAAATATTCCAAGCGAACGAAGAATGTCCGGTCGTGGTTTGCACCAGATATATTCCCACCTGCACCAGATATATCCACCCTCAGTATCTTGAAATTGGTTAACCCTCTAAGCGTTTGTCACGTAATATTCCGTACACTAAGCTCCAGGTTTCACTGCAATATAAGTAATGTTTAAGATATTATAATTCTATAAATGTAATGAATTTTCAAAGCATTGAAGAATGATTAGGACTCTCAAGGATTAAATTTATATTCCTAAATAAGATTTTTTATGTAATATTGAAAGAATAATGTTTTATTAGCATTTAAAACAAAATGCAGAGAAAACAACATTACAATCTTACCCATTTTCAAGACGCTTGGAGGGTTAAAATATCTTTTTTTTTTAAATATTAACTGAAAGATTCTTTAGTTGTGAATATTTTGAAGCCTCATTTTTTTTTTACCTATACGACAAAAAATATTGGTCATCAATTATTTTGGGTATCATTACCGATTTTTTTTTTTTTTTTTTTTTTTTTTTTTGAAAATTAAATGCCAAATCTCTCCACCCCCACCCACAAGAAAGTGTTTGTGTTAAATTCTCATATAAATGTAATACTTTAAACAAAGCATAGTTGAAACCGACAAACTTAAGACGTCATTTAACACGTAATTAGAAATATTAAATAAAAATTTTTGCAAAAAGATTTTTTAATAATTTATTTAAAAAAATAGAGACATCAGACATAAATATACATTTTAAGTATTTGAAATATATAAAGGTTCAAAATCCTTATCTCACAAGAGAAAAATAATTTCTTCGTTTAAAATAAGTCTATTCAACTAAAAAATAAGATTTTTTTTTCTCCTATTTCATTAGAGGAAGGAATATTTTTACTCTTTTTCAAGAAACAAAAAAAAAAAATAGGAAAAAAAACGGATACACTTTTTTTTACTCTTTTGTTTTGCTAAACAAAGGGAATTGAAGTGGAACTAATGACTTATCAGAAATACCGAAAACAAAAAAAAAAATTCTAATCTTTTTAAATTCGTAATTTGTTATCTATCTGAGTACTCGTTATGATCATTTTAAATGTAATCTTATTACCATTCGATTAAAAATGTACAGAATAAAATTAGATGGTTTCTCATATAAAAGATTTATGATGATTAGTCAGATTAAGTTGAATTTCACACAGCTTCATTCATATTAAAGAGTATTTTTAAATTATGTGCTATAATTAAGCTCTGTTTTAATTATCTAAAGTAGAATTTTTCAGCATTATATTTTTCTTTATTCACTTTTTATAACAAGATAGTTTTCTTTAAAGAAAAAAAAACAAAATATTAAGAATATTAGAAGCTGCATTATGTTAGATTACGTTTTGACACAATTATTCAATTAATTCGTGAATCATAACAATTATAAATTTTCCAAGCGGATGAAGAATGTCCGCCGAAGTTTAAACAGACATAGAAAAAATAAAAAATAAGTCGATTTTCTTTTTTATAATAGTAACTAAAAGCTTCTTTAGTTGTGATTATTTTGACACCTTTTTTCCCCTTTACGACAAAAAATATTGGGTATGACTTATCTTTGTGTATTACTTCCGATTACAGTTTTTAATTAAATGCCAAGCCCCCCCCCCCCCCCCACCACCCGAACCCAAACTTTTTTGTGTTAAATCCTCAGATGAATGTAATATTTTAAACAAAACATAGATAAAACTGACAAAGTTAAGAAAAAATATCATTAGAAATATTTTTTTTTTAAATTTTGCAAAAAATGTTTTTTACTTATTTATTTGATACCTTAAAATTTCATTTATTTCTTTGTGAAGCATTATCAACATAGTAGCAATACATTATTTACTCTGAAAAAATTACAGATACAAATATACATTTTAGTATTTGAAATATATAAATGTTCTAAATTCTTAGCTCATAAGAGGGGAATAATATCTTCGTTTAAAAAAGTCTATTCAACTGAAAAAAATTGGTTCTCCTATTTCATTAGCGGAAGGAATATTTTTACTTTATTTGAAGAAACAAAAAACAAAAAAAAAAAACGGATACAGTTTTTTTCAGTCTTTTGTTTTGCTAAACAATGAGAATTAAAGTGGAACTAATGGCTTTTCCCAAATACCGAAAAAAAATCCTAATCTTTTTATCCCACAGGGGGATACCTTTATTAGGTATTCACGGGCTTCACAACCCCGGGAACCTGAGCGATCTTTCTCTTTCTCTTTTCCTTTTCCTTTTCCTTCTCTTGTCTTACTTTCTTCTTTGTTTCACTTTCTTTGTGGTTTCCTTTTTAGAGGTGTAGGCAATTCTGTATGAGCCGATATCATCCTGTACATCGACTCATGAAGGTTTGAAAACCACCCACGTGTTGGCCGTGCGTGACGACCCGTGTCCCTGGAAAGGGGAATTCTGGCAGTTGAGGGAAACCAACACACTGCTTTGGCCTCTGCTTCAGGTAGAAGAGAGTTGCATATTTGTCCCGTATGTACCAGTCGGCTCGTCAGCTGACTTTAGTCACTGGATAAGGGATCAAATGAGCGAGCATTTACTAGACATCTAGTTAAGGGTAGAGACTGGCATAGGAATGTCTTGTGACAGTATGGGCCCTGGTTAGCACTGTTGCACGAATGTGCATCCCCTTGTTGGGCTCGATATTGGGTGGTGAGGCTGGGGTTTGAATTATTTTATTTTTAATATGGATTGAAAAAAATCATTTCCTTCTACTTCTCTCCCTAGTGGGGAGCAACAAAATGTACAGACTTCCTCTTTCACTCTCTTTTTTGTTGTTAAAGGTACTGGTAGCCACTCTGATAGCTCCTTTAAAATCATCACCTTTTCTCATTGTTAAAACCTTCCAGTCTGTGTTGGGGGATGGTCATTCTCTCAAAAAACTACAATCTGGGGATTTACTAGTTGAGGTTTCTGCAACCAAACAATCAAAATTTCTCTCTAATTGGGTGAAACCAAAAATGCCTGTGCTTTTCATGTCCAAAACTTTCATATTTTTTTTCAATAAATACATAAAGAAATTCCAATTTTTTATGCCATCTTTCAGAATAAACTATTTTTAATTAGTCTAAAATTTGATCTAGCCAATTTTAATGTAATTAATGCATTATTTATGCAATTCATCCATTCTTATTTATGAAATTTAATTGTCCAAATGATTGGAGAGACAACTTCAAATAGATTACAATTCTAAATATTATGAACAAAACAATATTTATCTATTTTTATTTAATTAACATATATAATAGTTTTATAAATTTGTAATAATGAATTAAGATATGTATTTTTTAACTGTATAAGTTAAATTTTACATTTTTCTATGAAATTTTAACCTCTGTTACTTTATTTACATTTATCAGAATAAATAATAAAAACTTTGTTTATCAGAAATCGCTACTGATCTATATTGCTCAAAGAACTTTCTAGAAGAGAATACAAGTGCCATTTTCACTTTGTCTGTCACATGTTTAGAGTATAGAGTAGTATTATTAAGTTCTAAGGTGAGTGTGTTTTCTCTTTGTAACTTCTGTTAACCCAATTTTAGATTTAAATAATGTTTTAAAAATAAAATTTCTTTTTAAATCACAAAACACTAAGTAAAATAAGTTTATTTAAGCAATATAATTATTTTTTAGCATATTATTATTTAAGAAAGAAAATTGTTTTTCCTTAAATGTAACCTCTGTTACCATATTTTGGTAACAGATGTTATATAAACAGAGGTTACATTTTATAACTGAATATAGATTTTTTATGGTAATAATATATGTATATTTGTTCATAGTTCCAAATTTACCTAACATTTTTATCATTTGTTTATATTTATTTTTGCATTAGTAAGTATCATTTATTCAGTTTGTTTACATCTTATAAATTTTTGTAACCTCTGTTACATGAATTTTTCTATTTTATTTTAATAATTGTAAACCGACAATAAACCAAATGTACTTAAAACAAAGAATATTCTATGTACTTTGAATTCAATTAAAAAATCTTCTCTTTAAAACTAAAAAAGTGATAATTATGAACTTCAACTTAGATTTATTTGTGAACGAGATAAAATTACGCATGTAATGATGATTGAATTTTATTATTTATTATTCATCTTTCCAATAGTATTTTTTTAACTAAAGGAAATTTTTGCTAAAGTAAAATGTAAAAATTATATCTTTTGTTTAAGTATTTCTATCATAAATTAAGCAAAAATTGTCTTGTTACAGAGGTTACATTTTTTATGCTAGATATGAATTTAAAAATTTATATTTTAAGTGTAAAATTGTTTTTTTTTATGTGTGGATGCTAATTTTGTACAGCTTAATCACATATTTAAACAATATTATTGTTATTTAGTAAAATCTAGATCCTAAGAAACGACAATTTTTTTTTGAAAAGCACAAAGAATTGATTTCAGCCAATTGCTCTAAAATAGGCACCTTTTCTGTTTCTGTGCAAACTCATAAAACTCTAAATACAAGCCGCGGGGTAATATATGAGCCTGACCTTTTATATTCCACCAAAGATGGACTTTTAGAAAATTTAAAAGACCAAAATATTGCAGATGTACGTTGTATCTCCATCCGTAAAAATGAGCAGATAATTCCCACTAAACACGTTATTCTAACCTTCAGTAGCAAAACATTACCACCAAGAATTAAAGCTGGATATCTAAACTGTCCAGTCAGACCCTATATACCAAACCCTAACCGTTATTTTAAATGCCAGCGTTACTGGCATACTAACACAACTTTTCATGGATCTGTTACCTGCGCACTTAGTGCAGAAGTCGGCCATGACAATAAATCATGTGAAAAACCCGAACGCTGCGCAAACTGTAAAGGAAATCATACAGCATATTCCCGCACTTGTCCTAACTGGAACCACGAAAAAGAAATAGTTACTATAAAAATTACTCAGAATTTGTCTTACCCAGATGCCCGCAAACTCGTTATATCCAGAACAACATCCGTTGGAATTTCCTACTCCAGTTTACTTAAACAGCAATCAAAATCCATGCGACACATAAGTACATAAACTGATTTCTTATATCCACCAGGTAAATCTACCGTAATGCAATCAACCAACACCCCTAATCAAAGAATACCGTGATGTCTGTCTCCCTACTTAAATGTCTGGAAACCCCAATTAGGACGGTGGCTACCATCCTCTCAAACGGTTAAAATAATTGACCTAGAGAAGCGTCAACAGAAATCGACAGCTCTATCCAATATGCCATCTCAACCCCAAACTAAGTCAAAAGCTGCCACGAATACCAAAATAACACAGAAACCTGATATTCCCAGAAATATTAATCTGAAAAAAAAAACCTATACAAACACATCAAAAGAAAACCTCAACTCCAGCCTCTCTTCAATGGAGGACTGTGGGGTGAGGGTAGAAAAATTCTAACCTCAACTCAAGCATAAGAAACGTAAAGGATCCGAGGCAGCTGCAGCAGTACGTAGAGGAGGCTATGGAGTCAGAGTCCTATAGCAATGACTCTGATGTCAATGAGAATACTGTGCTGGAAGAAATTGTGCCTGATTGACACTATTAATCAGGGTTTTAAATATATATGTTTTTATTTACTATTTGCTTTTACTACTTCATAATGTCTTATTGCTTTGCTGAGAGAGATTTTAACTACTTTTTAAACCTTTCTATTTTAATTTCATCGACTGTTTTTAATTACATTTTAATCATATTTCATCACACTACTTTTTAGTTTAATCTATTTAATTATTTTTTAATATAATTTTTTTACTTTGTCTTATGTTTTTGTTCACCTTGTTCTTGGCGCAGCAAGTCCCTAAAGAGACCTTGCGCTATTAATCTCCAAACAACCAACCAACCTAATCTTTTGAAAGTCGTTATCTATCTCGTTATGATCATTTTTAACGTAATATTCTTACCATTCGATTAAAAAAGTACAGAATAAAATTAGATGGTTTCTCATGTAAAAGGTTTATGACGATTAGGTAGATTAAGTTAAATTTCCACAGCTTCATTCACATTAAAAAGTACTTTTTAAATAATGTATAATTAAACTCTGTTTTAATTATCTAAAGTAGAATTTTTTAGCATTATGCATTTCTTTATTAACTTTCATAGTAATGTGTTTTTCTTTTCAGAAAAAAGCAACATATTAAGAATGTTGGAAGTTTTATTATGTTAGATTACTTTTTAACACAATTATTCAATTAGTAAGTGAATCATAACAATTATAAATTTTTCAAACGGATGAAGAATCTCCGGTCGAGGTTTGAAACAGATATATTCCAATATAGGGACACAGTATTTTGAAATTGGTCAAAATTTCGATTTTCTCATTTTAATATTAACTGAAAGCTTCCTTAATTGTGAATATTTTGACGCCTCATTTTTATGACTCGAAGTACTGTACAATAATGATGATTGCTGTTGGATGGATGAAATGGATTTTTAATTCTGATATGCGATTTTAAGTTTTACTAAATGTATGCATATTATACAATGTATATAAACTCTAATAGTAACACAATTTATATAAAGTGGGTTACATTCAAGATCTTGGAAAGGTTACTGAATATGAGCGTAATTTATTTAAAGATGGTTTTTAAATGAGTTATGCATTTTTATGTTGAACTGCATTCAATTTACTAAGAAATTCTTGTCGAATATAGATAAATTGATGTACAGGGTCAGGGAAGAAACAGGATACATGATCATCTTTGGATGATAATTTCTGGAAATGTGATTTAAGTAGTTTAAAGAGTATTTTTGCTCGAACTAAATTTTAGAAAAAATACTGTCTTGTATTAAAGGAACTAGGTAAACTACAGGGCTGAACAAAAGTATTCAAGTATGATTCAATCTAGTAGTATAAATTGCAGAAAGGTAAATTTCAACCTTTAGGCGTTTTCTTGCTCAACTAAATTTCCCCATTATATAGTCTATATATCAACCAACAGATCAAATACAGGGCTGGTCAAAAGTATTGGATTACGGATTTGGCTAGTACAGTAATACTTTTATTTCCCTAGATAACAATGTTTTTTGAAAGGTTACATGAAATGTTGGAAAGTGTTTCATGATCTATGCTTAACACATGATTTTTCTTACTTGTTTTGCTAGACAACAAAACATACTGGGTATCACTTACCTTTGGGTATCATTTCCATTTTTTTTATTAAATAGCAAGTCCCCCCTCCCCCAACAAAAAAGTATTATGTAATACTTTAGATCTATACCTCAGATAAATGTAAGGCTTTAAACAAGGCATACATGTAACAGACAAAGTTAAGAAAGTATATAATTAGAAATATTTAAAATAAGTTTTGCAATTTTTTTTAAATAATTTATTTGATACCAGAAAATTTTACTTATTTCTTTGTGAAGCATTATCAACATAGTAGCAATACATTATTCTCTATGAGAAAATTACAGATACAAATATACATTTTTCGCACTTTCCAACAAAGTTGAAAAGTGCTTATGCATTCGGTTTGTCTGGCCGTCTGTCCGTATGGCCGTCTGTCCGCGCTGTAACTCCCGTAAATATACACGGATTGCCATGAAATTTATATACGTTCTTCATGTTTACCCTAGACGAAGCCTATTGAAAATGAAGTATCTACCATGATTAGTTTATCTACAGAGAGAATCAAAAGTTTCCCATTACATTACGGTCTATGGGAAAAAATCGTTAATATACTCGGATTGCCATGAAATTTTAGGACGTTATTGACGTTTACCCTAGCACGAGTTCTATCGAAAATAAAATTTCTACCATGATTAGATTATCTATAGGGCGAATCAAAAGTTTCCCATTATATTACGGCCTATGGGGAAAAATCGTTTTAAAGGAATTTTAAAGATGTTATATCAATTATTAAAATATGCATTCTATAAAATACAAGGTGAAAATGTAGCTATTATTCATTTACAGGGCCACACAAAAGAATTCCATTAGATAATGGTAAAAGGGGGAATATGTGACATATTTTAAATATATTAAGCTTTTTCATGTATAATAAAATTGATATATGTGACTGAAGCTTATAAATTATACGCTACTGTCTTGAATAATATGAAGTACATAGCATTTAAAGGGCCATATAAAAGATTTCAAATAGTATATTCTTTCCGAAGTACCGTATATGTGTCCGATGATAGCTGATGGAGGGATGAAATGCATTTTAATTATGATATGCGCGTTTATATTTCGCTAAATATATGCACATTATATGGCGTGTATAAATGTTATAGTTGATATACAGGGCTACCCAAAAGAGCTCATCAACGTTACTGAATACGAGCTTAAATTATTTAAACGTGGTTCTTAAATAAGCTATACATTTTTACGTTGAGCTTCATTCAATTTACTGAGAAATATTTGCAGAATATAGTTAAAAGGATATACAGGGCCACGCAAAGAATTCGGTACATGGACGCCTATGAATGATGATTTATGAGAATGTGATTTCAGTTGTTTTAAAAGTGTTTTAGTTTACAATAATTTTTATCCTAATGCTGACGTGTAATAAAGGTACAAGGTAAACTACAGAGCTGAACAAAAGTATTCAAGTATGTTTCCATCTGATAGTATGAATTGCTGAAAAAGGAATGTCAAGCTACTGGGTACTTTATATCTCTATTTTACTTTCAGCACTTTCCAGCAAAGTTAAAAAGTGCTTATGCATTCGGTTGGTCTGTCCATCTGTCCGGATGGCCGTCTGTCCGTGCTCTAACTCCCGTAAATATACTCGGATTGCTATGAAATTTTATAAGTTATTGATGTTTATCCTTTTGAAAATGAAGTTTCTACCACGATTAGTTTATTTACAGGGATAGTCAAAAAAATTTTCGATACATTACGACCTATAGGAAAAAATCGTTTAAATGAATTTTGAAGGTGTTACACCTCGCAAAGTGCACTAAAATATGCATTCTACTGTATATACAGTGAAAATATAGCTATTGTTCATTGACAGTTCCGCACAAAAGAATTTCATTAGATAATGGTAAAGGGGGAATTGTGTGCGACATATTTTAAATATATTAAACTGTTTCAGGTATAATAAAATTGATACTGTCACTGAAGCTCAATATAAATTATACGATACTGTCTTGCATAAAATGAAGTACATAACATTTACAGGGCCTCACAAAAGATTTCAAATAATATATTCTTTCCGAAGTACTGCATATGTATCAGATAATGGCTGATGGATGGATGAAATGCATTTTAATTATGATATGCGCGTTTAGGTTTCACTAAATATATGCCCATTATATGGTGCGTATAAATGTTATAGTTGATATACAGGGCTACCTAAAAAAGCTCGCCAAAGTTACTGAATATGAGCGCAAATTATTAAAACGTGGTTCTCAAATAAGTTATGCATTTTTACGGTGGACTACATTCAATTTACTGAGAAAGGTTTGCAGAATTTAGATAAAATGTTACACAGCGCCTCGCAAAGTATTCGGTACATCGAATCCTATGCATGATAATTTACGAGAATGTGATTTCAGTTGTTTTAAAAGTGTTTTAGTTTACTATAAATTTTAGCTTAATGCTGGCGTGTAATAAAGGTACAATGTAAACTACAGGGCTCAACAAAAGTATTCAAGTATGTTTCCATCTAATAGTATGAATTGCTGAAAAAGAAATGTCAAGCTACTGGGTATTTTCTTGCTAAACTAAATTTCCCCATTATATCAACTGACATATGAAATACAGTGCTATTCAAAAGTACTGGAATACATATTTGGGTATATTTGTCTATACACTATTATTTACCTAAATAACAAAGTTTTGTTAAAGATTTCATTAGGTGTTGGAAAGTGCTTCATAATCTATGCTTAACGCATGATTTTTCATACTTGTACTATTTGAAAAGTATAAAGGTTCTAAATTCTTAGCTCACAAGGGGAAAATAATATCTTCGTTTAAAATAAGTGTATTCAACTAAAAAATAAGCTTTTTTTCCTCCTATTTCATTAGCGGAAGGAATATTTTTACTTTATTTCAAAAAATAAAAAAGTTAATATCTAAAAGCAAAAAGTAAAATATAAATAAAAATAAAAATTTAAAAAAAAGGACACCTTTTTTTTTTAATATTCTTTTGTTTTCCTAAACAAAGAGAGTTGAAGTAGAACTACTGGCTTATCACAAACACCGAAAAAAAAAATCCCATTTTTTTAAATTCGTTATAGTAGAGATAAGTATAGATTTGTTCCTTCTCATGTAGAAGGTATATGACGATCACTCAGATTATGTTGAATTTAATACAGTTCTATTCATATTAAAGATTTTTATTTTCTATTAACTATAATTAAACTCTGTTTTAATTATCTAAAATAGATTTTTTTTTAGCATTATGCATTTCTTTATTAACTTTTCATAGCAAGTTATTTTTCTTTAGGAATCATAATATTTATAAGTTTTCGAAACGGATGATGATGTCCGGTTTAAAACAAAGATTTTAACCTACAAAATTAAGAATGTATATGATACGAGAAAATTATCTGTCTTTTTTTATGAAAAATTATCATCATTGTAGCACTACATTATTTTTTGAGAATTAATTACAGATACCAATATACATTCAAAATGGATTAAGAAAAAAACCAAAGTTTTTTATCTATAAAATTTTTTTAATACCTGTATTAACAACTTTATATCACAAAAAATAATTCAATAAAAAAAATAATTCTGAATTTTTTGGTAGTTGGACGTAGAAAACTCCCCCATTTTAAACTTACGATAATACCTGATATAATTGGTAAATATGTGGATATAAAGTTACCAATATACATTTTAATTAATTAAAAATTTAAATGTTCTAAATTCATATTTTGTTAGGGGAAAAATATCTTTGTCTAAAATGTCTATTCAACTGAAAAACAAGACCTTTTTTTTTCCCTATTTCTTTAGCGAAGGGATATTTTGCTTTATATGTTTATAACTAATAAAAATTAACAAAACGTTAACAAATACACATTACTTAACAAAAGAATTATACCAAAGAAATCGGATACAGTTTTTTTTCTTCATTCTATTTTTTACTAAACAAATGGTACTGAAATGGAACTAGCTTATTCCAAATACTGAAAATTAAATACTAACAGTCCAAGAGCGGATCGCACAAAACCCTAAGTCATCGTGCACAAGAAAATTGTTTTTATTTTATGGAAGAGTAGTAATAGAGGAATTTAATGTTTCATGTCTGCCGGAAGCGAAGTGGTACATAAGCCAAACATTCATACCACTGGTGGTTTACACGTAGCATTATGTTTTTCTGCACCCAATTTTCCATGTTTTCATACTTTTAACTTTACGGCAAACACAATGTTAAACGTTAAACGTGAAATAAAGGAGTTTTTGTTGTGCACGATGATTTAGGGTTTTGTCCGGTGGGCTCTTGGACTATATATATTTTTAATTCGTTATCAATCGGGAGTAATCGTCATGTAATCTTCTGAACAAATCGTTAAAAATGCACAGAATAAAATTAGATGTTGTATTATGTAAAAGATTTACGATGATTAGGTAGATTAAGTTGAATTTCATTCAACTCCATTCATATTAAGGAGTATTTTTTAAATTATTTACTATAATTACACTCTGTTTTAATTATCTAATGTAGAATTTTTCACATTATATTTTTCTTTATTATCTTTTTATAGCAAGATATTTTTCTTTATAAAAGTAAAAAAAAAAAAAAAAAAAAAAAAAAAAAAAAAAAAAAAAAAAAAACAGATACTAAGAATGTTAAAAGTTTTATTATGCAAGATTAATTTTTAACACAATAATTCAATTAGTAAATGAATCTTAACAATTTTAAGGTTTCGAAGCGGGTAAAATATGTCCGGTCGAGGGTTCGAACTAGATATACAGTGAAAGTTTCACTTAAGGGGTTACAGTACTTTTAAATTTGTCAAAATATTCAACAATTCATTTTTTTATATCAACTGAAATCTTCTTTAATTGTGAATATTTTTACCCCTCATTTTATCTATATGACAATTATATTGCGAGATATTGTAAGTTGTGTTAATAGATCAAGCTAAATTATTCACACAATTAAAAATTTTAACTGATTTTTCTCCCTGTTCATTTTTTTTATAATTTACTTGTTCTATAAATATTTAATCTTTTTTGCTAATAAAGATGGATGTTTGAAATTTATTTTAATTGTTTTTCATGATGTATTTAACATTTTTGTGTATAGATTTAACATTCAAGTTTATAGTTATTATTTTTTTAATATTTAAATTGAGAGTTTGTTGGTATTCATTTTTTTATATACACGATAGAAAAGAAATCATATTAAATGTAAAATTGCATACATTGAAAAATCCATACATAATTTTATGAAGTACAGTAGAACCCCGCTAATTCGGACCCCGTTTTTCCGGATTTCCGGATAATCCGGATCGGTTTGGTCTTTTTATTTCAAGTTTGAGAAGCGAATGGGTAATTTCCATAACATTAACTTGTTTCATCGTCGTATTCTGAATTATAAAAAAAAAACTTTTTCTGAAATCTTTTCGGAAGAATTAAGCAAATTAAATATTTTTATTGTCTGTAAATATTCAATAAGCTTAACATAAAGGTGATTTCTGTAATTAAACTTTATTTTATTTCATTTTTTTTCTAATTCACTGGATAATTCGGAATTTCGATAATCCGGATTGGGTCCGGTCTTAATTAATCCGAATTATCGGGGTTTTACTGTATTTTTTAATTAATCTGGGAAAGAAATTGGAGCCATAATATTTATATCTATAAAAAAATATTGAGGTTTTAAAAAATATATGTAATTTTTATTAAATTTTAGTACAATTGGTTGATTTACAAAATTTTATTTTCTTTTAATTTTATTTAATTTTTATTAATAAGTATTGTTCCGCCACATTCATTACAGTATTATTCAAAATTGAAGAGATGGTTTCAAAGGTACTGTGTCTAAAAATACAAATTCTTACCGTTGCAGTTAAATATTTTGTTAAAACTCTCTTAAAAGTCAGCCAAAAAATAACTCAATTGAGCCGAAATTCGCTTATCTCACGTTTTGAAAGGCAGCTTCTCATAAAGAGTTGAAACAACTCAAGTGCGTGAGGTGTTTTTAATCAATTTAAATCAAGATGAGTTATTTAAATGAGCAATCTAAATCAAGATGAGTAAAGCATTTAAAAAAAAAAAAAAAAAAAACTCATTCAAGATTCAATAAATTACAGCACTTTCCTGAGAAGCCAAATCATCTCTTTCGTTTTAAGTGTGAAGAAAATTCGTTAAATAGAAATAAACTCAAATTCATGAAAATTATATAATGCAATACACATGCATAAAATGAAAATACATATCAAATGGAAATATCGGGAAAATACATTTTAATTTGGACCGTAAACATTTTTAGGTGCATTCGTAATTATATAAATACTTAGCACCTATACACGTTGTTCAATCCGTCCGCCCTTCTTTATGCCTGTCTGTCTGCCCTTCTGTCCGTATGCATATAACAACACAAAATCTATCCAACCTAATCGTTTGAAATTTAAAATACATAAATTTTGTTCAATTATTTTCGAGTCATTTCAAATGTTGTGAAAAACAGATTTATAGTTTAATTACAGGTACAATCAAAAATATTTCGTTACATTACGGCCAATGGGAAAAAACAGTGAAAACTGCATTTTAATGATGCTGCATTATTTCGAGAAAAATAAAATTTATATGCATCTATGAAGTATATACTAAAATATGAATTCTGTACAATGTGCGGTGCATATTATATATTTTTATTAATTTTCAGGGCCACACAAATTATTCCATTAGATAATGGTGCAGGAAAAAACATTGTTTGGGGGCACGTTTAATGTGTATTAAATTGTTTTACATTTTATGAAATTGTTATATGTTACTGAGGCTTACTAAAGGTTACTTCCAGTATAACAAAAAGCAGGTAGTATTTACAGGAAGACACAGAAGATTATGGTACGAACACACTGCATTTGCTGCGCAATTTCCGACTTATTTATGAAATTTAGATATGTGAGAAAAATTAAACCTTTCTAATTAAGTCTTTACAAAGCACTTGATAAAAAGAGGTAAACAAAAAACTAATCATAGCCTAACTACCAGTATTCCAATTTTTTTGCTTTTAAAATATTTGTAATAATTAATTTTTACAGATTTCTGATAAAAAATACCCTGTTCATAATTTTTTTATATATTTCTGTAAGTATCCGAAGAATTCATCCGTAACATTTTCATGAAACTGAAATCTCCTTCTTTGTGTATCAAAAGTTTTAACATTTCATCTTTTGAATAGAAGTGATTAATTTAATAATTCATTTTCCACACAATCATCTCATATTAATTCATTCACCATGGCAACAGCAACCACATCATTTGAATGCTGTATAGGATCGAAAGTGGAATAAACTTCATTATAAAGAAAAAGTTATCGTAATATGGAAATTAATTCACACATTAACCCATTGAGGAGTGGTGGGATATATTAACTCTCACCTACATTTGTCACATAAATTAAACAAGATTCTCATTAGAAACTTTTAACGAAATTTTATATTTTTAACTTTGTAGGCAAAAAGTAAAAAAAAAAACATGTTTTTTTCTGATTTTAAATAATTTTGATTTATTTATTCTGGTGAGATGTTATTGCTTCCCCGCCAAAGAGTTGGTGGTATCCAAAGTCAAAGATTCATCAGAAAATTTCGTTATGTATAAAAATTTATTAAACTAATACTTTATTAAAAGGACGTTCCACTCTATTTTGGCTGATGGAATGCTTTACCGATTGAACAATCTCGGAAGAATTCCGAAAGCTGACTTAACCAACGAAAGTTTAATGGTCACATGATCTGCTTTGATATCAGAATCAGTCACCATCCATTCTCTGATTATACTGTATAATGAACAGCGGTGTTTGATTGAATATTTACGTTTCAATTTTCGAGAATTTTGTGTTGCAATTTCAGTTAGGAATGCGCCTTCCCAATTTGATATCGCTCCAAAGACACTGATGTTATTTCATCATACAAAAAATTATATTATCAACACTTTATTAATCACAATCTCCTCGTTCTTTCTTGAATCGCTCTTTTGAAGATTTTTTTTGTGCATATTTGTTTAAGAAATATTTCGTAGACATTTTGATATTAGGTGCAAAAAAGACATAGAATTTATTTTCTAATAATACTGGGACGAAAATAAAAAAATTGCCAGTGCGAGTACAGTGAAAAAAGATCAAAATCCTAAAAAAAGGGCACAATAAGATAATTTTGTACTCTGAACCACAAACGTTTCACATATGGAACATAGACATTTAAATAATCATCAAAGAAAAACAAATAAATCAATCATCTCTGCATGAAACTTCAGAAACAACTGTAAAAAAATACAATTACTATCATCACATCATCTACATTTAAATTCTAAAGTTATAGATGGAGTAAAAAGACAGCCTGCAAAATTTACGTTTTTTGTTACATTTCAACAAGCCCCTAGGTGAAATCCCCTGAAAAATATTAAACAATAGTTTATAATTCGTTAATATACTATCGTTAAAAAGTTTAATTTAAATTTTTATACAGTTTAAAGAAACACGTAAAAATATACAACATCACATATGTGATTTTTCATTTGTGGAACGTTGGCAGGTAAAAGGTTAATGGTATCTTCTTTTTCTTTAGAAGGAATTCTGAGTGGTGCACATTACCTCTCGCATTACCATGATTTTCGGCTGCATAAAAATTTCGACAATGATTTTATACATACGATTTCATCTCAACGATGGACTATTCGTTTAGTTTATAAAGCAATCTAACAAGAAACTACCATATTACCGTGTATATATATTCAATTCAGAATTAAAGTCTACATTCCCTTATTCAATAGATACATTATTCTTTGTTAAACAATGTTATTATTAATTTTCACAGAGTTTGTTAATATAATTAGCTTAAATTTCAGCAAAATCAATGCAGAAAAAAATATCTTCTTATTAAATGTGATTAATTTAACACAGACTATATTTATAGACTAAAAAAAAAAAAAAAAAAAAAAAAAAAAAAAAAAAAAGATGAAGCAATCAATAATTAAATTTATTTTTATCTTTCAATGTCTTTGGAAGATTTTTGATAATTTCCTTTCACTTAGAAAAATTAAATTGCAAAAAACAAATGAGAGCTGACGGGAATTTGCATAAAAATATCGTATATTTAATTATTTCATGTTTCAGTTTTCAAACATAAAACGAGGTGGGAATTTCATTCATTGAAAAGTATTGCTAATATCGGACTTTTAATTTACATTTGTTCTAACGATAGAAAGTTTTTATTACAATAGCGCTTTTTTGATAATGTTTTGTTTTACATATTAAATATCAACTAGATAAAGCCCGTCAAGATTTGACAGTAAATAACTTGAATATTTCATCAGAAAAATTCTTGAATTTTTAATTAGTTGCTTTTAAATTTGTCTATTCAAATTGTGATGAATTACTGTATTACATAAGTAATTTCAATTTTTTTAAGAAGGTAGATGGTCTATTCTATTCGATGAAATAAATAGTTTTAAGTTTATAATTTAGAACTAATTATGTTTGCATTTTATCAGAAATTTAACTAAAAGTGCTGTGTAAGGCATTAATTTTTGCTTACTACGGCCTATTTTCTTGCTGTCCCGCCCCCCCTCTCAAGTAACAATATTTACGCGACCATTCAAAGCTGTCATGACTTTTATTTTTATCTGTCTCATTATCTAAAATCTTAAATTTGATGCAGCTAACTATAATATATTTTTTTATTACTTGAATTTTCTTATACATGTTTATACATCTTTTCAAATATTAAATCATAGGTATCATTGTAATTTATTTTGTAGCTGTTATACTAATATTTTTATTTCTTTCCCTTTTTTTATGAATGACAATTTTTTCTTTCTTACAGACATTTATATTCTTGATAATGGTAGAAAAAATGTAACGAAAATTGTAGATCAGTTTAATTTATGTAACTGATAATTGCATGTAAAATATTTTAGGTTAAGTATTTTAAATATAAAAATTTTTTAAGCTATTGTTCAGTGTTAAATTTTCTTCAATTACAAAGCATTCAAATAATAATAATAATAAAAATCCTAAAACTTTTCTTATTAATAAAATATGTTATTATTGAAATAAATTATCGACAAAAATTCTATACAAATCATTTTGCCGGATTTGGATTCGAACCTGCATCCTCTACAAAAAAATCAAAGCTTGAATCAGCAGCCCACTACGTTACCAGAAACACACTGAGGAATCTTCTATAATGAAGGAGTTCTAGAGTCAGTTGACGCATGCGCAATTGTCTGGAATTTGGATTTTGATTTTACGAAAACTGTTTTGTGTTTTAATGTTTGTGATAACTTATTATCATTATTATTATTATTGTTATTATTATTATTTGATACATTGATATCAGCTACAATTTAAAATGCTAACATTTCCAATCTTCGTGTATAACGGCAATTTATAAGAAGGATTACCAGTCGTAACTTTTAGCCTCAGATTATTCAGTTTATCTTCTATGTGTAGTACAAAACCTTCCGAAATAAACCATATTTTTGAATTGTTAATAATACTAAAAGAGACAAATAATAACATTGTGATAAAAAGAATAACTTGTTTACAATAAGATCGAATAAATTATATTTGCGATGCAGGCGCATTTAAAACTAAACTTCTAGCTGTAAAGTGATAGTTCAACTGAGCGAGGATCTCTACGCATGGGCAGTGCGTCACTCCAAAGGCACATTTTTACTTATGTACTACGCATGCACATACGTGAAATTGTAATTGAAAATTGTGGCTAATTAATAAAATTTTTGAGCAAACAAATGTACAATAACAAATCTGTGGCCAAATATCTTTCGTTTAAAAGAAGAATGGTGTGATTTGATGTAGTAGTTTGCTCTCACGGACTGTCGAAAGGAAATGCTTAGCGTTTTAAATATATAGATATATTAATTGTTTTGTAAAAGGTTGTCTTATGTTGTAGAATTTTTTCTTTAATATTACCATTTATAAAATTATGATCATCTTATGATTACAGAAATTGCAAAGTTATATTATTTAAAAAAAAATGACAATTCTTCTTGTAATCTTTGTAAAGGCTTTTTCAAATATTTTACAAATTCTTTCGACTTAACATCAATTAATAATCAACGTTTTTTTTTTTTTTTTTTCCAAAATCCGCGAAAATCTGATATTTGAAAACTTTTTTCGAAATGCTGTCCGTAAAAATCCGAAATAAGTCTTAATTTTTTTTAATGGTGTTTTTTAATTTATTTTCAAGTTTAAGCAAAAATTAAAGAACGTGACAAACATTATTAATTAATTTTAGTGTTATTAACAATAACATTAAAATTAATAAAATTAATAGTAACATTAAAATGAATAGCATCAACAGAAAAAATAAATTTAAGTTATTCTGTTACTCCTGCACATATAAATTCTGTTTCAGTGCTCACAATTTTTAATGATAGCTTCAAAATCTGATAAAAATTCAACACGTTAGTGTTAGCGGAGCCAAACGTCAACAATGAATAACAATGTGGATAGATATAGTATTAAACAAAAACATAATTTGCAGAACAAATTAAAAAAAACAAGATTTATTTCCTACACTTTTTAAGCCCGAGAAGGGACAGATATTAAGATAATTGATTTATTTATTTCGACATTTAATATTAAATTTTGGTAACAAATAAGTTAAACCAAGTGAACATGAAAAAATAAAAATGCAATTCAAACAATATGATACTTAACCACCCTAAATCTTAGATTCCGTTCAAATGAAATCGAAATAAATCTCCGACTTTTTCTGAACATTTGCTTTTTTGATTGCCTATTCATTTTGTTTACACTTACCGTAAACATAATACAAAATCTGCAATACAAATTTGCAAGTTGAGTTTGGAAAAAAGTCTTAGATTTATTTCGATTTCATTTGAACGGATTCTAAGATTTAGGGTGGTTAAGTATCATATTGTTTGAATTGCATTTTTATTTTTTCATGTTCACTTGGTTTAACTTATTTGTTACCAAAATTTAATATTAAATGTCGAAATGAATAAATCAATTATCTTAATATCTGTCCCTTCTCGGGCTTAAAAAGTGTAGGAAATAAATCTTGTTTTTTTTAATTTGTTCTGCAAATTATGTTTTTGTTTAATATCTCAAGTTTTTTAATAACTATTGCATTTAGGTGAACTCATTTCAAAATTAACTGAGGGACCATCTTCAGGACTTCTTTATGCGGTATCGTGTCACAATTACTGATGTAATTCACCCAGGGCCATAGCTAGAAGTGAACTATGGGGGTGGAGGGCTGGGTGAGCTCAAGAGAATGCCTAAGGGGCTTATATTTTTTTTCTCTCTTACGCAGAAAAGATAAATTAGTACATATTCACATCGTAAGTACTATGTTTTTTATCAAGCTATTGTAATAGCTCCATTTTATGCTAAGAAAAGGATATGATGATGAAAAATTTGAGTGCATATCTAGTGCAATATTAAACATAATGTTAGCTTCATATGTGTAAGTAAGATGAGCGAGTGTTGAAACACATACTTTAGTTACAATTTAGTAATTCTGCAAAACTGAGGAAGGACCTCCAAATTAAATTAGATTTTTGAACTAAATTTCCTTTGAATTTTCGGAACAGAAATTCATTTAGTGACATTGGAATCTTTTCCAGGAGGTTCAAACTGTTTTAGGGGGGGGGGGCGGTAGATCTGAGTCGCCCGTAGCACCTCCTTAGCTATGGCCCTGAATTTTTCAATGATTAATCTAAATTGTTTTATTAGTGCTCTAATGCAGGCTGTTGAATTTTCGAAAATATCTTCTAAATTGAATATAATAAATCTTTAATAAAAGCATAAAAGATAATGAATAGCTTTACGAGCAAACAATTGAGCTTTTATTTGAGTTCTTACAAATTCAATATTTTTTCTTCTGCTTTGCTTTGTTTTGTTTGACTCATTACACTTTAGCAGATTTTTCACTAAGGCAAGCTGTCGATATCTTGAAGGATTAGATTTTTTAGAAGTGCGAACCTTACTATGATTTGAGTATTTTTTTGTGTTCCAGTACTTTAGCTTATGTTTATTAATCTTTGATTTATTTTCCAAATAATATGAAGCGTTACGCTTCTGTAATTGACTTTTACATATTTTTTTATAATATGTTATTCTTTTATTTTTGATAATTTCCCGGTTTCGACGATAATATCGTGAATATTTATTAGATTTATCGTTTAATGGTTCAGAAATAAATACTCTTCGTATCGGGTTAGGATGTTCTTCAGTTGGGCCATTTAAGTCAACAAAATGCCGAGAGCAGACATACCAGTCTCTAGTCACCGTTTTTGTATTGATTCTACCACAAGCAGAGAGCCATTCATTACATTTCCGCTTGTCTTTTTGAGGTTTGGGAAAAGGAAAAAATAAAACCCCCTGCATAAAGTCTTTATAATGGTAGCGATCACCACTCTTGCAACCAGAAAATTTGCATTTTTTCACCATGTTTAAGTTACAGTGCTTAGATGTATAGTTCTAGACATTCACTTATAGTCACTACTGTACCAATAAAATGTAATTATTTTTTTTCATTTCATGTATAACTATATATGTACTTACTTTCTGCATTCCTTCATTTACACGCTTCTTAAAAATGATTACAAAAAATACAGACAGTTTATCTAAATAGTTAAAAGCACATAAAAATCGTTTAAAAACAAAACCTTAAAAATTTTGAACTTGAAGCTTCTCTTCAGTAATACAAATAAACAGAAAATCACAGGCGATTAGATAATTCAAATTGCAGTTGACAGCATGTGCCAGAAACAAGAACGGAGTTAAGGCAAGTTAAAATGATATATTCTGGTGGCAGAGAAATAGCTTCACTACACTCATATTCAATAACGCGGGTTAACTCTTGAGTCCATGTTAAATGCTGGACATGAACCTGATACAGAGAAGGACTTCTCACGCAACTGTGACGCTGCAGTAAATAGGTCAAATTTTTAACAGTGTTCATATATCATAACTTTCCTTTAGATGCTACTTGATTCATTAACTCAAGAATGACAGTAAGAGATCATTTTGGACTTTGCCATATGAATATATTTTGGTTCTAACCAGAAATTCAAATGACTTAAATAGTTTAACTTAAATAGTTTTAAATAAAAATTCTGGTGCTTAATACATTTTTTAAAAATTGGAATAAAAATTTCCGTCTTTCTAGTGCTAATGAATTGATGAATGTCAGAACGCGTCAAAGTGCTTCTATGAGTTAATCCAGAGCAAAGTATTTCCATATGTGAGTACATATTAAAATACTCTCCTTTCAGTCATAAAAACGAAAAATTAAGATGTTATCAAAAACGCAGTATGATTTAATAAATAATCTGCAGTCATCTAATTAATCAATAGCGACATCGGAAATAAGCACTGCTACTTGCACTGTAAACAATTTGACCCTTTTGCTGCATCGTCGTTCCCCCGCTTTTAGAGAATATCTCTCTTTTGACCCATGAGAATGCTCCATAATTGGGGGGAAGTAATCGTTTTCTATAAAAGCGGTGGAGTGACGATGCAGCAAATGGTCATTTTTTTAAAAGTGTGTATATTGTTTTCGAATCTGATAACAGGAACTTTTCTGTCTCCATATGAGAGTGACAACATTCTATACTGTTAAAAAATTAAAACTTTTGCTGTATCGTCACTCCATAGATTTATAAAATATATCTATTTTGACCAATGAGAATGATCCATAATACTGTAAATTAATTGTTTTTTATAAAAAAGGTGGAGTGACGATGCAGTAAAAGTTCCAAATTTTTTACAGTGTATGTTCAGACTGTGATTTGACAGACAAGGTTTTCCAAAGTACACAAAATGTGGAAATTTTCTATTCCAAAACTTGACGATACTGAACGAGTACTATTATACGAGTTCAAGAAGTTAATTAGATTCACTTTAATGTCAAGCTCATAGAAAACATTTCGCCATTTTCTTTTCTCTAGACTCGTATTAACCTATCAAATATCCCCGCATATTACCACTTTGATTTCGAGGAATTCTGTCAGAAGAAAATCTTAAAAATTCCCATTTTTAATTCGATAAATGAATCTGAATCTTAAGACAGTTTCGATACACATAAAAATGCGCTTTAATTCATTTGTACATTCGGCATACACTGTGCATGCAACACGTTGGCACGATTGGAACAAAATGGCGATTATGTGTCTCATATACTAACCCGGCTATCATTGTATACTTATTAATAAATTATTTTCTTGTACTTTCTTTTTTAAAATGGGTACTTCTAGGTTATCCCGTCGACCAAAAAATTATCGCCAAACTATAAGATTAAATGCCAATAATGGATGATCGTGAATGTCACATTCAATGACATTAATGCGATTCACGTGTTTAAAATGTCATTAAGTAATTTTTATTTCGACTTTTTATTAATATTTTTATTAATATTCTACTAATTATTTATTTTTTCGTTATTTAAAATAAAAATTATGTCAACATGTATAATTTGGCTATTAGTTTGGCGATTTGTATAATTTGGCGAAATTGGTCGACGGGATAACCTAGAAATACCTTAAATGATATAAATTGTTTTGTTCTATTGAAAACGAAATTTTCACCATCAATTTTCGAAAAAATTGCGCCAACGTGATAAGTATTAGACATCTGTGCCAAAGGACAGAGCGTTATGAATATTTCAAATGAGTTTACATTTTATAATTTCATACAAATAATGCATCAAAAGAGTTTTATAAAAATATTAACTTGAAATATAAAAAAAACAGCTACTTTTCAACAGAAACTCTTTGTGATGTTTTAAAAATTAAATCGTGTAAGTTTCTTATCATTTTAACAATCATAGGAATAATAAATTTAATACAAATTAATTCAAAATTAAATTTTATTCAATGATTAATTATTTGTAATGTTACAAGTTGAGGAGCGATTTTAAAAAATCGCCAAATTGGAAATTAAAAAAAAATATTTGAATGATTAGGTTGATAGAATTGGCTAATTTATTGCAGTGCCGAAAAGTCTTACGCCAATTAGTCGTTAATTCTGTGGTTTAGCCTTAAAAAAATTGCCAGGAATTGAGTTTGAAGGCCTAGTTCTGCAGATTTACTAATTTCATTACGTACCAAGGATGATATACTATTATTTTTTAATACTATTATTTTTGGAGACTTTTATTTACCTTAATTTATTTTGATTTTCTTCGAACGTATAAGGCAAAGACATTATAAAAATTGTGGTATAGGTACAAAATTCCGGCACAAATATCATATACTGGCTTTGGCGCGATTTTTTTTCAGATGCCAATGTGTCAGAAACCCCACTTTCAAATACCATTATTTACATATATATTTTTAAGTTATTTTCTAATATTTTGAAAAACAATAAATAGAAAAAAGCTTAATTTACTAATTTTCTATATTTCTTCAATTAAAAAACGCCTTGATCCATCAATTAATATTAGAAAATATCTCTTTATTACAAAAATCATGCTTCATATTTATTATTTTCTGAAAATGATTCTTTTTCCTGGTACCAAATGTTTAAAAATCTCCGTTTCACTTCCAATATGAAGTCTTAAATATGCCGTTTTTAATTCTTACAAAAAAAATTTCTTTTTAAATCACGTAAAAATTATTAAATGCTACAGGAAATATGTCCATTGATCACTAAGATTTTCATTTTCTTTTCTTTTTTTTTTCTTTTTGATTGGAGGAAATTTTTTTAACTCAATTAGGTGCTTCGAAGAAAATCTGTGGCAGCGCGTACAAAAGGTGGGAAAATGTCTAGTAAATAACTCGTTCAAAGTTAAATTCCCTATTAAAATAACATTACGGAGTCGCATTGGAAATAAATATAGCATAGCACTACCGTGCTATGCTATAATATTGCTTATTAGCTGCGAGTTAAGTAACCAAGTAGGTTATCACAAGATGGAAGCTGTTTCTTTTCTTTCGGATCAAAAGTCTCTGATATGGCCAGTTAAAACTTCCATAAGTAAACCTGAGTAGTAATTTTCATCTTATTTTAGTGCCATATGGATGTGAATTTTTTTAACAAATATTGTACAAAATTTCTATTTATTTTTACTGGTTTGCTCAAGTGTTATAACCTCTTCACTATTGTTGGCTTGTGGTGATACTTGTTGTCAAAATGTGGTGGAAAATTTCCTTTGAGTTTTATAGTGCATAATTTTAGTGTATGAAATTTCGGTACTACTAGGTTATCCCGTCGACCAAAACTCTGACGCCAAATTATAAGATTAAATGCCAATAATGGATGATTGTGAATGTCATATTAAACACGATACACATGTTTAAAACTTCATCAAGTAGTTTTAAATTCATTTTTTAACTGTGTTTTTATTCACGTGTCGCTAATTTATTTGTTCTTGCTTTATTTAAAATAAAAATTATGTCAACAAAAATAATTTGGCTATTAGTTTGGCGATTTTTATAATTTGGCGAAAATGGTCGACGGGATAACCTAGAAGTACCGAAATTTCTTATAATTTATCTTTAAATTTCAGTTTATATATTTTTTAAAATATAAATCTTGTGTGAATCTAAATTTTAAAAGAGTCATAATATTGAAATTTAGTTTAAATTAGGCCTAAACTATAATACTTTTCAATGTAAAGCTATAGTAGCAAAACACAAATTTAAAATTACTATTTAAAGAACATTAATACATAAAAGAAATATCATTAAAATTACGGAAATTTGTGTAAAGTTCAACAAAAAGTTCATATAATTTAATTAACGGAAATATTAATATGAAATAAATAATAATAATAATCATATGTCCCCCCGGTAAAGTATAACGCGAATACCGTAGGTATTACAATATTTGAAAAATATTTCACTATAAACAGAATTTTTAGCACTATTAAGTTAAAGTTCATTTCAAACAAAACAATTAAAATTGTTTGTAACAGTTTGGTAAATTTTCTCTAAGCAAGTCAGTGAATTTACATCTTATATCTAAACTGAAAATACCGAATTCTCATACAAAATTAATTAACATGTTTTATCAGTACAGATGCATCCATCGCTAATGTAAAAATCTCTCCCTCATTACAAACTGAAAATATATTTCAATAAAAATGTGCTTTTTGGTTTGCTAATTTAAAGTTTTGCTAATTTTACATTAGTTAATTAGTTTTAAAAAATAAAGTTTTCGTTTTTATTACCGAAACATCACGAGTTTTGAGTATTACATTTTACATATTTTAACGTATTAAGTTTCATGCAAGTGATCTTTATATTTAAGTTTACATATTTTTAATAATTTAAATCTTAATTAAACCTAAATTTTAAAAGGTTCATAATAATGAAATTTAGTTTAAATTATGTTTAACCTATAATATTTTTCAATGTAAGCATAAAGTAGCTGAAGACGAATAGAAATTACTATCTAAAAATATTAATACATGAATTAAGTATCATTAAAATTCTGAAATTTGCGGATAGTACAACGTAAATATCTATATTATTTATTTAACGAAAATATTAATGTGAAATTAAACTAGTTGGATGTGCTAATCCCAAAACTTTTTTCTATCTCATTTGTATATTTTAATATTTAAAAAAAATAGTTACTCATTTTAATGCTTTAATAATTTTAATTCAATACCATACCAACTTTGATTTTCATCTTAAATTTCTTCTTCAATCAATTAATTGGAGTAAAAACGAATTTCCGTCTCTGCACGAGCCGATGGACAATAGATTGATAGGCAGATTTTTTTTTTCCAATTCAAGGAGGACCTACTTGCCTTACCAAAAAAAAAAAAAATCATACACAAAAAATTTAGTTCAGTTCTAGAACTAACTTCATAGACTTTTATGCGTTGCAATATTGAAAATGGCATAAAATTCGCTATTGCAGCGCCCCCTTCCGGCGGATTTTTTTCAGATTCAGGGCGATCCAACTAGCCATAGCCGTACACTTACACAAAAAATTTGGTTCAATTCGATGCATAACTTCATATACTTTCGATTGGTACAATATTGAAAATGGCACAAAAATCGCGATTACAGCGCCCCCTTCCGGCGGATCAATTTCAAATTCAGGGAAGACCAACTAGCCATAGTCATAAACATACACAAAAAATTTGGTTCAATTCGATGCATAACTTCATATACTTTTGGTCGGTACAATATTGAAAATGGCAGAAAAATCGCTATTGCAGCGCCCCCTTCCGGCGGAATATTTCAAAACTGAAGGAGGACCTGCTTGTCACAGCCAAAAACATTCACAAAAAAATTATTTCAATTCTATGCATAACGTCATACACTTTTTGATGGTAGTATGGCAGCATACACACAGACAGACACACAGACACACGGACAGACAGGCATTTAGTAAAAATATGTTTTTTTGAATCTCCGACCCCTAAAACGTGTAAATCTGTCGAAAACCGGAAGTCGAAAAAAATTTCGATTACAATACTTTCTTTTATTGAAGATAGAAGAAAGTAAATCTATATTAATAAAATAACAAATCGCTCTGTGTGTGTGTGTGTGTGTGTCTGCGATAGTTAGCGAAAACTACGGTACGTAGGAAGCTCAAAATTTTTCTGAGAGTAGCCCAATATCTCTCCTGATGCACCTGACGCTCAGAATTTCAAAATTCTATTTATTAACTGAGTAATTAATTAAATTCCAAACCTCACTCTCATAAAAAATCGCTTTTTTTTAGTCTTTTTCCTTTTCATTCTCTTATGGTTGGTTGGTTGCATAAAATTTTCGCAGAAATAATCTTAAAAACTGAGACTGACCTTTAAAATTCATAGACTGGCAAACTGTCAATTTAAATGAGGATTTTTTTTTTTTTTTTTTTTTTTTTTTTTTTTAATTACAGCTGCTGTACGCCATGGAGGAAAAAGATAGGTGGTGGCGAAGTAAACCGAAAAAAAGAAAGGTTTGCAAGAGGAAACCATTTATCGCTGAAATTTTAATGTCTCAAAATAAAGCACGAGAAAGGAATTTTGTATTAATAAGACGGATTGGAAGAAATGAATTACAGCTGAAGAATATTTTACGAAGATATCTTAATTTTTTTAAATGTTTTTTTCTCTTATATTATTTATTAAAATAAATGTTTGCTTTTAAAATAATTGAAATTGGAAAATTAAAATAATTAAATGTCAAAACAAAATTAAATAAAATATTGAAAACATATGATTTGAAGTAAAAAATTGTATTACTAAAAGTTTTCTCTTTTTTTTTTCAGAAATTTTTAATACTTTATAACGTAGATGAAAAATATTTATGATTTAACAACATATTTATAATTCCATGTCAATATATAAAATACAGTGATGAAAAGATTCTTCTAAAATCATGCATGAGCACTTAAATAATAATATTAATCTAAAATCTAGATTTCAGAGTGCAGACGATTTCAAGACATTAACGAAAGAATGTTAATTTTTCAAGCAAAGTCTTAAATGATGCTTCTATATTGATATTTCAAAGTCATATGATAAAAATAATCAAATAATTTTTGCCTATGATTGATCTAATTGTATCTTTCATGCATTCTGATCGTGTATTACAGGCAATAATGGCACAAAACGTTATTTTTTAAACGAAATTTTAGTCATCTATTCAATAATAGTTTAAAAGGTAAAAAACAAAAACAAAGAAATACTGGTTTAAACCAGTTTGAATTGATCGGAGTTTCAAAGCACATGGTTTTGTTGGTGCTTATTTGGACTTAATGTCGCGGATTTTAGAGTTACATTTTTTGCGTCACCCCAAGACATTATACTGCCACTCTATTAATTTCTTTTTACTATATAGTTGTACGCATATTTTTGGCATTTCGAACATTAGAATGTATGTGTCATTAGCTGTGTTGCAGTAAAAAACATTACACAACACTTTTCTATGAGTTTATTTTTTAAATCATTGATTAAATTTAAATGTGTTCTATTCAATTTAAAATTGTAATATGGCTCTAATTTGTTTTTAAAACATAAATAAAATAGCTGTTTGGCGTACAATTGTTTGTATCCGCAAATGATTCATTCACCATAATAAATTATCAAATAGCTAAGTAAATTATCTATCAGAAATAGACATAAAAAGAATAGTATCAAAACTGATTATAACCTTAATGTTTAGACTAATTTAAACATAACCCGATTTCAACCAGAAAAAAAAAAAACAGACCACACTCCGATCCGTGATACACAAAATTTCCGTGAGTATAAACCCGACCCTGACCTAAAAATTATGTTTAGGAAAAACTATGGATTTGATAACTGACCCGAACCAAATCTGAGTCCCGCAAAAATGTTCAAGTGAAGCATAACCCGATTCAAACAAGGAAAAATAATTTTCGTGGGCATGAAATCTGACAAGAACCTAAACATTTTCTTTAAAAAAACCCGAAATATGACTCGAACGCAATCTGAAACCGATAAAAATATTCCAGAGAACTATAACCCGATCCCAGCAAGACAAAATACTTCCCATGGTCATAAACCCGACTCAAACCTAAAAAACTTCGTTTGAAAAATCCTGAACTTTGACCCAAACCACATCTAAATCTGACCAAAGTATTCGAAAGAACCATAACCGGATTCGAGTAAGACAAAATAATTTTCGTGGACATGAACCCGTACAAACCTAAAACTCTCATTCAAAAAAATACCTGAAATTTAAATCTAACAAAATCTGAATCTGACAAAACTATTTCAAAGAAACGCAACCGGATCCAAACAAGACAAAATATTTCCATGGACATGAACACAATCCGATCCCAAAAAATTTCTTTGAAAAAAGCGCGAACTGAACGAAATCTGAACTTGACAAAAATATTCCAGTGACAGAATTAGACAGAATTATTTCCGTGAGCATGCAATAAGACCCGAACTCAACAGTTATATTTGAAGAAAAAACCCGAAATCTGAATTGAACCAAATCTGGACTTGACAAAAATATTCCAAACAATATAACCCAATCCAAGCAAGACGAAATAATTTCTATGACATAAACCCAACTCGAACCTAAAAAATTCGATTTGAAAAAAACTGAAATTTTACCTAAACCACACCTAAATTCGACCAAAATATTCGAAAGAATCATAACTGGGATTCGAGTATGACAAAATAATTTCCGTGGACATGAACGAGATCCGAACCTAAAAATTCTATTTGAAAAAATACCTGAAATTTGAATCGAACAAAATCGGAACCTGATAAAAATATTCCAAAAAATCGTAACCGGATCTGAATAAGACAAAAAATTTCCATTCACATGAACCAAATCTGAACCTAAAAAAATTCTTTGAAAAAATCACGAAATCTGAACTGAACCAAATCTGAACTTGAAAAGAAAATATTCCAGTGAAGCATGTTCTTATTCGAACAAGGCAGCATAATTTCCGTGAACACGCAAGAAAACCAGAACCCAAAAATTCCATTTGAAGAAAAAGCTGAAATCTGAATTGAAACAAATCTGTTCCCGACAAAAATATTCCAAAGAACCATAATTGTATCCGAGCAAGGCAAAATAATTTCCATGGACATGAATACGACCCGAACATTATAACTCAATATCAAAAAATACCTAAAATCTGAACCCGACAAAAATGTTCTAATGAATCATAAACAGATCCGAACAAGACAAAATAATTTCCATGGACATGAAACCAATATATGGTTTGGTAACATTTAGGTTGCAATTACATTACGGTAAGTCTTTGATTATATTTAATATCCCGTAGGTTACAGTTAGGTCAAGGTTAAGTTAAATGTAGGTTAAAGTTAAATCGCATTTGTTTTATGGTTAGAATAAGGATATGTTACAATAAAGTGAAGGCTAGGTTACATTTATGTTATATTTAATTTACGGTAAGGTACTGTTAAGTCAAACTTAGGTTACAGGCAGGTTATGGTTACGGTAAAAAAGTTTGCGGTTAGGAATTTATCCATAGAGTGGACATTATGCATAATTTGATTAAAAATAACACTTACTTTTGTTAAATGTCTCTGAAATTATAATACTACATACCAACACTTTAGCTACGAGCGAGTATCGATTTCATTCATGGTATAGTCGGATTTAAGAGTGATATAATTAGTTTGAAATTCAAAATATTTCACTTGGGATTTCTATGTGAAAAAATATACATATATATTAGTTACGTGACTTAACAGTGATTTGATAAATATCAACACTTTAACACGAAAATCACGCAGTCGTTGGATACATATTCCCTCCCACATTTCTCATCGCTCATTTTGAGTATTTTTAGAGCTTAACATTAGGTGTTTTTTAAACCGATTTTTCACACAGTCAATGGCCACGTATTTCAGACAATGCATTTCTGCATGTTTCGAGTTAATGATAAAATCATACAAATTTCAAGTTCGTTTAATATTGTTAATACGGACCCGGGCAACGCCGGGCGGGTCAGCTAGTATATATATATATATATTTATTGATAGTCACATGTCCTCTTGGTAAAATATAACGCAAATGCCATTTGTATTAAGAATATTTGAAAGTTATTTATTGGAAATAGAATTTTTAGCATTATAAAATTATTTGTTTCAAATAAAACAATTAAAATTGTTTATAATAGTTTGGCATATTTTCTCTAAACAATTGCGTGAATTCACAACTCGTCTCCAGACTGAAAATATTGAATTCTCATCCAAATTTAATTAACATTTTTTTCAGTATGTTTTAAAAATCTCTCCCACATTTCAAAAAGAAAATGTATCTCAAGAAAAATAAATTTTGGTTTGAATTTAAAGAATTGCTAATTTTATATTAGTTAATTAGTTTTAAAAAATAAAAATAAAGTTTTGGTTTTTATTACCGAAACATCCATAAGTTTTGAGTAGTACATTTCACATATTTTTAACGTAATAAATTTTGTGTAAGTGATCTTTATACTTAAGTTTATATATATAAAAAAATCGTACTTTATCCTAAATTTTAAAAGGTTCATAATAATGAAATTTCGTTTAAATCATGCCTAACCTATAATATTTTTTTAATGTAAGCCTAAAGTAGCAAAAGATGAATTTAAAATTACTGTTTGAAAATATTCATACACAAATTACGTACCATTAAAATTCGGAAAATTGCGCAATATACAACGTAAATATCCATTTTGTTTATTTAACGGAAATATTAATGTGAAATTAAAATATAAATATTGATTGTCATATGTCCTCTTGGTAAAATATACGCAAATGCCGTATGTATTACGAATATTGGAAAATTATTTATTGTAAGTAAAATTTTCAAATTTATAAAGTTAAATTTTCAACTTTATAAAGTTAAATTTCGTTTAAAAAATATAATTAAAACTGTTTTTAACTGCTTAGAAATTTTTCTCTAAACAGTTGCGTTAATTCACATCTTATCTCTAGACTGAAAATATCGACATCTCATCCAAACGTAATTAACATTTTTCTTCAGTACACATGCATCCATTGTCGATTTAAAATAAATCCCGCATTTCAAATTGAAAATATAATCGCAACCACGAGATAAACTTTGGGATGAATTTAAAGATTTGCTTGTTTTAAAATAGCTAATTAGTTTACAGGGACGGTGGACGTTAATTTTTTTTTAATTTTTCCTCCTAGCAATATTAAATTTTGTGTATATATATATTTCACAAAAGCGTATTAGAACACTATCAAAAAAAATTTCTAATCTTATGAAAATAAATAAATAAATAAATAAATAAAAATAAAGAAAAAATAAACTAAATTTTAAATGCTCCTCGTGTTTTAATTTTTGAGATAGTTTTATCACTTAAAGTTCTATTATAAACAAATTTGTGTAAAATTTTTATAATATCATGAATAGTTAATTATTTTCAGAATTTCTTTCTAAATTCAATCAAAATTTTTCCTTTAAATAAGTAAAATATCAAATTTAACTATTTTAATGAAAACGAATTTTAAAAAGCATGCTTACACAATTTCTTTCTAAACAATATTAGGATACTTCCTTATCAGTTTCATAAATATTGATAAAAAATTACGTAGCAAAGTGCATTTCAAAAATCCAAAAACGCTAAAAAATTCGTTTTGAGAAAAACAGATTTAAAATTTTTAAACAACTTACCTTTCTTTTTTACTTCTTAAAAGTTTCATAAATGATACTTTAATAAGAAAAAACTGTTTTGGTACTATTTTACTACAGAAATAGACATTTTTTTTGCGACGATTTTCCTACAGACGATTTTGCTCAAATGAAGGTGCACTGTCCCCTTAAAGAATGGAAAAAAAATGTTTTAGTTTTTATGACCGAAGAACACAAAATATCAGAAGTCGAAGCCGAAGTTATCCTTTTACTTTTCATGTGAAAATCTGAGATAATAAAGGCAGCATGTGATAAAATTAAGCGTGTTAGTCATATGATTGAAGATATTCAGCGGTCATCTGTAATCTGGTAAATTATTGTTTGAAACAGAATAATGTAAAAAAAAAAAATTAACTGATAACTGAGAAATTTGACAATAAATCTAAACAAATATTTATGCTAATAAAAATTTAAAGCTTTTCTTTATGATGATTGCGTATATTATAACATTTATGAGTGTTGTCGCATCTGGAGAAATTTTTACTTATAAGGAAAGTCTCCAAACGGGCACAATCCGGAAAAAAAAGAAAAAAAACATAATGTTCTTCTTATGAAGATATATACAGATAAAATTATATAGATAAAAAGCTACGGAAAACTGAATAGACCAACAATTAAAAAAAACAAACAAACAAAAAAAAAAACATTATTTGGAGCTTTTTTATCGTTTACGATGGAATACAATTTCGGAAAAAACAAATCTCTCAAACACACTTTAAGGGAAAAATATTTCATGTTGAACTTGTTTAAATAAATTTAATTTAAATAACTTTAGTTTTGATAGTTTTAGTTTGTTTTGACTATTATTTTGTGATATCGATATTTTTAGGTATTTATATTTAAACTTAACTATCATAAATTACACTTTAAAACGAAATTTAAAAAATGGTTATATATATGTGTGTGCATTAACCACCCTCATTATAGTTTGAATTATAAAACACCATTTACAAGCATTTTAAAAATTCATTAATAAAAAAAAATTGAGTTACATTTAAGTCGTTTGCTTTTGAAGAGGAACAGTAATGCTTGCGAAATCGCTTGACGCTTGTTTTTTTTTCATGGCAAATAATCGAATAATTTTATTTTTCTAGTCTTTATACTGTAATTCCGCCGTAAAATTTGACTGATCATTTATTAAATAAAATGTTTATTTAGTATTTTTTTGAAAGAATATTATTAGTATGCTTAATAGGGAGACATTTCCTTGTTAGTAACATTTAATTCACCACAAGGAAATTTTGAATAAAAACTGCTTGATATTGTCTATGTAATATTTATGTTCTTATAAAACAAAAATACTTATTTAAACTTAGTGGTAGGAGCTATTTTTGTAAAAGTAAAAAATCAGCCCAATACGCCAAAACTGACTTTTAATTATCTGAGTTCACCATGTGCTAATTAGGAAATAGACGAACACAATCAATGACTGTTGTTTAATCTTTCAAAAATACTCTAGCAGATAATCAGTGCACAAGCTGAATTTTAAACTTAATTTTCTAAAAAAAAATTAATATATTTAGTAATACTTTGTATTTTGTAAGGAATAGAAAGAAGAGGTTATTAAATAAAAAAATCAGTTTTAGAAAAAAAAATCACATTTAAATTTTTTAATAGAATATCTAGCTCATTTAAGAATTTCATTTTGATTCGGCTTTCGCGTATAATCGATGGTTAAAGCTTTATATTTGTACATTATAGAAACTAATTTTCACAGAAAAAAAAAGAGGTACAAAAAATATTACACTTCCCTTAAATATATTACGCTATTATTAAAACTCAAAATTCATGTAACCATAATTTTTAACTAATTTTTTAATAGAAAAAAATAATTAAATGTTAAAAAAAAAAAAAAAAAAAAAAAAAAAAAATGATAACTGAATTTGAATACTGCAGTGCTATTGGGAAAAACTTTTAATTTTATTTTATTTTCATTGTATTTAAATTGATGCATTGTTTTACATGAACGCATTGTTTTCATTGAAAATATTTAAATGATTTCATTAAACATTAGGGGGGAGGGGATTTCAGAAGTCGTTTACATTTTGTAAAATGCAATTACGTTTGCTCACTTAAAAATATTCATTTTTACAAAATGTTTTATATGTTAACAAATTAAAGGAGATTTAAAGTTTTAAATCTCCTTAATAGCAGAACACCGGGTTTTATAAAAATGATTAGTTCAGCAGACAGAATTGTTACCTAATAAACCCTATGACAGAATTGTTACCTATATTATAATTTACACAATCTAAAATATTTTTTTTCTCAAAAACATAATTGGAACCATGTCAGTTTAATTTTAACTATCGGCCATTTTCATGGATGGGAGAATGAAAGTTAGAAGTATGCAGATTTGAAGCAAGAAGCGCAACAAATTATGCCCGTTGAAAATATTTTTAAATAATGTCTTAATATTTTCCTATTTACAATTTTTTTTAATTTTGCTGTTTTACTATTTTTTTAATTTTGAGAGTTACATGCACAAAGCATATTCTATACCTCTTGTTAATAATAGTTATTTATTTAGTTTTGCACAAATAACACCCGATTGCACTGAACATTAGATTAAATAGTTTATTTTATCAAAATAATTAAAAATGTTCGTATTCGATTTCGGGATAATTAAAATTATTTAAAACAATATATTTAAAATTCGATTAATACACTTAGTTCTTTAAATCTTATTTATTGAAAAACGTAAAAAAATAATGGATACAAATTTTCAAAAAATGTTTTTTAAAAATTTTATTTAAAGAATTATATTTTGTTCAAGAAAATATTGTTACGAATTTTGTAAATAGTTAATGTTTGTACTGTAAAATGATGTAAATAATCTTATTAAGCTCCATTTCTTTACTAATATTAGTTTTTGTTACATTGTCTCTGTTATCAAGCAAACTTGTCTATTATTTTCAGTGTATGTCTACGGCAGATTAACGAAATATTAGAGATATCGCCAAGTTGGCGACAAACTTGGCGATAAAATGAATAAAGGCCAAGAAGTTGGCGGAATTCCAAGGAGTTGGCGGAAAAAATGAATAAAGGCCAAGAAGAATTGGCGGATAAAATGAATAAATGCCAAGAAGATGTGACTGAAAAGATTAATAAAGGCCAAGAAGAAAAGAAGAAAACTTTAGAAGAAAAGTTCTCGTCGGTAGAGAGAAGAATAGGCTCGGTAGAAGAGAAAATAGAGGAAGTAGAAGAGAAAATTCAGAATGAAGTTAGTAATGTTGAACAGAAAATGGAAAGGAAAATGGCAGAAGTAGAAGAGAAAATTCAGAATGAAGTTTGTAACGTTGAACAGAAAATCAGTAACGTTGAAGAGAAAATACTAGGTGAAGTGGATGAAAAGCTAAATAAAAAAGTTCAAGATCTTGAGAAGAAGCTTTCGGCGTCCAGTGGTAATTATGAAGAATTTAGAAATCCGCCTGCTTCTCCCGTGCACATCAAGCTGTCGACATGCGACGGAAAGAGTTCCTGGCAAGTTTACAAGACCCAATTCACCATTGTAGCCGAAGCGAACAAATGGAGTGACGAGGTGAAAGCTTGTCAACTGGCAGCATCTTTAAGAGGAGAAGCCGCCGACGTGCTGCAAACATTACCCGATATGACGCAACTCAATTTTGAGACTCTAAGGTGTGCACTTGAAATGAGATTCGGCGAAAAATTCTTCAAGGATTATACGAGAATACAAATGAAGAGCCGCCATCAAAAATCGAGTGAAACCCTTCAAGAGTTTGCCTCGGAAATTGAACGGCTTGCAACTTTAGCATTCATTGACTGTCCAACAAATGTACGGGAAATGCTCTTACTGCAATATTTTGTAGACGGAATAAAAGATCCAGAAGTGCAGAGAGCGGTACGAATGGAAGATGTACAGGATTTAAAGTCTGCACTACTATATGCCTTAAAGTTGGAAGCAGCTACACAAGCCAGCCGAAGAGATCGTAATTCAGTCCGAGGGGCAACGGTGAACAAAAGCTCAGACACTGAGAACGACGTCTTGAAAGAAATTAGGAAAATAAATCAAGAACTTGAAGCTTTAAAATACGGAAGAACAAGTTCAAGAAGACAGAATCTCATGTGCTGGGGATGCGGTGATACAGGATATCTCCGAAGAAACTGCCCCAAAATCCACGAACGTGAGATGAATTCAAGACCAGAGAATAAAAAGCCCCACCTGAAGATCCTTCAAATATCGAAAATGAATGGCGGCGATAATGAATTATATGTGATAGGTTTTATTAACGAGATTCAATGCCGTCTGATTGTGGATACAGGAGCCAATGTAACAATAATAAGAGAAGATTTGGCTCGGAAATCGAAATGCAAACTCATATGGACTCCACCCTGCGTTACCCTGCAAACTGTGACGGGCGACAAGATAGGTATATATGGAAAGGCCGATTTAACCATCAACTTTGGAGAAACGAAATATTACCATACGGCATATGTGGCTGACATAACAGATCCTTGCTTAATCGGACTAGATTTTCTGAAGAAGTTTGGCTTTAAACTTGATTTCAAAAATAACAAAATGCTCTCAAAATTTGAAGAAATAAGTCTTTTTGGATTAAATAACGAAATTGAATGTAAACAAACAGTAATAGCCAAAGAAGACATCAATCTAGATCCAAGAACAGAATTTTAAGTTCCAGCTGAAATTAAAAATGAAACTAATTACCGATTTGGCCATATAGATTATCCCGAGGACAATAGTAAACAAGCAGGAGTATTGGTGGCTTCATCTGTGGTGGACCTCTCGAAGAAGACCATTCCAGTCAGAATTGCTAACATCAGTGATAAGACGAGGACTATCAAGAAAGGAGAGTTGATAGCGTCATGTGCTCCTGTGACGTGCATAAGTCAAAATTCCAGTCACTCTGAGAAATCTTCAGATAATTTAGTCAAGGATTTGTTACAAAATACAGACTTAGATCCAAAACAGATGAAAGCTGCGGAAAATTTAATTGGAGAATTCCAAAGTTTATTTTCCCAAACATCTGAAGACTTTGGACGAACTAAAATGGCACAACACCGAATTGACACGGGAGATCACTCTCCTATTAAACAGCACCCTAGACGATTACCTTTTGCCAAGCAAGAAGAGGTGCAGAATTTAATTAAGGATATGGAAGAAAATGACGTCATCGAACCATCGACAAGTCCATGGGCGTCTCCCATAGTATTAGTAAGAAAGAAGGATGGTTCTACAAGATTTTGTGTAGACTACCGCCGACTGAATGACGTCACTAAAAAGGATAGTTACCCTCTGCCAAGGATCGACGACACTCTCGACACACTTGCGGGCAACACTTGGTTCTCGACTCTGGATCTAAAGAGTGGTTACTGGCAGGTAGAGATCCATCCGAACGACCGCGAGAAGACTGCCTTTACAACGGGACAAGGATTATGGCAGCTCAAGGTAATGCCTTTTGGTCTATGTAACGCACCTGCAACTTTCGAACGGCTTATGGAAACGGTTCTCCGGGGGCTGTCATATGAGGCATGTCTTGTTTATTTAGACGATATCATAATCATAGGAAAATCTTTTGATGAACATCTGAACAACCTCAGGCGGGTGCTACAAAAGTTAAAGGAAGCTAATTTGAAGTTAAGCCCTTCAAAGTGCAGTTTGTTTCGTAATGAAGTCGTTTACCTTGGACACATCATTTCGGCGGAAGGAGTTAGGACTGATCCGGAGAAGATATCGGCCGTGAAAAATTGGAATCGTCCAGCAGATGTTCACCAGCTTCGAAGTTTTCTAGGATTATGCACCTATTACAGAAAATTCGTCAAAGGCTTCTCGATGATTGCAAGACCACTTCATAAATTAACAGAAGCCAATCAAAAATTTATGTGGACACAGGAATGTGACGTTACTTTCGAAAAGCTTAAGGAGGCCTTAACATCCACTCCAATTCTGTCATATCCTCAAATCGATAAACAGTTTATACTTGATACGGATGCAAGCAACGAAAGCATTGGCGCTGTACTATCCCAGGAAACCGACAGTCAGGAGCGTGTTATCGCCTATTTCAGCAAGTGCTTGTCAAAAGCAGAGCGAAACTACTGCGTAACAAGAAAAGAGCTTCTTGCTGTATTGAAAGCCATAGACCATTTTCATCACTATCTTTACGGTCGAAAATTCCTGATCCGAACTGATCATGCTTCTCTAACTTGGCTATTGAATTTTAAGAACCCAGAAGGCCAGATAGTCAGGTGGATACAAAAGCTTCAAGAGTACGATATGGAGATACGCCATCGAAAAGGCTCATCACATGGAAATGCAGATGCTTTCTCAAGAAGATCCTGCTCAGAGAATTGCAGATACTGCGACCGGGATGAGAAGAAATTTAATGTCAAAGGTCCTATAGTAAGACAAGTTACAACTGGGTCTACATCATCGCAAGATCCGTGGAGTGACGAGAGCCTGCGTAAAGATCAATTTGCTGATCCTGAAATTAAGCCAATTCTAGAGCTGAAAGAGGAGTCCAACAGGAAGCCCAGCTGGCAAGATATGGCCCATTACCATCCTACAACTAAACGTTACTGGGCTCTCTGGGATTCCTTACATTTGAAGAACGGCATTTTATACCGAAAATGGGAGTCTGACGATGGAAAGACATGTAGATGGCAACTACTACTCCCTAAGTCGAGAATTTCTATGGTCCTTCAAGAACTGCATGGTAGTCCCACAGGAGGTCATTTTGGTGTAATGAAGACCCTACAAAAGGTGCGAGAGCATTTCTACTGGAATAATGTTCGCAGTGACGTGGAGAAGTGGTGTTGAACTTGTGACCCCTGTGTAGCACGTAAAGGTCCAAAGAGGCGCACCCGTGGACGATTGCAACGTTATAATGTAGGAGTTCCTTTCGAACGAATTGCTCTAGACATCCTGGGTCCACTTCCTAGAACATCTGATGGCAATAAGTACATGCTCGTTGTCATGGACTACTTCACTAAGTGGCCTGAAGCCTACGCCATTCCTAATCAAGAGGCGGTAACCGTAGCAGACATACTGATTCAACACTGGGTTTCCAGATACGGAGTTCCTCTTCAAATCCATTCTGATCAAGGAAGAAACTTTGATTCGGCTGTGTTTAAGGAAATGTGTGGACTACTCGGCATGGACAAAACTCGAACAACACCTCTACACCCTCAATCGGACGGCATGGTGGAACGTTTCAATCGTACCATCCTAAATAGCCTCTCTCTCCTGGTGTCTAGAGACCAAAAGGACTGGGACAAGAAATTGCCTCTTTTCCTGCTTGCCTACAGGAGTGCCACTCATGAGGCCACTGGTTACTCCCCTTCTCAAATGCTCTTTGGTCGTGATCTTCGTCTGCCTGCGGATCTTTTGTTTGGCCGTCCTCCTGACGCTCCTTTGTCGCCTGAAGAATACGTGGATGGACTCCAGGCACGGATTGAGGAGATTCATCGTCTAGCGAGGAACCGAATCGGACTGGCATCGGAAAAGATGAAGACACGGTACGACACAAAGGCAACTGGACATGAGTTCAACGAAGGTGACAGAGTTTGGTTGTGGAATCCCCTACGTCGTAAGGGACTGTAACATCTTGTTAACTCTAGATGTTAAAATAAATTAAGAGAGACTTAATACCGAGTTGACCATAACTAAACCATTGAATTTATTAGAACACTCGAGATATGAAGTAAGTTGAAGTAGTAATACATAAACTGTTACGTGACAGTAGAAATGTATAAACTGCTCACGTGACATCTCCCTTTACAATTACAAAAGATAAGACTAAAAATTATTTTATAAGTTCAAACGTTCTGGATGGCGGATAACTCTTCCGGATCGGGTAATCACTGTTTTAGATTTGAGTGGAGTAAAAGCTGGACGAGGAACATCAGGAAGAGGGTCAACTGACACATTGTTACCATTCTCCGATCGAACAAAATTTGAAGGATTAACAGCAACCTGGCGATCGGGTACAATCACAGCCTTTGTTGGACGTAGGTGGGTATTGTTTCGACGAAGAGTTTTCCCAGTAGGAGTGGTGACATAATAAGAAAGTGGAGTATCATCAGCATCTGATACAGTAGCAGGAATCCAAGTACGATGATCAGTTTGAAGCTTGACAGATTGACCTTTATTCAGCACTGGAGATTCATTTCTTGAGTTAGTGGTCGAAGCTGCACGTTGCTTTTCTCTACTTAGTTGAAGAGGAACGGTAGATGACAGTCGAGGCAAACGTAAAGAGGGATGTATAGGTATTAAACTTCGAGTAGGTCTTCCAAAAAGACGTTGAGCTGGAGAAGGCAAATTTTCACGCGGTGTGTTTCTCCAATTTAGAAGTGCCAATCTGACATCTGTACGATCTATAGCACATCTTCTTAAAATCAATTTTGCTATTTGAACGTAGCGTTCCGCTAGACCATTAGATTTAGGATAATGCGGGCTAGATGGAATATGCTGTATTTTCCAATCTTTAGTAAACTTCTGAAATGCATCTGATGAGTATTGTGGACCATTATCAGATTCTAAAATATCTGGAATTCCATGTGTTTCAAACAAATCTTTCAAATATTCTATTACCGAATGTGATGAAGGATGCACTAGTTTTTTAAAATCAAAATATCCTGAGTAACTATCAACAACAAGACAATAATGGTTTCCAGAAAATTCAAACATATCAGTAGCCACTCGATGCCACGGGAATTGAGGAACGGGTTTCATTTTCAATGGCTCTGTATTTGGGGAACGAGCTGTCTGTTGACAAACAGGACATTTTTGTATAAAGAGCTCAGTATCACGGGTCATTCCATGCCAAAATATAATTTCTCGAGCACGATGTAAAGACAAATTAATTCCTAAGTGTCCTTGATGGATTAAATTTAAATACTTTGACTTTAATGTAGATGGAACTATTAAGCGCTCTGATTTGAATAACAAATTTTCATAAACTGCTAATTCTTCTCTGAAGTTCCAGTATTTCCGAAGTTCTGGAAAAACTGAGTTAATACTAGATGGCCAACCATCAAGAATTAAACGTTTTAACTCTTGCAATTCAGAATCTTCATTTACAGCATTCAGTAATTCAGAAAAAGTCAACAACGGAAGAGGAACATCACATACAACTTCAAAAGCTTCTATTTCTTCATCTTCTTCAAGATCAATATTGCAATCACGACTTAAAGCATCTGGAATCGGTATATCTTTACCCTTTTTGTATACTATCTTGGGAGAATACTGAAGAACATCAAAAAGTATTCTTTGAAGACGTGCAGGAGCTGCTTGTAAGGATTTCTTTGAAATGGCTTCTAACGGTTTATGATCAGTTTCAATTGTAACAGGTTTACCATAAATATAATCGTGAAACTTTTTACACCCAAAACGAATAGCAAAGCATTCCTTTTCAATTTGAGGATATCGTCGTTGTGATTCTGTTAATGCTTTAGTCGCATACGCAATTGGTCTACCATTTTGAAGAAGCACAGCACCAACTGTATGTGAACTGGCATCGACTGAGACAACTGTAGGTTTATTAACATCAAAACAAGCCAACTTTGGCGTATTTTTAAGAATATTTTTTAATTTAAGAAAAGACTTTTCTTGATCTTCAGACCATTGCCACAATACATTTGTGTGTAATAATCTACGTAAAGGTTCTGTGATTTCAGAAAAATTAGGTATAAATTTTGATACATAGTTAATCATTCCAATAAATCTTTGCAATTCAGCTGCAGATGTTGGTGTTTTCAGTTGTTCAATAGCTTTTACTTTTGATGGATCTACTTCTATTCCATTTGATGTAAAAATATGACCTAAAAATTTAATTTTTGTTGATCAAAAATGCGAAATAAATTGTGAAAAATTTTATTTATTTATTTATTTTTAACTTACATTTTGCAGCATATCAAATTAGGCGTGTTATTTTAATTTAAAATTATATAAGGCAAAAGATTTTTGTTTCTATTTAACGATTGCTTAACACAACTTTATTAAAAATATTTACGTATATATTACGTATTTCAATTTTTTATTAAAATATATTTATTCAATTATTCATTAAAATATTTTAAAATCTTTCATTAAATAATGACAGTTTTTTAAATTTAGATTAAATGACCTATGGATATATTTCACGATTTTTATGAATATGTTGAAAGAATATATCATATATATAAATATTTGATAGAGAATTAAGCAAAAAAGAATACCTAGAAGGTAAAATTTGATATGTAACTAAATTAATCTTTTAGTAATCAATATGAACAACTACACGAAGTTTTTCAAAGCTTCAAGGTACACTGTAAAAAAAAATCTGTAACTTTAGTAATCTAAAATTTTAGTAAGCATAACAGATTTCGGTAAATTTAATAATTTAAATTTTCCGAAATCAGTTAAGCTTACTAAATTTTTATATGTACACTGTACAAGAAAAGGATGTCAATTTACAGAACTTGCAAGCAAAGATAGAGCCATCTGTAACTTTACAAAATAATCTGCTAAAAATTCAGTAGTTTTACGAAAATTTTATCCTTGTTACCGTTACTTAAAATCCTGTGAATGGGATTTTTCTAAAAATTTCTGAATAACTTAAAAAAAAAATTATGAATGCGCAAATATGTATTTGTTACATGAATTTTTATTCTTGTCATTGCATAATAAGTTTTTGCGATATAATTCTACTAGGAAAAAAAATGTAATCTTCCAAAGTTTTTTAGTTTGTCCACTTTTAAAAAGAAATAGAGAAAATCAGTATGGGTGATATGAGCATAGAAAATCATGGCCGTAAACTTCAGCCGTAGAAATACAAAGGGGCAAAAATACATCCAACTGAAAAACAAATGGTAGGGCTCTTGCGTGTTAGAGTATAAGGGGGAGGGGTGGCATGTTAAAGTCCGAACGGCACAGCCACTTGTCTGATATGTTGAATACCATCGTCATATTGTCATAACAATGCAAAAATGTTCGTGAAAAATGGCAAAGTTTACAATCTGTTTGAAAATATTTGCTAATAATCTAAAATATTAACTTGAAATGTTATAAATCAATTACATATTATTTATGTGTTAAAATTAAAGTACAGTATTCCTTGCAATAATAAAAATTAAATAATAATAATAATAATAATAATAATAATAATAATAATAATAATAATAATAATAATGAAATTAAATTCTCTGATTTGATTTATTTTTTGTTCGTGCAGTTATTGTTGAATTTTTTCCAATAAAAACGTTATTCCTCTCTAAAATTAAATGAAATATTCATAAAAGCAAAAAAGAAAACATACAAAAATTAATAAGAACAAGTTACAAAAATCATGCGTTAAGCATAGATTATGAAGCACTTTCCAACACTTCAAGAAATCTTTAACAAAACTTCGTTAATTAGGGAAATACGATTATGTATCCAAATATGTATTCCAATACATTTTTTACTGTATATAAATTAATAATGTTAGAAACGCCATTTTCAAGAGGATTCGTGCTAGGATAAACCTAAATAACGTCCAAAAATTTCATGGCAATCCCAGTATATTTACGAGAGTAAGAGCGCGGACAGACGGATAGGCGGCCAAATAAACCGAATGCATAAGCACTTTTCAACTGTCTTGGAAAGTGCTGATAAATAAATTTTGATAAAAATATTTTTTTCACAGATCGAAACTTTGAAGAATAATATATTGCTGAAATCGGCTGAATTACTATACGCGTTACAGAAATGAAAATCTTTTAATAAAAAGACACAGGTGAAGGAAAGTGCATAAATATACAGGATACTTTAAAGTTTTTTTTTTTTTAACTTTGCATTAATTTTTGAACAACATGAGAATCAGGTGTTTCAAGGAAAGGAACGTAAGTCATTAATTTGCTGTAATATATGTTGCCTAACAATTAAAGCATTTTACGCAAATTGTTTAAACTAAATTAAAAGATTTACATAATTATTTAATAAAAATTTGAAGGATTTTAGAAGGATTGAAAGATTTAGAAGGATTAGTTAAATTTGAATTTACAGGGATTTTGTGCAATTTTTATAACCCACTCAAATCTTTTCTTTTTAATTATTTTATTAGTATTTTGTAGAATTATAAAATGTACAGATATGATGTTCTTACATTATAAATATAGAAATATTTCCGCATTGAAAAATCCTCATCCCCTTCCTCAGCGCCAAGAAAGCTGAAAATATGCAAAGGCAAAAGAAAACATCATTTAAAAAAATGTATTTTAGTTTTGTGTAACCAATAATGCATTTGGTACAGGATAAAGTAGTGTATCTGTAACTCATTCTAAACAGCATTACAACTAACTGGCGTATTGAAAGAATTTTATAATAATTTATTTTAATGGTACATATAAGTACCGTCGGTAGATAAAGGGTTAATATATTTATGATTCATGTTATCTCGCAAATAATTAAATATTTGTCTAAATGGAATAAAATAAAAGAAATGCTTTGATCTTTGAAACATTGTTTCATATATTATGATAGTGAAATAAATCTTTATAATTACATAAATATTTTTAATGTTTATGCACACATACCTGAAATATTAAATTGTAATTGCATACCAATGATCATACTTCAAAATATATGTCATATCTATCTTACAATAACATATTTTAAAAATCAGATATAATGACTATAAAGATAAAAATATGGCATACATGATATATAGTATAAATTAACTATGTGAAAAAAAATTAAAAAAGAACAATGCTTCAATGATTGGTAATACATGGTAAATTCGTATGTTTTATTAATTCTGCTTCATTTTTTATTACGCTATTATTAATTTTTTCTATATTGATGCAATGATATTTCACTGAAGTTGAAATATCAATGATACTTTGATTAAAAAAACCTTTTATAGTATTACAAATGAAGGCAACAATGTATAGTATATTACTTTAATTAGTATATTTTTTTAAATAAAAGCACTCTTTGTAATTAAAAATATCTTTACATATATCACAAAGAGAAATGCATTGCTCACTGAGTTCTTCAAATTATTTTCAAGTGCTTTTGAATACTCGTTTAAATCTGTACATAATCAGATATTCAGCGTTTCTGAAGAATAATGCTCGAGGCAATAGCTCCACTTTAATTACTGTTGCATAATACATATTGACGCACTGTGGGAAAATATTTAAAAAGTATATTTTATGTAAAATAACTGCATTAAGGCGTCCCTTTTTTATTACTAAAATATTAAAATTAGTGATTTTATATAATTTTAATAAGAACAAGTAATACAATTTTCTAATTAGAGTGTATTTTTCTAAATATAAGATGTTATTATTTGTTAAAGTTTTTAATTTTTCTTGATGCATAAATTGTTAAGACGCATGATTAATATTTAATAAAAAGACACATGGGCATTTTTTCTAAAAGTTTTTCTGAACCTTCAGTGTCTGAAACATGTAAATCCGCTATTTTTGTTTTCTATTTTCAAAACGATTACATGGGTAAGTAATAATACAAATATTCTTTCTTTGTTTGTTAATATTTAATCCATTTGGTTTTAGATATTTGTTTTCTCAAATTTGTTGGTAAAATCAATTAAAAATGTTTCAAAATGAAATGAAAAAATACTAAATAAAATTATACTATAAAGTTGTTGCATTTAATTTATAAAAATAAAGTGTACTAAATGTACTATATGCATAACTTTTATAATATTACAATATGCATAATTATATATGCATATGCCGAATACATAAATTACAATATGCATAATTATATATGCATATGCATTATGCCGAATTGATTTAAAATATTCTTTCAAATTTTATGTTATGTACTACAATTCTTTTTTTATTATTATTTACTAAAAAATGTTTTTATATCTTACAGAGACTAATGAAATGTATTAGTAAAAATAAACTAAGAATAATCGTATTTGAGGCTTAATAATAATTTGTTTCATAATATAATATTGAAAAGAATTTTACATCGATAACTAAGCAGAAAATAAAAATTTGTTTTTAGTGACTACCGAAAATGCATAAAAAATAAGCTTGAACGTATAATTTTATGATAATAATAATAGAAACGTATTTCAACGAAGTCTACAAATTAAAATTATGACTTATTTATTTGGACCTTTAATAGAAAAACACAAATAAACTTGCCTTATACATTTTGTCATCTTGAAAGTATTAAAAATCTATAAACACAAAAAAGCATTCGTTTAAGCAAATAAATATCCATCTTATGCTGTAATCTTTGTGCAACATACAAAAACTTTTAAAGAAAATTATTTCATACAATTTTCATGTTATTAAAAAGAAAAAAAATGTGGATTAACATCAATGTTGTGATTTTTAATTTTCCGTATGTTATCTGTAAATATTAAGCTAATGATGAAATACATTATCAGATTATCATAAAAAAAAACAAATTTCAGCGATTACTTTTTATAACTGGAAAGATATTAGAATTCTTCTGCACAGTTCTGTGTATGTTCTGTGGACTTGTGTAAATTCTAAAATAGGAAAATTGGGTGAAGATGCCAAATTATAATTTAATTTTTTAAAAAATCGCCTGTCGATTTTATTTGTAATTCATTGATTTCTTGTTAAAGTTTGCATTTTTATGTATGATTAAAGAAACACATTTTATTTTATAGATGCTATAGGACGAATCGAAAATTAGTTTTTTTTAATGCATTCCAATTCGGCAACTTACCTCACGTACCTTCGTCATAATATAGGGTATGAGTACCCCGAGGTATGGATAAGATGGTCAACGGGAAGGCTCCGAGCGATTCTCTCCCCTCCCCCCACTGGCGTAAAAAAGCTGGATCTGGCGGCCATTTATGCTTTGCAGTAAGGGCATGTAGCAGTATACTCTAAAAACACTAGATTTATATATACTATATTGAAAGTAAGACTCATATATAGGCAAATATAGAAAACATGTAAAATACTTTACGCACTCATCGGAAGTGCTAAGACCAAATAGCAATAAAAAACGCCACTAAAGAAATCTGTAGAAAAAACGCAAACAGAAATTAAAGAATAAATAGAAAACCCACTTGCTTACAAGTGAGCGGCGCACCATTTCCTTATAGCGTACCGTTTTCTTCCGTATATGAAAACTACGTGATACAGCATCTCTCAAGTCACCCTATCATTAAGTTCAGTTTTGTAAGAAAACTTACAAAATTCAAATTGCATTTTCAGCAATCCTGAATCAATACCGAGTACGACAAGTTAAATCTCAACAACATATATCAATTCCATGGTAATCGGAGTACATCTATATTATTTAGAGAATACACGAACGCATAGACAATGGAAATATTAAACCTTTTTCAACTGCGTTGGAAAATGTTAATAAACAAAATGTTAATACAGTATTTACAAAAAATATAATAATTTTTAAGAATTAAAATTTAGATTAAAAATAAAAAGATGAATTTAAAAAAAAACAAATTTCTCAGTTTTACTTTTTTACATGAAATCAGTATGAGAAAAATAATTTTTTAGTAAAAATATCTTGCATTTTTAGACCAAAATGTATATTAAAAATATTCTTTGGAATTCAACATTTAAAATAATTATACATATTTGTTGCTTAGATCACAATATTTCATGTATATTAAAAACCGCACGGGAGAAAATCCATAAATAATTTATACACAGACAACAAATGTTTTCCAGTATCTCTTAATATTTTAAGTGCCTTAAAGAACTTGAACATGCCTTATGAGTAAAATGAGATTTGGAGATTTTTAAATTAGATGAAAGAGCGCCGGAGGCATTAATTTTACTTAGTCAATGTTGCGTAACAAATAGGAATGCATTGATGTAAAAATAAATAGGTTTTGTTTTGAATAATGTACTTTCCTATTTATCTATTTTTGTAATTTAACGCTAGAAAAATATTTTAATGTATATTAAGTTATGCTAAGTCATCATCATATATTTATTTAGTCAAAAATAGTTTTATTGCATATTAATTTAAAGCGATTGCTACGTTGTTAAGATTATATGCAAAAATTTTGGTTTAAAAAATATCGAAAAAAGAAAAAGCATAATGAAACATTTATTTTCTACATTTTGAAAATACTATAAAATGAGGAATAATTAATTTTAACTTTAGTAACAAAATTTATGCTTGTACCAGCAACAAAAATATGCTAGTTATTACCAGGTATTGCAATGTCTTCTAGATTTCCATGCCATTATATGCTAGTTAGCATCACATGCTATATCGCTAACTTGCACAACAAAAGCATGACAAGCTATATATGCAAGCATTTCACGCTTATTTCCTGCAAAGTGGGCCAATACACACCATGCATTGCTGGAAATTCTGCTGGAACCAGCAATGCGTAATGCTAGTTTATGATATTTTACTTGTTGGGTTATAGAACTTGGTGCTTGTCTAGCAAACGAATATCAGCATGAATTTCGATCTGGGCATTGACGAGTTTTTTTGACAGTGTTCTCTAAGCCAAGATTAAAAACAGAAACAGATGTGGTTTCTTTTTATATTCATTTACATGAAAATTATATATTATTAGATATGAACATGTGCGTGCTTAAAGGGGAACAAGCTATAAATGATAATTGAAGAATATAATACATTTTTGTTAAAACTTTGTACACATAAATAAATTAAGCATTTTTTTTTACTTTCTATCCATATACCAACTCATACCTTAATATGATATCATTAGCATAAGTAAATTAATTAAATGAATACCTTCCTTAGCATATAAGAGTTTGTAAACATTTTATATAAAATAATTACACAGATAAAACTCGTATTAACTATTTTTTTGTAGCTAGATGCAAAAATTGCTTTCATAATGCATCATTTTGCATATTTTTCAAACAACAAACTCAATTATTTTGCCTGTAGACAATTTCTCTTATTTTGAGAAAATGAAAATTTACAGGAATTTAAATTAAAAATATGAGTTTAATATTAAATTTAATAATATCTAAAAGCCTTGGAAATAATGAAAAGGGAAATAATTATCAACTCTTCATGCTTAGTAAAATGTGTAAGAAATTATTTTTTGCTAAAAAATTACTTTCAATGAAAAGTTTTTAGCTTAATTTATTTTTCGACTATACATTCAGCAAAATACAAAAATTAATTGCATGTGATGGAAATTAAAAACCATAACTTCGTTTAAAAATAAACATGTATTTTTTTTTTATTTATTAATGACAAACACTCATTCAATCTGCCATACTGTGATACTAAAATTATATATATATATTTAGTAAAAACATGTTTTTATACTGAAAAAAAATAATAAAAAAAACAATTAACAACGCCAAAAAAAGTTATTTTTTTTCTTTCGCTATTCGATTTCGCTTTTTTCCATTATTTTTCTAGTAAGCAATTAGAACATTTGTTTATTGAATATTAATTTAAAGCGGTTGCTATATTGTTAAGATTATACGCAGAAAATTTGGTTTAAAAGTTATCGAAAAGAAAACAAGCATAATGAAACATTTATTTTGTACATTTTGAAAATACTATAAAATGAGGAATAATTAATGTACATTGACGAGTTTTTTTGACAGTATTCTTTAAGCCAAGATTAAAAACAGAAAGAGACGTGATTTCTTTTTATATTCATGTATATGAAAATTATTATTAGGAATGACCATGTGCGTGCTTAAAGAGGAATAAGCTATAACTGATAATTAAAGATCATAATAGATTTTTCTTAAAACTTTGTACACATAAATAAATTAAGCATCATTTTTTTTTCTATCAATATACCAACTCATAGCTTAATATGATATCATTAGCATAAGTAAAATAATTAAATGAATACCTTCCCTAGCATATAAAAATTTGAAAACATTTTATATAAAATAATTACACAGATAAAACTCGTATTAACTATTTTTTGTAGCTAGATGCAAAAATTGCTTTCATAACGCATCATTTTACATATTTTTGAAACAACAAACTCAATTATTTTGCCTGTAGACAATTTCTCTTATTTTGAGAAGATGAAAATTAACAGGAATTTAAATTAGAAATATGAGTTTAATATTAAATTTAATATCTAAAAGCCTTGGAAGTAATGAAAAGAGAAATAATTATCAACTCTTCGTGCTTAGTAAAATGTGCAAGAAAATTATTTTTGCAAAAAAATTATTTTCATTGAAAAATTTTTAGCTTAATTTTTGTATTTTGCTGAATGTAAAATGAATTAAAAACCCTAATTTCATTTAAAAATCAACATGTATTTTTTTTTTATTTATTAATGACAAACACTCATTCAATCTGACATACTGTGATACTAAAATTATATATATATATTTTGTAAAAACATGTTTTTATACTGAAAAAATAATATTAAAAAAACAATTAACAACGCCAAAAAAAGTTACATTATTTATCTTTCGCTATTCGATTTCGCTTTATTTCATTATTTTTCTAGTAAGCAATTAGAACAAGTGCCAATATATCTATATATATATAGAACCATTAGATAATACTAGATAATACTACAAATCAACATCAAAATATGAAATAACTCGTTATTAACAAACTATATCAAACATAGGCGTCATTTTAATATGAAAATACTGTAAATTATTGAAATATAAAAATGATGATTAGATCAAGAATTAAGAAATATTGGGATTAGGAAATATTGTTTTTATCTGAAATAGTGTTTAATTAAAGATACATAGATAAAGATAAAATAATGATACATTATTTAACTTTATAATCAATCAAAGTGAATCCAATGCCCTGCATACTTAACCTTTAGTAATTTGATTTCATGGAAACTTTAACCAAATATTTGCATGGTTCCTACAGCTCCTGAATTTTGAGACAAGGAAATTCTTCGTCATCAGTATTTTCTTTTTAAAAATCTGTCATCAAATAAGGCGATAATACTGGAATTTTACCTGGAAAGTAACGGTACCCGTCAGAACCATGATTTGAGAAAAGAGGTAAAGAGTTTTTTGCTTCTATTTTTTAAAAAACAATTTTGCTAGTTATTATAATGTTTCTAGCATCTAAAAATATCTCAATCGATTAAAGACAAGTTTTGAAACTTGTTATAGAATTCCATTCTAGAAATACAATATATATATATATATGTGTGTGTGTGTGTGTGTTCCTTCAAAATTATTAATTTAGCAATAACTAGCATATCCCCCCTCACGAAACAAACCTCCCTTAAAATTAAAAGTACAGCAATCAAAATACAAAAACAATAGGCAGCAAGCCTCGTGAGCGATGGGTTTTATTACACAAAATCGGCCAATAATAAAACCCATCGCTGAGGAGGCTTGCAGCCTATTGTTTTTGTATTTTGACTGTTGAATTTTTAATTTTAAGGGAGTTTTGTTTTGTGAGGGGGAGTGTGCTAGTTCTTGCTAAATTAATAATTTTGAAGGAATATTTTTAATTTATCTGTTTTACGGCAGCGTTTCGGCACAATTCACATGAATGTAATTGTTTATTGATGATTATTTTACATATTTTATATACAGGGTGAGTCATAAATATCGAAACAATATGATATCTCCTTAAATATTGCCCCTAGACCCATACTTCCCATTGCAAAATTTCATCAAAAAAGGTACATTTTTTGATAAGATAAGTTGCAACTCCATGGGGGGTCTATTTTAAAAAATACGAAAATAAAATTTTTATACGGCCACCAGAGGATAAAACTTCCAATTAGAAAAAATTTTCTTATCCATTCCTGAATTGAACAAAAACAATTCATCTTGATATCTTCAAAACTCAGAGAGTTATGACAATTTTAATAAATCGTGAGATTTCGAGAGATCAGACACAAATTGAAATGCGTGTAAATGAAGAAACAATGTTGCTGCAAGTTGTCCAGGAAACATTTATTTTGTTTATTTAGAGTTAGAATTTGGAATGTTTTGTGATGGTTAACCACATAATTTGTAAGCATTATCACATCATAAGCTTTCTTAATAAAATATTAAAAAAAAAATTAGAGTAAATTAAAATTGTCATAACTCAAAATATTATTTGTCGCAAGAAATTTTTTCTTTTGATTAAATGAAAATGCCTAATTTTCAATTTTGATTCAGCATTTTAAATAATATAAAAAAAAACAGTATTTAAAATAGCAGCTTAAAAAAATGCAATTTTTTGTAAACAAATCATATTTTTAAAAGTAAATTTTCTGAGGTGAAAACTTTTTTCGGCGTGTTGGGCATTTTTTTGAGGTGTTAAAAAACTATTGAATTCGCAGGACTATTACTGTAACCAAAGGATGATGCAAAAAAGTGCATTTAATTTTAAACAAAGATGGGCTCCTAACGTTTAAATGCTTTTTAAAAGTTTCTAGGTGATTAACTCCGTCTTGTATAGTTTCGATTTCAGATATTGTTTAAGTTTTGCCATTCTCGCCTTCTTTAATTACTATTTAATTGCGTCAGTTGATTTAAACCTCATTTTTTTTATCACGCCGATTTAATTTTTTTCATTGTTTTATCCCTGTCAATTTAATATTTTTCTTCTTAAAATGCTATTACACGATGCGTAAAAGTACCTCTAATTACGGGCCTCCAAACTGGTAGACGGTAGGTGCTGGTTTCGAACCCAATCGCGACCGTCGGCCTAACCGTTCGAAGTTTTCCGTGGTTTTCTTCGAACCCTGTTTTTGCGTAAATACGTGTTAGGTCCCTTTAAAAAGACCCTCACGGAGGGCACCCTTCCCCTCACGGCCTATATCCCTATTGCAGATAATTGGTCGGCATAAAAAAAAAATCCCCAAGGTGTTAACCGCTGTAAGCGGTCTCAAAGGCCGCTGCTTTTATTCCCTTTTTCAGAGTTTAACATACAGTTTTCAGTTCAACTACAAATACATTTTAAATTTTGTTTAACTTGCGAATCAATTATCCACTTTAAAACAAGAAGAGGTATTTAATGAATCTTTGGCATATTTAATTTAAAAGTTTTAACTTGAAATTATTCAATTAAATTTCTTAAAAGATGTTTGGTTCGATTTCATTAAACCTTTATCAATTAAATACACTTATAACGAAATATTAGTAGGAACTTAGCATAAAAAAAATACGAAACAGAAACGTTATACTCTTAGACTTAAACATTCGAATAAATATTTTTTTTTAAATGCCGTTTGGAATAAATAAACTACTCGGATGTAGCAATCGGAGGACTCTAACGATACGAAATTCCGTACTTGATATCACTGAAATCGTGTAAATTATACAAAATTCATTATAATAACACATATTATAACAGCACCACCCGAAAGATGATAAATACAAAAACATAAACAAAACATATCCATGTCAAGAAGTAATTGAATCTGATTTTTATGAAAATTCTTGCATTAGTTCTTAAGGTAGAGCTATTGCAGAAATCGTAACGAATTCAGTGTTGCAGCGCCACACGTGGAGCTATATACAACAAAATATAAACAACATCAATTCATGTCAAGGACTAACTGAATCTGAAGATTGGTGATATTCCTTGCATTAATTATGGAGATACAGCTATCGCGTAAATCGCACAAAAACCTGTACAGTAGGGTCGCTTGTTAAGCGATTCACACCAAAACCTAATCAGCACCAATTTATATCAAGGACTAAGTAAATATAATTTTTTATTAAATTCCGTGGTTTAGTTCTTGAGATAGCGCGCTCACAAAATTTAAGTTATATACAGAGATACAAGAGCAGTGACTCCCAGGCAGACATTTTGTAAAAACATGTTTTTCGATATCTCTGAGCCCTAAAACGTGTGAATCCGTCAAAAACCGGAATTCAAAATTTTCATGAATCCAATACTTTTCTCTTGTAAAGATAGAAAAAAGTAAAATTAGGTTTAAAACCACAAAAATTTTGAAGCTGAATAGTAAAAACTAGATTTTTGAAAATATTTCTGTGTAATTTATTAAAATATATTTCCATTAACATTAAAATATACATTAACATTAAAATATATTCCATATAACTCAGTTAATGGAAGTGTCATTATCGCTATTACTATTTTTACTAAACTTATTGCCTGCAGCAATAAGTTTTAAAGACACGTTTAATGAGAATTTAATTAATATCACTTAATTTAATAACACGTTTAATAAGTGTTTAATAAGACGGTCCGGCCAATGGGTCATGCCAGTTACGAGCCTGGCGCCAAGCTCGAGTTATTGCAGCCATCTAGCATATTTCAAGGAAGTTTAAAGCAAAAACCTATACGCTCTTATTTTATATCTAGAAGTTAAAGTATTGTCTTAGATCGACATTTAATAATGTTTAAATTCATGGTCGATCCCTATATTGTATTTCAAATGAGCCGATATCGCTGCACTCAGAGAATGCTTAAGTGGTGTAAGTCACGAATTTTGGAAAATTTTGGATTTTAATATCTTTCAGAGATTTGCAGATATCAAGATGATTTTTTTTGTTCGATTGAGTAATGGATAAGGAAAAATTTTCTAATTGGAAGTTTTATTCTCTGGGGGCGCATAAAAATTTAATTTTCGTATTTTTTAAAATAGACTCCCTATGGAGTTACAACTTATCTTATCAAAATATTTACCTTTTTTGATGAAACTTTGCAAGTGGAAGTATGGTTCTAGGGGCAATATTTAAGGAGATAGCCTATTGTTTCGATTTTTATGACTCACCCTGTATATACATACACATATATGTATATATATATATATATATATATATATTCATGTTAAATAAAAAAATAGGTAAATCTGTATCACTCAGACATTTATTATTTTAGCACCTACTATGCTTAAATGTGTAAAAAAATGTTATTTTCCATTATTTTTCTGTTTTTCTTAATTAAATATATATATATATATATAAATGAAAGTTAAACAAATGTATTTTTTATTTCAGTATTCAAAATGCTATGCTTTAGCGTTTTAACCTGAAACATTACTGATGCAACAATATAATGTGTTGATGAAATAAATATTCCTGAAAGGAGAGATGTATTTTATCGATTTCTAATCTTGTGCAACTTTACTTGATTAAAATTTCCTTCCATCTAATCATATTGAATCATCCCTGAGCGATGGTGTAATTGTATTCCAGTTTCAATTGCTTAACATTCTAATCTAGCAAAATAATTATTCTACGGTAATGGTGAAAAGTAAAATATTTTGTGACCATAAAGTGATCTTTCACTTTCAAAGATTTAATTTATTTATCAATCTATATATTTAATTATATTGTTTTTCTTACTCCTTTAACCCGCGAGTAGTCGCGACTTTTTTTACAACGTCATTAGTCGCGCTTGGTCTTTTCGCCGCTGGCCCCCCGCATACTAAATATGTAAAATAAGAAATATTTTTCACCTAATATAGAAAATAACATTACAACTAAGATATAAATTTGCAGTTTTCTGAAATTATGAATTTTATTCATGAGATCTGGAGTAATTGGAAAAAGTAAAAATGAACTCGCATTGGTGACTTTTACGTAGACTTTTTTCCAATTTCAACTTTGTTTCTAAAAATCTACCTAAAAGAAAAACAGAGGTGTCCTCTTACTTCACTAAGGTGCTTGAGAAAGCTTCAAAGTCAGCTACATGGTAGATCTTCGCTGTATTTGTAATGTGATATAAGTTAGGAAAAGATAAGTTATACGGGCTGCGAAAAGACCGACACGCGACTACTGACGGGTTAAAAGAAAGAAAAATGACAATCTATTTTTTTATTTATTATTCCAAACCATTTATTCTATACTTTTAACATTTCACAGTTTGTCTGTAACCTACGCATGTTTTGAACTTATAGATTATGTACTTTGCTATGTTATATTGTTCTTTTAATCTAATATGCTTCAGAAAACAATTTTGTTTTCGGTTCTTGCTTGATAAACATTGTCGGAAGTTATTATTTATGTACCATGTAGAAAATATAAGGTTATGCTTAAAGATTTAGGTCAGAACAACGGATTTTTTTTCAAATATGTTTTAGTTAGTTCACCTCTGGATAAGAAATATCTGAGTATTTGACCGATTACTTATTTAATTGTAATAGTACTACGCAAAACATTGTGAAGTGTAACTATATAACAATAATCCTAGAGTAAATCATTGACAGTTCTTGTACGCACGATTGTTAAAATGTTTTTGATAAGAATAAATAGTGATAAAAAATATCACTAACCATTCTATACATAATCATATTTTTTTATATGTAAAATTGAATATCGGGGATGACATATTCACATTTTATGTACAAATTATAGCGTGAATGATTTTAGTTTTCATAAAATTTCAGATGCAGCGCAGTTTGAAAATCCCATTCCTGTGCACATTCGCGTGGGCTGTTAGCGAGACAACATCTTACACTCTTAATACAATTAATTAATCTCATTACGAATGACGCAACTGAGTTGAAGAAAAATCCATAAACTATTTTACATTACAGCTAATTTTGTAATGCTGCTGTACTATTTACCTCTGGCGTCCCTGAAAAGAGGTTACTTAGCTGCATTATCTAATTTAAAATACATACCAATCTCAATAATACTGCAAAAAGTGATGTTGCTTCAGACACTAGAATCTACGTAAAGTACAAAAATGTAGAAGGATATTTGTAAATTTATGAAAAAAACTTTAGAATATAACAGTAAATGTTGATAAGATATAAATGAATGCATTATTTCTTCCAGTAAGAAAATAAAATCGATGATGATATTGTGTTTTAGTATCGTGAATTATAGCTGAATGATTTATTTCACATTACAGAGATTGTGAAATATTTCTATGCCGATCTTCTTCCCAATTTGCAGAAAGCGCTGATAAATAGGAGTTTTCTTAGCAGTTTTCTACAATTAATAATATATACGAACATCATTAATTCTGCAAAAAAGTGATGCCGTTTCGCACAACAGAAACTGCACCATGTAGAAAAAATCCCTGTCGGCTGGGCATATAGGCGGAGGTAGATTTCGAAGAGTGCTCATTTCAACAAAAAAATATATGATTAGAGATAAACGCAGTTTAATAACTTCATTTGGCCGTTTATGAAAAATTTTTAATTTCATTTTTCTGCCAAAACTGGTTTTATCAGAATCATTTTAAGAAAAATTCAGCTCAAATGCCCATTTTGACAACATATTTTGAAACAGATTCTGAATTTATTAAAAAAAACGACCAAAACAGTACATTATACAGTTCCTAAATAACAAAAAACTGTCAGTTGAATGCATTTGAGAAAAAAATTGAATATAGAAATGAGTCATATAATAACCGATTTGTTGTTTGAATACATCCTTAATTCTTTAATCATGATTGCTTCGGAAAATTTTGTGCGAAATACTCACTTTGACAGCATTTTAAAAAATATATTCCAACTTTATCAAAAAACTGGCCAATACGTCACTGTATATAGTTCCTAAATAAGAGGATCTGTAAATTGGATGCGTTTGAGAGCGAAAATGGATTTTAAAACGAGTCATATAAAACGCAATTTGCTATGTGAAAACTTCCTTAAATTTTCAAATCCCGAAGACTTCTGTTCAAAATACCCTTTTTGGTAGCCTTTTTCAAAATATATTGTGTCTTTATCAAAAAACCGATCAATGCATCACATTATATAGTTCCTAAATAAAAGGATCTGTAAATTGGAAAAGCAAAAATGGATTTAAAAACGAGTCAGAAAAAAAACGCAATTTCTTATTTGAACACTTCCTTAAATTTTCAGTCACAATGATTTTGGAAAATTCTGTTCAAAATACCCTTTTTGGTATCCTTTTTTGAAATATATTCCGTCTTTATAAAAAAAACTGACCAATGCATCACATTATATAGTTCCTAAATAAGAGGATCTGTAAATTGGATGCGTTTGAAAACAAAAATGGATTTAAAAACGAGTCAGAAAAAAACGCAATTTCTTATATGAATACTTCCTTCAATTTTCAGTCCCGATCGCTTTCGGAAATTCTGTTCAAAATACCCTTTTTGGTAGCCTTTTTTGAAATATATTCTGTCTTTATCAGAAAATTGACCAATGTGTCACTTGATACAGTTTCTAAATAAGAGGATCTACCATTTGGATGCGTTTAAAATCAAAAATGAATTTAAAAATGAGTCAGAATATAAGCAGTTTAGATTTGAGGTTTTTTCTCCAACTCCTATTTTTGTTTAATTTCCTTTTGCTATACGAATTGGTCCCATGAAAAACTTGTCAATATAAAAGTTGTAGATATTTTTGAGAAGATGTAAAATAAATTTAATCAGATTTGATATCTTAAAAATTGACGGAGTTATGGATTTTTATATTTTTTCAGCGCCCTTTTTCTTTTTGTTTTTAATTTTTTTCATCGGTAAAAGTTGGTCCTATATAAAACTTGTAAGTACAAAAGTTTTAGATAATTTTAAGAACATTTACAAAAAATTTAGCTGGACTTGATATCTTGAAAATTGACGAAGTTATTAATTTTTTTCTCTCAAATTCCCTGTTTTTTCGTCCCTTGAGCCCACTTCTAAATTTATCAAAAATCTGTCATGCATATGCTTTTGGCCCATTTTTAAGAAGTAATATAAACTTTAAACCGATTCGATATCTACTTTAATTAAGAAGTTATGGCGTTTTTTCGGTTTTCACAAAAACGCCCCCTATTCCGATCCCCTTCGTCCGATTTTGCCTATTAACGAACTTAGCCAAAATTTTTTCCCCTTTGATTTTATGTACCAGTTTGGTGGAGATTGGTGAAGAATTATAGAAGTTATCGTGTCATTAAAAAAGTTATATATATATATATATATATATATATATATATATATATATATATATATAAACTGGTGTGATTGCAATAGGTAGTATTTCTTACGAAATCTACCTAATAGATAGATAGATAGATAGATAGATAAACTGGTGCGATTGCAATAGGTAGTATTTCTTACGAAATCTACCTAAAACACTAGGCTATTTGAAAAAGTATGAAAAATCTTTGGGCTTTAATAGTCAATGTTGGTTACATATCAAACACGTGCATTATTTTTTTCAGCATATAATACATAGGTCGGAACTTGCTTGATGATTTTTAATAAATTATAAGGGAAACATGAAGCGCAATCAGTTCGATATATTAAAAAACTGGAGAGTTCATGCGGTTTTTTACTTCATAAATCTGACTTTCTGTTTTTTAATAATTCATCTACATTTCAAAAAAATGTCTTTGATTTAAAAAAAAAAATTATTTACGAAAAGCAATATATTTGCTTTATTTCTGAATTTAAATAAGGTGTAGAGAGACTGTACTTTCGTTATTCAAAGCAATTTTCTATATACATGTTTCTTGATCGAAACTTTTTCTTATAATCCAATGTTTAATATTCATTTACAAAGATGATGTTTACTACAAGTTGCTCCCTGTATAACAGAAATTACATTTTATTCACAAGGACATATAAAAGTTTTCTGCCACTATAGTGTATCCGATGTACTATATACTGTTACACCAAGATCTGAATATTTTTAAAACTTTGTTATAGTACGAACGCATCTCATTAGCTACTTTTGATGTACAATTTTCAACTTTTTCAATTCAGAATAGGGATGAAGCAGTTAATCTTTTCATAGTATATGAAAATACACTTTTCCATTGTATAGACTGCTATTTGTATAGAAAAGAAATTATGTGATTCAAATATTATACTCCAGATTTCATTTATTATCATTCTAAAATTTCATGCTTAGTCTTATATTAATGCGACATAAATCGAAATTTTTATACTTTTAAGATAAAAAACTAATGTTTTAGATGAAAAAATTTAAATCTGTATTAAATAATTTTGACCATAAGAATTGATTTAATAATTTCTAATAATAAAATTCACTTGATTATCAGCTACTGTTATGCTGTTTCCTTTATCTAAAATGCATGAAGAGATTAAATGATTTTATTTAACGTTCGGTAGCTTAACTTTCTAAAGTTCGTTAATATTCCATAGAAGCGAGGGAAACTCGACTTTAATGTGAAAATGTAATTTTGTGCCTTTCTGATAGATGTAGTGTAAGTATTTAAGTGTTATACGAAAAACTTATTGTTTTACACTTAGCACTCAGAATTTTGGTTTTATCAATTTCTAATTTTCATTGTATCATTTATTATAGTAATGATGGATTACGCTGTTCTAATCTTTTGGAAACAGATTTCATCCCGTCAGACCCATCAAAATCTTTCTTATGAGTACACTATTCTAACATTCAGTTTAGTTTTTATAATACAGGAAATTAACAGTTTTATTCACATTTTCTTACTAAAAATACTTTATTTTATACTTTTAATACAAAAAAAAATGTTTTGGATTAAAAAAAAATGAAAACTGTATTAAATAATTTCGAACATAAGAATCGATTTAATTGATTCTAATCATGAAATTCACTTGATTATCAGCTACTGTTATGCTGTTCCCTTTATCTAAAATGCATGAAGAGATTTAATGATTTTATTTAACGTTCGGTAGCTTAACTTTCTAAACTTCTATCGTTAATATTCCATATATGCGAGGGAAAGTCGAATTTAATTAGAAAATGTAATTTTGTATCTCTTTGATACACTGTAAAAAAGAAAAAAAAAAAGACCCAAAATTGGTTTTAATATTTTTGGATACAGAGTGTTCCAAATTAGAAAGTTCACTTTGTAGCACAAAATGGTTAAAAAATGGAAGATCATTAATTAAATTAAAACAATCAAAACACCTTAGATAATGTATATATTATATTTAATTAGTTTTGATTGTTTTAATGTTATTAAGAGTTTCCTCTGTTTTGAAGTACTTTGGTTAACTACTTTGCGAAAACTATGCTATTATTTTGGGAACACTAGTGTACTATTTTGGAAAAATTTCTGTATCCCGAAGTCTTACAACCCACTTTGGATTGTTTATTTTTTCAGTGTAGATGTAATATAAGTATTTATGTGTTATATGAAAAACTTATTGTTTTACATTAAGCATTTAGAATTTTGATTCATCATTTTTAAATTTGCATGGCATGATTTATCATAGTAACGAAGGATTTAATCTATTCTAATCTTCTAGAAAACCTATTTACTATTAATTACATTCCTCACTTCATTCAAAGCGTATTACTGGAGGCACACCGTACTTTTCACTTCTCTTGATTTTATGTGATGAGAGGAGGATAGCTGGATTTAACATTTCGAAAATATTATCTTAAATATTTTAATCTTGAATACAAAAAATTCACAAAATTACATTTATTAATCTAATAAAGAGGTCATCGGTCTCATAGATGGAAATTAATTGATAAATACTTGGTTATCAGCTACTTCGTTTCCGCATTTTAAATGCCCTCAATCAGTTAAATAATTATGATTATCGTTGCTTTGCTAAATATTTTAAAGGATTTTCATTAATATTAAAGTTGGTTTACTTGAATTCAAGCTTAAATTGCAGATGAAGTTATTTGCCAATTAAATATATTTAATTTAAAATTACTTTTAAAAAATTCTTTCAATGACTTAAATATATATATATACATACATATATATATAAATTTAATAGTTCCTATACATGATATGTGTTAGTGTGCATCAAATATTACTGGCTTTTAATTTAATCTTTTATTAGTAAAAGTTTTCCTCTGCAGATTTATTCTGTAACATTTTGCATTTTGAACAAAACGAACTTAAATTTTCATTACATAATACTTAAAATGAAAAGTAAATCCACTTTTCTATTGCATAAACTGTTCTTTTTATCCAAAGTGCATTATACGATTAAACGATTATATTCTCGATTCCATTTCTTAACATTTTAAAATTCTTCCTTAACATTCTATTAATGCGACAAAAAAAAAAGTTTTACAAGAACAAGAAGTTATATTTGAGACTCTCATATTTAATATTTTATTAACATTATTTATTATTTTTAAGATTTAAAAGGTGGTTTTAAATAAATTTTACATTTTATTTTAAAATAAAAAAAAGAAGAAATGTATTTTATTACAAAAAATACTTTACTGCAATAAAGCTTTGATACCTTTAAACATAAAAAAAGTTACATGTATTTTTAAAAATCTTAAATTTACATTAACCGATTCCCTGTTTCGCCCGTACGTCGTACGGACAACATGTTTTTGTCAATAATGATTTGCCTGTAGCAGGTGTCGGGCATCCATACTCAAATCATAATTTATTATTCTCACCAGTAAAACTTTCTTGTAAATTTTGTGTTATTTAATCCAAGCATTTTTCTGATACAATTAGGCAAAAATTTCTGTTTCTAAGAAACGGTAAAAAAGAATAAAAATACTCTAAAAGACATGAAAAAAAACAAACATTATTTTAAACTTTTTTTTTAAACACTAGAAGGCCCGAAAATTTTAATCAAGTTTTATAATAATATTGCACAAAACAATTTTTTATTAAAAATATTTAATTTATTCATCCGCGTGACTCAAAATTAACTTATTTCAAGAAAAATATTCTAGCTCGAACTGAAATTTAGTTACACGGTCAGAGTCGAATCGACTCCTTTCGGGTGTTCTCGTGTTAATTATTGATCAGTTAAATGGTAAAATAAATTTAAATATAGACGATGCATTTAATCCATAAAATCAAAGTGATCGACCCCACTATCAATTAGAATTATACTTATTCTACGAAAATGCATCAAGCGATTAAATAATTACATTTAATGCTCGGTTGCTTAAATTTCTAAACTTCTACCATTAATATTCCATAGGTGAAAAGAAAAGTCGAATTTAATGAGAAAATGTAATTTTGTGCGTTAGTGATAGATTCAATGTGACAAATTTAATGTTGTACATCTAAAACTTAAAATTTCGCTTTCGACGATTTTAATTTTTTATTGAATGATTCACCATATAAACGATGCATTTAATCGATTCCAATCTTCTGGAAAACCAATTTTGTTATCCGTTACATTGTTCGCCATATTCGAAGTGCTTTATTCTAGATAAATCTCACTTTCCTCTTTTCTTTCAAGAGCTTTTGACATTAAAAGATTGAAAAATATAAACAAAGACAGACTTGAATTCATTTTTTAAAATAGATAAAATTTATATACAAAAAAAAAAAAAAAAACATTTAAAAATAGAAAGAACGTAGCTGATTGTAGCATTTACCACGGCAGATTACTCCTCGAAGGTTGATTTACTATCACCAACTCTCAATGATCCTCGTTCTGTGCTTAGTGAATATTTTCTTTTTCTAAAAAAATAACAACTAACTGTAACTGTATTCATTTTTTCCGATGTTTGTTATGGAATAAATATTTATTTATACTGATGAGCCTTGCGAGTAGTTTATCGAAACGTTTACACTTTCGTTTTTAAAATGTTTTATAGTGTTTTGTCTTTTTATATATAAATTTATTTTTAAAAAAATGTATTCAAGACCGTCTTTATATATATATATATATATATACATATATATATATTTTAATTTAGAAGTTAAATGTATGCGTATTGTAAATCTTTTGACATAACAAAAAGTCAGCCTGATTTAACATTTCATAAATATTATTTTATTTACTGAAATTTAAGTATATAAACTACACAAATTCCCATTAAATAATCCAATAAAGAGACAATCTAATTGACTTATAAATCTTATGAAAAAACACTTAATTATCAGTTACAATGTTTCTGCAGGGTTCGTACGCATCAACGAACTCACAAGGAAGGTCTCCATTGAGGGCATACTCAGAATTTTTTGAAAAAAAATACGAATTAAACTACTCATGTAGGTAATAAAGGATCAGTGAAAATTAGCGGCAGAATTACATTATTAGATATGTAAAAAAATAAAATAATTTGGAATAATTGGCGTGAAAAGCTGAAAGCGACGCGGGATTTGGCGAGCAGTGCACTTCCTCGCCAAAAGCAGACGATTTTAACGAATCTGAAAATTGATTTTAATTGACTTCACTGTTAAAAATCAGCAGCATTTATTGCAACGTCACTCCACTACTTTTATAGAATATCTCTCTTCTGACCAATGAGAATGCTCCATAGCACGGTGAATTGACCGTGTCATATGTTAAAAATCTGCTGCATTTTGTTGCAACGCACTCCACCGCTTGTATATAATATCTCTATTCCAACCAATGAGAAAGCTAAATTTCACGGCCAAGTAACCGTTTTCTATACAAGCAAGGGAGGGCGTTGCAACAAAATGCAGCAGATTTTTAACGGTGTATTTTTCAATTTGGAACAATTTTAATCAATTTAAATTGTGTTTTAAATGATAAAATATATTAATTTAATTTTGTTATAAGTACATATAAACGTATATGACAAAATTACACTTAAAGTAAAGTAGAAATGCAAAACTTAAATTACTTAAACTAAACTTATTTAAATAAATTGAACATAGAAAGTTTTTTCTTTAAAAAGTATTCGAAGCGTAAAAGCGTATTTTTCAAAATTTCGTTTTTTCGCCAACCGGAGATAAATCGCCAAATAAACGAAATTTTTATTATTTTTTTACGGACGTTATAAGGAGGTTCCGACGAAATTTTTTTTATAAACATATATAACTATATGAGAAGAACATTCTGTAATTTTTTCAGATTTTTCTGAGTATGCCCGTATGGAGACCTTCCTTGTCAGGGGATTTTTAGATATTTTAGTGTGAGAAATTTTGTAAAGTACGATCCCTATATCTGATGATGATTTTTTTTTCATTAAATAAGCCAATCTTAACTTTAGATTATTTCTGGTAAAAAGTGCTTTAAATTCTTTGAGGGATATAAACATTATTTGGCAATTTAAAATGCCCCTAAGCTGTAAGATAAATATATTAGTAGTTGCATTGCTAAATATTCTAAAGCTTCTTTATTAATATTAAATTTGACTTATTGAAATGAAAGTTTAAAGTGTAAATGAAATTATCTGCGATTTTTACACATTTAATTTAAAATTCCGTTTAAAAATAGATATTTATATCAATTTTCTTAATTAAAAATAATTAAATGATATTTACGTATAGTAAGTGTTAATGTAACAAATAATACACACTGTGTTCTGAAACTTTATTACTACACATTTTCAAGTACAATCTTATTCTTTAACATTTTACATTTTTGACAAAATGAGCTTAAATTTTAATTTTGTAATTCAGAAAAGGAACGATGTTTTTAATCTTTTCAAACTACATGAATATCCACTTATTTAACAGGCAAACTGTTCCTTTTATCAAAAGTGCATTATGTCATTAAATGATTTTATTTAAGGTTTCATTTATTAACAATTTACAATTACGCGCTTAGTACAATATGGATAAGAAAGAAAGTACATTTTTGTGAGAAAATGAAAATGTAAGCGACTCTCACATATTTAATGTTTTAGTAACCCTAACAGTAATTATTAATATTATTATTATTATTATTATTATTGTTTAACTTTCTGTTTTGAAGAAACATCAATTTTTGTGATATAATTCAAGATTTTTTTTTTTTTTTTTTTTTTTTTGAAAAAGCTGCAACTTATATCCTTACTTTACGAAAATCAAAGATTCAGTTTAAAAAAATTCAAAACTGCATAAACTAATTTCGAATATAGGAGATGCTTTTAATCGAATATAATCAAATGAACCACTGGGCTATAAATTAAAATCATACTGTATCTTTCATCCAAAATCCATGAAGCGATTAAATGATTATAATTAAATTTCGGAAGCTTAACTTTTAAAATTCTATCGTTAATATTCCATGCACGTTTGGGAAAGGCAAATTTAGTGAGAAAATGTAATTTCATGTCTGTTTGATAGATTTAGCATTTTAATGTTGTTTGATAATTTTATCGTTTTAATTTAGCATTTAGAGTTTTGATTTTAATTATTTTAAATTTTCATTGTATTGTTATTCATAAAAATGGTGAATTTAATCCAGTTGGATTTTCTGCAAAAACCACTTCGCGATCGACATTGTGCACCTTTATTCAAATAAATCGCTGAAGATGCAGCGTGCTCCTTTCTTCTCCTGATCTCTGGTTAAGAATTCAGCTGCATTTAACATTTAATAAATGTTAAATTAAATACTTTAATTTAAGGGCCCACACTAGTAACTGAAACAGACCCGGATAATAATGTTAAGTCTATGGGGGGAGGCGTTCTTTTCAAATATCTCACTCAAATTTTAATATTTTTACATGATTTGTTAGCACAAGATAGCTGAGGATTATCTACAACCGTACTAGTGTTTACTCTTTCGATTTTGGTTCCAGATGTTATATATTATGATAGTTTCAATTTTAGAATATGTTTCGAAAGTTAAAGTAATTTTTTATTCGAAAGTTAAAGTATTTTTTTATGTAAAAACAAAATTGAAAAATTAATAAAGAATACTGCCCAGTTAAACTGATGGCATTGAGCTCACAGGCTACAAATACTAATTGCACATTAAAGCCTTATATTTTCAAGGGTTAATTCCGTTCGAAAAAAAATTAAGAAGGGGAAACAGCTCTCCCCTTTCCTCTTTTTTTATACTTAATCATTGAACCTCCTATACTATCAAAGATATGCTTTATCATATAAAAAATCTATATCCAAAATTCAGAGCAAATTAGATAATTCTTAATATAAACCCATTTAGCATTTATATAATTTAAAAAGAGTTATCCCCCTCTTTTATACTTAACCATTAAACTTCCAAAACTATTCAGAGATTTGAACGAAATCTGAAAATTCTGCTTGAAAAACCCATTTATATAAATTAAGGGGGGGGCATTAGAACCCCTGTTCCCCCTATTTATACTTATTCAATGAACACCTAATAACAGTCACGGAATCGCCTCATCAGAATGATCATAATCTAAATTTTGAACGAAAACTTAATTCTGCATGAAAATCCCATTTATATCAACTAACGGGGGGGGCAATAGGACCCCTGTTCCCCCTATTTATACTTATTCAATGAACACCTAATAACTGTCACGGAATCGCCTCATCAGAATGATCCTAATCTAAATTTTGAACGAAAACTTAATTCTGCATGAAAATCCCATTTATATCAACTAACGGGGGGGGGGGGCATTAGAACCCCTGTTCCCCCTATTTATACTTATTCAATGAACACCTAATAACTGTCACGGAATCGCCTCATCAGAATGATCCTAATCTAAATTTTGAACGAAAAATTAATTCTGCATGAAAATCCCATTTATATCAACTAACGGGGGGGGGCAATAGGACCCCTGTTCCCCCTATTTATACTTATTCAATGAACACCTAATAACTCTCACGGAATCGCTTCATCAGAATGATCCTAATCTAAATTTTGAACGAAAACTTAATTCTGCATGAAAATCCCATTTATATCAACTAACGGGGGGGGGCATTAGAACCCCTGTTCCCCCTACTTATACTTATTCAATGAACACCTAATAACAGTCACGGAATCGCCTCATCAGAATGATCATAATCTAAATTTTGAACGAAAACTTAATTCTGCATGAAAATCCCATTTATATCAACTAACGGGGGGGGGGCAATAGGACCCCTGTTCCCCCTATTTATACTTATTCAATGAACACCTAATAACTGTCACGGAATCGCCTCATCAGAATGATCCTAATCTAAATTTTGAACGAAAACTTAATTCTGCATGAAAATCCCATTTATATCAACTAACGGGGGGGGGCATTAGAACCCCTGTTCCCCCTATTTATACTTATTCAATGAACACCTAATAACTGTCACGGAATCGCCTCATCAGAATGATCCTAATCTAAATTTTGAACGAAAACTTAATTCTGCATGAAAATCCCATTTATATCAACTAACGGGGGGGGGCATTAGAACCCCTGTTCCCCCTACTTATACTTATTCAATGAACACCTAATAACTGTCATGGAATCGCCTCATCAGAATGATCCTAATCTAAATTTTGAACGAAAACTTAATTCTGCATGAAAATCCCATTTATATCAACTAACGGGGGGGGGGCATTAGAACCCTTGTTCCCCCTATTTATACTTATTCAATGAACACCTAATAACAGTCACGGAATCGCCTCATCAGAATGATCCTAATCTAAATTTTGAACGAAAACTTAATTCTGCATGAAAATCCCATTTATATCAACTAACGGGGGGGGGCAATAGGACCCCTGTTCCCCCTATTTATACTTATTCAATGAACACCTAATAACTGTCACGGAATCGCCTCATCAGAATGATCCTAATCTAAATTTTGAACGAAAACTTAATTCTGCATGAAAATCCCATTTATATCAACTAACGGGGGGGGGGCATTAGAACCCCTGTTCCCCCTATTTATACTTATTCAATGAACACCTAATAACTGTCACGGAATCGCCTCATCAGAATGATCCTAATCTAAATTTTGAACGAAAACTTAATTCTGCATGAAAATCCCATTTATATCAACTAACGGGGGGGGGCATTAGAACCCCTGTTCCCCCTATTTATACTTATTCAATGAACACCTAATAACTGTCACGGAATCGCCTCATCAGAATGATCCTAATCTAAATTTTGAACGAAAACTTAATTCTGCATGAAAATCCCATTTATATCAACTAACGGGGGGGGGGGCATTAGAACCCCTGTTCCCCCTACTTATACTTATTCAATGAACACCTAATAACTGTCATGGAATCGCCTCATCAGAATGATCCTAATCTAAATTTTGAACGAAAACTTAATTCTGCATGAAAATCCCATTTATATCAACTAACGGGGGGGGGGGCATTAGAACCCTTGTTCCCCCTATTTATACTTATTCAATGAACACCTAATAACAGTCACGGAATCGCCTCATCAGAATGATCCTAATCTAAATTTTGAACGAAAACTTAATTTTGCATGAAAATCCCATTTATGTCAAGTAACGGGGGGGGGGGGGCATTAGAACCCCTGTTCCCCCTATTTATACTTATTCAATGAACACCTAATAAAAGTCACGAAATTGCCTCATCAAAATGATCCTAATCTAAATTTTGAACGAAAACTGTTAATTCTGCATGAAAAACCCATTAAATCAATTAAGGGGAGGGGCATGAGCCCCCCGTTCCCCCTGTTATACATATCGAATGAACTCCAAAAACTAATCAGGGAAGCGCCTTCTCAGGATATACCTATATACAAAATTTCAAGTGGATCCGATATTTTTATCATGAGTTATCGCGTTACGCACATACGAACAAACATACAGAACGGACGGGCACATAAGCTCTCAGGCTATGTAGCCTGTGAGCTAAAAACTAGCCCGATTGTTGATCACCCTCAGCTGTACTAAGCCATTCAAACCATCTAAAATTCTTAAATCTGAGTGAGACACTTGAAAAGAATACCTTCATAGACTTAACATTATTATCCTGGTCTTTTCCGTTGGTTAATGTATGCCCTTAAATATTAAAAACATCAAAATTTACATTACATAATCAAATAAAGATATAACCGTTCTCATTGATTGAAATCATATGAAAAACATTTTATTATCAGTTACATTGTTGCTGCTATTTATAATGCCTCAAAATGGTAAATATTTATGATAGTGATTTCTTTGCTCGATAGTCGAAAGCTTCTTTATACATATTAATGTTGCCATTGCGAAATTATTGTTTAAATTGCGGATGAATTTATCTGCCAGTCGTACAGAATTAATTTAAAATTCCGTTTAAAACCAATTCTTTCTATTATTTTTTCTCAATTTATAAAAAATCAAATGCTCGTTGCACACGATAAGTTTTAGTATAACGGATATTACAGGTGGTGCTATTAAAACTTTATTAATGTGAAATTTCATTTGCAGTTTTAATCTTTTACATTTTAAATAAAATGTGCTTAAATTCCCATTACGTAACACAGAAAATGACCAATGCTTTTAATATCTTCAAAACGTATGAAAAAGCACTTTTTTAACCATTTGGAAAACTGTTGTTGCTTTCAAACGAGAATGGATCTTGTAATCCACATTTTATATTTTATGTTAGGTACAGGGCTATTAATGTATTATTCATGGCGTAGATATATGTCTCTGTTATTACGCAAGCTCCGTTCTGATAATCTAAAAATCAATATTTTTACTGATTTTTATATACTCAATGCAAAAAATTCAGACATTTTTCTTTGGGCAATGGATTTCCGCATTTAATTTAATTTTTTACAAAATTTCTTTCATTTAGAAGATTTTTTTTTCGTATAGAAAATCGTAATGTCGTTGTTAATAAAGAAGAAAGTAAAAATGTCATAAAATGTACTGCGCAAATTATCAGATATGAAAAAAATATTCCAAAGAAAGACGTCATATTAAAAGAAACACGTCATTACCAACCCCCTAGGAACGAGCGACAAGCATGCGTGCCACAAAATAGGCCTTAAGAATCCTTGTTTATCCCCACCCTTAAAGATTTACTGTAAGATTTACATAATTTTATCGGAACATTTTCTTGATTTAATAAAGCACAAATTTCAATTTTTAAAAACCGGTGACAAAACATTAAAAATTTTGTAAAATACTTCAGTTTTAAAGGTTTTAAAGCAAAAAAAGAGGTTTAATTATTTTGTTTTGTTGTTTTATTTTATATTACGATTTCGAGTTATGATTACGAAATATGTGATGATCACAAAGAAAAAAATCTAATGTTCAATCGATTTATTCTAAAACGCTCGTTTTTTCCTTTTATTTATTTATTTAATTATTTTTTTAATATAACATTTATTTATAGGCCTTAAATTTTAGTTTTTGAAAAATCATTTTCTAAATGGTCGCACTAATTTGTTAAAATGGTATTATTATTATATTTTTACCGAAAGTACATAATATGATTAAGCGATTACACTCCAAGTTCCTTTCATAAACTTTTTAAAATTCTGTCCTCATCATTCTATGGATATGAAAGAAAATCTTGTTTTATAGGAAAATTGAACTAAATGCAACTCTCATTTATTAATTATTTTAGAACCAGTAGCAATAATTAAACGAAAAATGACTTAATATAAGAAGGTTTTAATGCATGTTAACAACAAAAAAAGTCCTTTTAGTTTTAAAGATCTCTTATAATTAGATTAAATAATTTCAAATACAGACTATGCATTTAATCGATTATAATTAAATGGTACGCTTAGCTATAAAATGCAGTTATACTTTTTCCATCATCCAAAACGCCTCAAGTTATTAAATGATTTTATTTAACTTTCGGCTAGCTTAAATTTCTAAACTTCCATCCTTAATATTGCATAACTGAGAGAGACACTCGAGTTTTATAAAAATGTATTTCTATGCCTGTAATATTTTGACAACTGGTAACATTTTGTACATTAACTCTCATCCTACGCAAAGACGATTTGAATTTTATAAGTTGTGAAAAAATTATAGAAGAAATTATTTTAAATGGAATTATAAATTAAATATATGTAACTGGCAGATAATTGCATTCGCAACATAAATATGGATATCGCAAATACAATTTAATATTAATGACGAAGATTTTGAACATTTAGTCTAGTAGATTTAATATATTGTTGTTCAAATTAATATTTTATTCAATGTATCATCATAGAAACAATATATTTATTCTATTCTAATATTCTAGATAACCACTTTGAAATAACTTACATTGATTATTTTATTCAAAGTGCTCTGTTGGAGATAAAGCATACTTTTTTCTTCTCTTTTAAACCGTTTGGGTGATGACGATAAGTCAACCTTTTTTAACATTTCATAAATATTATCTTAAATACTATAATTTAAATGCATAAACTACACAAATTTACATGAAACGATCCAATTAAGAGGCTGTGTATCTCATTGACTCAAATCTTTTGAAAACCGCTTGAATATCTGACACGATGTTCCTGCAATTTAAAAGTACTCCACCTGTTCATTAAATATATTTATGGCTATATTTCTTATTATGGTAAATTTTCTTCATTAGCATTGAATATGGCTTATCAAATTTTACTTTTAAAGTGCAAATGAAATCATCTGGCAATTTCATATATTTAATTTAAAATTCGGTTTAATAATAGATATTATTATCACTTTTCCTAATTTATAAAAATCAAAAGGGATTCATAAATAATAAGAGATAACATAACAAATATTAAGTTATTCGTGATTAACCGTTTATCAATATGTTATGCACAGTCTTAATCTTTAACTTTTCAAATTTTTTACAAAACGAAATTAACTTTTCGTTTTGTAACACAGAAAAGGAATTATGTGTTTAATCCCTTCAAAACATATGAAAATCCAATTGTGGAATAGATACACTGTTCTTTTTATAGAAAGTGCATTATGTTGTTAAATAATTATACTGTCGCTTGCATTTATTAACATTCTGGTATTCCGTGCTTAATATTATGTGTTTGTGACAGAAATTGCACTTTTATGAGAAAATGAAATTATAAAGAGACTCTCACATATTAAATATTTTAATATCTCTAACAGAATTTATTTTTTAAATCATTTATAACTGTCGGTTTTCAAAAAACTTCAATTTTTGTTTTATAATTAAAAAAAAATTATTTATCTTTTATTGCTGAAAAAGATTTAATCTATATCTTTAACATAATGAAAACTAACATTTTAATTAAAAAAATTTAAATGCCATTAAATATTTTCGAACATAAATGATGTTTTTAATCGATTATAATCAGGTGATACACTTACTATCAATCACAGTTACACTGTCTCCTTCATCCAAAGTGCATCATTCGATTAAATAATTATATTTCACTTTCGAAGAGCTTAACATTATAAAGTTTCACCAGTAATATCCCATAGATTCAAAGAAAATTCAAATTTAATGAGAAAATATTATTTTGTGCCTCTCTGATAGATTTAATATTTCGGTGTTATGGTAAACTTATTTCACTATTTATTTACCAATTAGAAATTTAGCATTTCGAATTTCGTCTTTTAATTCAGAAAAGAAGATTTTAGTTAAATTTAACACTGAAGAAGTTTTAATTCTTAACATAAAGAAAAGTAACATTAAGTTTGAAAAATTTTTAAGCTGCATTAAATAGTTTCGAACATAAGCGTTGTTTTTAATCGATTATAATCAGGTGATTCACTTGCTATCAATTACAGTCACACTGACTCCTTCATCCAAAATGCATCATTCGATTAAATGATTATATTTCATGTTCGGTAAGCTTAACTTTATAAAGTTTCACCATTAACATCCGACAGATTCGAAGGAAAGTCGAATTTAATGAGAAAATGTTATTTTCTGCATCTCTGATATATTTAACATTTCAGTGTTCTGGTAAACTTATTTTGTTTTTCATTTAGCATTTAGAATTTCGCGCTTTAAATTTTATCGATTGATTAGCTGTAGGAACGATTTATTTTCTCAATTGTGTCGTCAACTTGCAAAGCCGGCCTCTGTAAAAAGCAAAATTTTTGGGAAAAGTCGTTTTTTTTACTACATTCTGCCAAAATGATATTGGAAGGGGGTGTTTTACATCTTTGTTTTGAATTAAAAAAACTTTTCAAATTTCTTTGAAGTTGGCCGTTTCCACAATAAATCTAAAGATTTTTCGTAATTTAATTTCACATTGGGATTTTATGGTTAGAAAGTATACAAAAATGCTATTTTTTATTTAACAAAATGAACTTTAAAAAGTTGTTAACGTAAAATGACTTTTACACAATAACTAGTTGTTAAAACTATCTGACTAACGGTTAAAATTAACTGTCTAGCTGTTAAAACTGACTTAAATGTCACTAAGTAAATCATTTGAAAAACATAATATTATAAATAAATTATTAATTTTTTAAATGTTAAAAAAATTCATAATTTTATAATAATTATGAATATTAATTAATTAATAATAATAACTGGTTGTCACTAATAATAAACACGTCTTAATAAATTTGATAAAAGCTGCATATTAATAAAATTTACCAGTTAGTATTAAAAATTAACGATATAGTTCAATATGATTAATTATGTTTATTAACAAATATATACTTTACAAAAATCTTTACTATCATAACTGTTTAAATTTAATAGCAAACGTATTTTTTAAGAAAAAATAATGTTCAATCAATGGAAGTGTTCTATAAAGCGCAAAAGATTAAACAGTTTCAAATGATCATTTCTATAATTACTGAATGAACTATATATAAATTTTAAACGCTGAAATATTTAAAGAATAAATTATACGTTTTGGAATAAAATCTTTTAACAATGAATATTTAGAAAAAAAACGTATACGAAATAAAAATCTCAAGCTATACGAGCTCCAATTTGTTAAATTTACCAAACTCGATTCGTAATTATTAACAATAACCAATTAATCTGATAAATTCTCATAAATATATCATACTAACCGGTCTATTTGGATATTATTAATAATAGCGGTTTAATCAAATTTACCGTAACATATACATAAAACATTTGTGGCTTTAACCTTTTAGACAGTTTCAGAAATTTCGTCATCAATTTCGTTCCATTCATGAGTTTTGTTCAATCTTTTTTTCTTCATCATATCTGCTTTGTGTTCTTAAGCAGCTGATCTCAAGACATTTTTTATAAGGAAATATAATTGCTCATGAGCAACTTAAATTAATCCGAAATTTATTTGTAAATAAGTTCTTTTATATCCCGATGTTTGAGCTACTCCACTAGGGCGGAGCTTAAAAATCTTTTTTTTCGAAATTCTTTTCTCCGTAGCGTGGAAAAGTTGTCGAGTGGTACCACTAACATACACACAAAATTTCACAAGAATCAATAAATATCTTCCGGTTCCACTTTTGGGTTGAAATATGCAATTTTAGCAGAAAATGTAAATTTTCACATTTCAGCAATATTTTTAATTTCCGATTTTTTCTTCACCCTAGAGCGGAAAATTTGATAGAGTACATAAGTAACATACGTTCAAAATATTAAAGTAAATAAAAAATATCTTTCGGTTCCACTTTGGAATTTAAATATGGGAAATTTGTCGAAAATAATGCAATTTTTCACATTTTAGAGATTTTTTTTAGTTTTAGATTTTTTATTCCCGCTGGCACAGAAAGGTTGGAAAAATATAATAGAGACATAGAAGAAAAACTTTAAAATAATCAATAAATATCTTCCGGTTTCCCTTTCAACATCTAAAAGTGTCTAAGTCGCCAAAAATTATGTAAACTTTCTCTTCTCAGTGATTTTTGTCTTTTCAATTTTCTCTTCACGCTGGAGCGGAAAATTCGGAAAATCTTATGACAAACATAAGTGTAAAAGTTTAAAGTATTTAAGTAAATTATATTTTCAAAAGTAAATACATTTTCAAATTCGCTGAATCACAATGAAAGTAAAATAATAATAACAATAATAAAACATGTTCCAAATTTGGAGAATTTATGTTAAATATTTTCTTTAATTGTATCAATTTAAATGCAAGAAATGGTGAAAAAACTTATCTTGAAGAAAAAGGCATCTCCACAAGCAGTCATTTCATTATGACAATTTCATGAAAGCTAGTTTTTACAAACAAATCAAAACGAAAAAATAACTTTTTTTAAATTAAGATAGAAACATGAATTTTAATTCATTTTAAGTATAAAAAACAGAAAAGTTATTTATGCAATTATTATTATTGTTATTTTACAAAATTAGAAGATTTTTGTGTTCCGGACCCCCTTAATTTCTTAGGTAACCAAAGAGCACTATTCGCAGACAACAGTGAGACTATTAACAATTATCGAATTTATTTTTATAGCTTATGTAACACGAGCATTTAAAAAAAAAAAAAAAAAAAAAAAAAAAAAAAGACTGCCAGTCGTCACGTTAGCTGAGCTCTGAAAAAAATGTAGTTGTAATATTTTTCGTTTAAAAAGAAATCTGGTAAAACTATTTTTCTTTAAAAAAAAACTGTTCTTTGTAATGTTCGAAAATTCGAAAAGTTGGTTGTGAACTGTGAGTTCATATCTTGTGTTGGTGGCGTGCGCAAAAAGAATTATGTAAAAAAAAGCTTTATTTGTAAATAGTGAATGTGTGTTAGTGTTCTAAATGTAAGTGCTGTCTTTCAAGAGATAAAAAAGTGTTTAAAGAAGACTGTAGCCCCGAGATATCCATATCAAGATAAGTGATGCTCTTCTTTCTTCTTGTAAATTTGTAAGACGAATTCTTACACTTGCACTTTTTTATAAAATCGTGATGATAATATAAACATTAAACAGCTTAATTACACGGCAATAATTCATAATAAAGATTCAATCAGTTATTTTATGTTTAACGATATATTTAAACATTTTTACATTCAACTAGTAATTTTTCTAAACTATATATTATATTCTATAAAAAATTTCCTCTTTTTTGAACAAATTTATTTATTTATAACGTCAAATATTTACTATTTCAAAATGGATTTCTAAGATGAACAAAAAATACAAATGTAAAGCAGTTACAAAGACAAATTTTCATTCATTGCTTAATAAGCTTTTGACAGAAATAATAATAAAAATGAAGTATCTATGAAAAAACTGATATGTGTCCTTGACGTAAATATATTTTATTACTGTGCAGTCTATTTGTACTAATAATTCTTTTGTGATAAAAAGTCAATAAATTTTTATGTTCAATTATTAACATCTTTAGTATAAGGACACTTAAAATAATAGTCACCAAACAGTTACCGCGTTGATACAATTTTTTAAATTTTAACACTTTAAATTACGTTTTTATTTCTGAAAATAATTTCTTTTAAGCGTTACCAGGAGTCTTGCGTTATATTCGGTAATGCAATTTAGCAACATGTCGCAATTAATTTTTTTCTCGGTACCTTTAAAACAAAATCGCATGATATTTTTAATATAGAGAGCATGATATACCCTCTACTGAAAATGAATTTTATATTAGCAAAACTGTTTGTTCAAGGGCCCCCAAAATATTGATAATGGTATAAAACTAATACATCATGAGTATCTATTTCATTTAAAAGCAATTTATTTATTTAAAATTTAATTTTTTTTTCAATATTAAAAATAACATTGAAAAATTGCCAAATTTAAATAGTAAGTGACTATTGACTATTTAAATTTGGATGTTACCTACTGACTATATAACTACTCCATTGACAATTGTAAATAGTCAATGCAATTATAATACTAAATTTGAAGTAGATGTCATTTTTTAACTTAAAATGACGATATATACCAATACAAGTTTTATGCAAATTACTTTATTAGTTTATAAGAAATATTGCTCGCACTCAAAGAACAATTAAAAAAAATTATCGAAATTAACCATAAAATGATGAAATAAAATTTCAATATAGAAGATAAAAAAAATTAATAGAAGAGATATTAAGGGTGTATTTCGATTAAAACTGCTTATTTTCCGATTTAATTTTGAATTTAACTTTTGCTCTCAAATGCATCAAACTGGCAAATTGTCTTATTTAGAAAGTACACAAGGTGCCGTGATTGTCGATTTTTTGATAAATGCAGAAAATATGGCAAAAAAAGCAATCAAAAAAGACATTTTGGACCAATTTTTCGAAGTGGGAGATCTGCGATCGAAAAAAAAGGGTCACGCCAAGAAAATAATTGTTTATAGATCAAATTCTAATGGATTGAGCGAAGAATGAAATCACATGGCATCTTATACGTCTCATCAAATATCACCTCAGCAAGTTTCATATCTGAGACTGAAAATGTATCGGAAAATTTTGAGCTGTTGAAGGTAAAATATAATTGCACCACCAGTTAAAAAAGTAAGGCCCCCGTTACCCGTTAAAAATTTCATTATTAAATTTACAGTGTAATTTCAGTAAATAAAAGTAATTTATTTTGTATAATCTTTACGAAATATGCACAAAAATTTCAATCATGCATACTTCTTTCTTCTTTTTCATTTACTGTGGTTTTCATTTACTTTCAAACCTATTTTACTTTTACGTGCTATTAACTTTTTTCTCAGTTTTTTTTTTTTTCGAAAAAATACTTTTTTAGGCTTAAAATTATGTTATTAATGGTATATCGAAATAAACATGGCAAATATATGCATTGTTTTCTCAAAAAAATCTAGAAAAAACATACATAATTAACACATGTTGTCTGACCTGTGCTTGGCAGTGCTTCAAAAATTTAGGATAAAAATGTCTTCGTCAACTTTGAACGATGATTCAAAATTTATTGCTTAAGGATTACAGTGTAATCTTGCCAAAATTGTTTAATTAACGATAATTTAAATTTGGTTACATTTAAGATACACCGCCAAGTGTATTTCGTAGTTTGACAAATGCATGCAAGTTCATAATTATGTTTAAACAAGTATATTTTTGTATATAAGGTGGTCTGGTGTAATAACGCCAGGCGGGGTAATAAAGCCAAGTGCTAATATTTTGCCTAATTATGAAATAATCTGGTAAATGACACCCATGTGCTCTGCGCAGAAGGGTTTTGAGTCATATAAATCGCAAAAGACAGCTTCAAGTTAATTTGTTTAATATTTAGGTCTTATTGTTTTTACAAGCAACTAAAATTAACGCTTGATCTAAAATTTGCGAGATACGTTTTGTGATGTGAAGACTATTTTTTTTATCCGGAAATACTTTGCTATTTACATAAATTTGTAGTACATTTCATGGACTTTCAAAATGTTGTTAAGGATTTTGGATATCTTATCGAGATAATTTGTAATTTAAAATGTACAGCGCGCAATAACTATAACGGGGTAATAACGCCAATCCTTGGCATTAATACCCCGGTTGATTTCATACAGCGGCCGAGCTACATCCTAAATACTGATTCAAGTAAACACAGTTAAAACTGTGCAATGTTTCTAATAATTCTATTTAAGCTGTCCTTTTTAAGCAAAAGAAGCTCACGATCTGATATTCTTTTGCCTTATCCTCCCCCCCCCCCCCACACACACACACCACATCTTTATTTTTCTTGCACTTTCACAAAAATTGAGCATTTTCAATAGCTTAGAATGCAATTTATCAATTTCTAAGTTTGTAGAGTTTGTATTTTTAGAATTGGGCAATTTACATGCAATTATTCCATCTTATTTTATAGTTTTATTTGCGTGGCATTATTACCCATATAGGTTGGTAATAACGCCAAATAGCATTGGTCAAGAAATCGCGCCATTACATTTTATGAATACATATCTGTTAAATTATTTTTTTTTATATAGATAGTCAATGAGTTGCTGTATCAAATCATATATTTGTTTGAAAAATACAAACTAAAACTGAGCCGTGAAAATTGATAGAACCTTAACGTGGCGTTATTGCCCCAGGGTACCTTACATAGACATTACTACCATACGTAATTGAATACTATTATAGAAAGTTGTTTTTTTAAACTCCTTTTTCTAAGCGTTAAATGATGTAACATGATTATTTCAACATTATACATAAAGATATTTTTATTTTACATTATATAATTAAAGTTATTTATAAAATTTATGAAGAAACATGAGTTTACGAAAAATCACCTATTTTTAGTTTATGTTTGTAGATTCGCCGCTATTATTTCATCCTACAATATTTTTTTAAATAATTTGTTAGAATTGATATTGAAAAAATTACTTGTGAGTTCTTTAAAAATTGCTTTCAGTTAATTTGATGCTTCAGTATTATATTAGTATTCCAATTTCTAAATAACTAATTCTTAATTAGGTTGGATTGAGTGAAGCTGCCGTAGTTTTTTATTTGTTTTTTTAAAATTGCATATTGTTTTTATTTGTCATTCATTGATCTATTCGTAAAGTTTGTACACTTATGTACGATTTAAAAACTTATTTTTTTTTAGATGATATACAGGATGGCCCAAAAGTTTCCGTACATCTATAAAAATTTATAACAAAAAAAAAATCATAGGCCAACAGAAAAAATACTTAGAACAGTACAACATTTTTTAAAGGCTGCGTAGTATACATCTACATGAGATTTCTCACTACACGAAGATAATCAATCTATATTCCAATTCCAACGACGTGCATTTCAGCATGCTAATGTCAACAGTAGTTAAAACTGTTAGGATTTTTGTTTCTATTCCACGAGAGTGTTCGCTTTCGTTTGGTACAAGGCATCTTTTACGTAATCCCCTCCAAAAAAATTTACAGGAATGATGTCAGGAGATTAGGGATGCCATGCTATGAGGCCATACCTGCCAATCCAACACTGCGGGAATAAATTATTCAACAGACAGAAAAAACAACATTATAAGTTATTCTATGTACTGCAAAAAATATTTTTCTTTTAGGCCTATTAATTTTAGTGATATTTTTATAAATATAATAATTAATATAATAATTATTATAGCTATTATAACAATTACCGTATTTACTCGTGTATAAGGCGCACTTTTTTTTCAAAAAATTAGGGCAAAACTTCTAGGTGCGCCTTATACATAGAATAATTTTTTACTGTTGGATGCAGTCGAGCTATACACATATGAAACAAGAAATTATTCATAGGAGATATTAAAACTCGGAAAATGTTACTTACTTAAAGTATTATTGTATATTTATTTCACTCCTTGCAGTTTTTTATACAACAGAGCTAGTGACATTATCTAAACGCTAATTAGCAATTCGCTTTACCGTAACTCATTCCTATTTTCCTTCATTCTCTTACAACCCGAAGTCTAGAAATGCATTTTCGTCTTGTTTTCTGGTCTAGTGTAATGTTTGTTTCGACTTTTTTTAAATTGAAATTGATTTGGTCATTCTTCTTTAGCGTATCAAATTTATGGTGCGCGTTATATACGAGATTTTAAGAATTCGCCATTTTTACTTGTAAAGTAGGGGTGCGCCTTATACACGAGTAAATATGGTATTAGATTTTAGTAAATGTGTGACAGTATTCTTACAATATTACAGTTTTAACTCTATTATGTGAAATTTGGAAGCATAGTACATTTTAATACACATAACTTTAATATTAAAGACAGTGATAGCGTTTGCTTACAGAATTTGAAAAATTAAATTTACATGGTCATATTCTTTTTAACACCCTGACTGCCGAGCAAAAGCGCAGAATTGTAATGTTTTCTTTGCAATCATTTAAAAACATAACATAAAAAATGTAATTACGTATTGGAGATAAGCATTGAGAGTGTTAATCATAACAAAAAATATATATAGCAGCATTATATTAATAGAATTATATTACAGTGAAATCTGTCTAAGGCGGAATCGCTTGGGACTGAAATAAAATTCCGCCTTAGACAGATTTCCGGGTTAGACAGAAAAACTTTATAAATACCCCGTTTGCAGAGTATTAAACATTATTTCGGCTAAAAGTTAAAAACAACGTATCTTCAATTGTTTTAAAAATTAAATGGACATGAAATCTTTACATATTTTTATATATTTATACTAATAATAACTTACATTACAAATTGATACATACACGCAATAAAAAATTATCAATCAAAATTACAGATTTTAGTGAAAATAAAATTATATTTACCTTAATAAATGCCTTAAAATGATGTTTTAAACTTATTTAGAAAAAAAATCGAATATTGTTGTTTGTTTATTTTTTTTCTTAATGGCTTTTTTTTCCATAGCACATTGTATTTCAGTCAACATTGGTATCATTTCATAATCGTTTCGCTCTATGTAAAAATTCTGTAAAAGCTTTATATTCTTAAGAGATTCTTGATATGACTTAATTCTTGTCACTTCATCTTCGACTTCATATTCATCAGTGCTACTCCCACTGTTGTCCTCTAGCTTTTGCACAATGAGAAAATCCACTGAATTATTATAATCACTTGTAGTAAGATTTTCCTGATATAGGAAATTTTTTTGCTCTGGCATTGCAAAACCATTCCCATGCTAGTTTATCAATGTGCAAATCAAAGTTTATCAAATGTTTCAACTTGCCTTTTACGATTGCGAGTGCAATCTCCCCCTTTTTCAAATTCTTTACGAAGTTCATCTTTCTTTTTGATAGCATCATAGAATTGAGTCTTTCCACATTTGAATTTTTCACATAAGCTTTTAACTGGGATATTTTGTTCTTTGAGTTTAATAATATCAATTTTGTGTTTTAAGGATAAAGTATTCGACGTTTTTTATTTATTATCCATTTAGGAATAATGATTTAAATTATACAACAAATCTGCGAGTTTATAGGACAACGATAACACTTACTGACTTAAACACAAACTAAAATAACTTACACTTCCTAAAGTACATTCTATTCACGTATTAAAAGATCTTGTAGATATTTCTGGAAGTTGTAACAATATTCTTTTTGTCTGAAATTCTAGGAAGAAATCAACTTCGTTGTATTATAGGACAAATAAAAATTAGCAGCTGACCAGGAACAAAGTTATTTCGGAAGACCAAGAAAGGGTGCTGAAATTTTCCATAAATTGTCGATGTTGCAACCCTCCCTTTTTAAACAGATTATCTTATCTTATTGTAACCTAAGATTACACTTCTCAAAAATCCCGTGACCTATTTGTTCAACATTTCCCAGTCATATACAATAATAATATAATCCCCAAACTACTGTCAGCAATCAGTGACGCCTTTTCTTAACATCTGGGAATGCGACTGGACAATATATTTCATTATAAAAAGAAAAGCTTTCTTTCCATTTTTATTTTCCAGGAAAATTTTCTTCCGTCTTAAGCAGTAAATTTGCTACCTGGGACCCAAAATGAATGTCCGGTTCCGCGTTACACAGATTCTTTCCGCCTTAGACAGATTGTTCGGAAATCTCTATGTTAAAAAATGAGGGACTCGGAAATGTTTCCGCCTTAGACACATTTCCGGCTTAGGCAGATTCCGGCTTAGACAGATTTCACTTAATTTAAAGAATGCTTTTATTGCAGTGAAACCTGTAGCGTAGTGAACAGCAAAATCAGTTCGCGGCAGTGAGAAGGTTAAAAACCTTTTCAACCTCAACTATCAGTATATTATATATTCACGATTAAAGTATAATTTCGAAAATTCTTAAATATTTTTGTCAAATAATCTGTTAGAACAATTTAGACATTAGAATCGTCTGCGCGCTAAAATCTAACTTCATTAAAATATGAATGCATAAATATATGAATGCGAACAAAAGTTCTCCGATGAAATCCACAATTAATCGGAATCCACATAACGTTGACTAATCATCTGCTTTATAAAAGCACACTTTACATTTTATTATTGAAAATATAGCGAAAATTTTTCTAGCAACTTTCTTAAGGTTTTGAAATTTTTATCACAAATTTGTTAACCTCCTAGCTTCGGCGCGGTAAGATGTATTACCAAGAGAGAAATATCCTTTCAGTACGGCGCCGGTAAGAATGTTTACCGAAGACTTTGACCCCCTGTTTGAGGAAAAAAGCCAATACTCAGCTGTCAGTTCCCCCTCTCTCCGAGAAAATTTCCCACCCACGTTAGACAGAGAGGTCAGTTTTTACTATTGGCGATTCTTTAAGGGAGAAAAAAAGAGGTATTTGGCGAAAGCTTCTTTCGACTCGTCATGTCAGTATCTTATCAATAGATTTGGAAAGAGGAGCGCATTCTGTTAGAGAGAATTTTATAATCGCGATATCTTCTTTATTATGGCTCCCAGATTTAAAGGTCTTAGCCAAGCAGAGATTATAAAGCTTATGAATGAATGCGATGCAGAGAATTATGCTGACAGTGATTCAGATTTTGAATTTGATGATGCTGAGGAATCTCTCAATTGTACTGTTGACGAGATATTAAACGAAGAAAATGCAGAAATACCGAATAAAATAGAAGGATTTGAATGGAAGGAAGCCAAAGAAAATGATGAAGTAAACGTTTTGCACTTTACTGGGAATCCTGGAATATGCATTGATATTTCAGAATTTAAAAATGCGTATGATTATTTTCAAGTTTTATTTCCAAGCGAAGTTTTTGAAATTATAAGCATGGAAACCAACAGATATGCCGAACAAGTGTTTGACTTAAGACCAGAGGAGAATGGAAAGAGAAAACACTCTCCGGAATGGAAAAAAACAACACCTGAAGAGATAGAAATATTTTTAGGTGCTGTTTTTCTTATGGGTCATATCCACAAAGACAAAATTAATGATTATTGGTCCACAAATGAATTAATTGAAACGCCTTTCTTTAGGAAAATTATGCCAAGGGATAGGTTTGTTTCAATTCTTAAATTTTTGCATTTCACCAATAATAATGAAAAGCCTTCCAAAGATTCAATAAGTTATGACAGATTGTGGAAGATGAGAAAACTTTTCGATGCTTTAAATATGGCTTTCAAACAACCCTATGAACCTACAGAAGAAGTTGCTGTAGATGAAGTAATAGTAAAATTTAAAGGCCGTGTTGCATTTAGGCAATATATTCCCAAAAAACGCAAACAATGGGGAATCAAAATGTACAAAATTGCCGATAAAAAAGGATATACATATGATATGAGAGTATACCTGGGCAATGACAAACAGAAAAAAGATTTGAATTCTGCATCATATAATGTAGTCACTACTATGGCTGAAACTATCAAAGGAAAGGGACATAAATTATTCATGGATAATTTTTTTTCATCTCCTGAACTTTACCGTGATCTGCTAAGAGACAAACAAATAAATTCTTGCGGTACTGTCAGAAACAACAGGAAGAATTTTCCTAAATGTATTTCGCAGCCCAAATTAAAACGCGGAGAAACTCTTATACGATATGGAAATGGGCTTACAGCTTTACGTTGGATGGATAAACGCGACGTTTATATGCTGAGCAATATGCACAAGCCCATAGACCAAAGTGTTCTAAACGATGGAAAAAAAACCAAAAATAGTCGCTGACTATAATGAAAATATGGGGTTTGTTGACTTGAGTGACAGGATGGCAAATAGCTATGCCTTCGAACGACGCACGCTAAAATGGACAAAAAAATTATTTTTTCATTTGCTAGACATTGCTGTCCTTAATGCGTATATAATCTCACAAAGCACTGAAAGCCACAGAGACTTCCGCATGTCCTTAATTAAAATGCTTGTAAAAAAAAATGAAACTGTTACTTCAAAAACTGATATTTCCTCTGAAGTAACTAATACTTCCTCTGCAGGCCACTGGCCTTTGGATGAGAAGAAGTATAGAAGATGTGTGGTATGCTCCAAACAAGGCTTACAGAGGCGGGTTAAAGTTATCTGTACAAAGTGCAATGTTGCTTTATGCATAGATAGAAATTGTTTCGCAAAGTACCATAGAAACGCAGAATTTTTGAAATAGGTGAAAACCATAAGAATTCATTCCAATTTTCCTAAAGGATCTTCCATACACCAGCATATAAATCTCTGCATTCGTATTCATTCATAAAATTTTTCCATCAATTAAAATAAACAGTCCTTCTCAGGGCTAAAAACAAACAGCTCTTTTCAGAGCTAAATTGGTTCCTTTGGAACCATACATAAAAAAAAAATAAGAATTCACAAACACATACTGAAACTTTCCCTGCTCCTTAACATTATTATTTAAAATATTATAGTCCCATGAAATCTAGATAATACGGCCCTCCCCCTTTCTTTATAAAATATCAAGCATATTTTTATGGCTTAAATGAAATAAAGCATTTCCCGCATGGGAAATCGCCCCCCCCCCAACGTTACTACTCTCAATTCCTGCTCCCCCCTGCCTCCCTCATGCCTTCGATACAAGGAGCCCAATCGCGACCGTCGGCCTAACCGTTCGGAGTTTTCCGTGGTTTTCTTCGAACCTTGCGTAAATACGGGTTAGGTTCCCTTAGAAAGACCCCCATGGAGGCATCGCACCCCTTAGGGCCTATATCCCACAGTGTAGATAATTGGCCGACATAAATAAAATACAAAAATCGATACAAGGTGTTTAAAGCAAAAGATTCTGCTTACCAATTTGTTGTCCTCTAAGAATAGTAAATAAATAATCAATCGTTCAAATTTTAAAATCCTCCAAAATTTAAGCTACCCCATCATAAAAAGTTATGTATAAAAAAATATTCTGTTGTAAGTGGTACTCTTTAGTAAAAATAAACAATCATCTATCTAAATTATTAGCTCCTAAAATATGCACTGCGCTCGTTATCTCCCCACCCCCCAACCACAATTACACGAAGTTATAAATATTCTAAACAATATGTTTGACATATTTATTTTTCTCTAATAACAACAAATAGATAATAAGTCATGTAAATTATTCTCTAGCTCACTCCCCGTTCCCAAGTAAATCTTTTTTTTTTTTTTTTTTTTTTTTTTTTTGAGTTTGACAGTTTTAGAGAGTGTTATGCCATTTTCTTACTGCCCAATACTGTATGTCTAATGTGCCAGACAGGGGCGTGCGAAGAGAAAACTGCGCCCCAAGCAAAGTTTTGATTTGGCGTCCTCTCGCCCAGTTTATTCTTATGACAGGCCAAAAATGACGTTGGTAGAGTTGGTAGTATAAATTTGGCGCCTCCTAAAGTTCCGCGCCCGGGCGACTGCCCCCCCCCCCTTTCGCACGGCGCTGGTGCCAGATAACTTTCTGAGTACAATGCGTCATATTCTAACAGCACAATACTATGCCTTCATTTCCAAATGAGTTTTACTTCTATGATAATAACGTAATATTTTGTATTCTGTTTCATCCCCCTCCCAAAAAATAAAAGAGAATAGACCTTATAGACTTGATATTTTATAGTAAGAATACATTTAAATAATGCATATAAATTTGAAATAATTTTATCTATTGCTGTAAAAAAGAACTATAGCAATCCTTATTAAATATAGAATATCTTATAATAAACCTAAATAGAATAGTTTTTGTTTCCAAATTTATCATATAAGCAGATACTGTTTTTAGATTTTCGTTAAAGAACAAAAATTCTTAGTAAAATGCAGTTTAAGTTGACGCTTTGAACGGGATTTTCAAATTTGATAGCAAAGCAGAAGAAACAACTGTCGTCATGAGACAACAATTGCTTAGTTGTAAAGACAACAAAGAGTATACGGTCTAAGCAGAGGATATACGCTAAATAGAGTTTATATACTAGAGCTTTCTTAGGAAACAGAGGGTATATGGTGTTCTTTAAAAAAATCCTTAGGGTATACAGTGTTCTTTAAATAAATCCAGAGGGTATACTGCGTATACCTCCGTATACCCTCCACTACACCCCTGCTTCTAACTCAACATGAATTTCTTGTATCAGAAAGTATTAAAATGCAAAGAATACTCGCCAGTTAGACTGATGACATTGAGCTTACAGTTTATTCACACTAAAAGTATATTACAGATTTAATTTTTTTTTCAAATAATTTTCCCCCTCGAAAATTAAATTAAGAGGGTGGGATTACCTCCCGTATCTGCACCCTTTATAACTGACCAATCAAACTCCAAATTTAATCAGGGAAGTACCTTACCAAAATAAACCGGTATATCAAATTTGAAGATAAACGGTTATCAAATGTGTATGAAAACTAATTTATCTAAATTAAGGGTGGAGGATTAGCCCCCACCCCATTCTTTTAAACATAACCAATGAATCTCCTAAATTAATCGGAATATCGCATTAGCAAATAAACCTATATACAAAATTTTAAACAAATCGGACATTTCTGCATGAAAACCCCATTGGATACATTAGGGACCGTTTAAATATTACGTAAGCATATTTTTAGTCATTTTGTACCCCCTCTCCCCCCTTGTAAGAAAATATAAGCAAATTCTAGACCCCCCCCCCTTTGCTTACGTAAGATTTTATGACAGTTTATACATCAATACTTCTTGACTTATAAAAAGTTACCAATCAATTACATCAATCATCCTACAAATCTATATAAGCATATAGGGATTGTGATATCAAAATATATAAAATGGTTTTAATATATTGTTGCTTATTGCATTAAACAAGCCACAGAATACAAAATGGTTTACATATATTGTTATTTATCACATTGAACCGTAAAACAAGATATACAAGAAGTCTTAACTTACTTAGGCATCATAACTAAAATTTTTGACATAAAACATACAAATGTTAGAGTTCAATTTGGTGTTCATATTTTAATCTGATGTCCAGGATCCTTGAACCCATGTTTCAACATTGTCTATTATAAAGTTTTCACTGGAACAGTGGCCTGGGGTATTGCAGGTTTCCGGTCCTTGTTTGCTTGTTGAATTTGAGTTGCAGTTGTTTCGTTGTTTAATGCTTATGTAAGAATTGTCGTGACCCCCCCCCTCCCCCTTGTCAGAAAAAATAAGCAGACTCTGGACCCCCCCTCCCCCTTTAGTGCTTACGTAATACTTGAACGGTCCCTTAGGAAGGGGGGGGGGGTTGTAATTTCGCTCTTTTATACTTAACCAATGAACCCACAAAAGTCATCAAGGAAGCACCTTATTCGAATGTCTCGATACAAAAAATATGAAGCAAAGTGGATTTTCTGCATGAAAAACTCATTTATCTAATTTAAGGGAACTAGCTCCCCCATTTTCTCCCTTTATACACAACCAATGAACACCGAAACCTAATCAGTAAAGCACTTTATCAGAATGAATCTATATAGGAAATATGAAGCAAATCGGATATCTTCGCATGAAAAACCTATTGATTTAACCTAAGGGAAGATTAGCCCTTATCCCCTTTCCTCTATACCTGAGCAATGAGCCCCCAAAACTAATCAAGAAAACACCTCGTCAGATTAAACCTGTATAAAAAAGATGAAGCAAATTGGACATTTCTTTATGAAACACCCATTTATCTAAATGAGGGGGGGAGGGGGCGTTAATCCCCGTTATCCCCTCATTTAAACTTAAGAAATGAACCTCCCCCCCCCAAAAAAATACCCAGGAAAGTGCCTTTTTAGAACAAATCTATGTCTAAAATTTGGAACAAATCGGATATTTCGGTCAATTGTTATCGTGTTACGTACATACATACTAACATACAGACATACAAAATATGCGGGCACATTAGCTCCCAGGCTTTGATAGCCTGTGAGCTAAAAAAAACTCTGATTCCAATTTACTTCAATCAGTATGCTTATAATTATTATCTTTTTATGTGTAAAAATTGAGATCGAAAGGTGAACTGTCAAAAATAATCACTCCTAAACTTACTGTAATTGAAAATTTTCTCTTTCTTTTCTTTTCCTTTATTTTTTTTTTTTCAGTAAGTGTGCGTGTGTGCGTGTGTGCGTATGGAAAAAAAAGTAAAGGCTATGTATTTAAAGTCTATGTACTACAAAACTGTAGTACACTTCCCATCAAGTTCAGAATGTTTTAATTAAGAGTAATATATTTTTCAAAAAAGATAATGATTTTTTTTCTCTTACAATGTAACGGACTTTTTTTTAATGCATGTGTGTATGAATTTAGTCATTCACAAATAAATTTTAGTTAAAACATACTAACAGCAATATAATTAAGAAGTAATATATTTTAAATAAACTAAAATTTATAAATAATACATGCCCGTTGGCCATAACGCTTTTTCACAGCTCTGAATAGGAGATTGAGAAGTTATTACATACCAATCAATGTACTGAAAAAAAAAAAAAAAGGTATTAAGCTATTTTGAAATTTACGTTGGCTACTTTGTGACATTTTTTTTTTCAAATGTATCAAGTTTTTTTATTGTGAAAGTATGTAATCAAACGCTTTTTATTTTAGTCTTTCGGTAGGGCCAAGAGATTTTTTAGAAAAATGATTTTAAAATTAGCGTTTAGAATCGAATTTCTGCGTACGCTATAGAGCAGAAAAGGAAAGAAACTGCCGCCATAAGACAACAATAGCTTATGACTGAAGATGCAATTCTATTATCGGAAGGAATTATAAAAAACTAATTTGTCCAACTCATTTTCATTGTTATGACTGTAAGTATGAAGTTTTTTATGTTTAAAATTGAGACAGAACGTGACACTGTAGAGAATAAATACTTATAATTTAAATGTAGCCCAATTATTATTATTATTATCATTATTTTGTATGTGTCCATAAAAAATGCAGGAATAAGTTATTTCAGCTTCATAACAAGACTGTCTTCCTATCAATTTTGGTACATTTCGATAGAGTACAATTTTGTTTTTTGATAATGTAACGGAATTACTTTTCATTGTTCTTGTGCGCATATGAATTTATTAATTGACAAACAAATTTTGGGTCTTTCTAAGTAAGTAAGTCTAAGTCTTAAAGTACTTACTTAGTACTTCTAAGAAAGTACTTAATAAGTACTTTCTTACTAAGATGCAGTTAAACTAGTTTAAAATTTAAATGAATAAAAAATTGCAAGTAATGCCACATCGTTAAACATTGTAAACAATGCTTACTTTTTTCCTCCTGAAAACCTTGAATATGGATTTTAGAATTAATTGCATACTATACAATTCACTAAAAATATATTAGCTTTAACATATATCGTACGCGAATGTGATTATATTATTATTATTATATGCAAATGTTAAAATAAATTTTGGTTGATTTGTCAAAATTTTGATAAGTTTTTAATGTCAGTTCATCGTGAATCGAACAATCTGATCAGGAAAATTTTTAATGTACTTTTTCGTAATGATTCGCATACCTGATGCTCTAGCAATCATTTTAAAATTAACAATGAAAACGAGCCAAAATGGGGATAACTAGCGTAAGTGATAACCCTACTCATTATTTCCAGAAACTGTACAACAACCCTGGTTTGCAATGCGCCCAAAAATTCTCCGCGCTTCGAAACAAAGGCTTCGGGAGAGCTGGTCAGTCCAATGTGGGGGGAAAAAAATTCCGAACTTTTGCTGTAGTAAGGGAGCATGTTTTTTATCCTCTATAGCCGGGGGTAAAAGGTTAATATGAATATACACCTGTAGCGTAGTGAACGGAAAAATTAGTTCGTGGCAGTGAGAAGGTTAAAAACCTTTTCAACCTCAACTATCAGTGAATTATATATTCACGATTAAAATATAATTTCGAAAATTCTTAAATATTTTTGTCAGGTAATCTGTTAGAATAGTTTAGGCATTAGAATCGTCTGCGCGCTAAAATCTAACTTCATTAAAATATGAATGCATAAATATATGGCTGCGAACAAAAGTTCTCCGGTAAAATCCATAATTAATCGGAATCCACACGACGTTGATTAATCATCTGCTTTATAAAACACACTTTACATTTTAATAGAGAAAATATAACGAAAATTCCTTTAGCAACTTTCTGGAGGTTTTGAATTTTTTATCTTAAACTCTTTAATATGAGTATTTTTGGGTTCTATTTAAAGAAAAATAGTTTGCTGTTCGTATTGTGATCATCTTCAAAGTATAATAGATTGTCGTGCGATAATGTATTATAAATAAATAAAATATAAAAACTACGTCAAATTTTCTATTCACTTTATTTTCATGTTTGATTTTTAAAAAGGTAAAAATGCTTCGTAATAAATTCATGTTTGCCATATGTTTCTTTATGCATTTGTGTGCAAATGTATTTTCAGCCATGCATTTAAAAGCTGCATTTTTGATATTGTAAAATTGCCGTCTTTACTTACTTAATTTTACTTTGCCAAAGTTTTTATTTATTTATTTGCAAACAATAATAGCTTCACTTACAGATAATTCTGATTTCAAGGATTTTAAATCGAAAAATCAGTTTTTGCTAGACAGAACCATATAATTTCAAGTGACGAAATGTATACTAGCAAATGCTAAAACATAATATATCAACAAAGAGTGAATAAAAAAATGTATTTAGAGAATATTAATTTGACAAAAACAAGTAAATAGTTTGATTACTTTATTTTATATATATTGAAATAATTTTTTTAACTCGAAAAAAAAATCAAAATAATATTTTTAGTACCTGACCATGATTTTTTGTGAGGTCTAAAATGCTTCTATCATTTATAACAACTAAGACATTAGTACATTAAATGAATGTTAAATGTAAAATATAACTATTAGATCTAAGTAAATGCGTAATAATATTATTTCAAATTTACGGTTTTAACACTGTTGAACGAATTTCAAAAGCATTGTACAGTTTAATATACAGAACTTAAACATTAGAGAAAATGATAGCTTTTATTTATAGTATTTGTCAGATCAAACTTACATCGTCATATTCTTTTTAAAATCATCCTTTTTTAACCTCAGCTATTAGCAAAATATAATATTCACGATTAAAATACAATTTCGAAAATTGTCAAATATCTTTATTACATAATCTTTTAGAACAATTTAGACATTAGAATCAGATGTGCACTAAAATTTAATTTCATTAAAATTTGAATGCATAAATATATAACGTCAAACAAAATTTCTTTTGCGAGATGCACAATTAACCGGGTCCGACATGAGGTTGATTAATTGTCTTATTATGAGTTGCCTGCTTTGTAAAATTAATTGTCTCATTAATTGTATTATTAGTTATTATTAATATTATTATTAATTGTATTATTAGTTGTTTTATTAATTATCTTATTAATTGTATGTATTAATAATTGTATTACTAATTGTCTGCTTTGTAAAAGCACATTATACACTTTAATAATAGAAATCTAATGAAAAATATTTTAGCAACTTTCTTAAGGTTTTAAAAATTCTATCGTAAATTTGTTAAAAATTTTCTGACAGTATTTAAAGTAAAATAGTTTGCTGTCCGTAATTAACTCAAATTAGGCAAACATTATAGCAATTCTGTACTGGCAAATGCGAAAACATAATATATCAACTAAGAAAATTAAAATGTATTTAGAAAATATGAATTTAATACATATAGGTTAATAGCCTGACTACTTTTATTTTTAATACCTTAAAATATTTTAATCGAATTAATATTTTAACTGCCCTACCATAAATAATTATTTTTTCTTTTTTAGTGAGGACTAAAAAGCTTCTATCATTTAATAACAACTAAGACACTAAATAGATGCTATTTTTGAAATATTATTATTAGATTTTAGTCGATGTATAATACTATTCTATCAATTTTTCAGTTTAAACTGTGTTAAACGAAGCTCGAAAACATGGTACATTTTAAAACACAGAACATAAATATTTCAGAAAAGTGATACCATTTGCATATAGTTGTTGCTAGATCAAACATTCATCATCATCATCAAATTTTTAAAAACAATCTTATTTAACTTGAACTGTCAGTAAATTATATACAGACGATTAAAATATAATTTCGAAAATTCTCAAATATCTTTGTCACATAATTTTTTAGAACTATTTAAACATTAGAATCATCTGCGCGCTAAAATAATTTTAATGTCTTCATTAAAAGATGGATTCATAAATATATGACTAAGAACAAACGTTCTTTTATGAAATGCATTACTCACTGGGTTCCACATGACCTTTATTTATTGTCTTCTTTGTAAAACACATTATGTATATTTTAATAATGAAAATCTAATGAAACATTCTTTTAGCAACTGTCTTAAGATTGCGAAATTTTTATGATAAATTTGTTAAGATGAGTATTTTCTGGTTGTATTTAAAATAAAATAATTTTTTTTTTCGTATTATGATCACTCCAAAGGATAATAGATTGTCGTGAGAATTCGACGCATTTATAATGCGTCGAATTTTCTATTAACTTAATTTTAATGTTTGATGAAAAAAATGCTTATTTATAAATTGACGCTTTCCATATGTTTCTTTAACGACTTTTTTCAGACATGCATTTAAAAGCTGCATTTTTGATTTTGTAAATTTGCTGTGTATACTTGCAAATAAAAATTTTAAGGCCAAAAGTTATCTTTTTGGGGGGAGAGGGGTCAAACATTAATAGCTGCACCTACAGAGAATGCTGAATGCTGATTTTCAATGTTTTTAAACTAAAAAATGTGTTTTTGCCAGATAGAACCATTTTATTCTCAGGTAACGAAAGGTATACTTCCAAATGCAAAAACATAATATATCAATTTAGAGAGAATTAAAAAAAATGTATTTAGAAAATATGAATTTAACGAATACAAATAAACAGCTTACAAATAAGTAAATAATACATTAACTTATATTTATTAAAATAATTTTTTTACATAACAAATTAATCAAAGCAATATTATTTTAATTACTTTAGCATGATTTTTTTAGTTCTAAAATGATTCTATCATGTAGTAAAAACTAAGTCATTAGTACACTAAATAAATGTTAAATGTAAAATATAAATATTAGATCTCAGTTAATGCGTAGAAATACTCTTTAAATTCTACGTTTTTAACACTGTTGAATTAATTTCGGAAGCATAGCACATATTAATATAAAGGAATTTAATATTATAAAAAAGTGATAGCATTTGCTTACAGTATTTGCAAGATCAAACTTACATCGTCATATTCTTTTTTAAATTCGTCTTATTTAACCTGAACTATCAGTGAATAATATATTCACGATTAAAATATTATTTTGAAAAATTCTGAAATATCTTTGTTACAGAAAATTTTAGAACAATTTAGACATTAGAATCAGCTGCGCGCTAAAAGCACTTTAATAATTTAATTTTAATATGAATGCATAAATATAAGACTACGAACAAAAGTTCTTCTATGAAATGCACAATCAACGGAGATCTACATGACACTGATCAATTATCTGCTTTGTAAAAGCACATTATACATTTTAATAGTGAAAATTCAGCGAAAGCTCTTTTAGCAACTTTCTTTAGATTTTGAAATTCTTATCATAAATTTTGTTAAGATACATATTAAGTGGAAATATTTAAAGTAAAATTCATTTGCTACTCTTACTAAGAACATTTTACAGAGGATAAAAGGCTGTCGGGGAAAAATGCGTTGTAAATATAAAAATATAAAAATTGAATCGAATTTTATCTTAATATTGGTATTTTTAAAAAGATAAAAATGCTTCTTAATAAATTGATGTTTTCTGATATATTTCTCTAATGAGTATTTTCAAAGTCGGCTGCGCGCTAAAATCATGTTAATAATTTAATTAAAATAAGAATGCATAAATACACGAACAAAATTTCTCCTATACAGTGCACAATCAGCCGAGATTTACATGATGTTGATTAAATATTTGCTTTTGAAAGAACATAGTACATTTTAATAGTGAAAATGTAACGGAAATTCTTTTAGCAACATTCTTAAGGTTTTGAAATTTTTATCATAAAATTGTGAAGATGAATATTTTCTGGTGGTATTTAAAGTAAAATACGTTTGCTGCTCTTATTAAGATCATCTTATAAATGATAAAAACTGTCGTGAGATAATACAATATAAATTCATTAAATGTAAAAATCGAATCGAAATTTATCTTAATGTTTGTATTTTTAAAAAGGCAAAAATGTTTCTTAATAAATTGTTGTTTTCTCATACGTTTCTCTAGTGAGTATTTTCAAACTCATCGGCTCACTAAAATCATTTTAATGATTTCATTAAAATAAGCATAAATATATGATAACGAACAAAAGTTCTTCGATGAAGTGCACAATTTACGGGGATCTACATGACATTGATTAATTATCTCCTTTGTAAAAGCACATATATATCTCAATAATGAAAATGTAACGAAATTTCTTTTAGAAACTTCCTTAAGGCTTTGAAATTTTTATCATAAATGTGTTAAGATGAATATTTTCTGGTAGTATTTAAAGGAAAATAGTTTGTTGCTCCTATTAAGATTATCTTACAAAAGCTAAAAGACTGTCGTGTGATAATGCATTACAAATATATTAAATAAAAAAAATTGTATAGAATTTTATCTTAAAGTTTGCATTTTAAAAAAAAATAAAAATGCTTTTCAATAAAATGATGTTTTCTCATACGTTTCTTTAATGAGTATTTTCAAACTCAGCTGCCCGCTAAAATCATTTTAATGATTTCAGAAAAATATGAATGCATAAATATATGACTACGAACAAAAGTTCTTTAATGAAATGCACAATCAACCGTGATCTACTTGACGTTGATTAATTATCTGCTTTGTAAAAACACATTATACATTTTAATAGTGAAAATGCAGTAAAAATTCTTTTAACGACTTTCTTAAGGTTTTGAAATTTTTATCATAAATTTGTTAAGATAATTATTTTCTGGTAGTATTTAAAATAAAATATGTTTTCTGCTCCTATTGAGATCATTTTACAAAGGATAAAAAACTGTCGTGAGATAATGCATTATAAATATATTAAATATAAAAATTGCATAGAATTTTATCTTAAAGTTTGCATTTTTTAAAAGATAAAAATGCTTTTTAATAAATTGATGTTTTCTCATACGTTTCTTTAATGAGTATTTTCAAACTCAGCTGCGCACTAAAATCATTTTAATTATTTCAGTAAAATATGAATGTATAAATATATGACTAAGAACAAAAGTTCTTTAATAAAATGCACAATCAACCGTGATCTACTTGACGTTGACTAGTTATCTGCTTTTTAAAAACACATTATACATTTTATTAGTGAAAATGCAACGAAAGTTCCTTTAGCAACTTTCTTAAGGTTTTGAAATTTTTATGATAAATTTGTTAAAATTAATATTTTCTGGTAGTATTTAAAGGAAAATAGTTTGCTGCTCCTATTAAGATCATCTTACAAAAGCTAAAAAACTGTCGTGAGATAATGCATTATAAATATATTAAATATAAAAATTGCATAGAATCTTATCTTAAAGTTTACATTTTTTAAAAGATAAAAATGCTTTTTAATAAATTGATGTTTTCTCATACGTTTCTTTAATGAGTATTTTCAAACTCAGCTGCGCACTAAAATCATTTTAATTATTTCAGTAAAATATGAATGTATAAATATATGACTAAGAACAAAAGTTCTTTAATAAAATGCACAATCAACCGTGATCTACTTGACGTTGACTAATTATCTGCTTTTTAAAAACACATTATACATTTTATTAGTGAAAATGCAACGAAAGTTCCTTTAGCAACTTTCTTAAGGTTTTGAAATTTTTATGATAAATTTGTTAAAATTAATATTTTCTGGTAGTATTTAAAGGAAAATAGTTTGCTGCTCCTATTAAGATCATCTTACAAAAGCTAAAAAACTGTCGTGAGATAATGCATTTTAAATATATTAAATATAAAAATTGCATAGAATTTTATCTTAAAGTTTGCATTTTTTAAAAGATAAAAATGCTTTTTAATAAATTGATGTTTTCTCATACGTTTCTTTAATGAGTATTTTCAAACTCAGCTGCGCACTAAAATCATTTTAATTATTTCAGTAAAGTATGAATGTATAAATATATGACTACGAACAAAAGTTCTTTAATAAAATGCACAATCAACCGTGATCTACTTGACGTTGACTAATTATCTGCTTTGTAAAAACACATTATACATTTTATTAGTGAAAATGCAACGAAAGTTCCTTTAGCAACTTTCTTAAGGTTTTGAAATTTTTATGATAAATTTGTTAAAAATAATATTTTCTGGTAGTATTTAAAGGAAAATAGTTTGCTGCTCCTATTAAGATCATCTTACAAAAGCTAAAAAACTGTCGTGAGATAATGCATTATAAATATATTAAATATAAAAATTGCATAGAATTTTATCTTAAAGTTTGCATTTTTTAACAGATAAAAATGCTTTTTAATAAATTGATGTTTTCTCATACGTTTCTTTAATGAGTATTTTCAAACTCAGCTGCGCACTAAAATCATTTTAATTATTTCAGTAAAATATGAATGTATAAATATATGACTACGAACAAAAGTTCTTTAATAAAATGCACAATCAACCGTGATCTACTTGACGTTGATTATATATCTGCTTTGTAAAAACACATTATACATATTATTAGTGAAAATGCAACGAAAGTTCTTTTAGCAACTTTCTTAAGGTTTTGAAATTTTTATCATAAATTTGTTAAGATTAATATTTTCTGGTAGTATTTAAAATAAAATATGTTTGCTGCTCCTATTAAGATCGTCTTATAAAGGATTAAAGATTGTCGTGAGACAATGCATTTAAATATATTAATATAAAAATTGCACCGAATTTTATCTTAATGTTTGTATTTTTAAAAAGATAAAAGTGCTTCTTAATAGATTTATGCTTTCCCATTCATTTCTCTAATGAGTATCTTCAAAGTCAGCTGCGCTCTAAATTAATTTTAATGAGTTCATTAAAATATGAATGCATAAATATATGACTACAAACAAAAGTTCTTCTAAACAATACACAATTAACCGAGATCTACATGGCGCTGATTAATTATCTGCTTTGTAAAACCACATTATATATTTCAATAGTGGAGATGTAACGAAAGTTCTTTTAGCAACTCTTTACGGTTTTGAAATTTTTATCATAAATTTGTTAAGATGAATATTTTCTGGTAGTACTTAAATTCTTTCATATAAAGGTCATCTTACAAAGGATAAAAGGTTGTCATGATATCATGCATTATACATACATTGTTAAAAATTTGCGGCATTCTGTCCAGTCTTTTGATCGTTTTTTGAAAAAGCTGTTATATAACCGTAATTTAAAGCAGTTTTGACAATGTAATGGACTATTTTATGGTCAGAATATATTTAAATTACGGTTATGTAACCGTTTTCTCAAAAAACGGTCTCAAATGATTGGACAGAATGCTGCAAAGTTCTAACAGTGTATATTAAATTTAAAAATTGCGAAACATTTTATCTTCATTCTATTTTAATATTTGCATTTAGATAAAGATAAAAACGCTTCTTAGTAAACTGTGTAGTGAGTATTTTCAGACACGCTTTTAAGAATTCATGCGCTAGATGTTTTTAAATATCAATCACTTGTTCATAAAATTCACAACCTCTAATAGACATACTTTTACCTAAAGGAATACTTTACTTATATATACTATACTTTAAAAAATAAGTATATAAGCATAAATATTTCAGAAAGGGAATGGTAACAAATAATTGACAGTATGAAGTAGATTTTAAAGTATTATTCTTTTAAACTATTAAACAAACGTGGCCAAAATTGACCATTTTAGCCACGTGCAAATAAACTTTCCGTTTGAAGAAAATATTATTCTATGCGGTGTTTATAAAACAGGCAACAACTTAAAATAGTGCTGAAGAATACACGCTAAAATCCGGTATGCGAGTTCAAATTTAATTAGTTTTTTGCAGATTGTTTTTCATATAAAATTTATATACCTCATATACAGGGCTGCACAAAAGTATTCGCATAACATTTTTCTTATTATGGAAAATTACTGAAGGGATATTTTCTGAAATATATGCATCTCTTACGAGAACTAAATTTTGAAATGCATGTTTTTGATAGATACAAATCTCTATATCATGTGGAATAAGATATAAAATTTTATTTTTTTAAATGGTGCAGTTTTGTTACATTATTCTGAATGTGTAGAAAATTCTTCACATAATGTAGAATATGCTTGACGATTTTTTTTTCTGTCTTGTTATTTATATTTAATATTCTGCTGCAAAATAAAGATAAAGGTTAATTTTATCAAAATGCATGAATTGCGAGAAACAGATTAAAACATAGATAATATTGTGTAAAAACAATTTTATTAAAATAAACGGAATGTACTTTTTATGTATTTTAGTACATTAAAACAATCAAATCAAATAATTCAAATACACATACATTTATTATTGTAATACATTTTGCAAATGAACACTTTAGCTTTATTTCAGTTAATAATAATAATAATAATATAATGTTATATGATTTTTTTCATCGCAAGCAAAAAATCTAGAAAGCAATAAGGAGTCCATACTATTTCCAAATAAAAATAAGTAAAGTATTCATCTGCTTCGAAAGATCAAATAACTTTTTCAGTATTAGACACGAATATTTCTAAAATCTCTCACTGGAGATCTTTTTCGTACTTTTCTTCGCACTTCATAAACTTATAGGAAGTTCGTTTTAACTTGTCTACTTTTTGAATTTTATAACTTAAAGCTCACAGGAAAAGAATTTATGTTTCCATTAAATTTCAGCACTCTGAAAATATCCTTCTACATAGAGTTTTTTTTTAATTCATTTTATATGGTTTTGGAAATTTTTCAATTTCGATGAGAAAGTTTGAAAACTTTCTCGTAAATGATACTTTAATCACTGTAGAACATGATTTATGTTTTCGAAAAAGTTATACATAAATTTCCGTTTTTTCATACTATCTCAACGTCGAAAATTCTTAGGTCTTTCTATCTATTCATCTACAGTGGCGGTCAAAAGTTTCCGGCCATTTAGTTTCTTTGATTTATTTACCAGAAGGTTTCATGAAAGAAGAAGCACAATTGCTTCAAAAGTTAGGAATATGTAAATGACTTATGACCATGTGTGAATGAAAAGAATTGCAGTTGGATTGGCACTACGCGCTATGCAATTTCTTAACTTCAACTTCCACTTCTAGAACACCCTGATTTTCGTAAATAGAATGCAACCGATATGTTGCTTTGATACAATGATTTAATTTCGGTAAAAGATGTGACAATTAAGTCAAATATAGATATGAAAGATATGAAAATGGAGCATCGTGTCTCCCAATAATTTAAAGTTATGTAAATATGTATATATAGGATTTAAATACTTATTTTTATCTTGTTAAACGTTTTATTTAAAGAAAAGTTCAGCGAAGAATTTACTTGTTTCGATTTCCCTTTAGATACGCATTATTTCTTTTTGTGAATTTTTTTGATAGACAATACACTTGATTTAGAATGTTTTTAATAGAGAAGTAAGATTTAATTAACCTTGATACCCTTCGAAATAAACCTTGATTTGATAATGATATATTTTTTTCATGTGATCGTTATGATTGGATACTGAAGACGCTTCAGGCAGAGGAGTAGAATTCGAAGTTCGCGTGTGCAGAAGTTTCTGGCCACTCACCATTCATTATATTTTTTCTTTAAGTAAAGTGTATTTTAGTCAGGTTTGTGAATGAATCAACATAAATAGCATAGTTTTAATTCTAAATTGAAAAGTTCAACAATTATTGTTTGTAAATGAGTGATTAGTCTTCCGCTAAATAGCCAAACTTTTCGAAATATTGCTTCAAAGTTATCGATCGGAAATCGACTGTGAACGATATTTAAAAAGTATATAAAGATGACCATGGACTTCAGGACATTTTGGAGTCCGAGAGACCCCAGGAAATGACTGCTCTTGAGGACATAATTATAATTAGAAAACAAATTGATGCCATGCAAAAAATTCCGTTGAAATATACTGCGATTTACGGAATGAAAATATTGCTGAAATAAGTCGGTGTACCGTGTCAAGATGCTGACAGTGATACAGAACTTTATGGAAGAGTCGAATGTTCAAAAATTTTTTATAGGTAAAAAAAAAAATCAACATACCCAACTGGCGTTTTCCAAAAAATACAAAGTCTGTTCAAGTTAAAACTGGACAAAAGTACTTTTTTCCATCAATCGAATTTGAAACTTTTTTGAGAGTGATGGCAGACCCTACGTCTGATGACCTAACAACAAAAGGTATGATAAATAAACTAGAAAACTTTGTAAAATCATCTTAAAAATTAAGCAGGACGCGATTCGAGCTACAACAATAATAGCTCGTCATTAGCTAATCCAACTAACGTGTCCCAAGGGCACTAGCTGATGACGAGCTGTTATTGTTGTAGCTCGAAACGCGTCCTGATTAATTTTTCATTTTATGGGGATTTTAAAAAGTTTTTTAGTTTAGTTATCAATTTATGGCCAGTGATTACGCTGTTTTTCACTAACAAAAGATATGATTTGACCTATGTTAATCCTACAATGAAGAATTGCGGAGGACACGTTATGCTGTGGGGAGCATTTCTTTTTTTCAAAAAGTGTTGGTCCGTTATTTGAAATCCACGGTAATACGAATGATGCAATGCATAAGGATATCTTGCAAGATTATTTGCTGCCTTATTAGAGAAAAAAATTTGATCGCAGCTATTTGTTTTAACATGATAATGACAAAAAGAATGCATGCAAGTCCAGATAAGCAATGGTTTTTGCACAACAAACTTTCGTTTTTAAAATAACCAGCCCAAATGCCCAAGATGAATCCAATAGAAAATATTTGGAAAGAAGTTGGCAAATGTCTCCGGAGCTATAAATATTCCAACTCAGCCGAAATTTCCAAAAAATGCATGAAATGTGAGAAAAAAACGTACCATAGACGATTTTTAACCGTTGATTGTATTAATATCACGTTGCTGTGGCGCAGTACTTATTACTAAAGGTAATAAAATACTAATGCAATAAAATAATAACTGTAAATGTTGTTGATCACTGTAATTTTCTGTTACAATACCATTTTTTCCCAAACTTTCGATGGCGGCCGGAAACTTTTGAGAACTCGCTTTTCCCTTTGTACTTAATTTTGTTAATTAAATTTATTCATATTTACATGTTACTCCATAAGTAAGTTCCTATCTATTGTATCAATAAAATGTATAAGTATCATTTTGAGGTTCCTCTTCATATGGGTATACTTACAAATTAACTGAAAAATATTTGCTGGCCGGAAACTGTTGACCCACATTGTACGTATATGTCTATGTACTTGTGTATCTGTCTATGTACATATTTATCTCTCTCACTATCTACCTATGAATCTATGTATTTATCAATCTATGTATCTAGTTATCTATATAATTATTTCCCCTCTCTCACTGCATATATACATATATACATTTATGCATATACAGGGTGTCCCAAAAGGTCGTTTACAAACTTAACATGATGGTCTGTCATATCATTATGAACAATATTAAATAGGAAACTAAGGGTCCCAAACGTCTTCCAAACGAGATATGCGCCATTAAAGTTTAGGGTCCAAAAATTCAAATGATTATAAAAAACACAAAAATTGGTCGATTCGTTTGCGGTTTTCAATAAAACTATTTTTTATGTCAGTATTTTCTTGAAAATAAATTATAAAGATAAATTTCAAAAAATGTCGATAGAGGGCGCTTTAGACTTTGGAGTAACGATAAACTAGTTATTACTGTTATTTTTTGCATCTCATTAAAGTTTTTTAGAAGCTTAGACATAAACTTAAATTTTGAGCTCAAAATCTAAATCTTTATAAGTGGTTAAGTGGCGCAAACTGAATTGCGAGGGGAGGTTCATATTTCAAATGATTATAAAAAAAGGAAAAATTGGTCAATTGATTCGCGATTTTCACTAAAATTATTCTTTATGTCAGTATTATCTTGAAAATAATTTATAAAGATAAAATTCAAAAAATGCCGATAGAGGGCGCTTTAGACTTTGGAGTAACGTACAACTATTTTTTTCCGTTATTTTTATCATCTCATATATTTTTTTAGAAGCTTAGACATAAACTTAAATTTTGAGATGAAAATCTGAATCGTTGGGAGTGGTAAATTAGCGCAAACTGAACTGTGTTCAATGGGGGTGGGGAGATTCAAATTTCAAATGATTATAAAAAACGGAAAAATTGGTCGGTTTTCGCTAAAATTATTCTTTATGTCAGTACTTCCTTAAAAATAAATTTTTAAGATAAATTTTAAAAAAATCAGTTAGAGGGCGCCTTAAACATTAGAATAACCAATAATTATTTTTAACCTTTTTTTTTTTTTTTTTTTTTTTTAAATCTAATTAAATGCTGGCAAAATTTTAGACTTAAATTTTGTGCTCAAAGTCGAAATTGATAGGAGGGGTTAAGTAGCGCAAACTGAACTGTGTTCAGGAGTTGAAATGTTACCTTCCCCACCCTTCGAACACAGTTCAATTTTTGGCCGCTTGATTACTCATAACGATGCAGATTTTGAGTACAAAATTTAAGTTTGAACTTCTACAAGCATTTTATTAGATACAAAAAATAACAGTTAAAAATAGTTGTTGGTTACTATAAAGTTTAAGGCGCCCTCTGACGGAATTTTTTGAAAGATATCTGTAAAATTTATTTTCAAGAAAGTATTGATATAAAGAATAGTTTTAGCGAAAACCGACCAAGTTTTCCGTTTTTTATAATCATTTGAAATTTGAACCTTCCCACCCCCATTGAACACAGTTCAGTTTGCGTTACTTTACTACTCCCAACGATCCAGCTTTTCATCTCAAAATTTAAGTTTATGTCTAAGCTTATAAAAAAAATTATGAGATGCAAAAAATAACGGAAAAAAATAGTTGTACGTTACTCCAAAGTCTAAAGTGCCCTCTATAGGCATTGTTTGAAATTTATCTTTATAAATTACTTTCAAGATAATACTGACATAAAGAATAATTTTAGTGAAAATCGCAAATCAATTGACCAATTTTTCCGTTTTTTATAATCATTTGAAATTTGAACCTCCCCTCGCAATTCAGTTTGCGCTACTTAACCACTTCCAACGATTTAGATTGTGAGCTCAAAATTTAAGTTTATGTCTAAGCTTCTAAAAAAATTTAATGAAATGCAAAAAATACTGGTAAAAACTAGTTTATCGTTACTCCAAAGTCTAAAGCGCCCTCTATCGACATTTTTTTAAATTTATCTTTATAATTTATTTTCAAGAAAATACTAACGTAAAGAATAGTTTTAGTGAAAACCGCAAACGAATCGACCAATTTGTCTGTTTTTTATAATCATTTGAATTTTTAGACCCTAAACTTTAATGGCGCATATCTCCTTTGGAAGACGTTTGGGACCCTTAGTTTCCTATTTAATATTGTTCATCATGATATGACAGACCAGCATGTTAAGTTTGTAAACGACCTTTTGGGATACCCTGTATATATATATATATATATATATATACAGAAAGAGGGGAGAAATGAAGGGGAGAGAGAGATTAATATATATATTATCAGCAACAGCTGCTTTAAGTAGCTTTCAAAAATTGCAATATAAATGCTTAAACATATAACATATGATTGAAAATATCTTGTTAACGTATTTAGTAATTGAATATTTTGTCATAGACATAGAAGTATAATGCGAACGAAATTTTGTTTGTTTAAAATAATTTAGATTTTTCAATGAATTATAAGAATTTTTAATTAACTATTATTGACAATTTTAGGTTCATACCGAATAAGTTTATTTTAATGTCAATGAAAGTTTTATGAAATCTTTTGGAAGTCGAATTTTTGTAAGGAATCGAAATAAGAGCTAATTAGTCTTTCCTTCTACAGATCAGAATCAGGATCTATCCCTTTTGTTGTATTAATATATTATTTCAGACATTATAATTAGCTCATTATGCATTTTTAAAGTTTAAATTTCCTGTATATATATATACCGGGTGTCCTGAAAAGGACTGAACGATTTTAAAAATCAATAACTTGCAAACTTTTACAGATATTTAAAAAATTCTTGCACGAGAGTCATGTAAAAGGTCAAAAGTTTTTTTCCTGAGATTCTGGATTTTAGTTCGAATTACAAATAATAGATGGCGCTGAGAGCGCTAGGTGCTGTGTTGAGACGGTAATTGACGTCACTTGGCATTGAAGCAAAATAAGGAGGTTAACGCTGTGGAGTGGATCTTATTCGAAAATGAACATTCGCTTTTGCCGTTTGATTTTGAATGCAATCCATATAATTTTGATTTTGGTGGCGTCAGCGCAATAATAGAGAAAAATACTGTTTTCATGGGTACGACTCTTTTGAAATCGAAATGCGTGATACAACAACGTTCGGATTACCGACTTTTATTATTTTTTACATTCAAAGAATGTAAGTACTTTTGAGAACAGGATATCTTATATATATATTTATTTATCTGGGTATCTTTTAAACCTTTTTTATGTCACCTAGTCATGTCCTGTATTGTATATTAAGTATGCGGGATTAACAGTTCATTTACAGGTACACCCAAAAGATTGCATCACATCATAGTCTATGGGGGAAAATTGCTTGCAGTGTATATTAATGAAATATACTATTTCAAATGTATTGAAACTGATATAAATCACTGAATTTCAGTATAAGATAATTATGATAGAATAGTGTATTTTATATTTATAGCATTTAACGTTCATTTAGAGGGGCACACAAGAAGAAATCGGTAACTGTACTGTCTTTAAGTAATAATTGCTGGAAATGCGTTTTCAATTTCGGCATGCGCTTTTAAATTAACTCTTTTTTAAATACGTTAGTAATTCTATAAATGCGTATCACCTATGCTCGTCTCTGAATCGTCCGTCTGTCTGTCTGCCCGCATATAACAAAGCATAAACTACCAAACCAAATCGTTTGAAATTTTAAATATATATTTGTTGAAGAATTTTGTCCAGTTATTTCAAATTTTATGAAAATCAGATTTCCAAAACAGGGACAGTCAAAAGTATTCCGTTATATTACGGCCGATGGGGAAAAAGTTTCAAGTGCTTTTTGATGATATTACACCCGTCCGAACATAATGAAATTAATATGCATTTATGAATTAAATTAAAATACAAATGATGTAGAATATGCTGCACAAAGAATTATTATTATTCATTTACAGGGCCACACAAAATAATTATGTAACATAACGGTATAGAAAGGAACATACTTTGCGGCATATTTTAATTTTGTTACACATATAAGAAAATTGTTATAAATTGCTTAGGTTTACTACGCGTTACTTACTGTGTAATAGAAAATACGAAGTATTTACAGGGACACACAAAAGATTTCGGAAACTATGTAGCATCAAAAATGCTGTAAGCTAACGATAATTGCTTGAAGTTTTTAGTTTTGATATGATTTTTTTTAAGTTTCATTAAATTTTTGCATGTTACGCTGTGTATATTGGTGCAAATCATATACAGGGCTAAACAAAAGAATTCGCACTCCTTACTAAGTGTGTAAATAAATATATTAAAGGTGGTTTGTAGATGAGTTATGCATTTTTTACGTTGAACATCTTCAAGTATATTACGACATGTTTAAGGAATAGAAATGAAATGATATACAGAGGCACTCAAAAATTGGATTAATAGCCGGCTCTGGATGGTAATCTCTGGAAGTGTGATATCATTAGTTTAAAGCATGTTTCGGTTTTTAATAGATTTTAGCTAAATAATGGCGTGTATTGAAAGATAGTAGGAAAACTACAGGGCTATACAAAAGAGTTCAAATATGCTTCCGTCTATTTAAATAAATTGTTAAATGTCAAATTTCAACTTAACATGTGTTTTTAACGCTTTCCAACATAGTTGAAAGTGTTTATGATTTCTATTTAGTTAGCCGTCTGCCTGTATGTCTTTCCAAACTCTAACTTGCGTTGAAATAATTAAATTGATCTGCAAGTGATATATGTTAATAAGATTTATTATGCGTGTTGGGTATTGTAAAAAAACTATGCATAATTCATGATTCATTTACACATACACTCAAAACTATTCCATTACATTATGTTCTGTGAAGGATAATTATATACGTAGCACCCATATTCGTCATCTGGAATGTCCGTTTATCTGTCTGCACAAAATAGCGCAAAAACTACCCAACAGAATGCTTTGAATTATAATATATGTACTCGTTGCAGAATTTTCGTTACTCATTTAAAGTTTTATGAAAAGCAAATCAAAGCTTAAAAAGATATTAATAAATGTTTTCTTCATTCTATTAAAACCTATCATGCGTGACTAATTCAATGATATCCAATGATAGGTGCTGATTCTAAGTTGCCATAATGATTATGGCTCATTTATAATGGAGACCATGAATTTAATATACATAATCGTAATAAATTTTGTATTTAGGTATTTTTTCAAAAGAGTGCAACAGCTATTACACCAAGTTTTCAATGTTTATATTATAAATATTCTTTGTTCTAAAGAATAAACCATTTCCGCAATTTTTTTACAACATACATAAAACTCTACTAAAGAACTTCTTTAAAAAAATAGCATTTCTTAGAATATAACAATTTTTTTTAAAATAGCAAAATTGATTAATTTTTAACAACAACAACAAAAAAAAAACTAAATCTTTCACTTTGTTTTAAAATATGATGCACAAAATATTCTTTAAATTAGATGATAAAAAGAAATTTAATCCGAGAAAATACAGTTTTCTTAAATGTAAAATCGTCTGCAAAACTCGTCTGCTGCTCGTTAAATTCATGCCCAGTTTCAATCGCTGCTATTATATAAAAGGATTTATTATTTCCATGACAACAACACATTTCATTGAAATCATACCGACTGAGTCCTAAATCTGGCTTCATGTCGAGTACACAGGTGAAATGTATGTTGTTCAATAAAAACAAATAAACAAAAGTTCAAAATCGGGCCCTAAGAGCAAAATTGCATTGTCAAACGAGACCCACTCCACAGCTTCAACCTCCTTATTTCGCTTCAGTACCAAGTGACGTCAATATCCATCTCAACACAGCACCTAGCGCTTACAGCGCCATCTATTGTTTGTAATTCAAACTAAAATCCAGAATCGCGAGAAAAAAACTTTTGACCTTTTAGATGACTCTCGTGCAAGAATTTTTTAAATATCTGTAAAAGTTTGCAAGTTATTGATTTTTAAAATCGTTCAGTCCTTTTCAGGACACCCGGTATATATATATATATATATATATATATAATCAGCATTTTCCGATTACCTATATTGATTAAAATAAACATTTTTAATCTATTGCCTTATTAAGTATACATGCGTTTTTAAATAATTCCTTTGAGTTAAACAGCAGATATAGTTACAAATAAATAAATGTACGTATAATGTTGCATTTAAAAATATATATACTTTTATAAATATGTAAAATAACAGTAATAATATAATTTTGAATATTTGAAGAATATATAAAAGGCAATATTAAAAAAATCACAAGGTATGTTAAAAAATATTCTGACTAGAATTTCTCATCTTAGTATTTCATAGACGTTTAACTGATGATATGGATCAAAGCTCGCAAGATTGAAAAATGCATATATATACTCACCTTTGAGAAAATAGCAACACTTTAAAATATTAAACAGAATTAAATAAGATTTAATACAAAAAAGATTGCTATTAGTACAAACAATCAGTTACTCTTCGGAAGAAAAAAAGGTATTAAATGTCTGATATCAATTTTATGTAGCCACGCCACGCTGCAGTAAGAGCTGCTATACGTCATAGCACAGAGTTAAACAGATTTTGAATGCCTGCCAGGGGAGGGCATTCCATACTCTCTATATGCATAATTAAAATTCATCTGTAGGAGCTATTTCAGGAGGTATAACGAGCAAGACGCCGATCAACGAGTTTTCTCACACCCACTACTACACACAAACACATATGTTCATTGAGCATTATATACAGCTGATACACAAGCCACGAAAGAAGCTATATCTGTTCTGCTGAAGCGACGTCTTAAACATTCTATGCAACATGTGGGCGTGCAATATTCTATTAAAAGATGGTTTCAGGAATGTCTTAAAGTAAGAAATGACTCATGGCTCCAACACTTCTCTCATGTAACTGTTGGAATTACCCACAGTTCGAATCATTGCAATCATCCATGATGCGCAATAACATCCCAGACCACAACTCTCGGTGTTCGATAATGAAATCTGGAAAGTAATGTTAAAAGTCATATCATTTAATGAGAATGCGAACATGACAATACCCAACATTAAAGCGGGACTGGTCAAATAAAACAACTTGTTTCTAATCTATATGCCACTTGAAGCTTTCACGAGCACACTGCAGCCGCATACGCAGATGGTTTTACGGGAAAGAGACTCAGAATAAATAAGGTCTTGCACGCAGTTCACACTTTACGCATTCGTCGACAAATTGACAATGCTGACAGAAATACACCTTTAGTACCTCCCAATGTGCTTTCAACTGTCTAGATGGAGCTTTACGGTCCCTAAGCGCCATGTGAACCATATTTCTATCACCGTGCGTTGAGGGCACCTCTCGGAGTCCATTCGCAGATTTCGAGTTCAATTCCTAATCATCCTTTGTTCACTGCTTCCAAACTCGCATACTGAAGCTGTTATGCTGCACACAAGCTGCTATTGCAACATAGAAAAATTCTTCTTCACAAAGACCGATGATTCGTCCCCATTGAAACTCCGTCAGTTCTTGAGATGCTGCCTTTCGTCAAAGAGGCATAAGTACGTCCCATGAAGCGTTTTCCACTAGAAAATAACTGTCGACAATTTTCAACGTCTGGCTGCAGCCCGCTATTTATCCGGTTTCAGTATGAGTATAGAGGACGCTGCTCAATCTACGAATGGGTGGTGACTCTGAAATTGGAATTATATGCATAATATACTATACTTAGCGTTCTCTGAAAATTTCAACGCAATCACATCATTCCTTCAAGGTGTTGCAATTTGTACAAACATGAGTTTATTTCAATCTAGTTGTGGCAGTTCGAGAATATTTATTTATTTATGGTAGACTTTAATTTTATCAATATTTTAGCGTTTTTTTTTAATTTTATGGTAACAAGTTAGTACGCGAAGAATTTCGACGAAAGAAAATAATTTAAGATGAAACTGTTTCATTAATTTATAATAAACCTTTAAATTAGTCACGATTAAAATTTTCACCTTATAAAGGCTAGTTTAAATCTTAAAGAAATTATATTTAACCTAAAGTTAACAACATGCTATTCCTATAAAACTCAATTGTAGGAGTTGTTAAAATTAAACTTCTATCTATATATAAAAAGTAAAACTTATAAAGATTTCTTACTATGATTCACATACCAGTTAAGGCTGTTATGCTTAGAGTTCTAAAATAATAAACAGCAAAATTTATTTTGCTTTGACACAATCATAGACCCCCCCCCCTTCGACTTGAAATCTAAAACCAACATCATTTTCATCAAAATCATTCTGAAATCATCTGCATGCAAAAAGTACGATAACCTTCCTTGATGTCACATAAGGTAAAATGTAAATTTTAAAGTCTTAAGCAACATCTATAGAAAAAGTATGCATATGACTTTATTATTGGGGAATAATGCACCAACTCAGCCAAAAAGCAGTGTCATCATTCAAGAAGTAGATCAGATGTTAAATAATTCATATGCCTCCCTCCGTTTACTCCATGTTTCATCGGAATCATTCATTTATATTTCTTGAAATTTCGAAAAATGATGTTTGCTTTTTAATGTTCCGGATTTTAGGGTTACATTTTTAGCGGCACTTCCATCTACTATCCTTCATCTGTATTCTTTTTTTACTTTATATATTTTTCCCCTTTCAATTTATTTTTAACAGAAATGAAGTACATTTGTTGCCAAGATTAAAAAATGGCAATAAAAACTACAAAAAATTTACTATCTCAAAAATAAGTTAAGATATAGTTTTCAAACAAATTTTTCTCTACACGACGGTATAAAAACTGAAAATGTGCAATGTTCAGAAGTTTAAAAATTTGCAGTAGCAAAAATTGCAAAACCGAAACTCCATTTCAAATTTCAAAGTGTTGCCATCCGCAAATGACGTGTGTGTTACGCACAGATACGTTTGGACTTACAGTATAGATATGATAATATAGATATTTAAACAGCGTCTTATGAAATACATCTTTAATGCACCTTTTGATGTTAAATAAATGATCAACCGTCCAGAAAGCGTTAATAAACAATACACAAATACTTATTTTATCTAAATTAAGTGATATTGGTTTTAGATTTCAAGTCCGAGGGGGGGGGGTTCTATGATTGTGTCAAGACGGAATAAATAAATTTTGCTGTTTTTAACAATAACCAATACACAATAAACAATACACAAATATTTATTTTATCTAAATTCTCACTGTGAAATTTTATGCTTTTTTACTTACACGCACACACACATATATATACATTGAAGTTTTATTCTATAATATTTATTTCAATCCAAACCTTTTCCTTTCACCAGTGTAAATGTTATTTTAAATAAAAGTTTTAATACAATTCATTAACCCCACTCAAAAAGAGAATTTTAGAAAAAAAAGGTGTTATCATTATCAGAGAATGTAATTAAACTCAAAGTCGGAATCTTTATTCTATTTTTTTCTATCTTCGTAATGGATTTTCCATCAACAGTAAAACAGACATGAAGCATTTAATATTGATTTCATTTCACTTTTTATCTTTGCTTGCTGTGTTTTTATGTTCATAGAAATTAAGTGAAAAAATCTAAATGTAAAAACTACTGATTATGTAGATATCAAAACAAATAAAATCACATGAGCTGTTTTAATATTTGTATTTTAGAAAAATGCAATTAGAGGAAGCTTGGAAACATGATTAATATCTTATCTTAAAGTATAAATGATATGATAATTATTAAAAAATTAATATTGTGTTTTACAAAAAATGAATGAATATTCTGCTTATAAAAAACGAATAATTAAAAAATGAATCTATTTATATATAAAAAGTTTATTTATATATAAAAAACATTATTCATAAAAAATATTTATTAACAATTTAATTATTTTTCCTCAGTAATTTTGAGGGTTAATATTCAGAGGTGAAGGTACTTTATATTTTTGTATACCATTTTGATTAATAGTATGTTTATTAATCGATTTCACACTACCATTATGATACCTCACGCAAATTTATGTTGACTCGTGCTATATATCATAATTTGACAATGTATGTATGTTGAAAGGATACATATGTGTGTTTTAGAAATTTTTGAAGTAAAAATTGTATTGTGATAGGATAATTTTAAATGCTGTCGAAACAAATGTCCAAATAAATATCAAAATACAGTATTTATGTAAATAACGTAATATATAACCGGTATATAACTAGTACATATTGCTAATAATTTTTATATAACTGGGAGCTTTAGTTTCAATGCTACATCGATGATCATGTATTATATCTCGTTAACAGAGTTTATTATGCTATATTTCAGTAACTTGCGAAATGTATCCTTTTTTCAACAAAAATATTCTCCGCGGATAAAAATTGCATATTTTATGACAACCTGGCGCGCAAACTCACCTGATCCAGCAAAGACTTCAGGGGAGTATTCACTCGCTTGAAAACTCTCGCTCCGTAAGGTTAAACCAATGGGCAGGTTAATTATGAATTTCTCCTTTAAATTTGATTATTTTTAAACTTTTATTTTCTGCATAGGATAGCTGAGCTTGATCTTTAGTATGACATTTTTTATAACTTTTCCGATTTTGGTTAAATATATTTTTTAAAAAGGTACTTGTAGATTCAGAACCGGTTTTGAAACTGAATGTGCCTTTAAAAAAAATATGCAAACAAAATCTAAAAACTAAAAATTAGTCATACTAAAGATCGAGCTCAGCTATTCAATACAAAAAATCGTTTAAAAACATTGAAATTTAAACGAGTAATTCAAAATTAACCTGCAAATTGGTTTAAAATTGCAGAGGGGGAGTTTTCAAACAAGTGAAGACTCACCTTAAATCTCATACTGACGCTAAATCTAGAATCTACTAGTAGAAATATAGGGTCAGCTTAATAGGCAGCACAGGCATTCTCCTATCAAACTCATGGATGAAATTTTATGATTAGTTAAATCTCGATACATATTAAAATGCAATCAGTCTGCCAAGTCGTATCTTGGTGGAAAGCTACCTAAAAATTGATTTTAGAGGTTGAATCATGGGTTTAATGTTGTGTTTTTCTGCTCTCTGTGCTCATGTTTTCATAACTTTGGGTGCAGGAAAGTACAATGGTATACCTACCAGTCAATGCGTAAAATCATGTTTTCAGATATTTTTAACCATGATAGGACTTTTGCAGACCAAGTGGATTTTAATATTCAAATCGAATTTTAATTAAATCATGCAAAATCAGGCGTGAACTCGATGAGGTGATTATCTGCGCTGCCGACTTCCGTCTAAAAATGTTACCACCTATTGCATGGAATTGTGTTTTTTTTTCACGCTACCTATATCAAATCATAGCGTCATCTCTGAAAAATATTCCTCGCGACTCCATAAAGTGAAGACAACAAAAACGAAACGACCAGACGATGTGTAGTTTTCCATTAAGGTATGATCACGATCAGGCCAACCACACATTTGATTAACATTAATTATCTCCTTGCATTCGATTGAGAAATTCTGTCCAGCATTATCTAAGCAATATTTCCTGATATTGCTCCATACGACTACAATTTGTTTATTTACTTCAAGGATCATTTCCGTAGTGAAAGATCTGAATGACATAATGACATTTAATGACAAATTGGTTTTCAATAACATCAAAAATCACCTGAATAAGAATTTTGAATGAAAAAAATGACAAATATTTTACAAAAAATACATTTTGAGTAATCTGAACAGATGGAAGAAAATTATTAAACAAAATTGTACCTGTAAAATTTAATAAATGTGCACTAAAATTTTAATTTTCTGTGTTTCATCTTTCCTTCAAAATTTTTACGAATTATTCGTGTAATCCAATATAACATGTATTAAAAGAAACTTATCTGTAGGACAACATAAATTACGGATTTTGTATGGAATTATATAGCCGTAAATGTAATGATAATATTATAGAAATTAAAATATGTAATGAATAGGACCAAAAAATACATTCTAACAAATACATTTTAAAAGCTTGAATGATATTATTTTTTGATGCGTTCTTTTTATAACTCATTTAATTGTCACTTTAAACACAGCTTAATCGAAGTAGCATTGCGTATATATTGTGTGTTGAATTCAGTTGGTAGCCCAGGGGAAGACATCCCCCCTTTGGATCAATGAAATGCACCTTCCCGAAAATTTTAGATTATGTGTTTTCAATTGTCAAAAGTGTAATTATCCCCGTCCCCGTAGCCATAATATTCCCATCCAGAGAAAAGTGTCTGAATTCAATGCATACATTTTCTAAGATCACAATTTCTTTATTCTTAAATGGTTTTCAAGGAGTTTTGCGTTACATTTTCTGGAATGCAGTCAAATCTGTACTTTACATTATATTCAAGTAAATGCGGTCCCATATAAATATTTATTACAATAAAAGATTATGTTCCGAAATTTACACTTTACCAAGACCGTCGGTGATACTGATAAATTGGAAATTGCCTGTTTTTTTTTTTTTTTTTTTTTTTTTTTTTTTCAAAAGCACATTTTAAATTCTAAAAGATAAAACGAGGAGAAAGTTCCATTTAAGAAATCTTTAGGAATTTAATATTTTCCCCACAAATTATTTAAATGGAATTTTATTATAAAATGTTTTATATAAATTATCTTGAAGATAGCATAATTCAATTTACATTTTCGTTTATGTAAAATAAAAATATATTTTTCAGCAACGTCATTTTTTAAAAAGCTCTTCATGGAAGAACAATTTTTAAATAAATAAATCACTAATCATTTTTGATTTAATGCAATTAATTTTCGTTGTGACATATTTTTTATATCTGATTAGAAAAAATAAACAAAATATCTGCAGTTAAAAAGTATTTGTTTAGGAAATAAAATAATTACTTTAATAAGAAAATTGAACTATTAATTTTTGGCATGCTTAGTTTAAATTGTGTATTGTATATTAATTTTCATCGGTTTAAAAATGTTAATGTCAATAAAACTTAATTTAAATTAAAATAATAAATCAGAGAATTATTTAATTCGCAAATTAAAATCTCATCATTTATTATGTTTCTCTAAATATGAATATAACTTTAATTTAAATCTTCAGAAACATGATTTGCCATTTTTAATTTAAATAAACTATCCTGAAATATATGTTTGTGAATAATATATTGCCTATTAAATTTAAAGTTATTTTAAAATTTAATGATTTACAAAGTATTTATTCAAATATATTTGCATCTGAGCCATTTTCACGTAGGTTTAACTTTTAGGAATAAAAATCTACTAAATTTAATTTAATAAAACAGAAAAATACTTTAATTATCGAAATAAAGAAAATAAAAATCGGCCGCGATGATTTTTAGATATTTTTTTAGTTTATGATTTTTAATTAAGCGAAAAACAAAGATAAATTTGCGTCTTTAGCTTACCGTATAATTTATCTCTCTATTTATTATTATTTTTAAATATTTATTTCTAATGAATTTGCATACTACCCATAAAATATATAAAGAGAAGTAAACATAATGTATTATTTTTAATGCTAATTTATTGATTGTTATTACCTTAAGGATGTTCTTAAATTAAAAAAAGGCAACTTTGTGACATAAGTTTTAATGTAATTCTGTTCGGAAATGCATCAAACTATCAAATGTTGTTATTCAGAATCTATCTAATCGCATTTATATATCTGATTTCTGGAAACGCTATAGACATTTCTGAACAAGCCGTCAAAAATGGTATTTTGAACTGCATTTTACGACGACAAAAAAAAAAAAGCCAGTGAACGAAAGGTAGGAAATTGTGCGATCACATGATCAAAGTAGTTTATAACTCGGTATGTAATTTGATTATCAAAATTCAGAAATCAGCTCGATTCGAAAGCACTTCTATAGCTACACAGTAAAAAAAAAAAATTCAAGAGGTTACTAAAATTTTTTTAGTAAATTTGCATTCCACAGAATATTTAATAACCATTACAATTTTTTTTTGCAAGTGAATAAAACATTTCTTTTGTAAACTGAACAAAAGAATTTTTTGTATAACTAACTTAAAACTTTTTAGTATGAGCCAGCAAGCAAATTTTAGTAATAGCTCCAAAATTATTTTTAGTTAATTAAAAATATATTTAGACTTCTGAAGTGGAAGATTTTCGGCAAAGCCGCAATAGATGGCAGCACCAAACATTACCCATGGTAATTGCTACGGCAGGAATTTCATAATCCCTTTATTTAACGAGTACTTACATTGCATACATTCGGCCACTCCAAGTGAGTTTTAGTAATAGCTATTAAAAATGTAAAATTATTAACTCAATTCGTTGCTAGCTTTTTTCTACTACTTCTTACAGACTCCTTGCAACCGAGTGAGAATATATATTTTTTTAGTAATTACAAGGATCACTAAAATTTTTTTAGTAGATCGACCCTTTTTTTTTACAGTGTAGGCTTTCCAATCTTATGTATGTTAAAAAAATGAAAATGCAGATGTGTCAAAGCGTTTTGAGCTTGTTCAGCAAAGCAGTTGAGATCAGACTTAAAGGCTGAAATTTATCATTTTATATCACTTTATCACGGTTCCCAAATGGTCCCCGAACTGAAAACTAATATTTTTTTACAGAAAATTTCATAGTAAGTTTCTACTGTATTTGTGCTAAAACAAACCTCCGAAGGCGATTGCTGTGCAATTTGTAAGAAAAATATTAAAGGAAAATCTTTCTATGAAAATATTGATGTTCAGTTTCCGGATCATTTCGGAACCCTGCTTTATGCTGAATTATTTTATTTTATCATAGTTTACCTGTATGGGTCATACTACAGATATATTAATTTATTATTTATATGCACCAGCGTTCTAAAAAAAATTTATTAGGTAGCTTTCATTACAAAAAGTAAAAGCATAATTAATTTAAAATTTAAAATTAAGTACACAAAAATTAGAAGTTAAAAAAGATTTTTCTTTTATGTGTTTTAGCTTGATACAAAGGTTCCACAGATTTTTTTCCGCCTGTGTCTTAAAATATGGCTGAGTTATAGCACTTTGAATTTTTAATATGGCTGACACTTTCAATGATCTGATTTTTGTCACTTGATAACACGGGTATTAATGAAGCGATTTGAATGTAATTTAGCTTGTATATAGTACATATAAATATCTCGACAGAGTCCATTGGCCAACAGCATCCGCCATCTTAATTCAAAATGGCGGCCATATTTTTTTTTATTTAAAATTTAAAATTAACTACAAAAAAAAAATAGAATTTGAAAAATATTTTTGTTCTATGTGTTTAGCCTTGATTCAAAGGTTCCAGAGCATTTTTTTTGTCTATTAAAAATGGCTGAGTTATAGCATTTTGAATTTCTAAATTAGATGACATTTTGAAAAATCTCTATGCTTACGACAAAACTCAAACATTTTAACCGATTTTAATGTGAGTGAGTATGTGCACAGGACTTACTAAGATCTCGATCAAGCTCATTGGTTCATTTCACACATCATGTTGTTTTAAAACGGCAGGCACATCACTATATCGAGATCAAATTCTGAGTCGTTGCGAGTGTTTAGGTAGCGCAAAAGTGAACTGTGTTCCAGAGGGGGGTTAAATTTCAACTCCTGACCACACTTCAGTTTGCGCTTCTTAACCCCTCCTAACGATTCAGAATTTGAGTTCAAAATTTAAGTTTAAATCTAAGATTTCGAAAATATTTAACTAGTTTTGGAAAGCATTTAATTAGATACAAAAAATAACGGTTAAAATTTGTTGTTGGTTACTCTGAAGTTTAAGGCGCCCTTTAACGAAAATTTTTAAAATTTATCTTTAAAATTCCTTTTCAAGAAGATACTGACTTAAAGAATAGTTTTATTTTAAACCGCAAACGAATCGACCAATTTTTCCGTTTTTTATTATCATTTGAAATTTGAACCCTCTGAGCACAGTTCAGTTTGTGCTACTTAACCACTCCCAACTATTCAGATTTTGAGCTCAAAATTTAAGTTGTCTACGTTTACGAAAACATTTAATCAGATGCAAAAAATAACGTAAAAAGTAGTTGTTTGTTACTCCAAAGTTTAAAGCGCCCTCTATCGGCATTTTGTAAAATTTGTCTTTATAATTCATTTTCAATAAAATACCGACATAAAGAAAAGTTTTAGTGAAAACCGAAAATCAATCTACCAATTTTTCCGTTTTTTATAATCATTTGAAATTTAAACCCCCTGAACACTGTTAAGTTTGTGCTACTTAACCGCTTCCAACTATTCAGATTTTGAGCTCAAAATTTAAGTTTAAGTCTAAGTTTACAAAACCATTTAATGAGATGCAAAAAATCACGGCAAAAAATAGTTTTTCATTACTTCAAAGTCTAAAGCGCCCTCTATCGGCATTTTTCGAAATTTACCTTTATAATTTATTTTCAAGAAAATACCAACATAAAGAATAATTTTAGTGAAAACCGCAAATCAATTGACTAATTTTTCCATTTTTTATGTGTATTTGAAATTTTGGACCCCAAACTTTAATGGCGGCTATCTCCTTTGGAAAACGTTTAGGACCCTTGGTTTCCTATTTACTATTACTCGTCTTGATGTGTTCTATCACCCCCTAGCGTATATACCACTTGTTTAATGACACCCTGTATAGGATCATAATTTTGACAAAATTCAATATTAAAATTTCATTAAAATAGAATATTAAAATATGCTATTCACATTCTTTTATTCTTTTATTAATGTTTAGTATCAATATTTATACGTTATGAAAACGATGAATAATAAGAAAATACATTTGAGCCATTCTCTGATAATTTTACTTTCAAAAATAAAAAACCGGTGAAATTTCGAAAATATACCATTTTAAAACTTCTATGTTCTTATTGGTGTAATTAGAATATGTGTTTATTCAGTATTAATATACAATTCTTTAATATTCCAGTGATACTTTCACCATCCTTTTAATAATGAAGTTATACAAGGATGTTGAAAAAGGGGCGGAAAGAAAATATATTGACGGTAATGGGGGAAATTACCACCTACTTTTAGGCAAGTCGTTATGAGTGGTAACCACAATGTTCAATGATTTTTAGTATCAGTTATTTACCTTGAACTATATTTTTAATTATCTTTAACAGTGCAGGAATAAACAGTGGAGACAGTAGGACTAGCAATAAAATCACATAACTTGAAATTGACATTTAAATACTGATTTAAATTTTACAGTAAAATTTACACAGAAAAAAACTTTTGTGGAAAAAAACTACATTTTGGTTAATATAGCTCCGACCAAATATTTTCGTTGAAATGAACAAAATGTTGTTGTATAGATCAAATAATTATGCTAAATCAAAATTTCGTTTAAAAATTTGGTCATTTTAACTAACATATTTGATTGGAACTATATTAATTAAAATTTAGTTATTTCAACAAAACAGTTTTTTGTTGTGCATGTAAAAGAAATTACAGTCATTTTATTTTATTAGCATACTTCTGCATAAAACCAAAAGTTGATGAAAATCTTGTAGCTGAATTTGCAGAGATTTTCTGCGTAATTTTAGCAAGAGGGACGGGAAGGAATATAAAATACAGCGACAGAGTTAAAAAACTCTAATAACCGTAATAATGTAAGCCGATCAATTTTTTGCTTTACCTTTATGTAAAACACTAGTTCAAGTTCCATAAAAATAATGCGTCGAATTACTTTTATAAAATTCATTTTATGCAGACATTTGTTGCCTTAAGAAATCAACATCAGCATCAGGGACTAAATACAATATGATATATCACGACACATTTTGAACCTCAACATCGTCTAAAAATTATTTATCTCGTTAACTTTTTTATTTAATCTTGCAATGTCAATTTTTTTATTATAAGAATTGTACAATCAACCAGGGATATGTAATAAAATGTAAAAAAAAAGAATCAGGGAATTTAAACTCGAATTATCTGAGAATACTTCATATGTATAAATTACTCAATTGCGTGTTTTTCAAATTTGTAACGGTTTTAAGCACTCATTACATGGATATTGCTCTGTAATTTAAGTTAGCGTCTGATGAGATCCTATTTCACATACAATTCACTGCGATTACCTGAAAATTTTAAAATACAATGCATCAGTGAAAACAAGTAAGAAAAATCACGCGTTAAGCATAAATTATGAAATAATTTCCAACACTTCCTGAAATGTTTAACAAAACTTCGTTATTTAGGGATATGAAGTTATTGCATATAGCCGAATATGTATTTCAGTGCTTTTGGACAGCCCTTTATTTGATCTGTCTGTTGAAATATACACTATGTAATGGGGAAATTTAACTTAGCAAGAAAATGCCTAGCACTTTGAAATTTCTCTTTCAGCAATTTATACTAATAGACGGAAACATGCTTGAATACTTTTTTTCAACATTATAATTTATCTAGTACCTTTATTACACGGCAGTATTTAGCTAAAATTTAAATCAACCACAAACATTCTTAAAATAACAGAAATCACATTTTCAGAAGTTATGATTCATAGGCGTCCATGTATCCAATTCATTGCGTGGTCCTGTATAAGATTTTATCTATATTCTATAACAAAAATTTCTTAGTAAACCGAATCCAGTTCAGCGTAAAAATACATAACTAACATAAAAACCATCTATAAGTAATTTACGCCCGTAATCAGTTACGTTTGCGAGCTCTTTTGTGTAGACATGTACATCAACTATAGCATTTTTATACACTATATAAACTACATAGATTTAGTGAAACTTTGAAGCGCATATTATAATTAAAATGCATTTCATCCATCCATCAGCTATAATCGAAAAAATATACAGGAAATAATATACTATTTGGAATTTTTTCTGTGTCCCTGTAAATGTCATGCTCTTCGTATTATGCATGACTATATCGTAAAACTTACATTAAATTTCAGCAATATATGCCTGTTTTATTATAAATCTAAGAGTTTTAAATAATTAAAATAAGTCACACAGAATCTTCCAACTTTTACCATTATAAAATTAAATTCTTTTGTGCCGCCCTGTAAACGAATAATAGCTATTTTGTCATGCATATTTTACAGAATTCTCATTTTAGTGCACTTTGTAAATGCATAAAAAATTTCTATGCTTAACAAGGATGTGGCATAAGGAAAATTCATTTGAAATGATTTTTTCCTCATATGTTATAATGTAACGGTAAACTTTTGACTGTGCTGTAAATAAATTAATCGTGCTAGAAACTTTAATTGAAATAGGGTTTGTGCTAGGGTAAATGTCAATATTGTTAAAAAATTCCTAGAAAATTCAAATATACTTACAGGAGTTTGAGCGCAATCAGACGGCCAAATGGCCAGACAAACCGAAATCCTAAAAACTTTTCAACTTTGTAGGAATGCGTTAATATATATATATATATACCTTTTTTTTTTTTTTTTTCTTTTTTTTTTTTTGACGCTGATAGACAAAAAATTGTCTGTCGTGAATGTCATTTTTCTAAATATTATATTGGAAAATAAATATTATAAAAAATATAATATTTGCACGATGTTTAAGCAATCTTTTAATCGTAATGTTTATTAATATCCATGTAAAATAATACTCCTTTTTAATTTTGTAAAACACAGAATTATGAAAGAAAGGTTTTTTTTTGTATTCAGACATTTATGTATGTCTAACATGTCGTCAATTATATTTTTTAAAATTGGTTTTGTTTATGATGGCCAAATATCTGCATGAGGGATATAGACTCTAAGGGGAGTGTCCTTCGTGTCTTTCGTGGGGGTATTTCTAAGGGAACAAAATTAGCATTCACGCAAGAAAATCCAGGGTCTGAAGAAAACCACGGAAATTTCCTAACGACTAGGCCTATGGGCACGATTCGGTTCGATCGTTTCGAGAGAGCGACTGATATATATTTTTTGAATTAAAGAAAAATATAACTTTATTATTTATCTGCTAAAATGTAATTTATTATATATATATATATATATATATATATATATATATATATATAGGATATAAACTGGCTGAAGTTATCCTAGAAAAACATCTGGTGAAACGATGAAAGGATCCGATTATTGCATGATATAGCTGGATGATATAGAATTATTTATTTGAGTTAAAAATAAATGCACTTTCATCTATACCGTGGCTTGAAGATTAAGGCGGAGGAATGAAATCATTATTCAATTTCTCCAATAAAATGCAAGATATTGAGTCTGAAACTTTTATTCTTTGATCAATTCCATAAACTATTCCACATTCCGAAAAGTATTCGAGCAGTTCTGATTAAAAAACGGATAGAACAGCTAACAAGGGAGGTCTCCATAATGGGCATACTCAGAATTTTTTGAAAAAAAGAAGTAATTAAACTACTTATGTATGTAATAAAGGATCAGTCAAGTTAAACAAGTACAGTCAGTTACAGTACAAGTTACAGTCAGTTACAGTCAGTTACAGTACAAGTTACAGTCAGTTACAGTTTAAGTACAGTCAATTTAGCGCGGAATTATAGTACAAACTCTGTGAAAAAATAAAATACTTTCAAATATATGGCGTGAAAAGACAAAAACGTCACTCAATTTGGCGAGCAACATACATCTTCTCGCCAAAAGCAAACGATTTTAACGGAACTGAACATTCTTTATCAATAGATTTTAAAATGCGTGTAAATGGTATTTATGAATTTAAATTTACACAATTAAAGAGTTTAATAAATATATTTTCTTTTTTAGTACATATTTGTGTTGCTTGTGGCTGCTGTTATTAAAAATGTTTTCACATATTTAACCTTTCTACCCTGAATGGGTCTAATCGACCCATTTCTATTATTTATTTCATAATAGCTCCGTCGGGTTTTAACTAAGAGCTCTTATATTTTAAGTATTCCTCAAACAGATAAATATCTTCAGTTTATAATTTTTTTCAGACTTCCGAAATTATTTTTTTTAGCCAAAATAAAAAAAGTCACATTTTACCTGAATGGGTCTAATCGACCCATATCACTTATCGCATATAAATGCATGGAAAACAATTAGATTTTTCGATGTCATTGTGGAAATGCCATGTTCCATGCCATTGTGGAAAATGTTTAATCAAAATAAAAGTTTTAGTTTCTCCGATCTGTATTGTAATCAGAGATTAGTGTACTGACTCTGCGTCATATGCAAATTTCCTCCTTGCGCCCCAATCGAGTTTTTTCTTTGGGGGGGAGGATTCCCAGAACGGTTTTTTGTGCGTGCATAACATGTCCGTTTCTTGCGATAAACGTACGGTTCCAACGCTCTTTAGGGTTTTCGCATGCGCTGAGCATTTTGCGATTAAAAAATGGGTGTTGCCATTGGAAATTTTCGAGTTTCTGTAAGTATAACCGTAACCGTGAGAGCCATTTTGTTGTCTTTCGCAGAATCTCGAGCTCATACCTCTGATTAGCTATATCTGAAATTTCATTTTGATCTGTTGAGCGGACTGGCCGCTAGAGCTCCATATATCAGTAAAGTTTTTTTTATGACCACCCTGTATTTTCTTCATTATTCGGGTTTCTAAAAGATATGACACTTGTCTCATATGTGCCGAAAAAAAACAAATCGGTAATCCTCCTTTCAACTATGCATCATGAGGCCAAAATTTCAAATGGAGAAAGAAAAGAAACCGGAAATAATTTTTTATTATATTGAAACTAAAGGTGGAGTAGCTACTACTGATAAATTAGCTGCTGCATATACATGCAAAAGGGGCACTAAGCGATGGCCTGTGTGTTTATTTTACAAATTAATTGATCTAGCTGCAATAAATGCATTTGTTGTTTTTATGCATGTAAATCCTTCTTATAGCATGTAAAACAAACTATACAAAAGGCGGCTTTTTCTAAAGGAACTTGGGAAACAGCTGACCGAACCTCACAGAGATATTAGGATGAAACAAAATATCCGAGTAACCATAAAGAAGCAATTGGCTACCGCAGCAGGTGAAAAAAAAGAAAGTATTAGTTCAGCTAAACGTGGAAGATGTAACGAATGTGGTCCAAACAGAGATCGAAAACGCAGACTAGATGTACTTCGTGCTTATCTTTTCTTTGCCAGGAGCATGTAAATGTGTACTGTAAATCTTGTTTATCATAAAAAATGTATCAAAACAATGGAAATAAAACAAATTTCTACTGTACATTTATTATTATTATTTTCCAAATTATTGCTTATACAAACAAGGCATTGCAAGGAAGAAGGGGTGGGGTGCAGTTAAAGTGGGAGGGGGGGGTTTATAAAATATGTTGGTCTCTAATACTGAACACAAAAAAATATCTAAAATAAAGCTAGTTAAAAATACTTGTTTTGAGATAGAATAAATAAAAACAAGTAAACTGGGTCTAATCGACCCATTCAGGTAAAACGTAATTTTTTTTCAACAGGGTAGGAAGGTTAAGCACATTCCAAAATAAAGGCCAAATGAAGAGTGCTGCAGAATTGCACTCCAACATTGGAGAAGTTTTTGTTTCTATAGCAACAAAGTTGAATCGACAGGGCTCATTTGGACTTCATTTTGAGATTGAAACGATTTTATTTATTTATTTTTAATTCATAATATTTCATAGTTAATTTTCAGTATATATATATATGTATATATATGATTATATGTAGTATTATCATATATATATATATATATATATATATATATATATATATGATAATACTACAGTTAAAACAAACTAAAACTGACAAAACTAAAGTTATTTAAATAATTGTTCAACAAAGAAATGAAAATAATTTTTCATAATTTTTTTTAAGTTCAACATAAAGCATTTTTACTATAAAAAGTATTTGATATAAAAAATATATATTTTTTGAAATTTTATTTCGTCGCCATAAACTGCTAAAAAAAGAAATGTTCATTTTTTTGTGAAAGTTTTAAAGGAATTCCGCTCTTTTTTATAAACATATATATCCACACGAGAAAAATACTGTGTAATTTTTTTAAATATTTCTGAGTATGCCCGCATGAAGACCTTCCTTGTAAGTCTCATGCCGAGAATAGATTAATAAAATGTTCTTTATACAAACACTTCTGTCAACAATACATGATAATAGAAAAACAGCTTCATTCCAAATCCATGTTACGTTAAATTTAAAAGGAAAATAAAAAGAGTTTTTTAAACTAAGCAGCTTGGAACAAATCACGACTCAAAGAAAATTAGAAAACAGATTGATATTTTGCGGAGTTTTGTTTAGCAGATAAATGGGCAGCGAATTCTGATATTTTTCCCGCGTGTTCAGGAGTTTTATTTGCAGTATAATACACTCTTGTTCGAGTTAAGTTTTACGTAAGCATGGAACATCCGATTAACGGAATCAGGGGCCGTACATAGAAAGTTTCTAACTACTTCATTGGTTAGTAAAAGGAGCTTCATGTTCAGACTCTTTCCAAATTCGCGGTAGCTTGCAAAATTAAACAGAGGTATAAATTACATGACCGCACTTCATTATGAGATTGCTCAAACGATATTTTTAATACTATATTAAAAATAATGCTTCCGACAAATGTTTTTTATTCTAAAAAGGAGAAATGGTATAATGGAATAGATTTAATATTTCGAAATAAGAGATTGACATTTAAATAATACAATTGAGTTCTTTTTAGGAAAATAAATAATATGTTAAAGACAAGGGGAAAGTGAATTTTAGCTGATAATTAAATATTAGCATATTACTGAAATATAAATAAAAGTTTATTTTATAAGAATTTAAAGCATAATCGAAACGAGAAAATTCCGAATTTTTTTTATTATTACACACACACACATTTATGCATATATATATATATATATATATATATATATATATATGTACATATATTCTTAAAAATTAAGTTACGTAGTCTTGTACGACACAAAAAAGTAAATAAAATATTCCCTATTATACAGCAAATATCTTTAAAGTATTCTCATGAGATGTTCTCTTACTTTTCTTCGCACTTCATAGGCTTCCATGCGGGTCATTTGAGCTTGTCTACTATTCAATATATTGATTCTAAAACTCACAAGAAAGGAATTTATGATACCATGGAATTCCCACAGTCCGCAAATACCTATGGATATATAGAGTTATTTTTCTTATTTTATGTTTCTTTCGAAAATTTTCAATTTCAAGGTGAAAGTCTGAAAAGTTTCTAATAAATAATATTTTATGCAATGATGAGTTTGATATATGATGTCGAGAAATCTGTTAATTTTTTCCCCATTTCAAACATCATAAAATCGGTTTTCATGTTTTTCATTTTTGTAAATTGTTTTATATATTTTTAGTTTCATCAAATATGTATTTGTAATGCTTCTAATAAAACAGGATTTTTTTTTACAGTCGAACTATACATTTAAATCACAATCTGTATACACTATATTGCGATTAATGGACAGACATTTTCAATTTTAGACATTTTGTTGTATACTTAAATTTATAATTTAATATATTTTTATTTTAAAATTATATTTTTATTAATTAAAGAAAAAATATTTTTATTATTTATCTACTTTAAAGCATGTTCTAAATTTAACATATATACACTGGTGTGCAAAATTAAAAGACGAGTCACAAAATGCTAGTTTTCAAGGGAATTGCAACCGATAATTTTCAGGCGAATATTCAAAGGAAATAATATAAACCGAATAATTACTGTCCCTGCATAATAGCTAGTCCATATAACATCGCATTCAAGTCACACATGGTCACAAGATTCACATCTCTGCGGTGAAAAAAAAAGCGAAATTCCATACGTCTTTTTTATGAGTCTCAAATGACTACTATATGTGACTCCAATGACAGGTCATTGGAGTCACATATAGTAGTCATTTAGTACAGTAGTCAATTAGTACATAGTAGTCATTTAGTATCACATATAGTAGTAGCAACTACTGCTTTGTGGCGAGTCACCAGGTGACTTTACAATGTCGTTTCATTGAGACTCTCGTGTGACAGCTCATCTGGAGACTCAATTTCACAGTCATTGTGAACGTTGCATTATGATAAATTACAAATAATGTCCCATTAAATTCACATGGAGACCTTTCCCACTTTTCACAGTGGTTATTTCACAATAGGGTCTCTGTCACCATTTGACATAGACGCGTGACAGAATGTCACCATGTGACAGTAATGTGATATTATTTGGTGATTTATCATAATGCAACATTCACAATGACTTTGAAAAGGAGTCTCCAAATGACAGTCACATGAGAGTCACAATAAAACGACATTGTAAAGTCACCTGATGACTCAACACAAAGCAGCAGTCGCAGTAACCTGTCAGAGGAGTCACATATAATAGTCATTTGAGACTCATAAAAGAGACGTTTGGAATTTCCTATTTTTTGTATTTCCGTATTGACTGTGCTTTTTGTGACCATGTGTGACCTGAATGAGATGCTATATGGACTACCTGTTATGCAGGAATAGTAATTACTCGAATTATATTACTTCCTTTTGAATATTCGCGTGAAAATAACCCGTTGAAATCCTTTGAAAATTGACACTTTGGGACTCGTCCTTAAATTTTTCACACCAGTGTATACCTATATATGTCTATATACATGAGATAAAAAAGTAAAATAAAAACTTCCTTATTATACGGTGAATATTTTTAAAAGTATTCTCACAAGATGATTTATTACTTTTCTTCGCACTTTATAAGGTTACATGCGGATAGTTTGAGCTTCTCTTCTCTTCAATATTAGATCAAGTAAGCAGGAAAGGAATTCATGCTTTCATGGAATTCCCACACTCCGCAAATACACTCGGATATATAGTGTCATTTTTTATATATATCTTTCGAATAGTTTCAATTTCGATGTGAAAGTCTAAAAAAGTTTCTAATAAATAAAATTTTAAGCAATGTGAAATATAATATAATGTTTCGAAAAATCTGTTGATTTTTTTTTTCATTCAAACTACTGAAAATTAGTTTTACTGTTATTCGTTTTAATAAATAATTTTATTATTTTTAGCTTTGACAATTATGTAATTATAAGGCTTCAAGTAAAACAGGAAAACTTTATTTACAGTCTAGCTGTATTTTAAAATCAAAATCTATATTCATTATATTGCCATTAATGACAGGACACTTTCAATTTTAGACATTTTGTCAAACATTTAAACTTACGTATTAATGTAATTTTATTTTCAATTATATTTTTATTAATTAAAGAAAAAGATTCCTTTTTTATTTATGTATTATCTAAAATGTAATTTAATCTATATATTTCTTTTTTATATATAAAATTAAGTTACGGTAGTCTTGTACGAGACAAAAAAGAAAAAAAAAATTCCTATTATAGGATGAATATTTTTCTCACGAAATATTTTCTTACTTTTTTTTACACATCATAAGCTTACATACGAATCGATTGAGCTTGACTACTTTACAATATTAGACTCTAAAGCTCACAGGAAAGGAATTTATGCTACCATGGAATTTCCACACTCCGCAAATACCCATGAATATATAGAGCTATTTTTTGTATGTATCTTTCGAAAATTTTCAATTTCGATGTGAAAGTCTGAAAAGTTTTTAATAAATAATATTTTAAGCAATGTCGAGTATGATATATGGTGTCGAAGAATTTGTTGATTTTTTTTTCTTATTTCAAACCGCGTAAAGTAGGTTTTACTCTTTTTCAATTATGTAAATAGTTTTATTAGCCTTATCATCTATGTGATATTAATGCGACTAGTAAATAGGAAAACTTTGTTTAAAGTCCAAGCTATATTTTTGAATCACAATCTATCATCACAAATATGGCCATTAATGACAGGGCACTTTCAATTTTAGACATTTTGTCAAATATTTAAACTTATATATTAATGTAATTTATTTTTAAATTATATTTTTATTAATTAAACAAAAATATTCCTTTTTTATTTACCTACATTAAAGAATGTTCAAAAATGTAATTTAATATATATATATACTTTCTTTATATTTAAAATTAAGTTATGTAATCTTGTACGAGACAAAATAGTAAAAAAAAATTTTCCTGTTATACGGTGAATATTTTTCTCACGAAATATTTTCTTATATTTTTTTTACACTTCATAAGCTTACATGCGGATCTTTTGAGCTTGTCTACTTTTCAATAAGGAATTTAAGCTATCATGGAATTTCCACACTCCGCAAATACCCATGAATACATTGGGTTATTTTTTATTTTGTGTATCGCTCGTAAACTTTCAATTTCGATGTTAAAGTCTGAGAAGTTTCTAATAAACAATGTTTAAAGCAATGTCGAGTATGATATATGGTGTCGAAGAATCTGTTGATTTTTTTTTCTTATATCAAACCGTGTAAAGTAGGTTTTACTTTTTTTTCCCTTTTGTAAATATATATTTATTTTTAGCTTTATCATCTATGTAATTTTAATGCTTCTAGTAAAATAGGAAAACTGTATACAGTCTAGGCTGTATTTTTGAATCACAATCTATATTCACTATACGGCCATTAAAGACAGGACACTTTCAATTTTAGACAATTTGTCAAATATTTAAACTTATATATAAATGTAATTTTATTTTTAAATTATATTTTTAAAAAATAAAGAAAAATGTTCCTTTTTTATTTATCTAGATTATAGCATGTTCTAAAATGTAATTTATAATATATATATATATATATTTCTTTTTATATATAAAATTAAGTTACGTATTCTTGTACAAGACAAACAAGTTGAAAATTGCACCGGGGGGTGTAACAAATGCGGTGCGTTCGTTGTAAAAGTATTAAGATCTTGTTGTTATAAAAGACAGTACTTCGGATACAATATAGTGATCAAAATCTTTTTTTTTGTTGTTGTTCCAGTAAATGTAGAGGAAGTAAATTTTATTACACCTCAGCAACGTATATTACATTCATAAAATGTGAAATAGTTTAATATAATTAAAACACGCCCCGTATAGCATCATGTAGTGGCATAATTTTGTTTGTCCCTGTAATGTAGTAATAAATATTCTTTGCACTATAGATTGTGCAAAATGTATATTATAATATTTACTTCATAGATACATATTAATTTTATTATGTTCGAATGAGTGTAACACCATTAAAATGCATTTGAATCTTGTTTCTTCATTGACCGTAAATTAAGGGAATACTTTTGATTGTAGATGTAATTGATCTATGCATCCAATTTTTATAAAATTTGAAGTGACTCGACTAAATTATGTAATAATTACGTTTTCTAAATGTCAAATAAATCGGAAGGGTAATTTTTGCGTTGTTATATGCGGACGGACGTACTGACCAACCAATATAGGTGTTACGTATTTACATAATTACGAACGCACCTAAAAAGTAAATAAAAGGTTTCCTATTAAACAGTGAATATTTTTCTCACGAAATACTTTCTTACTTTTCTTCGCACTTCATAGGCTTACATGTGGATCGTTTGAGCTTATATATTTTTCAATATTAAATCCTAAAACTAACAGGAAAAGATAATTTATGCTACCATGGAATTCATATACTCTACAAATACCCATGAATACATATATATAGTTATTTTATGTATCTCTCGAAATTTTCCAATTTGAATGTGAAAGTCTGAAAAGTTTCTAAAAAATAATATCTTAAGGAATGATGAATTTGATATATGATGTTGAAAAATCTGTTGTAATTTTTTTCTCATTTTGAACTACATAACATCGGTTTTAGCATTTTTGACTTAATATTATATTGGCAAGAGAATTAATATAAAAAAAAGGGTTTGCTCGGTGTTAATGCACTCTTTTTTTCGTAATTTTTATTAAAATGTACGTAAAATAGTACTATTTAAAATTGTAAAACACAAAGTTATAACAGAATGTTAAATTTTCTTTATTCATTTATGTATCGGTATCATGTCATCAATTATATTTTTTCTTGCAGCAATAATATATATTTATTTAAAATTTATTTTTTAATTAAAGAAAAAATATATAGTTTTTATTTATTTATTATATATATAAACCATTAATTGTATTAAAATGTATGAACCAATGAATATATTAGATAATTAGCACATTGAAACATTTGGTGGGAGGGGATAAAAAATGAATACAAATATAATTTGCAGAACCAAAGCAGAATTGTCAAGTCCAAATTACTTTGGAACTCCAAATAAAGTGTATGGTTACCCATGAAAATTGAAAATAATACGAATTTTAGGCTACCAACACACATAAAATTAAAATTAAAGGAAGAAAAAACATCAAAAACGAAACAGAACAAAGTTACTAAATTGAATTTAAAAAAAAAAGAGAAAGAGAGAGAAAAATAACAGAATTTTTATAAAATGAGAATCGCATTTGCGATGTATTAACAGAAAAAATATAACATGCATTAATATGTAAACTAAATCATTTAATTTGACTATGCTAAACTCAATATCTTAATATAAGATGAAATAAGAAATAAAAATAGATAATTAATATATGCTTTTAATACACTTAAAAAAAGTATTTTAGGAATCCAATTTGTTAAAAGTTAGATACAAGTTAATCATGGAAATTAAGTAAATTATATAAATAATATTAAGTACTTAATTGATGTAACTATACAAATATCCATACATTAGTGTCAAATGAACAACCTGTATAAAATATTTTGCAGTTTAGCAAATGCCTCTCCCCTTTTCAGTTTTATATAAATAAATAACAATTGCGTTTTATCCAGACAACACCACCCTCCCTAACTACCACCACTATTCTAACATCGACCCACCCAGCCATACTATATATGTATACATACATATATATATATATATATATTTAATATTATATAGAATTCGACGAAAATAAAACTATGTTGCATAAACTCCAGGAATCCGCAGCATCACGAGCAAAGTAGTCGCTCCAACCGTTGGCGAGCAGTGGAACAATTTCATTGGGGTAGTTCCCCATTATAAAAACAAACACCATCAGTCTTCAAGTTCTTTATTGATGAACTCATAAAATAGACAAACTCTTCCCCGCAATCACCTTAGCACACATCGACTCTTCAATTTTCGTTATCCAGTCCACATCATCAGATATTCTAATTCAGTGGAAAAATGAAACGTGCGTCTTGATAGTTTAAAGGGCAATTGCATTCTAACGCTCCTCAAAAACCAAATGAAAAAAACATTTTCACGACAAAACTAGCTCCCTCCTACTTCGCGTCAATCATTTTAAAAATCCAATTAGGATTAACTCCAGTCTCAACGAAAAAAATGATCAGTTCTGATTGGTCTTAGCAGGCGTGTCCTCGGCAAGAACTATATTTTCCCTCGCAAGTAACAAGCCCTTTAACAACGCGTATTAACACCTGTCACGCGATGTTAAATAAAAAATAAAATTAAAATCCCGGGAATATTCCAGAAAGTAAAAAGGTTACGAAATACTTCCCGTCGTTTTGAGAAGCAAACAATAATTTATTAATAAATAAAATAAGAAAAAGAATTTTAGCTGTTACAAGTTAATAAATTACGAAACTAAGAATGAAATATGTTCCACAAATTTAGAATTGAAGCTAAGAGAGAACAAAAATGGCGCATTTTTTTTTTATTTTATTACATATATATATATATTTATTTATTTATTTATTTATTTATTTATATAAAAAAAACTTACGTAGTGTTTATAAGACAAAAAAAAAAAAAAAAAAAAATGAAAACCTTTATTTTCTCTATAATGCGGTGAATATTTTTTAAGTATTCTCACGAGATATTTTCTTACTTTTCCTTTTATATTACTTAATTATACTTTTTTACAGCAATAATATACATATATTCTACCGTATATTTTTCTTTAACAAAAATAAGTTGCATAGTCTTGTACAATACAAAAAAGTAAATAATTTTTTTCCTATTATACGGTGAATATTTTTTAAGTATTCTTAGTATAGATATATTCCTGCTTTTCTTTTTATGTTACTCAATTATATATATTTTTTACTGTAATAATGTATATATACTTATATTTATTTATTCATTTATTTTTAACTGAAGAAAAAATTATACTTTTATTGCTTATCTACTATATATGTTTCTTTTTTTATATAAAAATACGTTGCATAATCATGTACGTTACAATAAATAAATAATTTTTTTTCCTATTATACGGTGAATATTTTTAAAATTATTCTCACGAGATATTTTCTTACTTTTCTTTGAATTACATACGCTTACATCCGGATCGTTTGAGCTTGTCTTCTTTTCAATATAAGATCCTAAAGCTCACAGGAAAGGAATTTATGCTATCATGAAATTTCCACACTCCACAAATACCCATGAGTATATAAGGTTATTTTTTATCTTGTATGTTTTTCAAAAATTTTCAATTTACTTTTAAATTTTATAGTTTAGCTTGTAATTTTCAGTTTAACTGCAAACACTACCGAAATATTGTTTCATTTGATACTGTACTTTAGTACTATCGCCAGAGACTTTTAAATAGGTGAATATTAAGTATAATAGTCTTGTATAAAAAGTTTAGTACAAAAACACAATCCTATGAGTTATTTCAGCCTTTTATTCATCTTTCAATATTGCGGTCTCACAAACCACTTCAAATTAGTTACGTTACGATTTCTGTCACAACGGTTAAAGATTAAATTTTGAAAAATTTGAAAAACCGAACGCAGAGAAAGCGGACAGGTAAAATTTAGAACTCAGTTGTATAATCCAATAGGAACTTAACAGAAACCTCATTTTGAAGATTTTCAAATTAGAATATCGAAAACATTTTGATATAGTTTTATTTAGAATATAAAATTATTTTTTACATTAATTTTTAAAAAATATACGTTTAGAGAAAAATCAGTTTTGGGTATCGGACCCCCCCCCCATCCCATCATACCATTCCAACAATGATAATAATGCTGTCTCATATTAAAAAATAATCCCCCTTCGGATGTTGTTCCGCCACTGGTGGAAATCAACCGGGGTAATAACGCCAAGAATTGGCGTTATTATTCAGTTATACTAATTGTGCAGTATATTTTAAACTACAAATTATCTCAAGAAGATATCCAAAATCTTCTACAACATTTTGAAGGTACATGAAATGCATTACAAATTTACGCAATAAGCAAAGTATTTCAGCTTAAAAAATATAGTCTTTACAGCACAAAACTTATCTCGCAAATTTTAGATCAAGCGTTAATTTTAGTTTCTTGTAAAAACAGTAAGGCCTAAAAATTAAACAAATTAACTTTAAGTTGTTTTTTGCGATTTATATGACTCAAAACCCTTCTGCGCAGAGCACACGAGTGTCATTTACTGGATTATTTCATAATTTTGGGTAATATTAGCACTTGGCGTTATTACACCAGAACCCCTTATATTTATATTCAAATTGCACGATATTATTTCTACTATATTTTACCAATTTAAATTAAACTAATATTAAATTTGGTTGAAAATTCGACGTCATATAAGGAGAATTTGCACGAATCCCACGCAAGATTTTTTTGTAATAAAAAATGAAAATCAGCATATCTCTATGAATATACGTTTTATTATAAAAATCAGTGAATATGCTGTACAGTATCCATATATTTATATTCTTCAGCGATATAATATTTAGTTCATGCTTAAGCACATCATGCTTAAGTATCATCATTTAGTTCATGCTTAAGTACATAAGTGACTCAAAATTTTTCATTGATTTTTTTTTATGCTATCTAATTGTTCTTCTTATCAAATGAATGTTGATGAATATGTGATCAAACATAATCTTTATAATCCTAAAGTCCCCAAAAAATCTAATAAGTATATTTTTAAATAGTCTACAAAATGTAAATAATTTGTCCGACTATTAATGACCATGTAGTGTATATAAAAGAAAGTCTGCATTTGGGATTAATCAACGCATAGCTTAAACTTCTGAACTTAAAATCGTGAAAAATTTGGTAAAAATACCGTTTATGACTTAGAGTGCCGCTAAAAACGGATTTTCTAAAACTTTTCTACTAAGCAAGGTAAAAAAAAAGAACAAACCTTTTGAAATTTTTTTTTAAAATTTGAATTTATTGTTATTTTTCAACCGATGACATATTTTGGTTATTTTTTATGCTGAATCGAATGGTATAAAAAATATTCTTTTAAGTCAAATAGTTCAGCAGATATTTGATATTTTTCTGATTTAGCAACGTCTTTGGAGCCAAAATCTCAAATTTCCAAGTGTTAAAAAATACATCCGTTACTAAAATAATATGTCTGTAAATTTGATTTACCGCAGTACTTCTAAAAGTATCAAACGATTATAAAACGCAAACATTTTAGAGTTTTCATCAATTTATTTTCTTTATTTTTTAAAATCAGTTTCTATCTGTCAGTATTATCGAATTTTTATAATCATGATTATTTTTTCTAAAATCCCATATCTACTCTGGTACAGAGTGATTTGCTACAGATTTTATTATGTCAAGTTTTAACACTTGATTTTACAGACTATAAAGTTTGTTTTATATGATTAGGAAAAGGCATTTGGTATTATAATATGTTACAGGATTCACTACATTAGACAATGAATATTAACTTCGTCTTACACTATCTTTCATGACCGAAAATTTATAAGTATTTCCCACCATTAAGTTTTATGGAATGTTTTATGTCTTGTTTTTATTTTGTAAACTCCGCATTTTTTTAATGTACTTTACTATTTTCGGCATTTATTTTAGAATGTTTTCTTTGGAAGAAAATAACTTTACAAGTCTCAGATTTGTACTTTTTATTATTGGCAAAAAAAAAATAAAAATAAAAATAAAAAAAAATAAAAAAAATAAATAAATAGAATGCTATATTCAGCTTTTAAAATTGCAAACTTAAAAGTTACACTATATGTTGAATTACTTTAAAAGATGACAAAAAATATTTTAAAAGACATTGAATCTGACGAAAGTTGCGTTAACAGTAGAAAGTTCCAAAAAAAGGGTAATTTAATAGACATTTAAATGTTATTTGTCATCTTTTAAAGTATTTTACATACGTTTATTACATAACTTAACATAAGTTTATTACGTGTATTTTTTAAGTTTTAATGGTTAATTTTGTTGACTATAGTGAAATTAAATTTTATGACGATTACAAATTTGTGTTAATAGTTTCATTATTTTTGAGGAAGGAAGTACTATTTCTTTTTTTGTATATTTTTTTCGAGAAAAATAAATAAATAAATAAAAACAAATAATTAAATAAAGAAGAAAAGAAGAAGAAGCTGAAATGAAAGAGACGGTCACAATGCTTGTAAAATTCATATTTTCACACATCTGATGTTGCATGAAAACAAAAACAAAAATTGGAAACCATTAAAATACATCTTCTTTCTTTTCATAACTATACAATAGCATCTGCTCATAATGATATTTGAGCATTTATCGGACTCTATTAAAACTATCTTGATAAAGAGTCATATTGCAGTTGGAAATTAAGAAAAATATATTTTCTGCCTTTTCAAACTGGAAACACTCAAAAATTACTAATAAAAAATAATAACATTAAATTAAAAAAAAAATGCTTTCTCTTTACCTGTAAAAAACGAGAACCGTAAAATTTACTCGTATAATGTTTCGAAATTTTATTGAGAATAATTCAAAAAAGACCTTACTTATTTTTTGAAATAAGTAAAACATACTTAAAAATAATTATGAGAGAAACTGAAAAAACAAATTATAAAAAAAAGTTGCAGATATACGCATATATATATCATCATCATCATAATCTACCATTTTCGATCCACTGCTGAATGTAGATCTGGAATTTAGGTTTTATGAAGATTTGTGTCACAGCTCTCTAACACGCTGCACTCATGAATTATTTCTTCCACCCCAGCGCAAAACGCATCGAACTATCGTAGAAACTACCACTGCATAAAAGAAAATAAGATATAATTAGATCAGCCGTTTGCACATTAATATCTCATGAAATCGATGAAAGGGTTATTACTAACCCGGCTAGCAATCAAACACATGATTGAAGAGTGGAAGTAACGTTTTAAATGTCCATTAGGGATTTCTCCTTATAAGGTTGCTGGGATAGAATCTATCCCATAATACATTCTGATCCGGATAGATGCTGTCCGAGCCCGTACCTAAATATCAAAGCAATATTGAGCTCAAAATATTTTATTTCCTTTAAAATGGTTAAAAACCGTTCGTTTGTACTCATATCTGAGTCTTAAATCCATCGAAACAAACACGGTAAAATGTACTGTTATTTTAACACAATCAAACAGATTGGTAAATTTAACATTTTTCCGCTTTGTCAATTTTTCGCTGAGTTGGAAATATTCAATTCGTATGATAAATTTACCAATCTGTTTGATTGTGTTAAAATAATAGCATATCTACGTATCCATTGTTATATGGAGTACCAATACCTGCGGTTTATTCTGTCGAGCTGTCTAAATAAAAGACCAGATGTTAAGACCAATAAAGTTATCTGAGCGAAAATATCCAGCAGGTTATCGCCCAGTTAGCTTAACAGGTAAAGCATTAACCTTTAACGCCAAGTATATGGGTTCGATTCCAGGTCTGGCTAATTTTTTGCTGTGTTGGAAATATTCAATACGCTAAAATGTAAATAACTAGAAAATCATATTCGTTGACTAAAAGCTATTCTTGAAGCAACAACAACAACAACAAAAAAAAAAAAAAAAAAAAAGCCAAATTTTCTCTTTCAAGCTTGACTAATTCGGTTATATATAAACGGATGCAAAAATATTGGATCAGGTCACAACGTTCAATGCGGACATAAAACTGTTGAGATGGTCAGTCACTAAACAATGCGATATTTGAAGCGCAGTGGAAGAATTTTTTAATTATTTTATTAAATTTTACTTATTCATTATTTTGACTAGATGCTACTCCTTGTATTCTTATCCTGTTTACATTTTAATATAAATTGAAAGATATGTAGGTGTAGGTACATTTATTGTCTATTTTTTATTCATTGTTAATCCTTAGTGATGTACTGAACACGTATGTATCTTTAATTTAAAATACATTTAAGAAACAACAATTAAAATTTTCAATTTTGAAATATTTACTTTTGACAACCCACTACAATTTTCATTATATGACTTATTTTTTTGGTTCCAATATTCGATTATTTTATTGTATATTATATATGCATATATATATTATTTATTTATTGTGATGCATAAAAATAACTGTACATCTAATTCCGAAAAAAAATAGATACAAAGAATGTGATAACAGAAAATGCACTTCTTTTTGAAAGCCATATAAACATTAACAAACAGTATAATTTTCATAATACACTATATTGCCATTGATTATGGGACACTTGCGATTTTAGACATTTTACTAAATATCTAGAAAAATACATGAGGAATCATCTCGAAACTCTTAGTGTATAAATATAATAGTATACGTCATACATCTCCGTGAAGATTTTTTACCGAAACGCCATAGGGGACCGTCAACAAATTAAAAAAGAATGAATATCTTTTGAATAACCCTGTCAAAACTAATGTAGCAAAAGCGCTCAAACTCTAGATTATGATTGAATGCCTTATTGTAATACACTGTGTTTATTTTTATGCAAATAGCATGCACACTCGCAGAGTAATTAAGGTTTTTATAAAAATGGTCCCAAATTTTTCCAAGTTTTTCCATTATAATTTTCAGAGTTCTGATTATAAAATAAAATTTTTTTCAGAAAATATGACAAATAACATTGCACACAGTACCCTGTAATCAGAATTAAAAGATAATAAGAATTGAATGAAAAATGAGTAGGTTTACTATATAATTTTTTACTGCGCATGCGTCAAAGATATCAAAATTTCATTTGCATATTATGTTAGCTAAATGTATAGAGCAACTTTTGTAAAAGTCTCAAAATCATAGCTTGAAAATTCTGAAAGTAATCGTCTATAGATAAAGGACAAAATCCGTTGTTTCCAAAATGAAGCAAAAAAATGAGGGATTTTATCCAAATGCAGTAGTACATCCCATATTGTGTATTCTATATTGACACTAATCAATGAATATATGGATACAACCCCTCTTGTGTTTGCTTCATTTTGAGAATAACGGATTTTCGACTTATTCAATTGACGATTATTATCAGAATTTTCAAGTTATGATTTTGTGACTTTCACAAAAGTTGCTCTATACACTTAGCTAACATAATATGCAAATTAAATTTTGATACCGTTGACGCATGCGCAGTAAAAAATTATTTAGTAAACCAACTCATTTTTTATACAATTTTCATTATTTTTTAATTCTGATTACAGGGTACTGTGTGCAATGTTGTTTGTCATATTTTCTGAAAAAAATAGTATTTTATATTAAGAACTCTGAAAATTATAAGGAAAAAACTTGGAAAAATTTGGGATCATTTTTATAAAAACCTTAATTACTCTGCGAGTATGCATGCTATTTGCATAAAAATGAACAAGGCTTATTACAATAAGGCATTCAATCACAATCTAGAGTTTGAGCGCTTTTGCTACATTAGTTTTGACAGGGTTATTCAAAAGATATTCATTCTTTTTTAATTTGTTCACGGTCCCCTTTGGAGTTTCGGGAAAAAATCTTCACGGAGATGTATGACTTATACTATTGTATTTATACATTAAGAGTTTCGAGATGATTCCTCATGTATTTTTCTAGATATTTAGTAAAATGTCTAAAATCGCAAGTGTCCCATAATCAATGGCAATATAGTGTATTTATAATATTAGAAATTGAATATTTAGACGTTAGCTTCATGGCAATTTATATTTCTACATTTATCCGAGTAATTTATAAATATTTACATCCCCACTTTGCAGAAAATAAAATTGCCTTAAGATTTTCAATTTCCTGAACTGTCATGTTTCATGTTCGTTAATGCTCTTTAACCTTTTGCTTATTCATCTAAAGTTTTCACAACTAATAAATAAGTACGAAATTTTATTTAATCTGTTGTGGTTTTGATTTAACGAAATTGAGTTTTCCAGTATTATTTTCGTAATTATCGTAACAAGAGGAACCCGTCGAATTTTGACGAAAGTAAATGTTTAAGAAGGAACTGTTTCATCGATTTATAATAAACTTATACAAAATTAGCTGCAGTAAAAAATGCATCTTACAATGATCAGTCTAACTGTCAATCAAATATTATTTAAAGCTAAAATTAGGAAAAAAAATATTACTTCTATAAAACTCAGTTGTCCAAATCATTAAAATTAAACTTTAATCGCATATGCAAAAATATAATAATAAAGCAAAATATAATAAATATCAGTTATTAAGTTGAAGTTATCAATTGAAGCTGTTATGTTTCGTATAAATGCATACGGAATTTTTTTTTTCAAATTGACGGAATTTTGAATTTCACGTGAAATCTAAATCCATCATAATTTTCATCTTCTCAAACTTTACATGCGCACACTTTAATTTTTATCAATATTAAGAGAGAATGGCGTATTTCTGTTGCCACAATTACGAAATTCGTACTAAAACTATAAAGAAATTAATATGTCAAGAATAAATTGAGATACATCTTTTAAACAAATTGCATTTAAAAGTACATATTTTTCTCTATACGTTGGTCTAAAAATTGAAAATGTACCATGTTTAGACGTATAAAATTTGCAGTGCCGAGAATTGCAAAATCGAATTGCGTGTGAAAATGTTGCTATTAGCAAAATGACGTATAAGTTAGGCACAGATACGTTTGGCCTTTATAATATAGATATATTTAAGTAAATTTTTTTATAAAAAAATATTTTATGACAATAATTAATTTTACTTATTATAATGAATTAGTATGATTATAATTTAATGACTTAATTGTTATTATTATTATTATTATTATTATTATTATTATTATTATTATTATTATTATTATTTTAAATTTATTATTATTTTGGGAAATAGTTGTTGCTATCTGTCTAGAGATAAATGAGACATATCTGAATCCTTGTGATACACGGATTTTATTCGTTTTCTCATTGGTCCATGTTTAATGTCCACTTCTGATGCCACGCTGACAAAAAAAATATTAACAACTATAAAAAAATATAACTCAAAAACAAATTGAAATACAGCTTAATTATTAAACAAATTACATTTAAAAGTGCATGTTTTTCAATGGTGTAAAATTTGAAAATGCTCGATGTTTAGAAGTTTAATAATTTACAATACCTAAAATTGTAAAACTAAAATTTCATTTAAAATGTTTATAGTTGGTTATGGAATATTAATGTTCAATCCATGTTGTAAGAAATATATGACTCTGTTATTACGTAAGCTATGTTTTGATTATCATAAAAATGGTGATTTTTATTATTATTATTTTAAATATAGAATTTATTTATAAGTTTAAAATTTTGAAAATATCATTTTACAAATGGTCGTTGTAATTTGGTTAATTATTTTTTTTTTCATTCTGGAAAAACAGCGTTTAAAGTCATTATTATCTCACTGGCTATCAAAGCCTGGGAGCTTATATGCCCGTCCGTTCTCTATGTACGTATGTGCGTAACGAGATAACTCATGATAAAAATATCGGATTCACTTGAAATTTTGTTCATACGTACATTCTGATAAGGCGCTTCCCTGATTAGTTTTTGCAGTTCATTCGATATGTATAAGAGGAGGAAAGGGGGCTCATGCACCTCCCCTTACTTTATATAAGTGTGTTTTTATGCAAAAATATCAGTTATCTTTTAAATTTTAGATATAGGATCACTCTGATAAGGCACCTGATTAGTATTAGGTAATCATTGAATAAATATAAAGGAGAGGAACGGGCGGTTCATGCCTGAAACGGAATTTTCGAACGGAATTAACACTTGGAAATGTAAGTTTGTAATGTACAATTAGTATGCGTAGCCTGTGAGCTCAATGCCATCAGTTTAACTGGGCAATATTCTTTTTTTAATTATCTGTTTAAACTTTTGCATACTCTTAATACTAAAATATAAATTTATCTAAATGCACAGTCAAAAATAATGTACTTAAAAATGAGGACAGGAATAGAATTCAGAAACGAGTACATGATATTTTTAAATATGAATCACAATCTCGATTGAAAATTAAACTTGTGAATGAATATTAAAATAATCTCTTGTTACTCTATTCACATATTAAATATATCGATGGAAATTATTTAGTGAAAGTATATAATTTAATCTCTTCTATCCCAGGATTTCCATTCGGTGATTTCTATTCTTTAACTTGTAAAAAACTAAAATATCTTCTCTTTTACAATTTTACATTACTTCTTAATAGCTGAGTGTCTTCTGCGTTGAAAGTAAACGAATAGTATTCTACATCTAAGCTGAATCCCACATAAAATACGTTTTGTTTTCATCTGAGTTTGCAAAACGCCTAAAAGTTTCCAACAGACAGAGTGACAAAGAAGCTGACAAATTCCATAAGAATTTAACCTTTTTTTGAGGATTTGTAGATTTATTACTTGTTTAAAACTCGTAAATTTGTGATTGCGCTAATTTAGCTCATTGGTTATTAAGCGCATGTTTTAACCATTTAAGTGTCCGGTATAATTTTACATGCATGTTTAACGATTAATAAAGTAATAGCTACAGAAAGTATTGATATGGAGATTTGTATTTTATAATCTTAGATATTTTTTATCATATGCAAATCAAATAAGTAACATTAATAACAATTTTGCCTTAAAGAAGCCTTTGAATGCAAAAACTATGTGACAGAAAACCCCGGTTAGGCCGCTTAAAGAGTTAAGGTTGGTTGTAATTTTAGATCCATATTTTTCAATCTAAACTATTTAGCGCCTAAAAAATCAATTTCAGAAAAGTTATTTCCTTTGTCATTTACAATAGAATTTTGTTTGAAAAAAAATTACAATGAATGAGTATTTGTACTGTTACTTTATCTTCGGAATTGAAGATTATAATGAACATTCTAACGCAAAATACATTATGTTGAGCACTTTAAATTAACGAACTACGTCTTTAAGAAATGTCTTAAGAGTTCGTTGGCGAATAGAGTACATATGTACTCATTCACATCAACACATTCACATTTCACTGTACTCGATGAAAATCTTCGTCATGCACTTGATGAAAACAAAATAAGAAGAGTGAAGCTCTAATGGATTTTAATACGAGCATTAGAAGAAATGAGTACATATGTTTCTCAAATTTAAGCGTTACGTACTCGGCACTGTTATGATATCGGAAAGTACACAACAAAGAATACCTTTTTTAATTATTCAGTTTTAACAATGCTGGACTATCTCATAATACAAAGTTCGGCTAATAATTTCCAGGACTGACATAACTATACGAGAGCAAAGATGGCGCTAATGATTGCATAATGAAGAGCGTTTTCTTGCGCATATGCAGTGCACTCGGTGCCATTCTAAAGTAAGTGGTTCTCGTGGAAAGGTGCATTAAAACGCAGTTCTTAAAGTCCTGTTGTCGAAGTGAAAATGGAGCAAAGAATTAACATTGCGCTCCTGTGAGGCGGTTCTTAGCTTAGCACGGTGTCGTTGAGATGCAGCATCCATCATACTCTCCAACCTAGCACCCGCAGATTTTTTCCTGTTTCCTAAGCTGAAAAATTCGCTGACGGGAACAAGATTTTAGGATGTTGAAGCCATCAAGAAAACTGTAACGTCACTATTCAAGAGCATTCCAGAAGAGGACTTTAAAACGTATTTCCGAAATTTGTACAGCCGAGCACAGACTTGCATTACAGCTCATGGGGATTACTTCAAATCATATTAAATTTCTATGTGTTTAAAAGTTTTATCTTCTGAGTTATTCTATGAGTCCTGGAAATTAATAACCGGACCTTGTAGACCTTTCAATCTCTCTTTTTTATATGTATTTTTCTGCATACGTCAATTTACAAGTTTTCCTTTTTTATTTATTTATTTATTTTTTTTTTTTTTTTTACGGATTTACACGTTTTAGACACCGGAGATTAATAAAAAAAATTTTTAAACAGAAAAAAGTGCCGCGTGTCTATTTGTCTGTCTGTTTGTTTATGTCTGTATGTGTGTCTGTAAACGCTTTATCTCCCAAAAAAATTGAGACAGAGACTAGAAATTCGGTATGTACTTATTATTTAACAATGAAAAGCCTGTTAAATATCAGTAATCTCGATTATATAGAAATATTTTTTGGACTCAGGAAATATTAGTTATGATGAAGGGTACAAAAATTTCTTTGATATTTTTCTATGGATTGAATGTAACAAACAACCCCCCCCCCCCACACACTAAATTTTGCATTAAGAATGAAGTCTATCGGATATTTAGTTGCCGAGATATTTGTAATCATATTTTCCACATTCTTCGATTTTTCATAACCATGTATTTCCGTCAAATTTAAATTCAAAGATAAATTTTAATTGGAAATGAGGCGTTTAACCCATCACAGTAAACTGTTCGTTAATATACATATCTTTTTCTAATTATAAGGATTATTCTTTTATGCAATTCGATTTTATTTTATTATCCTGTCTATCAAAAATCTATCGCCAAACTATAAAATTAAATGCCAATTATTGCTTATCGCGAATGTCACATTTACTGGACATTAAACACTTTACATTTGTTTGTTACGTCATTAAGTGATTTTTAATTTAGTGTTTTATTTGTAGTGTTGTTTATCTTTTGCTATTTTATTTGATATTTCGTTATTAAATATGAAATTTATGCCAATTCGTATAATTTACTAAAAGCTATAATAGTATTTATATTATGTGCCGAAATTGGTCGCTGGGATAATCAAGTAGGGCCCGTAGTTCCGTAACAGACCATTATTATGTGTAAAAATATTTAAATATAACTTTCAATTTTATTTTAAAATTGCGATGCATTTTATAAATAGTTTTCACATTTCTTAGCACTTTCCAACAAAGTTGAAAAGTGCTTATGCATTCGGTGTGTCTGGCCGTGTGTTCGTCTGTCCGCCTGGCCGTCCGGCCGTCTGGCCATCTGTCCGCGCTCTAACTCTCGTAAATATACTCGGATTGTTATGAAATTTTTGGACTTTAATGACTTTTACATTAGCACGAACCCTATCGAAAATGAAATTTCTGCAATGATTATTTTATTTACAGGGACAGTCAAAAGTTTCCATTACTTTACGGCCTGTGGGGAAAAGTCGTTTAAAATAAATTTTAAACGACCGTTAGATGTTACACCGTATCGAATATCTTCAAATTTAAATGTATCTACAAAGTTCATTAAAACATGAATTTTGTAAAGTATGCAAAGAAAAGAATAGGTATCATTCATTTACAGGGCCACACAAAATAATTTCAATACATATTAATAACCTGAGTATTGTTTGAGACATATTTTAATCATGTAAACGACTTCATATATAACCAAATTTGTATGCGTTGCTAAGGATTAATTTTAGTTATTTCATGCATAATACGTACTTAGCATTTACAGGGGTAACAGAAGATTTCAAATAGTATATTCGATCCGAAGTCCTGTATATAATGGAAGATAGCTTGTTAGATGGATGCAATTCATTTTTAATTCTGATATACGCTTTTAATTTTCTCTAGATGCATGCATTTTATATGGTTTATATAAATGCTAATTGTTACACGATTTAGATATACAGGGTTACACAAAAGATCTCGGAAAGGTTACTGATTATGAGCGTAATTTTCTTAAAGTTGGTTTTAAAATATGTTATGCCTTTTTACGATGAAATGCATTTAATTTACTAAGAAACGTTTGAAGAATATAGATAAAATAATATACAGGGACTTGCAAAGAAGTGGATACATAGCCACCTTTGGATGATAATTTCTGGAAATTTGACTTAAGTAGTTTAAAAAGAACTTATTTCTAAACTAAACTTTAGCAAAATACTTTCGTGTATTAAAGGTATTATGTGTTTTACAGGGCTAAACAAAAGTAGTCAAGTATCTTTTCATGTATTAGTACAAATTGCTAGCAGGAAATTTTCAACCAGTTAGTCGTTTTCTTGCTAAACTAAATTTTATCATTATATAGTCTAAATTTACCGACAGATCAAAATCAGGGCATCAAATTCAGGGCTTTTCAAAAGTACGGATATACATATATGGATATGGACAATACTACGTTATTTCTCTGGATAACGAAGTTTTGTTACAGATTTCTAGAAGTGTTGAAATGTGCTTCATAATCTATGCTTAACGCATGATTTTTCTTACTTGTTATTTTCATATTTTATCATATCCATATCCATCATGTGTAAGTATTATGGTGGCCCATAGCGACTAGTTTTTTTTCTTTTAAATATAAAAAATTACTTCAAAATGAAGATCGCTAATTGCAGAAAATTGTAAGTCACTTTTGAAATCCATAAAAAATCTTATACATATATAATCTCAAATACTATTGATCATGATATACAAAAACAATCCAAAAACATAAAAAAGAATTGAACGTTTTGGAGATTGGCTAAATGGCTATTCATTTTTCTCGATGTAATTTGTCAGATTCTGCACCCCCACACTGTAGAAGCGAAAATTGCTTAGTGTTTTTCAATTCCCACAGCTGTCATTCTTATGATCTCTAATTTCCTTATTTATCTAAGCATTCCGTTTTTAATCAAACACTAGGAACTATTATTTTGTTTTACGCGAAATTTTTTTATGAATGGAATTCTGTTTTAGTATTATTTTAAAACCTGTCAATGAAAATACAGGGAAATTCTCCAGTTTAGCGAAGTACATCATTCAACTTAAACCCTTAGTTATGAAGAAAATTCGTTGAACAGAAAATAACTCAAATTAGTTTTTTTATACTAAGAAATATATTTAAAATATTTCAAAATTGGAGATTGCAGAATATTGGAAGCCACTTTTGAAAACCATAAAAAATCTCATATAATCGCAAATACTTACTATAATAGCATACATATGATCTAAAACATTGAAAATATTCAACGTTTGAAGATTGGCTAAACGGCTGTTCGTTTTTCTCCCAGTAATTTGTCAGAATCCACACACCACACTGTAGAAGCGGAAATTGCTTAGTGTTTTTCAATTACCACAGCTGTCATTCTTATGATCTCTTATCTTTTTCTTATTTATTTAAGCTTTCCGTTGTTAATCAAATAGCAGGAACATTTATTTTGTTTTATGCGAATATATTTTATTAATGGTATTCTGTTAGAACATTATTTTTAAATCATTTATTGAAAATACAGTGAAACTTATATTTAAAGAAACCAAATCGTGCTACTTAACCCTTTCCGGCACGGGCAAAAACTGTTAGTAAAATGAAAAATTATCGACTGACACCGGAATTCACGATCGAATTTTTAGATATTTTAAAATCCTAATTTTAATCATTTATTGTAAGAGTAAAATTTTACTAAAATATTAATGGTGCCGATTTCAAGTTTGGAATAAAAATTAGGTATCCAGGACCGGGCACAGTGTGCCGGAAAGGGTTAAACACTTCGTTGTGGAGATAATTCCTTAAACAGAAAACAACTCGAATTCCATTTTTTATAATAAGAAATATATTTGTACTATTTCAAAATTGGAGGAATGCTGCTTGCAGAAAATTGGAGGCCACTTTTGAAATCCATAAAAAAAATCTCATACGTATACAATCTGAAATACTTGCGATCATGGTATATATATATATATATATGATCTAAAACACTAAAATGATTCAACGTTTAGAGGCTGTTCATTTTTCTCCCTGTAAATTTTCAGAATTTACACCCCACAATGTAGAAGCGGAATTTGCTTAGAGTTTTTCAATTTACACAGCTGTCATTTTTATGATCTCTAATCTTTTCCTTATTTATTTAAGCATTCCGTTATTAATCAAACATTAGGAACTATTATTTTGTTTTATGCGAATATTTTTTATTAATGGAATTCTATTTTAATATTATTTTTAAACCTGTCAATGTAAATACAAGGAAATTCTTCTTTTTAACAAAGTACATCATTGAACTTAAACCCTCCGTTAAGAAAAAAATTCGTTAAACAGAAAACAACACAAATTTGTTTTTTTTTTTATAGTAAGAAATATAGTTAAATTGTTTTAAAATTGGAGAATGCTGATTGCAGGATATTGGAAGCGAATTTGGAAAACCATAAAAATTCTCATGTACATATAATCTCAAATACTTACGGTTATGTCATACATGAGATCTAAAATACAAAAAAAATCAACTTTTGAAGATTGGTTAAAGGGCTGTTAATTTTTCTTCTATTAATTTGTCAGAATCTACACCCCACACTGTAGAAAAGGAAATTCCTTAGAGTTTTTCAGTTCCCACTACTGTCATTCTTATGATTCATTCTTATGATGTCTAATCTTTTCTTTATTTATCTAAGCATTCCATTGTTATTCAAACAGTAGGAAAATTTATTTTGTATTATGCGTACATTTTTAATCATAGAATTCTGTTTGAATATTATTTTGAAATCATTCAATGAAAATACAGTGAAACTTCCATTTAAAGAAACATCATCGTGCTACTTAAACAATTTTTTACGAAGATAATTCGTTAAACAGAAAACAATTTGAATTGATTTTTATAATAAGAAATATATTTGTACTATTTTAAAATTGGACGAGTACTGATTACAAAAAATTGGAAGCCACTTTTGAAATCCATAAAAAAAAAAAAAAAAAAAAAAAAAAAAAAAAAAAAAAAATTCATACGTATACAATCTTAAATACTTACGATCATAGCATACATACAATGTAAAACGCTAAAAAGATTCAACGTTTGGAGATTGGCTAAATGGCTGTTCATTTTTCTTTCTTCAATTTGTCAGAATCTACACCCCCACACTGAAGAAGCGAAAATTGCTTAGAGTTTTTCAATTCCCACAGCTATCATTCTTATGATTTTCCTTATTTATCTAAGTATTCCACCGTTAATCAAAAAGTAGGGATATTTATTTTGTTTTATGCGAATATTCTTTAGTAATAGAATTCTGTTTGAGTATATACATACCTATCTATCTATATATATATATATATATATATGTGTGTATATATATATATACAGGGTGCTTCAAAAATGACCGGTATATTTGAAAAATCAATAAAAATTAAACGGGCAGCGTTAGAAATGCACAGTTTGTTGCAATATATTTGAGACAACAGTAAATTTTCAGGCATACAGCTTTCGAAATTTTCAACAACAGATGGCGCAGCAGGCAATTTGAAAGCTACAGTATAAAACGTAATCTGTGAGTTTGCGATTCTCTAAAGCCTCTGTCCGTGCCCGCGAAGACTCTCGCGAGCTAATGCTATTCCTACGGGGAGGCATTTTTGTAATAACTCCTTCGCATTTTGACATTTTTATTTATCTATTTATTTATTTATTTTATTTTATTTAATTTTTTTTTTTTTTTGCATAGTTCAGGTCCCCCTCAAGATCGCTCCTTGATTATATTTTTTGATTTTAGTCACAGGTATTTTCTATAAAGTTACTTTTGCTTCCAAAACCGATTTCGAAAGGGAAAATAACTTTATAAAAAATATCTGCGACCAAAATCGAAAATGTAATCAAGGAGCGATCTTGCGAAGGACCTCATTTATGCAATGCAAAAGAGTTATTTAAAAATGTCAAAATGCGAAAGAGTTATTACAAAAATGCCTCCCCATAGGAACACTGTAAAAAATTGACCCATTTGCTGCAGCGTCACTCCGCAGCCTTTTTAGAATTTCTCTTTTATGACCAATGAGAATGCTTCATAACACATTAAAGTAACCGTTTTCTATAAAAGCGGTGGAGTGACGCTGCATCAAATAGATCAAATCTTTTAGAGTGAATAGCTTTAGCTCGCAAGTGTCTTCGTGGGCAGGGATAGAGAGTTTCAAGAATGGCAAACTCACAGATTGCGTTTTCTACTATAGCTTTCAAATTGCCTGCAGCGCCATCTGTTGTTGAAATTTTAAACTAATTTCGAAAGTTGTATACCTGAAAATTTACTGTTGTCCCAAACATATTGCAACAAACGGTGTATTTCTAACGTTGCGCGTTTAATTTTTATTCAAATATACCGGTCATATATCACTATAATTACTTGCAACAGAGTAACAGATTAGTAAAATTCAAGGTATTTTTGTGAAATCTCATCATAAAATTTTATGACGATTTATGTAAATGTGGCTTCTATGAAATTTTTCATTTTCGAAACTTGAGCAATATTAACTTGAATGTTCAACATTCTACTGTATGTAAATAGCAGTTGAGCTATTTATATGCTATTAATGTTGAGCATAATTTTTATGATTTTTGATGAATTATGTGCACGTCTTTAATATAATAATACAGCCACCCTTTTGAAATTATGTATTAATGTAAAAAATAAAGGACCTATAATTTAAAACCAGATATATTTCTATTTAAAATATACATATGATATTTTTAGACCCTTTCTAAAACCATTGAAAGTCAGTAATAAAAATTAAAAAATCTTCTACTAATTTTGGTAATTTTAGAGGAAACTATTATCCCTACAAATATTACAAGTTTTAAATATCTCGCTTTAACAAAAAAAAATATATATATAATAAAATTTCTTTATTAATGAAATTATATATATGTCCAGTAGTTTTAAGCTACATATTTTTTAATCATAAAATGTTGAATATTCGAATACTTGAATAATTTTATGTCTGATGCGTCCTTAATTCTTCGATATGATAGCATTTTGAAATGAGCTTAACAGGTATGCAATTAATCTAAATTTAATCTAAATAACGTATGTTTCAGTGAATGCATTTATAGGACTTCTCCAAAATGAATTAAATAGCTGGTGCAGTTACTAATTGAGAATTAATTATCACTATTCAGTCCTTGTCAGGTTTCAAAATACGGTTCAGAGAAACAGTGTCGCGTAAAGTTTCGCCTTTAAATATGCGTATGACATTTTGTTGGCATAATTTAGAAATGAAATTTATTTCATTAAAAATAAATTTTGTCACTATTTTTATTCGATAATTTCATTTTATTAAGTATTATGTAAAATCCAATTCCTATGCTTTGTCAATATTTCTATCTGAATAAATACAAATATCAGGAAAACAGATTATTGTCTTATTTTGAGAATATTAATGACTTCTGCTAACTAGAAAAGCGCACTATCATATTTTTTATAAATATATTAGTAAAAAAATTTATAGTATCTGTGTTTTGTATCTATCTTTTAATATCTCGTTTATCCGTCTTCAAATGACTTTAATTTATTTTTATGCTAAACTGAGTATTAAAAAAAAAACATTAAGCAAAATTTATGAAAATAAAAATAAAATGATTGCTAATTGGAATACAAAGTGTTGCAAAATTATAAAATTTTACGAGCATTAAAGTGAATTTAACATTTCTTTCATTGTCTGAGATCTTCACCAAGAAAACACCCATACACTGTTTCCAAACAGAGTGAAACCGTCTCGAAATTCAAAAGTTCATTATATTACGAAATAACAATTGCTTTAATGAAAAATAAACAGGAATACATCCATTGCCAATATCTATCCAACAAAAATTAAAATAAACAATGAAATAGTTTAACGAAGGAGAATCCCGAACACGTGACCTCCAGTTGAAAAGTAAAAGATGAATAAAACTAGTTGTAAAATATTATTTTACGCGTGTAACTATTTTAAAACTGTATTAAATAAATTACAAATATATTTGGAATAGTTTTAGGCTCCATATTTTTAATCACAAAATGCTGCAAATACTTGAATAATTAAATGACTGATGCGTCCTTAATTCTTTAATTTATTAGCATTCTGAAATCAACTTAACAGATACCTAATTAATCTAAATTTAATCTAAATAATGTTTATTTCAGTGAATGCATTTATAGAAATTCTCGAAAATGAATTAAATAGCTACTGCAGTTACTAATTCAAAATTAATTAACTATCCAGTCCTTGTCATAATTCAAATTACGGTTTAGAGTAATAGTGTCACGTAAAGTTTAGTCTTTAAATATGCGGTTGAAATTTTGGTGGAATAATTTACAAATAAAACTTATTTCATTAAAGGTAAATTTTGTCACTATTCTTTTTCGGTAACTTAATGTTATTAATTGTTATATAGAATCCGATTCCTATGCTTATTGAAAATTTCTATCTTTTTAAATTCAAAAACCAGGGAGAAAAAACGATTATTGTCATATTTTGAGAACATTAATAACTTCTGCTATCTGGAAAAACTTATTATCATTTTTATAAGTATATTAGTAAAAAGGTTGCTTTTTTATTTTATTTTTTGTTTTGTATTAATGTCGGCCAATTATCTACACTGTGGGATACAGGCCCTAAGGGGTGGGATGCCCTACGTGGGGTCTTTCTAAGGGAACCTAAACCGTATTTAGGCAAGGTTAGAAAAAAACCACGGAAAACTCTGAACGGTTACGCCGACGGTCGCGAATGGGCTCGAACCCAGCACCTACCGTCTACCAGTTTGGAGGTCAGAACCTCGTGGCCACTGGTGTGGGCCTAATATAAAGGTTGCAATATCTATGTACGGAATCTATCTTACATTATCTCGTTTTTCGTCTTCAAATGAGTTTAATTTAGTTTTATGCTAATCTGAATATTAAAAATAACGCAAACATTAAACAAAAATTTCCAGAAATAGACATGAAAACAAAAATTAATTTATTACTAAATGGTGTACAAAATGTTGCAAAATTTAAAAACTATACGAACATTAAAATAAAGTTAAAAAATTCAACATTTTGATCTTTGTCTGCGATTTTAATCAGGAAAACATCTTTATAGTGTTTCTTGGCAGAGTAAAACCGCCTTGAAATTAAAAAAAAAAAAAAAAAAAAAAAAAAAAAAAAAATCATTACATTACCAGTGAACTCTTTCTTCAAGCAATAATAAGCAAGAAAACATGCATTACAAACATCTACTTAATAAATATTAGAATAAACATTGAATTGGTATTGAAGAAGAATCGCCAACGTGATCTCTCATTGAAACGTAAAAGAGGAATAAAACGAAATATTATAAATTAGTTTAACACGTGCAACTATTTTAAAACTGCATTAATGAAATTACAGATATTTTCAGTAGTTTTAAACTAGATATTTTTAAATCACAAAATGTTGAAAATACCAGTAGTTGAATATTTTATAACTGATGCGTCCTTAATTATTCGATTTAATAGCATTTTGAATTGAACTTAACAGGCATGCAATTAATATAAATTTAATCCAAATAATGTTTGTTTCGTGAACGCATTTATAAAACTTATCCCAAATGAGTTCAATAGCTACTGCAGTTACCAATTCAAAATTAAGTATGACTATCCAGCCCTTGTCAGGTTTCAAATTATGGTTCAGTATAATAGTGTCGCGTAAAGTTTAGTTAATATGCAGATGACATTTTGGTGGAAAAATTTAAAAATAAAACTTATTTCATTAAAGATAAATTTTGTCATTATTGTTATTCTGTAATTTAATTTTATTAAGTATTATGTAAAAACGAATTCCTATGCTTATTAAACGTGTTTATATGCATAAATACAAAATTCAGGAGGGAAAAGCGATTTTTCTCTTATTTTGAAAACATCAATGACTTCTGCTAACGAGAGAAGTAGAAAGGTTACAGTATCTATACTAGAATTATCATTAAAATAATTTACAAATTGAATACAATACCGTAAGCTTACTCAGAGGCCTTAAGAAACCGAAAAATAGTTTATTTGAGTCTATAGGATTTTTGTTGTTGTTGTTGTCTTCAAAAGGATTAATTTTTTGAATTTATGTAAATAATAGCTATTGGCTTCAAGGAAATTAATTTGTTTAATATTAGACCATAAAAACAGATTTGTTTATTTTTACGTTTAAAAGATTTAGTGAAAGATTTTATTTTATCAAATGTTGATTATTCTCTGTTAGTGATTTGGTGACTGTTATTTCGTTTTTATGAATTAATAAAAGCTTTAGTATGTCTGCCTATCTTTAAAATGCAATTTTAGGTTACAAATTAGCTACTATTTCTTTATCAATATTATTCGATTTGATACATTTTTATAAATCTGTCATTTTAGCTTCCTAAATCAGTTTGAATTTTGTTTCTATCTGACTCAGAACTTTGATTACAGGCAGGTTTAGAATTAGTCCTATTAATTTTAAAAACTTTTTTCTTTCCTGCTTTTTCTCAAAATGTGAGTTTTAATGTTTTTCTTTATCAAAAAACATCATTTAAATAGAAAAATTATAATTGCAACTTAAAGAAACTTTAAAATAAATGAATCCTTGCGAAACATCAAGTAGACGATTTTTTTGGAGAGAGGGGGGGGGGGGTCGAACGTCTGTAGTAGCGACATCGCTTTTTGTTGGACCTGCATATTAATCGACAATAGTGACGTCATATGCATACTTTTCTGTAGATATTGTTTAGGACGTATCGTAAATGTGGAATTCATCAGCGAATTCGAGTGACATTATTTTATATAAAATAAAAGTTTACATTTCAAGTTTTAAATCTGAAATATGTTTCGTATTATAAATATTTATATACATATACTTTTCCCATCGACAAAACAAATTTTGAAAAAAATTCGAAATTCCTGTTTTCTATTTTTTTTTTTTTTTTTTTTTTTTTTTTTTTGTCAATTAATAATGAAATATTCTTCTCCTAATACAAAAAAAATTCATTCAGTGCACTATTTTTCTATTAAGAAGAACCAGGAAGTATCTTTTAAAATTAAATTTCATTTTTTTTCTTGTGTGTGTTTTCGAAAAAACAAAATGATTTTTCTTTTTCTATTCATAATCTTTTTTTAATAGTGCATATTATTTTTAGTGAAAATTCGGTAATTTTTACAATATTAAAATTTTCCATTTTTTTAATACTCAAAATATCTATGTAATGTTAAAAATAAAAATTAATTAAAACGGTAGTTATATTTTCCATTCTTTCAATTTTAGAAGGTTTATCTTTTCTCGCAAACAAAATTTTCTGAACGCGTTTGCATTATACGATAATTGATTTATTATACGTAAGTAATCACTTTTTTGTACTTAAATTTGCATGGAGTTTTTATTTTCTTCCTCCATATAAATAAAATTAATTAATGTTTATGTTTCCCCGTTCCTTAATAAATTTATTCATTATCATGAACCAGAAACATGTAAATGAACTTAAATTATGAGTTCATTTATTATTTTGTAGTGTTTCCTGTAAGAAGAAAAAAGTTTAGAAAATGTAAGGAAAAATCAGTGTAATGTGGCGAAATAATTGCATTCATATAGTGCAGTGATGATTTAACAATCTTTAAAAAAACCACATTCTGCACAAAGTCTATCAAAATTGCTCTTAAAAAATAAACAGTAATTTTAACAAATGCATATAAAATTTGCTTAAAGGACCATCTATACGTCAAAACAAGACCAAACTTTGTTATTTTTCAATTGCAATACCCAAATTTAACAATAAATTTGACAGATCGGATTAAAAAAACTTCAGAAACGAAATTTTAGAAATTTTGGGTGAAAAGTTTTTGTATTATAAGCATTTTAAATTTAGATTTTTTAATATTAATTATAATTTTTTTCATATTTTAGTAATATTTTTTGAAAAAATATCTCAAAGTGATACTTTTGGTATGGTTATAATAATAAGAAAAATGAACATAAAAATAATATAATATATTCCATATAAAATGAAAAATATATATAATCTGAAGTACAAATTATGACATGAATATTCGAAAAATATGTGAATTGCCGCCAAAAAATATTTTTCATAGATTTATTTTTGTTATATCCAGCGTTATGAGAATTCTCAATTTCAAGTTTTTATTCCAAATAATATTTGCATCATGATTAATAAACTTCAAAATGTTGTTTGAAGAGTATAGTTATATACAGGGTGTTTCTAAATTCATGGTACAAATTTTAAGGGGTGATAGTACACATCAAGACAAACAATATTAAGTAGGAAACTAAGGGTCCCAAAAGTTTTCCGAAGGAGATAGGCGCCATTAAAGTTTAGGGTCCAAAAATTCAAATGATTATAAAATACAAAAAATTAGTCGATTCATTTGCGGTTTTCACTAAAACTATTCTTTACGTCAGTATTGTCTTGAAAATAAATTATAAAGATAAATTTCAAAAAATGCCGATATAGGGCACGTTAGACTTTAGAGTAACGAACAACTATTTTTTACCATTATTTTTTGCATCTCATAAATTTTTTTAGAAGCTTAGACATAAACTTAAATTTTGAGCTCAGAATCTAAATAGGTGAGAGTGGTTAAGTAGCGCGAACTGAACTGTGGAGGAAGGTCCAAAAATTCAAATGATTATAAAAAACAGAAAAATTGGTCGATTCGTTTGTGGTTTTCACTAAAACTATTCTTTATGCCAGTATTATCTTAAAAATAAATTATAAAGATAAAATTCAAAAATTGCCGATAGAGGGCGCTTTAGACTTTTGAGTAACGTACAACTATCTTTTATTGTTATTTTTTGCATCTCATAATTTTTTTTTAGAAACTTAGAAATAAACTTAAACTTTGAGATGAAAATCTGAATCATTGGGAGTGGTTAAGTAGCGCAAACTGAACTGTGTTCAATGGGGGTGGGGAGGTTCAAATTTCAAATGATTATAAAAAACGGAAAAATTGGTCGATTCGTTTGCGGTTTTCGCTAAAACTATTCTTTATGTCAATATTTCCTTGAAAATAAATTTTAAAGATAAATTTAAAAAATTTCCGTTAGAGGGCGCCTTAAACTTTAGAGTAACTGACAACTATTTTTAACCATTATTTTTTTTTACTGATTAAATGCTTCCAAAAGTTTAGACTTAGATTTTGAGCCCAAATTCTAAATCGATGGGAGGGGTTAAGAAGCGTAAACTGAACTGTGTTCAGGAGTTGAAATATTACCCTCCCCACCTCTCGAACATAGTTCCATTTTCCGCTACTTAATTACTCACAACGATGCGTATTTTGACCTCAAAATTTAAGTTTGAACTTTTACAAGCATTTAATTAGGTATAATAAACAATGATTAAAAATAGTTGTTGGTTGTCCTAAAGTTTAAGGCGCACTCTCACGGAATATTTTAAAAGATAGCTTTAAAATTTATTTTCGAGGAAATATTGACATAAAGAGTAGTTTTAGCGAAAACCGCAAACAAATCGACCAATTTTTCCGTTTTTTATAATCATTTGAAATTTGAACCTCACCACCCCCATTGAACGCAGTTCAGTTTGCGCTACTTAACCACTCCCAACGATTCAGATTTTTATCTCAAAATTTAAGTTTATGTCTAAGCTTCTAAAAAATTTTTATGAGATGCAAAAAATAAAGGTAAAAAATACTTGTACGTTACTCCAAAGTCTAAAGCGCCCTCTATCGGCAATTTTTGAATTTTATCTTTATAATTTATTTTTAAGATAATACTGACTTAAAGATTAATTTTAGTAAAAATCGCAAATCAATTGACCAATTTTTCCGTATTTTATAATTATTTAAAATTTGAACCCTCTCCCCCCCCACAGTTCAGTTTGCGTTACTTAACCACTCCCAACGGTTTTGATTTTGAGCTCAAAATTTAAGTTTATGCCTAAGCTTCTACAAAAAAGTAATGAGATGCAAAAAATAACGGTAAAAAATAGTTGTTCGTTACTCCAAACTCTAAAGCGCCCTCTATCGGCATTTTTTTGAAATTTATCTTTATATTTTTTTTTCAAGATAATACCGACATAAAGAATAGTTTTAGTGAAAACCACAAATGAATCGACCAATTTTTCTGTATTTCATAATCATTTAAATTTTTGGACCCTAAACTTTAATGGCGCCTATCTCCTTCGGAAGACGTATGGGACCCTTAGTTTCCTATTTAATATAGTTTGTCTTGATGTGTATTATCACCCCTTAAAGTTTGTACCATGAATTTAGAAGCACCCTGTATATACATACACACACACACACACACACACACATATATATATATATACAGGGTGTATCTAAACTACTGGGCAAAACTTTAAGGGGTGATAGTACACATCAAGAAAAATAATATTAAATGGGAAACTAAGGGTCCCAATCGTCTTCCGAAGGAGATAGGCGCCATCAAAGCTTAGGGTCCAAATTTTGAAATGATTGTAAAAAACGGAAAAATTGGTCGATTCGTTTGCGGTTTTCACGAAAACTATTCTTTATGTCAGTATTGTCTTGAAAATAAATTATAAAGATGAATTTCAAAAAATGCCGATAGAGGGCGCTTTAGACTTTGGAGTAACGAACAACTATTTTTTTCCGTTATTTTTTGCGTCCCATTAAATTTTTTTAGAAGTTAAGACATAAACTTAAATTCTGAGCTCAAATTTTGTGGTTAAGTAGCACAAACTGAACTGTGGTCGATGGTAGTGGGTAGGTTCAAATTTCAAATGATTATAAAAAACATAAAAATTGGTCAATTCATTTGCGGTTTTCAATAAAATTATTCTTTACGTCAGTATTATTTTGAAAATAAATTACACAGATAAATTTCAAAAATTGCCGATAGAGGGCGCTTCAGACTTTGGAGTAACGTACAACTAGTTTTTACCGTTATTTTTTGCATCTCATTAATTTTTTTAGAAGCCTAGACATAAACTTAAATTTTGAGCTGAAAATCTGAATCGTTGAGAGTGGTTAAGTAGCGCAAACTGAACTGTGTTCAATGGGGGTGGGGAGGTACAAATTTCAAATGATTATAAAAAACGGAAAAATTGGTCGATTCGTTTGCGGTTTTCTCTAAAACATTCTTTATATCAGTATTTCTTTGAAAATAAATTTTAAAGATAAATTTCAAAAAATTCCGTTAGAGGGCGCCTTAAACATTAGAGTAACCAACAATTATTTTTAACTGTTATTTTTTTTTATCTAAATAAATGTTTTAAAAACTTAGACTTAAATTTTGAGCTCAAAATCTGAATCGTTGTGAGTAATTAAGTAGCGAAAAATTGAACTGTGTTCGGAGGGTGGGCAGGGTAACATTTCAACTCCAGAACACAGTTCAGTGTGTGCTTCTTAACCCCTCTCAACGATTCAGAATTTGAGCTAAAAATTTAAGTCTAAGCTTTTGCAAGCATTTAATTAGATACAAAAATAACAGTTAAAAATTATTGTTGGTTACTCTAAAGTTTAAGACGCCCTCAAACGGATTTTTTTTAAATTATTTTTAAAATTTATTTTTAAGTAAATACTGACATAAAGAATGTTTTTAGAAAAAACCGCAAACGAATCAACCAATTTTTCCGTTTTGTATAATCATTTGAAATTTGAACCTTCCCACCCCCATTGAACACAGTTCAGCTAGCGCTACTTAACCACTCTCAACGATTCAGATTTTCAGCACAAAATTTAAGTTTATATCTAAGCTTTAAAAAAATTTAATTAGATGCAAAAAATAACGATAAAAACTAGTTGTACGTTACTCCGAAGTCTAAAGCGCCCTCTATCGGCATTTTTTGAAATTTATCTGTGTAATTCATTTTCAAGACAATACTGACGTAAAGAATAATTTTAGTGAACACCGCAAATCGATTGGTCAATTTTTATGTTTTTTATAATCATTTGAAATTTGAACCTACCCACTCCTATTGAACACAGTTCAGTTTGCAATACTTAACCTCAGGTTTTGAGCTCAAAATTTAAGTTTATGTCTAAACTTCTAAAAAAATTTATTTAGATGCAAAAAATAACGGTAAAAATTAGTTGTTCGTTATTCCAAAGTCTAAAGCGCCCTCTATCGGCATTTTTTTAAATTTATCTTTATAATTTATTTTCAATACAATACTGACATAAAGAATAGTTTTCGTGAAAACCGCAAACGAATCGACCAATTTTTCCGTTTTTTATAATTATTTCAAATTTTGGACCCTAAACTTTGATGGCGCCTATCTCCTTCGGAAGACGTTTGGGACCCATAATTTCCCATTTAATATTATTTGTCTTTATGCGTACTATCACCCCTTAAAGTTTTGCCCAGTAGTTTAGATACACCCTGTATACCGGGTGTCCTGAAAAGGACTGAATGATTTTAAAAATCAATAACTTGCAAACTTTTACAGATATTTAAAAAATTCTTGCACGAGAATCATTTCAAAGGTCAAAAGTTTTTTTTCCTGCGATTCTGGATTTTAGTTCGAATTACAAACAATGGATGGCGCTGAGAGCGCTAGGTGCGGTGTTGAGATGGATATTGACGTCACTTGGTACTGAAGCAAAATAAGGAGTTAAAGGCTGTGGAGTGGGTCTCGTTTGACAATGCAATCTTGCTCTTAGTGCCCGATTTTGAACTTTTGTTTATTTGTTTTTATTGAACAACATACATTTGACCTGTGGACTCGACATGAAGACCGATTTTGGACTCAGTCATAATTTCAGTGAAATGTGTTGTTGTCATGGAAATAAAAATCCTTTTATATAATAGCAGCGATTGGAAACTGGAAATGAATTTAACGAGCAGCATAGGAGTTTTGCAGACGATTTTACATTTAAGAAAGCCGTATTTTCTCGGATTAAATTACTTTTTATCATCTAATTTAAAGAATACTTTGTGCATCATATTTTAAAATAAAGTGAAACGATTTAGTAGTTTTTTGTTGTTGTTGTTGTTAAAAATTAATCAATTTTGCTATTTTAAAAAAAAATTATATTCTAAGAAATGCTAGTTTGTTTTAAAGAAGTTCTTTAGTAGAGTTTTATGTATGTTGTAAAAAAATTGCGGAAATGGTTTATTCTTTAGAACAAAGAATATTCATAGTATAAACATTGAAAATTTGGTGCAATAGCTGTTGCACTCTTTTGTAAAAATATTCAAAAACAAAATTTATTGCGATTATGCATATTAAATTCATGGTAATAGGTAAATAATACTACCTCCACCTTAAAAGAGCCATAATCATAATGACAACCTAGAAACATCACCTATCATTGGATATCATTGAATTAGTCACGCAGAATAGATTTTAATAGAATGAAGAAACATTTATTAATATCCTTTTAAGCTTTGATTCGCTTTTCATAAAACTTTAAATGAGTAACGAAAATTCTGCAACGAGTATATATATTATAATATAATTCAAAGCTGTTGGGTAGTTTTTGCGCTATTATGTGCAAACAGATAAAAGAACATTCCAGATGACGAATATAGGAGCTACATATATAATTATCTTCACAGAACATAGTGTAATGGCATAGATCTGAGTGTCTGTGTAAATAATCATGAATTATGCATAGTTTGTTTACAATACCCAACACGGCATAATAAATCTTATTAAGATATATCACTTACAGACCAATTCAATTATTTCAACGCAAGTTAGAGTTTGAAAGACAGGCAGGCAGACGGCAAAAGAATGAAGCAAAAAGATGAGGGGCTGTATCCATATTCCATTGTTTAGTGCCTACACAATATTGCACGTACAACTATATTTAGGTAAAACCCCTGATTTTTTGCTTCCTTTAGGAATAACGGATTTTGAGTTGATTCTATAGGCTCCCATTTTCAGAATTTTCAAGCTATGTTTTTGAAACTTTTACAGAAGTTGCTCTATACATTTAGCTAACACAATATGCAAATGACATTTTGATATCCTTGACGCATGCGCAATGAAAAATTATTTACTAAACATACTCATTTTTCATACAATTTTCATTATTTTTAAATTCTGATGACAGGGTATTGTGTACAATGATGTTTGTCATATTTTCAGAAAAGAACATTATTTTATAATAAGAACTCTGCAAATTATAAGCAAAAAACTTGGAAAAATTTAGGACTGTTTTTATAAAAACCTTAATTTCTCTACGAGTATACATGCTATCCTTGTAAAAATTAACACAGTACATTACAATAAGCCAATTAATCATAATGTGCAGTTTGAACGCTTTTGCTACATTAGTTTTGACAGGGTCATCCAAAAGATCTTCATTATTTTTCAATTTGTTGACCGTCCCCTGTTTGATTTCGGGGAAAACTCTTCGCGAAAATATGTGACGCGTACTATTTTGTTTACACACCTGGAGTTTCAGCACATTCCGATTCATATTTCTTTCATTACTTAAAAATAATTACTTAATTACCAATTATGCTTAACTTTTGGACACCAGTGTACATATAATTGTAAAATTGTACATATAGTTGTATGTGTAATGTTTGTCATACATAACACCAGAAAATTTTAATTACAATCTGATATAGTTTGTTTTTGTTTTACGAAAATATAAGAGTCAATAAATATATAGAATTTGTTTGATTTCTTTCTTTTTTTAATGTTACCAAGTAAGTATTCATAATAAATCAACTTTTAAAAGCTTATCAAGTTATATTTACACAGTATGCATTTTATGCGTTCACTTCTCTCACAATTTAATTAAGACTCACTGTACACTTTTAAAACGAAAGAGTGGATTTAGCTTCTCAGGAAAGAGCTGTAAACTTATTGAATAGTGAATGAGTTGTTTTTCTAAATGCTTTACATATCTTGATTTAGATTGCTTATTTAAATAACTCATTTTTATTCAAATTGCTTAAAAACAACTCATTCACTAGAGTTATTTCAACTCTTTATGAGAAACTGCTTTTCAAAACGCGAGATGAGCGAATTTTGGCTCAATTTGAGTTATCTTTTGGCTCTCATTTTAATGGAGTATGGTACATAGTGGCCTCATAATAAAAAACCGCGATTGATCAGCTGCAAACATATTATTGTCATCAAATTAAAGAAAAATACCTCAAACTTTTCAGGAATAAATATAGAAGCGTATGTAAATGATTTATTAAAAAATAAATTTGAGAAAAATAGAGCAACAAGAGTAAAAGCATATAGTATTGCAAAATAAGAGAAAAGAGAGAGAATTATGAATTGCATCTTACATAAACAACCTTAGTTAATAAAATTATTGCATCTTACACCAGTTCTAAAAAATTCTTAAAATGTAATTATACACGTTTTTTTCGCATATATGACAACTGGCTTATATATATATATATATATATATATATATATTAATTGCGTTGTATACGCCTAAACTGAATTAAGCAAATTAGAATATTTCTGAGCAATGTGAAAATCAGAAGTTAAAGTACCATAAAAATAATCTTTGATTATTAGATTACTGTAAAATATTTTGTACAAAATATCACTTTATATGTTTATTTCGAACATCATCGGTAAAACACTAATGTATATCAATGCATTAGAATAAGTCAAAAATAAATCAATCACTTGAATAATAAGTAGAATTTGCAATTTCTATAAATGAGAAAAATGCTTCCGTTTTACATAATAAGTTTAAAATAAGATGGAAGATATCAAGAGAGAAACCAACGCAGAATGCGCACGCCTGCGTTTATCGTTGTTTATCTTATTTGAGTAGCTTTCAAAATATGTCAGATGCAGAATATTAATGGCTAGTATGTCAGATTTGTTAAAAGTAGAAACCAAGAGCAATATAGCATGTTAAAAGACAATTTAACTGCAATGAAATATGATAGAATGTGGGTTTTTTATGTTTAAAGTAAGACTATATCTAAATGATTAATGAGTTTTACAGATTAATCTTACATATATTTTATTCTTATACAATAAATTTTATTTATATTTTGTCATAAGTTTGAAGAGATTAATGTTTGATATTTATAGAGTTATATCAACGATTAATATAACTTTTATATAACTGAATTTAGCTTCCTGTGTATTTTTTACAAAGTTTGTTACATGTCGGAAATTGCACATCAAGCGTATCAAATCAGGCGCGTTCGTCATATAACGAAGTTAAAAAAATATTCAGATCTTGGTGTAATAGTATACAGTATTTCGGATAGAGTAAAGTAGCCGAAATCTTTTGTGTGTCCCAGTAAATATTATCTGCTTTCTAATCATCAGTAACATATATTAGTTTCTTAAAATTTTATACAGCTTTATACATTTAGAAAGAGACCAAATTAATGTTCCCCCTATACCATTATGTAACGGAATACTTTTGTGTGGCCCTGTAAAAAATAACAAATATCCTTTGTTATATAGAAAAAACAAATACATCACAGATTGTACAGAATATATGGTAAAGTATATACTTCATAAATGCACTTCAAATCTATGTTCGAAAGTGTGCAATATCATAAAAATGCATTTGGAACTTTTTTCCTCATTGATTGTATTGCAACGGAATACTTTTGTTTGTCGCTGTAATTCAACTATACATCCAATTTTTATAAAATTTGAAATGACTCGACAAAATTATGAAATAATTATTTATTTTAAATTTCAAACGATTCGGATGGGTAGTTTTTGAGTTGTTACATGCGGGCAGGCGGACGGACTAAACGAAAACTATAGGAACTATGTATTTGCATAATTACAAGCACACTTAAAAAAGAAAAGCAAAACCCTGAGATTTTTAATCGCATATAAGAAAATTTTTTTGTCCTCCGCTATTTATCCAATATGAGTATGTATTCAATATAAATATTAAAATATATTTTATAACTTTTGTGAACTATCGGCTATCCTAACTATAGAAAAAATCAAATTATCCTATGAAGGATGCAATATAATTAAAATTAAGATTTTCATTTATACGAATGTCTGTAAATGACATAATAATTAAAACTACATAAAAATTACAAGGATGATGTCAGGTTTAACAAAATCAAGAACCTCAAAGCTGATTTAGATACTTCTCGTTATTGTGTTTACACATCTAGAAGAAAAATAAATTTTTTGCCTTGAAAACCGCCTTCAAAGAGGAATCATAACGTAGCTCCATTAAAAAACCTTTTTCATGCTTTAAAAATTTTGGAATTACTAAGAGTCTTCTTCAAAAACATTTAAATTTACAACCTGGAGACCTCACGATTCAGATTAGTGAGAATTGTTCTACTAAAATTATTCTACATTAAATTTGTGATAAATAAAATCACACTTATAAACAACGTCATTTATATCTATTCCTGTTTACAGCACGTTTAGAATGTCTGAAATTTCAGTCTATTAACATTAAACCCATTGCAACAAATTATGCAATTAAAAGGTAAAAAACTATCTGTACAAATATACTGACATTTTTTCTTTAACTGATATAGAATAAATTATACTTCTAGGCATACTTCAACCATAATACGAAAAAATATAACTTTTTTAACTAAATGACATTCCTAAAATGATTCATTCTAACTTGAAGAACATTTCCCAATTGTAAATTTACGGATTGTCGTATTTAATTATAGCGTTAAGAGCCCACAATACTCACAGAAAAAGTACGCAAAAAGACCCGGATGATTATGTAAAGTCTGTGGGAGCGTTCTTTTCTAATATCTCGCTCAAATTTTAATATTTTTACATGATCTTTTTTGCATAGGCTAACTTAGGACGATCTACAACCGGGCTAGTTTTTACTTTTTCGATTTTGCTCATATATATTTTTTTATATTATGATAGTTTCAATTTTAGAACCGGTATAAACCGGTTAAAAAGGTATAAACCGGTATAAACCGGTTTTGAAAGTTAAAATATTTTTTTAAAAAACATCTGAAACCAAAATCGAAAAAGTAAAAACTAGCCCGGTTGTAGATCATCCTAAGCTAGCCTATGCAAAAAAAATCATGTAAAAATATTAAAATTTGAGCGAGATATTAGAAAAGAACGCTCCCATAGACTTTACATAATCATTCGGGTCTTTTTGCGTACTTTTTCTGTGACTATTGTGGGCTCTTAACAACATTTTTTACACAGAATGTCAAAATAAAATGATTGCCGAACTCATTAACGTAAAAGGTGTGTAAAGTATGCTAAATACTGCATAGAAAATAAGATGTATAATATTAGGTTGAGCAAAAAGTTCTGAGAAATTTTAAATCAAATAGTCACCAGAAATTGTATCGTATATAGGAATACTGCAGTACTTCTACAAATAGACCAGGAGCCGGCCGTCGATTTTCCTATGTATAAGATACAAGAGAAATTTGGCCGGCATAAGAAAGCCCTAACAAAGGCCTATAGGGAGCCACCTTTTTTAGCACTTTCCAACAAAGTGCTTATGCATTCGGTTTGTCTGGCCGTCTGGCCGGACGGCCATCTGTCCCCGCTTTAACTCCCGTAAATATACTCGAATTGCTATGAAATGTTTTTACGTTATTGAGGTTTACCCTAGCACGAACCCTATTGAAAATGAAGTTTCTACCATGATTACTTTATCTACAGAGAGAATCAAAAGTTTCCCATTACATTACGGCCTATGGAGAAAAATCGTTAATATACTCGGATTGCCATGAATTTTTAGGACGTTATTGACGTTTACCCTAGCACAAGTCCTATCGAAAATGAAGTTTTTACCATGATTAATTTATCTACAGGGCGAATAAAAATTTTTCCTTTACATTACGGCCTATGGGGAAAAATCGTTAATATACTCGAATTGCCATGTAATTTTAGGACGTTATTGAGGTTTACCCTAACACGAACTCTACTGAAAATGAAGTATCTACCATGATTAGTTTATCTACATAGAGAATCAAAAGTTTCCCATTACATTACGGCCTATGGGAAAAAATCGTTAATATACTCGGATTGCCATGAAATTTTAGGACGTTATTGACATTTACCCTAGCACGAACCCTATTGAAAATGAAGTTTCTATAATGATTAGTTTATCTACAGGGCGAATCAAATTTTTCCATTACATTACTGCCCATGGGGAAAAATCGTTAATATACTCGGATTGCCATGAAAATTTAGGACGTTATTGACGTTTACCCTAGCACAAGTCCTATCGAAAATGAAGTTCCTACCATAATTAGTTTATTCATTTACAGGGCCACACAAAAGAATTCCATTAGATAATGGTAAAAGGGGGAAATGTGTGTAACATATTTTAAATATATTAAGCTTTTTCAAGTATAATAAAATTGATATATGTCACTGAAGCTTAATATAAATTATACGCTACTGTCTTGCATAATATGAAGTACATAGCATTTACAGGGCCATACAAAAGATTTCAAATAGTATATTCTTTCCAAAGTACCGTATATGTGTCCGATGATGGCTGATGGAGGGATGAAATGCATTTAAATTATGATATTCTGGTTTATATTTCGCTAAATATATGCACATTATATGGTGTGTATATATGTTATAGTTGATATACAGGGCTACCCAAAAGAGCTCACCAACGTTGCTGAATATGAGCGTAAATTATTTAAACGTGGTTCTTAAATAAGCTATGAATTTTTACGCTGAGCTGCATTCAATTTACTGAGAAATGTTTGCAGAATATAGATAAAGGCATATACAGGGCCACGCAAAGAATTCGGTACATGGACGCCTATGATTGATGATTTATGAGAATGTGATTTCAGTTGTTTTAAAAATGTTTGAGTTTACAATAAATTTTAGCCTAATGCTTACGTGTAATAAAGGTACACTGTAAACTACAGGGCCGAACAAAAGTATTCGAGTATGTTTCCATCTAATAGTATGAATTGCTGAAAAAGAAATTTCAAGCTACTGGGTATTTTCTTGCTAAGTTAAATTTTCCCATTATATGAACTGACATATGAAATACAGGGATGCTCTAATGTACTGGAATACATATTTGGGTATATTTGGCTATACACTATTATTTCCCTAAATAACAAAATTTTGTTAAAGATTTCATTAAATGTTGGAAAGTGCTTCATAATCTATGCTTAACGCATGATTTTTCTTTCTTGTTAATTATCAATTTCTGCCGGGTCAAGGATTTTATGTGTCACTTCCTGTGTCAATTTTGAGTGTTTACCTATGTATAGAGCACAAGGACCGAACATGCATCAAAATGGAGGTTTCAATATGCACATTAAGAATATCACTGTCTACCAGGTCCAATCCAGCCGGAACTCTTGTATCTTTACATAGAAAAATCAACGGTCGGCTCCTGATCTCAAAAGTTCACGAATTTCTTCGCCAAAACGCCTATTGAACTGTATAATTAGCGTTTAATGAACCAGCATCATTGCCGATAAGGTATAATTATTGTGAAAGAATGTATTTGAAGAGGCCTGTCAGGAGTTTTTCAATTCCAAGGAGTTTCCATGATGCTTTCAGCAAATCCGGAATAATTCAGAAAGATGTGGCCTATGATGTTGTCTACTTTGAAAAATACTCCTTGTTGTTTTTTTCTTATATTTTGCGCATAACGGCGCAATATTCACAAATTTACCAATACTTTTTTTCAACCTAGCACTTGTACTATGTAGAATGTCTTTCTTTGATTTACAACTGAATTGCTTCGAAGAACATCCTAATTAGCACTTCTTTATGTTTATTATTATAGAATTATTTCAGTTAACAATATAAAAACCAATATTACCCAAATTACAGTAATCTATTGTAATAAACCAATAAATAAAAGGATTTCTTGACAAGCCTCACTATAATTTCTGTAATCTATTTCTAATACATTGGAAAAATATTCCCCATACAATTCCTTAAAAACTATATATTGATATGTATTTACCTCTTCATTTTTTGTTATTTTACGTCTAAAAAAACTAAAATATACACTTACCATACTAATATTTGCTCTTAGCAACCTTAGGATCTTGTAAATATAAACAAGCATTCATTCTAAAAAATGAAAAATCCATTTTTTTAATTGTTCTGTAAAATTGCACAAATAATTGTGATTACCAATTCAGTTGGTTTCACATAATTACTTTATAACTGTCAACATAAAAATGTAAAAATTGATACGATTTCATGCCTAGTTAACCAGGAAATGTCATTTTGCTTTAGAAATCCTAGTAAGAACAAACGTTTTCTGGCAAATATCCAGAATGCGTTTTTTTTTTTTTTTTTTTTTTTTTTTTTTCATCAAAATTAATTATAAATGTCAAGTAGTAAAATCATGTTTATTTCCATTTATTAAAATTAGTTTAGATCAAAATTATATAAATAATTTTAATTTAAGAAAAAAAATTAATGACGAAATATTACAATTATTATTTAAATTATTGAGTAAATTTCGGTTTGCTGAATGAGTGATGATTTTTATAAATAAATCATCCCACAGCAATGCAAAATGAGTTCAATTAAAATAGCAATTGACTGATTCCGAGATTTTGTTACAGTATTTTTTGAGGGCTACTTTTTCTGCAGTAAGTTTTTTATCTCAGAATGAGTAAGGAGCAGTACTTTTTTCGGAAGTTTTAGGATAGTGCCGATTCTTTTTCGGGATTTTCTTTTTAAATTAAATTATTATTATTATTATTATTATTATTATTATTATTTTTATTTTTATTATTATTATTATTGTAAAAAATGAGTAACGTTACTTAATTTTTTCTAGGATACTTGGGATTTCAAGAATTTTATATATAATGGTTACAGAAAAAGGTCTTGTAACAGAATCGGTTTCATGAATTTTAGCTATTACCTTTTAATGAAAAGTTCTAGTAATTTCAGTTTCCAAGGAAAAAAAAAACACTTTTTTTATGTATGAGAAGAAACAGTTGTAGTTATTTCAGTGCTTTTTCTTACATGGTTTTACGACCGTTAATGCTCTTTTTAAATGCAATTTATTTTTTCAACAGAGATTCTTTTTCAGCATTAATGATCATAAAGAGATATTAGTAAATTCCTCCTTTTGAACCGAAATATGTCTATTTTTAAAATAAATATTTAGTAAAAAAGTGATATTTTTTTGTAAAGAATACATAAATGTATTGCTACATGTTATGCAATACGAAGCGTTAAAAAACTCACATTCAGCTTTCTTTTTCCAACATACATTTTTCTTTTCAAATTAGTTGAGTGTTGTTATGCATAAAAGTACCGTTTACTTTCTGTTAACGTACGGAATACACTGTAAAAAAATCTATAAATTTACTTAACTTTTTCAAGGAAACTGGGGTTTCAAGAACTTTTTACGTAATGGTAATAGCAAAATTTCTTGTAACCGAATCGGTTTTATGAATTTTAGCTGTTAATGCTACATAAAAAGTTCTACGAATCTCAGTTTCCAAGAAAAAAGAAATAACTTTGGAATTATTATTATTGTATCTAATCCGTTAAGCTGAGGTAACTCGACATGTAGAGGCCTGGTCATAGGTTAGAAAAAAGAAATTATATGAGACAAAAAAGCTGAGATGAGATAAGTATTTATGTGACATGGTGTGACGGCTGTTAATGCTCCTTTTTAATGCATTTTTTTTATAACAGATTCTTATTTTAGCATTTGTAGTCATAAAGGGCTATGAGTATCACTGTAATAAAATCTGCAAAGTTACTAGAAGTTTTCCCGGAAAATGGGATTCCTCGAACTTTTTATTTTACGCAACAGCAAAAATTCATGATACAGGTAGATACAGATTTCTATTGTAAATCAAAAAACCTGCAAGGTTACACTGTTAAAACTAAAGGTTGCATAAGGCACTCCTACAGGTGAAATTCTTGTCCCGTCAGCGACACCCCTAAGGGAGCCAGAATTGCACCCCTAGAGGAGCCCTAAGGCACCCCATGATATCTTATAGGGTGCAATGTGGGTGCCTTGTGGTGACATGTGGTGCCAAGGGATGCCTTAGGGCACCTCTAGGGGTGTAATTCTGGCTCCCTTAGGGGTATCGTTGACGGGACAAGCATTTCACCTCTAGGAGTGTCATATGCAACCTTTAGTTTTAACAGTGTACTAAGATTTGTTTAGGAAACTGGTATTCCTAGAATTTTTCATATAACGGCAACCTAAGTTATATATAAAATTTTAGTACGATAACTGTAGTTATATTAGATGCATTTGTAAAGTTACAGATTTCTGTGGTTATACAAAAATTAGTTAGTTTTGTAGATACAATTTTTTTACTTGTATAGTATGTAGATAAAATGTTAGTAAGCATACAGATTTCGGCAACTTTAGATCTGTAGGATTGCAGTTTTCTTACAGTGTATTTTCTCTTTTCTGAACCAAAATATATTTGTTTTTTCACTAAATTTTAAATATAAGTTGAATTTTTTGTATAAAATACAGAAAATAATACAACAATACTGCACAATTTCCGTCAATATAGAAAACACATACTCAAATTTGTGAGGGTTTTTAAAAAGAGAATTTTGCAGTTTTATAAAGCATGGCGACAAAATTTACTTGTTTTTGACAATGGAGGATAAAAAGAAATATTTGAGGTAAATTTCATATTATATGTGTCATGAGTTTTGGCAATCAATGGTATTTTTTCACTGTGATTCACATTTTCAAAAGAGGTTCACTTTTTTATTTCAAACATTTTAATAAATATATGCATCGAATTATCATCTATTTAAACAATGTTTTTAGAAACTGAGAGAAAAATTTAGCGATTATTAATTAAATTTATTTAGCTACAAAAATTCACAACCTACTGCCAGTACTATTTTCCACATCGTTGAAATTTATACATTAGAAATGTTCTTTTTCTGCTTTTTCTGTTAAATTTGGAAAATAACTCAATTATCTTAAAATTATTTATAAAAGTTTTATTTGTAATAAAATAATACTTATTTTAAAACACGTAATAGAAGAATTTTTAGTGTACGAATTTCAATGTAATTTTCTTAGCATTCGATATATTTCTCGAAGTTTTATGTCACATAATTATTTAGAAAAAACCCGTAAAGGAAGTCAGACAGAATTCTGAATAATAATTCCTCATATCTGCATTTTTTTTAGGAAAGTAATAAATTTTTGGCACTAAACTCAAGTCGTACTTAGTAAAAATAAATCACAGAGAGAAATATTTTATGAAACAAAAAAAAAATGTTGAAGAAAAATTATAAAAAGACTGCATGACCAGTAGTTCGTTATTATGAGTTAAAAAAATCCTTGAAGTGGTTTCATAAATATACGGCTCCAAGAAAAAAAATCAGAAAAAAGAAAATAAAAAGATTTTTTTAATGTAGTGTCTACACAAAAAGTTAATGCAAGACTAAATTTAATATTGTAACAATCTATATATTTTGTAGTATCATTTAGCATAAAGTTAAAGGAATTAAAATAATCAGTCACACTTCAAAAAATAAAATTACACTGGTCGCCTTCAATAAGTAAAAATACTCTGGTCTCCAAAAATTATGGTACAATCGGATTTTTGCGTTTTATTTGTAAATGAATGATTGTCGAAAGAACAAATTTGGAAATAATGTGCATTAAACAGTTATTGATTGAACGCGGCATAGAAATGTACATAAGTTAAACAGAACAATAATTTGCCAAATACATAAAAAAGAAAACACTCATCTCAAAAAAGTTCATTCATGTAAAAAACAGTATATTTCAAAATTGTGTGGTAAAATATCACGTAATTATTGCAAAAATAGGTTCTAAAAACAAACTGTCCGCCACTGACTTCAATGCATTGACCGCTTTTTTTTTCCCTTGTTTCGACCAGAAGGTCAAAAACTTGCCTTTCTTTAGCGCAAATTTGTTAAATGTACGACAAAGCAAGACGTACGGTAGACACTTGTGGCAGCAATGTTGCCAGTAGTTTTTGTTGTAAAAATAGCTCTAAAATTAGATAATAAAAAATACATCTAATTTTATTGATATATTTACGGCAAAAAATAATGGCAGCATTGCTGCCAACAGTTTTTGCCGTAAATTTCATGGATTTTTTTTTTTTTTTTTTTTTTTTTTTTTTTTTTTTTTTTTTTTTTTTTTTTACAGTGCACTGATGAATTTATGTATTTTTTCGACAAAACCATTTGTCAGAAAATTAAAGTTAAAACATGTAACTTATAGGAAATTTTATTTGTATAATTTGTATAATTTTAATAAAATGTATGGTTTTCGAGAGATGAGGAAAATACTGAATTTAGCGAACTTTGACCTTGAATATCTAGTTTTGCGTACACGAGAATTTGTAAGATTTGTCAGGTAACTTTTAGAATGCCAAAACAAAGCATTTTGCAAATTTTCAGCTGCTGTCTTTCATTCCGAGGTTTGCCCTTTTTATCACTTTATTTGACTAAACTATGTGGAACAGTAGGAAATGAAATTTTAATGTCTATTTTAATTGTTTTATATATTTTTAGTTAATTTTATCATTCAATGCCTATAATGATATATTGTATTATATAATAATTGTTATCCTCAAGCAGTTATGTATATATTGCTGGAAAAAAATATGGGTATTAATTTTTATATTCGTTTAACTACAAACTCTTTAATCCAATTATTAAAGCTATTTTCCCTGCAGTGACAGCTCAATTAATTACAATATACATTTTATCCTACATTTTAAAATGTAAAATGCAAAAATAATTCAAAAAGTAGACAATTATCTTTAAAAGAATATTTTATATCCGAATAAAATATATTATTATAAACACGAATAAAATAATTTACAGTATAAGAATCTCGGCGAAGTTTATCTTTGCATTCCATACATTTCACATATAATATCCAGTTTTAACATACATAACTCTTTAAAAAGAAGGCAAAAACGGAGTCAGAAAGAATTCCGAATAAATAGTTCTCATTTTAGTTCCTTTTTTTCAGAAGAAAAAATAAGTGCATTTTTGGCACTAAATTAAAGCAGTACTTAGCAAGCATAAAGATAAATGAAAGGGAGAAATGTATCATAAAGGAGTAAAATAAAAATAAAAATGATGATAAAGAAGGAGCCATAAAATGTCTGCATCACCATTAGCTTTGATATTATGAGTTACAAAATGGCCTGAAAGTGATGACATAAATATAAATAATGTGCCCAAAAGCAAATAAATAAATAAATAAATAAATAAATAAAATAAATAAATAAATAAATAAAATAAAATAAAAAATAAAATAAATAAAGCCATTTTTATCTACATATGGTATATATATATTTAAGCACTTATTCTCGTAAATAATTTTAAGGAGAGAAGCTACTCCCCAGAATTAAACATATATATATAAAAGGTACCTGTACCCAATATGGACACCCTAAGGAAAATGTATTTTTTTCACCCCATGTACAAGTCATAGGACTCCAAAAATATGTGGTCACTATCTTTGGACTATTGACTATCATTATTAAAATTAGCGACCTTGTAATTATTCTGGTTTAATTTAAATGTTAAAAACAAAAAAATGTTTACAAATGTCCATATAAGGAACTACCTGTCCCTATTATGGACAGGTGTTTCCTTATTGACTTTCTACACAGTGTGTATGGAAGAGCCACTTTTCTAAGATATTTTAGAGGAAAAGGAATAAAAAAAGTATCTTAAAGTATTCCGAAGAGGGGGGGTAGTATATATCTGCAGAACATACATTTAAGAAGGGGGGGGGGGGCATTCTCGGTTTTTACCCTTCGCAGACCCATGCAAAGCCCCTTAGTTACTAACATTATGAAATAATATTGTTGGTTTTGCTTAGCTTTATAGCATCTGTCTGCGAATTTACATCTGTTATTACTCAGTCCTCACAGCATGGACAAATAGAAATATTTTAAGTAAGTCCCACATAATCCTCATGAACATATCTGCCACATGTGATGATGGCCGCATGTTTGAAAAAACATGAATACTGCAAAAGAAGCAGTACCAGTTATCCTTTGTTGAGGAATTCATACCATTGGTACCTACGATTTTGCCAACAGATATCTTACTGGAGGAGGGTGGGGGCTTCTTTTAATTTTTCTGCAAGGGTTTTTGGAGGAAGGTTTTGGGGGATTGATGAAATGGCATCTTGTTGAACAATCTTTTTTACACACTTTTTTTGTTTTACCACTTTGATGCCTTTTCAATTTATCGCTTGGCAACGTTGAATTTTCTTCTTTCTCACAGTTGTAGTCGATGGGGACATAAGCTGTTCATATTGGGATCGGGCGTAGTTTTACTAAATCTTGTAACAAATGAATAATGAAAATATTTCAATCCACTTTTCAACATTTAGTGTAATTTTACCATATCTAATAAGAATTTAAGCTTACAAGTAATTAAGATCAGCACATCTCGAAACAACAAGTTTTTTCCTAAATGGCGGCCAGCGCACTTTTTTACACTTTACAGCCTTAATTATGTTTTCAACTTCTTTTATTCGCGAAAATGTTGAGCCATCTTTCGATTAAAATTATTACCTTTAAAAATATTAGGGGTGTCCATATTGAGAGCCTTGTCCATATAGGGTACAAATACCTTATGTATATATATATATTTCAGCATCAGTTTGAGTATAAGAAAGCATAAACGCATAATTATTTAAATTTCAATTGGAGAATTATTTTAAAGACGATTTTGACATGCAAAGCAATATATACATATACATATATGTAGACAGATATGTAGTTATATATGCAAAGTAACTCTACAATAATCTAATACGTAAGAGCTAATGGTTGATATACCATCTATCAAGATCACTTAATTGTTGAAAGTTTATTAAGCAATCTTGAGTGGTACATAAGATATTATATAAATTCCTTGGATTATATCGCATTAAAGTCAAATATAGACGATAGCTTTTAAACAAATTTATTCGTGCCTCACACCATAGTAAACAATTACATGAAAATTTCGGTTTAAGTTTTAGACAAACCTAATATGGCATAATAATAGAAAAGAAAGATGATTTTACGATAATAGAAATTTACCTGTTAAAGACTTTCAATCCACCAAATGACAGTGTTCTGTTGAATACTCGAAAAAATGTAGAATCATCCCTTTCAAGACAAATTAATGTGATTATATATCAAAATGCGCGCGAATATAGGATTTTACAACATTGTTTTGCGTTGCCAATTAACTTTTCAGAAAGCAAAAAATTAACCAATACGAAATTTAAACAGGCAAAAAAGAAAAATAGAAAGAAATATGTTGTCACAGTCTAAGGGATGTATATCTTATGCAATCAGCATCTTGTCGAGTTGCTGACAGGGAATTGAGGGGTATAAAGTGATTTTTTAAACATAAATATATGATATGAGAAACAATTAAAAAATAAAATAAAATAACGGAATTTTAGGGATAGTATTGTTTTTAACATATTTGTGTTCTTTTGGAATAAGAAGATAAGAAATACATATATTAAAGATGTGGAATTAAATTATCATAAATATGTTAAGAAAATATTAAAAGACAGGTGAAAATTTAGATATTATAAGAACTGAAGAATAGTTATTTTTTTTTAATTCTTACATATATATGTATATATACAGAAATTTTCTTTCTTTATATTAATAATTGTAAATTTAAATAATAAAGTAATTTTAATTGCTACTTTTCGCCAGTTTTTGAAGCCTTTCTGTCCACTAATTTCATAATTCATTTTATCACATTTTAAATTTCCTATGAAATTTCATAAGCTTTGTTCCATATGCATTAATTTTTTTTCAATCATTCTTAAAATGGTTTTCGATTCAGTACATCTCAGAAAGAAATTTAAAAATAATAATACTATAAAAATCAATGCACTTCATCAGAAAAAACTACAAACAAACCATATATACCAATAATACTCTATTCTAGTGAAACAGACAATTCAGTTCATCGACAAATATACCGATTTAAGGCTACAGTGGACTTTCAAAATCGCAAAAAATCATCAAATTGTCGAATTTTCATTTGTAACATGATATCATTATATGAACTCTCTGCTATTGAACAAAAAAAAAAATTTCAATTTCGACTATTTTTACTGGAGTTAGAAGCATTTTTCTTCAATCAGCTGATTAAGCCACGCCCCTTTGTTTACTTTTTTGCCGATTCACAACCTTAAAATTTAGCCTAGTTTATAGTTTTACCATAAAAAATGTTATTATTTTCCACTGAAATTATTAATTTTGTGATTTCGCAAAACAATTCTTTAACTGTAACTTTTAACTGTTTCTTTAAGCGTTTGTTTACAATGTATTTAGAGGAATTCCCTTTTGTCCCCAATCTTTTTAGTGTAAAGTAAAAAATATTACTATATTTAAAATATTGAAAATATTTAATATATTTAACAAAAATTTTTACAATAAGAGGTATTTATACCATGAATATTTCTAGTAAATTTGAAAAATATTCATTAGAAAATACAAAATGTTACTTTTAAGAAGATTTTTTAAAATTCAGATACTTCACGTCCTTTGCAGGAATTACTGTCGAAGACACATATTTTATGTGAATTTACCATAAAAACATAAAACACTTATATATAAGCTAGAAATGATATTATATCTCTTAATAGCTGAAACTCTGTCAGTAGGAAAACGTTAAGCAATTATAACCACTGTAGTTACTAATACATGTTTTTCTCAGAATGAATATTTTCGTCGTTTTCATGATTTCAAAATGTTCCATGCGAAATCCTTTATGCCCAATTTTTTAGATTTTTTGTTTAAAATGCTCTTTATGTATGTGTTAACAAATGTTACTAGGAATAAATTCTTAGATGCATGCACATTTTTTAAATTTCAGTTATATGAAATTTTTAATGATTTTTTAACGGAAAATACAAAAGAATTAAGTTAAAATCATATTTTTAAATGTTTTACAAGTAATATGCTAAAAATGCTTAGTAACATTTGTTAAAACATACATAGAAAACATTTTAAACAAAAAATCAGAAAAAAATTGGGCATAAAGAATTTCGCATGGAGCATTTTGAAATATTGCCATTTTTTGTTAATTTAAAAAAAGAAAAATCTGTATCTTAAAAACTATTGAATACATAAAAAAATTGTGAAATAACAGATATATATATATTATGATTATTTCCAGAAATTTGAGAAAAAAAACATTGAAAATTTAAAAAAATTAGTTTTGAAAGTCCACTGTAGCCTTAATGTAAAATAAACAAATTTCAATTAACTTGCGTACAAAAATGTACACTTTTACTTTTTACTGTACAATATGTGTTCACTATTCTAGTGAAACAGACAATTTAGGTCATCGACAAATAAATTGAGTTATCGTAAAATATACAAATTTCAAAGAACCTGTGTACAAAAAATGTGTACCTTAACAATTTACTATACATTATGCGTTCACAATCGACTTCACAAGAGCTTCATAAGTCCATAGCACACTGTCATTTCAAATAAGCATACGTAAATTTCCATAAGTTAAGAAAAAGTTTTAATAATTACTGATGAACCGGATTTAATTTCTTAAATTTATTATAATATATTGATGTGCGGTTGTATACTCTTTGGTTGATTCTGTGCTGCACGATATTCTTTGTTAATACATTTTTTAGCTCACAACAATCAAATACCGATAACTTATCCTGCCCGTTCTGTATGTATGTGTGTATGTAACGCGATAACGCATGGTGAAAATATTTGATTTACTTGAAATTTTGGATATAGGTTTATTCTGATAAGGCGTTTTCCTGATTATTAGTTTTCGTAGTTCATCCAATAAATATAAGAGGAGAAACGGGGAATAATACCCCCTCTCCTTCATTTATATAAATATATTTTTCATGCAGAATTATCAGATTTCATATAAATTTTAGACGTAGGATCATTCTGAAGAGGCGTTTTCCAGATTAATTTTGGTAGTTCATTGGATAAGTATAAAGGAAAGGGAAGGGCGTTGGGGCAAACCCCTGCGTAATTTAGATAAATGTGCTTTTCATGCAAAATTATCAGATTTCATTCAAATGTTAGACATAGGATAATTCTAATAAGGGCACCTCCATGATTAGTTTTTGGAGTTTATTGGATAAGTATAAGAATGGGATGGAGGCAAACCCCTTCTCTAAATTTAGATAAGTTTTTTCATGCAGAATTATTGGATTTCATTGAAATTTTAGATATAGTATCATTTTCATGAGGAGCGTCCAAGATTAGTTTTTGGTGTTCAATGGTTAAGTAAAAAGGGGGTTTAAGTTAAGGGGAAACCCCCTTAATTTAGTCTACTCGGTTTTTCACGAATACTTTAACGAGTTGCTTAAAATTTTGGATATAAGTTCATTCTGATAAGAAACTTCTCTGATTTACTTTGGGAATTCTTTGGATAAGTATAAAGGGGGGAGTGGAATCTACCCCAATTAACTTGGGTGAATGATTTTTCATGCTGAATTAAATGATTTGTTTCAAATTTTGGATACAGGTTCATAGTGATAAGATGCTACTCATATTATATGTAGGGTCTTTTGTTAAGTATAATGGGTAACACGGCTGATTACCCCAAACCTTTAAATTAGGTAAATAGGATTTTATGAAGAATTATTGATTTGCTTTAAATTTTTGGATATAGATTATTTTTGATAAGGCATATCTCTAAATAGTTTTGGAGGTTTGATGGTTAAGTATAAATGACTAAGTATAAGGTTGTATTATACAATTAAAGTGCATAGCGTGTGAGCGCAATTCCATCAGTTTAACTGGAAAATATTCTTTTTATTTGTAAATTAGAATCAAAACTGAAGTTCAGAAGTTGAAAGAACCTAGCAAAGAATAACAAGTAGGAAATTGCACGTCAAACGTATCAAATGAGGTGCGTTCGAATTATAATACAATTTTTTTAAATATTAAGATTTTGGTATAATAGTATACAGTTATATATCGGATACAGTACGCTGCGAAAATTTTTTGTCTGTCCCTTTAAATACTATCTGATTTCTGTTATACAGGAAGTAACTTGTAGTAAAACTCAGGAAAGTATATCAATTTCATTAAATGTGAAATAGTTTAATAGTATTAAAACGAGCTACAAATAGTGATCCGCCCTACATCATTGCGTGATGCAATGCTTTTGTGTAGCCTTGTGAATAAATAACATATTCTTTGCGCCTCAAATTGTGCAGAATGTATTTTTTAGTATATACTTCATAGATGCATATCAACTCTATTATGTTAGAAAGAGCATAACATCATTAACCTTCACTTTAAACTATTTTTTTTGCATTTGACGATAATATTTCGGAATAATTTTGATTGTCCCTGTAATCAAACTATACTTCCGACATTCATAAATTTTAAATGACTCGTCGATATTATGTAACAATTATTTATTTTAAATTTTTAACAATTCGGTTGGGTGGATTTTCCTTTGTTATATGCTGACAGACGGGCGGACTGTACGTCGACTATAGGTGCTACGTATTTATATAATTACGAACTCACCTATATAACATAATGAAAAACATGTGCCTGCCCCAATCTTAAATCCGCTCTAATTGGTCCTTTAAACCCATAAGTTTAATTTATGAAAATTTAGCATGCATTATTCATTAAGAGATTTATTTTGAGAAAATGAGTAATTCGCAAATGGAACATAACAAATTTATCACGTTGGTAAAATTCATTAAAGAAAATTCTATCTGAATCGCTTATGTGGCTATTTAATGTGATTATTTTCTAACATTGCTGATTTCTAGAACAACACAACAAAATGCGTACTAACTTTTTATCGTGCGGAAGTATTTTTATGAGCATGTTTCTAATATTTTTGACTTTTTAAGTGCTTCGTAAATATAAAAATTCGTAGCACCTATAGTCGTTGTTCAATCCGTTTGTATGTCTGTCTCTCTGTCAGCACATAATTGGTTCGCATATGAAAAAGAAAACTACACACAGGAATTGTTTAAAATCTAAAATATATAATTATTGCATAGTTTTGTCGATTCATTTCAAATTTTATGAAAATTAGATGAATAGAGTTCAATTACATGGACAATCAAATGTATTCCGTTACATGACGGTGATTAGAAATAAATAATGTCAACTGCATTATAATGATAATACACTGTTTGAAGTATATTAATACTGATATCCATATATGAAAATATACTAAAATGTGCATTCTATACAATCTGCGGGGCAAAAAATATTTTTCTTTTTCATTTACAGGGCCACACAAAAATATTAAATATTAGTATTATCGAAAACATTTTTTAGGGCGCGTATTATGTATGTTAAATTATTTCGCTATTTATGATATTGATATGCGGTGTTGAGGTTTACTAAAGGTTACATTCTGTATATTACAAGGCAGATAGTATTTACAGGGACATACAAAATTTTTCGGATGCAGATACAGCATCCGAATAAGGTATACTATTACTCCAAGATCTGAATATATTTAAAACATCGTTATAGTGCAAGCACATCTTGTTGCTACGTGTGACATGCAATATCCGACTTTTTTTTTTATTTACGTATAATTTTAGATCATACAATTCGAAGTTTTAAATTTAAATAATAGAACAGAGCTCAAACGCGTCAAGAACTTTCGAGGTCATTAGAATTTTCAAAACAAAATCTGAATTATTTAATAAAAAAAAGAAATCTTAAGATAAAGCGGCCATTATGTTACAAAACTTTGAGTACTAAAACGTCTAAGGCTTTTTAAATCACTTGGTGAGTCTGAATTTTGTAGAAGTACCACACTCTTGACAAACTTGCGAACCTCAAAAAAAATGATAGCGATAATTCTTCCAATTTATCGGAACAATAAAAATAATTTTGATACGATAGAAATGATGCTCATCTTTTTTGAACGGTTCCTGGAGAAAAAGTCATAGTGAGCTTACCCACACAGCCCAAATTGGTAAATATGACATCCATATAACGTTAATTACCTCTATATACCATGTCCAGAATTCATTCAAGAAGTTTCATATTACGTAGTATCTACGTAGCTATTACCATCAGATGTCTTTCCGAATTCATCTATATAATGTTTGTTGGACATCCAGATTGACGTAATATCTATGTCCATATAGATAATTTTCTAAACATAATATCTACGTTAAATGTATGTATATATACATCATATCTACGTAATATGTACATGTACAGGGTGAGTCATGAATATCGAAACAATAGGCTATCTCTTTAAATATTGCCCATAGACCCATACTTCCAAGTGCAAAAATTCATAAAAAAAGGTGAAATTTTTGATAAGATAAATTGCGACTTCATAGGAGTCTAGTAGAAATAATATGAAAATTAAATTTTTATACGGCCCCCGTGGGATAAAATTTCCATTTAGAAAAATTTTCCTTATTCAGTCCGGAATAAGACACAAAAAGTTGCATCTTCTTATCTTTAAAACTCGCTAAGTTATAGCCGTTTAAAAAATTCATCAGGTTTTAACGGATTAGACACAAATAGAAATGTGCGCATTTCAAAAAACAAAGTTACATTAACAGTTCTAGGAAACGCGCAAAAATCTATTTTTTGAGTTCGAATTTTGATTTTTTTTTCTTTTTTTATGATGGTTAATCTTATAGTTTGCTAAGAAAATCACATTCTAAAATTTCTCATATAATTTATAACAATTCCATGTGGTTAGTAGTGGTTTAATTAAACATGGGATAATTAAATATCGTAATAACTCGTAACATTATTTATCGGATTTCAGTTTCTTTCCATTTAATTAAAGATGAAAATCTGATTTTAGTTTTATTCCAGAGTTTTGTTTTTTAATATTAATTTTAAAAATATTAAAAATATTTATTGGAAAAATAATATAACTTTTTGAAAAATCATATTTTCAAAAGTAAATATTTTTTTTCATTTGCCGAAAGAAAACTAATGTAAAAAAAAGACGTGTTTTAAGCTCTTTTTTCTTTAAAATTTCGTACTATTTAATTATTTAAAGGCAAGAATTAATGGGGCGGGGGGGAATTCATTTTGCAGAAAAACGAAGAATACTGTTTAAAAGTCTGTCATTTATTTAAAAGAATGCTTTTTCTAAGATGCAAATTAAGTCTTTTTTGTAAATTTAGCTCTCACAACTTCAGGCTTTTTATCATCCTGGAGAGGCTGTTAAAAAATCTGTATTCTGGGCCCAGGCCGGGCCGGGACCGAGAGGTTCTTTTTTCTGAAGACGTGCCAGGCCAGACCTAACGTACTTTTCATAAAGGAGGAGACTGCTATCTTCTTTCTAGATATACATTGGACGAAATTTTCAATCCCAGTCTCGACAAAACTCGTGTTAAACTTAATACGTGCTTAAAATAAATAAAATTCGGCTCAATCGAAAATTTTCAAAAAAACACATAAATTTTAAAATCTTTTTTTTTTTTTTTTTTTTTTTTTTTTTTTTTTTAACAAAATAAACAAATAAATAAATAAAATTCATTTTGTGCAAGAATAGTATATTTACAGGCTGAAAAATTAAATACAATAAAACCAGTGAAAAAAGTCTGCCTATGACGGAACTCTGTCTTAAACGGAAATGTTGATCCATGCAAAATAAATACCATGATACCCGAGGAAAAGATTAAACTCTAATTACACCTTAAGGGAGGGCATCTTTCTATAACGTATTTTTTCTTTTCTATGTGATTGCATCTTAAAAGGTTTTACTGTATAACATTTTTCGAAGTCTCCAACGCATGGGATGCGTTGGATATTAACGATGGTAAGATATGATACATTTATGCATAAATAGAGATTCATTGATGAAATATAAATATTATAGCTTTTTGCACTTCTTTAATAATAAAAAGTATAAATAAATAAAAAAAAAACCTAAAAGCTATAAAATAAATTTTTGGTCAGAAATCTTCCATATAAAACAATTTCTTTCCACACCGAAGTAAAAAACTATGTAGAAATTTGCGGCTGAATCGGGCTATGATTTAAACTATTTTCCAGACCGGTCCGGGGTATGATGTTGACATTTTTTCAGGCGACGCCGAACTTTTTCCCCTATGGGTCGGTTTGGGACCGGATCAAGATATTTCGATCCATGCAGACCTCAAGTGCAGACTACCAACATATTTTGAAAAAAGTTTAGATTTAATTCAATACACTGCTTTATTATGTCGAAATGAGAGGCACTGTCTTAAATTGATATTTAAAAATGGACAATATATGGATGACCCCTTACTTGCTTTGAAAATTAGCGAGAAATTCTTTGTTTCTAGGCATGGTAAAGTGGTGTAAGTCGCGAATTTTGGAGAAATTCAGATTTTAATATCTCTGTCAGATTTTTAGATACTTAGAGGAAATTTTTTTTGTTCATTTTAGGAATGGATAAGGAATAATTTCGTAAATGGGAATTTTGTCCTACGGGGGACTTATAAAAATTAATTTTCGTATTTTTTTAAATAGACCCCCCCCCCCCATGGAGTTGCAACTTATCTTATCTGAAACTTCATCTTTTTTTATGATTTTTTGCAATTGGAAGTATGGGTCTAGGAGCAATATTTAAGGAGATAGCCTATTGTTTCGATATTTATGACTCACCCTGTATATACATCATATCTACATAATATGTACATATATATATATATATATACATCATGTCCATGTAGTATGTACATATATATGTACATCATATCTATGTAATATGGAATTGTATGCTTATACTAGACACTTTTGCAATCTTGTATTTTAAATTTCAAAAAAATATTATACATGAAAATTTAAGATTTTAAGCAGTTAAAATTATTGGTAAAAAGCACAAATATTAATTGTTCTGATGATAATAAATATGATTAATATAAGAAAATATAAGAAATGAGAAAGAAATTTTGTTTTATTATTTTAAAGCTACATAAATAATTTATCTTTTAAAAATGCTTTTTTTTATTTTAAATTCAAAAATATTCAACGCCCATATATATATATATATATATATATATATATACATATATATAATAAGACTGTGAGAAATTTTATTTAAAAACATCATCCCCCCCCCTTTTTTTAGTATAATAGCTATATTTAGTATTATTTAGTATAGTGTCATTGCTCAGGTAAAAAACAAGGCTGATGATCTTTTTCTTTAGCGGCAGATTTTATTTATGTCTGAGACTGAAATATATCTATAAATGTTTAATTCACATTATATAGAATATTACTTTATTATTAAATTGTCATTTAAAAATATTTTCAGCTTAATAATTTTTGTTCATATTTTTCTTATTATATGGCACTGTGTTCTCATAGTTTGTAATGTAACATACTTTTTGAGGGAAAAAACTAGTTTTTACAGAGCACCAATATTATTTTTTATGCTATCTTAGTATACTTACTTTATTATATCACTTTTGACAGAGCAGTAGGAATTTCACCACACTCACAAATTTCTTAAAAGTTTTCTTATATAAAATCTTCAATGCGAAAATGAATCCTTATTCCTCGCAAAGGCAGCATACAGTCCAAGCGCACCATCAATTCATCACCACAAAGATTCCAGTTGCTCGCAAAAGATCACTAATGGTAGTTGCTTATCATATGAGAAAACTACACACCTGTGATTTTATGAAAGTATTCAAATTTGAAGTAAGATCTATCTCGGATCTGCCAGATGTTTATCTCCACTGGTATATATTTTGTATTAATTGAGATATTGTTTCTTGACATAACATAAAAAATAATATTGACGCTCTCTACAAACTAGTTTTCTTTCTTTTTTTAAATACATTACTCGCTTGATTATATGTTCTTAAAATAGCGTATTACACTACAAGCAGTGACAAAACTAGGACTTACTTTCTCATTACTTTTAACATACTTCCATTTTGACTATTGAATTCATGATTGAACTAAATTTTTATTATACATTCAAACACAAAGACTCAAATCAAAGAATTTTCCATAGACAGCATTTTACTTTTGAATTTTGATAATGAATTTCATCTTCAAAAACAGTAAGAATAATCAGTAAATGCTTTTTTGAAAAAAAAGTTAGTTTTTAATTTAACAAATACTTTTAAACTGATGACCTATGCTGTAAGATAAGTTGATATATACTTGTATCAATAACTTTTGGGATTAAGAAACTTTTTTATGAAACAACAATTTTTTAATGAAATAATTTAACTACATAATAAAGTAATAATTTTTTTAATATTCAAAAATTATTTATTATTAAGCAAATTTATACTTGTTTTCATTTGTTAGCGTTTTTTCTTTTATTCAAGAGAAATTCACGGTTTGAAAGTTTTTGCTGTTTTGTTGGCCTTTTTTTTTTTTTTTTTTTTTTTTCAATTTAAACAGACTGTTGATCCCAAATAGTTTTTGTCCTATATTTACACAAAGTAAATTATTTTTAGTAGCATTTGAATTAGATTATGAGGAGTATGGGAGAAAGAGAATAAGAAATTAAATATAATCCAAACACTTTGTAAAGTTTATTGTACAAAATTAAGATTCACTATAAAATTAAAACATTGAAAATGTCAAATCAATGAGTAACCATGTAAGTTAAGTACAAAGATCACTCTACTATTATAATATGTCAAGAGAATATCAAAAAAATTGAAAAGTTAATTCAAAATTAATTTCATGATTAAAAATTTGTTTGTAGTTATTTAAAAATAATGTTTAAAATCGTAAAAGGAAAAAAAAACTACTAAAATAGAATGTCAAATAAAGATGCACAATAAAAAATAACTCAAAGGATTTACTTACATACAATCCAGTTCGATACTTAATCCAAATGTCACACTGTATCACGCATCTAAAGTATAAACATCACATACTTTTATTGTTATATTCAGTGGTTGTTGTAAATTCTAATTGTTTAAAATAAACAAATTTAAATCTGCATCTTAATATAACTAAAAATTCATATAAGTAAGAATCAACTTGATCTTTGATAGTCTGATTTAAACGAACCAAAAAAAATGCAAAAACACAAATTTCAATAATGGCGTCGGAGTATTCCGATTACAAAACAACACAAAGAAACAAGAGAGCTACAAGAAAAAATGTCTCAGAAATAAAACATTTAACTCTAATTTACCTCCCTATTATGTTAGTCTATAAATTGTTGGGATATAAACGTATTCTGTACGTAATTTACTTACGATGATCTAGTTTATGTTTTACAATTGACGTAAGCTCAATGTCCATATTGTGTTGGGATATAAACATTTGATGGATGTCATGTACTGAACAATTCAGTTTACATATTAGAATGGACATCAGTATGATGTACATGGATGTATTCTGGAAGTAAAGAACTCAAAATAGACGTAACATCTACATATGTGTTGTGTGGGTATATATCCGAGATGTAGATTAAGGCAATTGCTAGTTTCATCGCTCCACCCATCCACTAACCGTTTAACAGTGTCTTTAACTTGTCTAATTTATCTTTTAAATTTGTCCGGTTCCAATTTCTATCCTTTTTTTCTTTTTTTATTTAGTCTAAGGCAGTGGTTCCCAATCTACAGGTCGCGACCCACTGGTGGGCCGCGGCAGTTGTTTTGGTGGGTCGCGGAACAATTGAGGTTTGTCTTCAAAATGTATCTTTTATTTCATCTGCTTAAAAAGATATGATAATTTCAATAGGAATTAATATTTCAAGGGAAAATCCTTAATTTACTTTTAGATCAATATACGAACAGAATATCCAGAAATATTTAAATCAGCTTTGAGGTAATTGAGGAAATTCAACACATCGTGATTATGAAAACATGCTTTTTCTACTTCGCTGTTTTTGAAAGACAAGTACTTAGACAAACTGTATGTTTCCCAGATTGGTAAGCCTCAGAACCAGAAATCTCATTGGTTATAAAGTAATATTTTCATAATAATTAAACGAATTTTTAACTATCTTTGTAGTTTGTGCATTGTTTTAATTACTATTCACTTACACACATTGAGATTACTGATTCTTGTTTTTGTTGATAAAGTAACTTCCGTACGAAAATTTGCGTTTTTCGTAGGATAGGATAGCCGGGTGTATACAGATCGTAATAAAATTTATATACTGATATACAACTTAATCTTGAGTGGGTCGTGAAAATTTTTTTCACTGAAAGGTAGGTCACATACCAAGAAAGTTTGGGAACCGCTGGTCTAAAGCATTTGGGTCGTAAGTAAGGAATTTTGATGGTATTCGCACAAGACAGTTTTAATATTCGGAAAGTAGGTAGGGTTAGTCGACGAAGATTGGCCTCTCACCGTTGCAGTTACTACTGTAAATTATTTATGTAATGCTTCTCCACAAACTTGGTGGCAGCTTTTGCCTCCATTTTTATGGAATATTTTTCCCCTTGCATAATGATGTATTTTAAATGTATGTTACTAGTGTAAGATTACATATTACTACAACGTTACACAGGTTATATCAGTTAAAATACTCCATAAAACAGGAGGCAGCAAGGCAGCCATCAATTTTATGCAGTAACGTTACACAATTTATTTACAGTGTATGAATGGAAAGCATAAAATATCCATTTATGTATTCGCGATCTACACCAGTCTAACGCAATGTACAAACTAACAAGTCATGTGTTACTTAAATGGTAAAATACTATCTAATTCTTTAAAAAAAAACGTATTTTGTAAAAAAAAAAATAAATAAATAAATAAATAAATAAATAAAATAAACTGTACAGATTATATTTATTTTAATCCATTTTTAGCCCAATCTTTTAAAATTCATTTTAAAATCAGCAAATGTAGAGTTGGATTTATGAGATAAAAGACCAAGTTAGTACCATGGATCCACAATTTAATAGAGATAAATATTATTTATAAGATAAACTTAACAGAAATAAAAAGGAATACAGGTCCTATTATATTTTTAAAGCTTCACTAAAAAAGAGAAATCCATAAATTTTTTGAATGTGCTAAAATTAAATCTGATAGATAGTAATCCAGTGTAGCGCCTGAAACCCCCTGAATCATTTGATGCTTACGAACCTTGCTGGAGTACCTTAAGTTTTGCAAATCATTTTTTAAAAGGTGATAATTTTTCCATTTTATCCATAGAATAAAAATCATTTTTGTAGCACAGAATTGATGCTCTTCTTATGTGAACGATTCTTCATGCCACTTTTTTTTTAATAAATCAAAACTAGTTAGATGTGCCAATCCCAAAACTTCTTTCAACCTTATATGTACATTTTAATAATAATAATAATAATAAAAAAACAGTTACTCATGTTAATGCTTTAGACATTTTAATTCAATAATATACCAACGTTGATTTGCATCTTAAAATTTTGCTTCAGTAAATTAATCGGAGTAAAAACGAGTTTCCGTCTCTGCACGAGCCGATGGACAATATAATGATACCCAATATTTTTTTCATATTCAGAGAGGATCTACTTGCCATACCAAAAAATAATCATACACAAAAATTTTAGTTCAGTTCCAGGCGTGACTGCATACAATTTTAGGTATTGAAAATCGCATAAAAATTGCTATTGCAGCTCCCCCTTCCGGCGAATTTTTTTTTCAAATTCAGGGAGGACCTACTAGCCATAGACAAACACTTACACAAAAAATTTGGTTCAGTTCTATGTATAACTTCATACAATTTTAGGTGGTACAATATTCAAAATGGCACAAAAGTTGCTATTGCAGCGACCCCTTCCGGCGGATTTTTTTCAAATTCAGGGAGGACCAACTAGACATAGCCATACACTTACACAAAAAATTGGTTCAATTTTACGCATAACTTCATAAACGTTTGGTCTGCACAATATTAAAAAATGGCACAAAAATCGCGATTGCAGCACCCCTAATGGCGATTTTTTTTTTCAAATTTAGGACAATCTAGACATAGCGATACAGGTGCACAAAAAATTCGGTTCAGTTAGATGCACAACTTCATACATTTCCGGTCGGTACAATACTGAAAATGGCACATAAATCGCGATTGCAGCGCTACCTTACGGCAGAATATTTCAAAATTGAAGAAGGACCTGCTTGCTACAGCCAAAAACATTCACAAAAAATTTGATTCAATTCTATGCATATCTCCGTGCACTTTTTGATTTTAGAATAGCCACATACGAACACACAGACACACGGACAAACAGACATTTTGTAAAAACATGTTTTTTTTAATCTCTGATCCATAAAATGTGTAAATTCGTCGAAAACCGGTTGTAAAAAATCGATTACAGTATTTTCTTCTATTGAATATAGAAGAAAGTAAAAAAGACACAGTGAGCATAAAAGTGGTGTGAATGGAGCAAATAAAATATTAATTTATGTTTACGTGATCTGTTCCAGCGTAACCTAATGTACAAGTAAATAAGGTATATGGTATTCAAATAATAAAGTAAAATCTAATTCTTAAAAAAGGTACTTTATGGGAAATTTTACAGATGAAATTTTTTAAAACATTTTTATTTCAATATTTTAAAATTAGCAAAAATATAGTTTGGTTTACCAGATCAAGCACCAAAGTAATACAACTAAATAGAGTGAAATATTTTCTATAAGAGCAATTTAACAGGAATTATAAGGAATACGGATTCTATTTTATTTTTCTCTTATATTAAATCTCAATGAAAAAAAGAAATTTATACATTTTGGGATTGCGCCAAATTTCAAACTGATAGATAGCACTCCGATGCAGCCACATTTTATCAAAATAGTTTTTTTTTATATTCTAAAAAGATCAATAGTGTCATTTTTCTTAAAATTTTGTGTTGTCTCCTAAAAGAAAAAAAAAATGCTTTGTTTTAAAGTTTCTTTACAAAGATTCTAAACATCCAAACATTTTATTTTTAAGAACTTTAACATTTTCAAACGTGATGTAACCTCTAGGTCATACATCTTAACAATTTTTTCACGTATATAATAATGTTAAACAAGTGAGAGGATTGCAGATCGCACAGAGGGTTTCGTTTAACATCGCCTTCAAAACAATTAACTATTAAAATAACAAACAAAAAACGGTTTTTCGGGGCTGATTTGGAATTTCTTCTCCATTCGTATATATTAGAATAGAATATTGAATTCTTTCCTTAAATACTGCCTTGATTGCATAGATTTGTTTATTTCTCTATTTAAATCTGCAGATTTAGTAATGATGCGAAAGTAAATAAAATTATGAATAGAAGTAAAATATTGCAAAACTTAGCATGGATTTAAGGGAGACCAAAAGTGGCAAGTAATTTATATAAGTAAGAATTGAATAGATAAAAACAATATTTCACTTCGCATGTCAAAATAAATGATAAATATGATGTAATATAATGAAAAAAACATATCAGCCCGTTTTTCACGTGATTTATTTAATCCAATAATTTACATAACATGCATAATAATTTTATTTAAACTTGCATGAAACAATAGGAAGAAATGAAATTTCGATTTTGAAATTTACGCTACTGCAAACTTTTAAACTTCTTAATATCGTACATTATACATATTAACACCATAGTATAGGAAACAAAATATATAGTGTTAAAAAAGATTTGTTTAAAAACTGTATCTCAATTTATTTTTGAGATATTAATTTATTTTTGTAGTTTTTAATACCAATTTTGTGATGGTTGCAACAGAAGTGTTCCATTTCTTTTAAAAGTAAAGGATACAAAAGAAATAATTTTTATATGTATTTAAACATTTGGAGACAAACAGCAACAAATGAACTGATGATATTTCAAATAATGTATTAATTAAAAAAATTGACTTTTTTCAAAATTTTATGATTTGTTGGGTGACAAGAGATTTTCAGCTATAAGTAAACAAGATCTGAACTCTCTGTTTTTTTTAGTTTTTGTGTACAGACTCTGTGACAGACAGACAGAGGTGAGAGACGAATAAGTTTTCGTCAGATGAAAGAAACCCTAAAAAAAGAAAGAATTCGGTGTAATCGGAGCCTATCAGACATCATAATTAAACAAAATAACAATATGTTTCTCATAGCGCTTTTTTAGAGAGCTACGTGTTACATAAAACTTGATTGCAACAGAAATGTGTGAAATATACCAAAATGAAAGAGTAAATAATTTTACTTTGTCTTATGATACCATTTATAGGGTCCATTAGTAATAATAAAAATATTCAAATCACCTATATATATTTATTATCATGAAATATATATTTATTTTATGTATTTCAATGTTTTTGCAATGCAGAGAATTTAAGCAAAATAAAATAATTCTAAGAAATTGCAAAAAAATGATACTTTTTGAGTCCCCATGTATCCTCAAATTTTATGTAAAGAAAAATAAATTACTTTTTTCCGCTGTTCCAGCATTTCTTAGTGGTTATTAATTTGTTAATACAAAACGAAAGCTGAAATTTAGAAAATTATATAAATCTGGAATTTGAAAAAGATTGTAACAATTTTCTTCTATTTTGAAAACACAATATACAAATTCATATTTTTACAGTAGCAATTTTGTTGATATTCGTGCAAATTATTTTTTATAAATTTTACTGATTTCTTTCTTCGGAAAAAAAACTAATCTTATTTTACACTGTTAAAAAAAATGTGACAAACCTGTAGCATTTGGCGCCCAGGGGTGGAAAGGATTACCATTTTACATCCGCGGGCTTGAAAATGTGTTTGTAGTGCCGTTTGATCCCGCAATGGGTGATACAAGCTAATTAAGGTGCCGCGCAATGCATACCGTTGGAAGATGTCACCCCTTAGTCATTTACCACTTCCCTTTCAACTTGCCGTCACTGGTAGATAAAAATAACAATTTCTCCCTTCGAAGACTAGCACCGATCGTTCGCTATCCCAATTTCCTTTAGAACTTCGGATAGCTAACTTTTGGAGAGCTTTTTACATAAAGCAACCTTTGAATTTCAGGACATTTGAACATTTGAAGGAGACATCGAAGGTGAGGTCGATGGCGAAGTGGTTAGAGCGCTGAGCTTGCAATCAGACGTTCTGAGTTCGAATCTATCGAGGGCTAAAAGTCGGTTTACATTTTTTTTTATTATTTGGCACTCTGGATTAAGGGTGTCATCTTTTCACCCTAATTAAAGATCTCATTCTGGCTCCCTTAGGGGTGTCCCCAGTGAGACAAGCCTTTCACCCCTAAAAGGTGCAATGTGTCACCATTAGTTTTTACAGTGTTGGCTTATTAAGGATTTTTCACCTCCTACGCGTTACTCTCGAACACTTCCATCCTCTTCCCAGTCTCTGAAAATCTAATTAGCTCTGTTTTACAAAAATAGTACCTGATTACGGAATATCAATTAATATTACGATCATTGTTGATATTCTGTAATCGGGTAACTTCTCAATCCCGGTGACTGCACTGTTAAAAATAAAGGTGACAAACCGGTGCCATTTGGGACCCGGAGGTGAAAAGGCGGTGACATTTGGAACCCTAGGATGTCATAGGAGCTTGAATATGTAGTTGGGGTGACGACAGATCTGTTACTGGATGATGGGAGCTAAATAAGGTGCCATGCACTTCGTATTGGTAGCAATGTACCACCTCATCGGGTGACTGGCAACTTGCGCATGCGCTGTGACGTGTGTCTTTCTGCTTTCGGTGTCGGCAAGTAAAGTTTACGGGTGTGAGCAAATCAAAACATGGCAGTGTGTAAATTGGCGATATTAATTGAGGACAAATCACTGAGCTACAATGAAACAACAATGAGGACTTAACGATACGATTTGCGCGACCAGTGAACCGGGCAAAGTCTGATTAAAGGTAAGATTTAACTTTATTTTATTTTATTTTATTGTTACGTTAATTTATCGTACATCCCTATATGTGATGTCATAAAAAAACAGTAAATTAGATTTTTTTGCTAGTATGATTGAATGGTAAGTTTATTATGTGAAGCTGCAAGCTACACTACACTCTCACCAAAGTACCCGCTTGCTAATGTTAAACTTATGAGGCAGTTATTTTACAATTTCTCGTTTACATGTCAATATTTTTAAATGATTTATCGAGGCCTTAGGTACCGAGTAGCAATTGGAGGAAACTGATCTAGGCACGGGAATCCTAAGGGCGCACAATTAGAAAGAGCGAAATGAAAGATTGTAAAAATATTTGCATATTTTTTCATTACAAATCAGTTATTATAGACGAATCTTGTTGCAATCGGAATATTCTATTACCATTTTACCTTGTGTTTAAATTCAACTGTTTAGATTTAACCCTTAACTGCTGTTAGTGGTCTCAGACACCGTGAGTTTTTCAAGTTTCACAGTTTAGCTTGTAATTTTTAGTTTAACTATAGATACTGGTAATTTTTTTTTAGTTTGGAGTCTTATTATTACCTCTAAATACTTTTGAATAGCTGAATTTGATTTATAATATTCTTGTACATAAATAGTATTCTGAGAATTAATGTAACATTTTATTCATCCTCAGATTAAATGGTCTGACACACTGCTCACAGTAGTTATGTAACAATTTTTGTCAGAGCAGTTAAAGTTAAAATATGTTTTTGCGTCTATATACAGTTAAAAGCAATTAATTTTATTCGCGAAGTTTTAATTTTAACCTTTACACGGGATCTCGGACAGCATCTGGCCGGCTTTGCATATATTGTCGGATAGATGCTATCCGAACCCCTCCTATAAAGGCTAATTCACACCATATTGCAGCCTCACGTAACTTTTCTAATACTGTTTCAGTATGCCTGATTTGTCTTTGTTTGAGAGGGGGGGGGGTAACTTTTCATTTAAAACAATTGAATACTTGCAAATCTTAAAGTAATCAAAACTTATTTACAGGGTTTTCATTATTGATATTTTCCTTATTAACCACCATTATTTCCAAAATAATCTTCATAATAAGATTAAATCGGGAGGCGGTAGCCCGGACAATCATTTAGTCTCATTTAAGGATAAAAATCACGGATAAAACCTCGATTTGCATATTAAAAGGTATTAGTCAGCCAAGTCATACCTTGGTGGGAAATGCCTAAAAACCCGAATTCAGCGGTATCTTGAGTTTACCATTATGTTTTCTTACTCCCAATTCTTCATATTTTCATACTTTTGGTTTCATTTTCTTTCAAAAAGGTGAGAAAATGTTAGGGTATTGAATTGAATAAACCTTATGATCTGATTATCGGCTATGCAGATATACACCCATTTTTTTCGAAAGTATTCTTTCAAATTAAACCTTATTTAGTAGCAGAATTTTATGGTTAAATAAATTAAAATATTTTTTTTCAATAATAGTAATTTAAGTTTGATTAGAACGTAATCAGTCCCCCCCCTTTCTCAATCATCAACATCATCCGATATGACAAATTTGTAATCATGAACATTCAAATTATAAAAGGGAAACAATCTGTATTTACTCCACTGAACTTTCAGAATAGTTTACAGAAATAGTGTGCGTTCAAAAAATATAGCAATGAATAAAAACTTATATCGTAATTTTACACAAATGTGAAATTTTTCCACAGGTGATGAAGATCTCGTGTTTTAAAGGCGATTTTTGCACTGTCATTTATAAATCTTAAACATTTTTCTAATGACATAATTTTTAACAATCTTTCATTCCACCCGTTCTGAAACAAGACCAATAAACAGGGTTGGCTTTTTACCGGTAAAAACTGGGGAGAAGGTGGTAAAAACCTAAGGATATACAATAAACTGTTAGCCCTTAAACTGTATTTTAATACTATTGATAAAAATTCTATTTTCATTTAATTGGTGTATTAATATATAATATCTATATAGGGAAGAGTGGGGTGGTGTGGGACTTTTTTTTTACAAAAGTAATATATATTTTTTTATATATATATATGTTACAGGCCAAACCCGATTTTAGGCCAAACTAGATTAGCCTAGGCCAAACTAATCTATCCTAATGCCCATCGGATAAACTAGTTTTTCCTAGGCCAAACTAGTCTATCCTAACGCCTATCGGATAAACTAGTTTTTCCTAGGCCAAACTAGTCTATCCGAAAGCCCATCGGATAAACTAGTTTTTCCTAGGCCAAACTAGTCTATCCGAACGCCCATCGGATAAACTAGATTTTCCTAGGCCAAACTAGTTTGGCCGAACAGTCATTAGGATAAACTAGTTTAGCCTGCTATTCATTGGTTTGAACTAGTTTATCCTAGGCCGAACTAGATTGTCCTAGGCCAATTGAATTTGGCGTGATATTTTTGAATCTAAAGACCGCCACGGCGCCAACTTTCTAGTTTTGATCTATTTTATCCTAGGCCGATGCAGTTTGACGCGATTTTAGCTCATAGACTATCAAAGCCTGAGAGCTAATGTGCTCGCAGATTATGTGTGTGTGTGTAACCATTTACGTACGTATGGCCGTATGTACGTACGTAATGCGATAACTCCTGACAGAAATATCCAAATTGCTTCAAATTTTGGACATAGATTTATCCTGATAATGAACTTTCCTGATTAGTTTCAGAGGTTCATTGAATAAGAATAAGGGGAGGAGAACAAAAGGTTAATCCGCACCCCTCCCCCACTTACTTAATTTAGTTAAGTCAGTTTTACATGCAAAATGATCAGATTTTATTAAAATTGTAGGTATAATATCATTTTGATAAGGTACATCCATGATCAGTTCTGGGTATTCATTGTTTACGTATAAAGAAAGTAGGAATGGGAGGTAACACTCTTAATTTATGTATATAGGTTTTTCACAGAGAATTTACCGATTTGTTTCAAATTTTGAATGTAGGTTCCTTCTGATAAGGCGTTTACCTGATTAATTTGGGGGGGGGGTTCTGAGTTTAAATATAAACGTAGAACGGATTTTTTTTCAATCGGATAGAAACTTTCGGTTTTATGAAAAGATTTTTAATTCGTAACAGATATTGGTTTTTGCACGTATCACTTCAGCCGAAATTGTTCATATTAAGAAACTAAATATCCGAATCTATTTAAAAATAAGAAAAAGCTTAAATAAAACATGAAACTTGAAATTTAGAATGGGGGTTGGGGAGTAGACTAAGAGGACGCTATATTTTTTTTTTAAAAAGCTCAGCACTTTTTAATGTTTTAGCTGCTAATTAAATATTACCATTATTTGAAACTTTTAGAAACATAACAAAACATGATGTTAAATATTTAAGAAAAAAGATGGCGCGTCAAATACCACTATTTTCTATTAGTAATTTTTATAAAAATTTTAAATTCTTGTTGGAACTGTTTGAAACTTTGTGATAGTTTATAACACAAGATAAAAATTGTAAAAAAAGTCCCAATACGAAAGGGAAAGAGGGGGGGGCGAAGAAAATCAGGAAATGTAACGGAAATTCAAATTTGATCTAGTTGAAACTTTAAGATAGTTTATGACACATGATATAAATTTTTAAAAATATGTTCCGCGTTTAATGCCACTATTGACGAATAGTGATTTTTGCAAAAATCTTAAATTCTTGTTTTGCAGCACCGCGACATTGAGTAACATATCTACTGATAGATTGTTTAACAGAGTTTCCTTCATATACAGTTTTGTTGGCAATAGGGTGCGCTCCCTGGTGATGGAATCTGGAACTAATATAACGCGAGCACCCTGGTGTTGGAATTTATAACTAATACAACGCGATCTAGTTCAAACAAGCTGGCTTCGTCTGCTATTGAGCTCCTTCTTTTATATAAATCTCAAAACGGACGTATGTTAAGCGAACGAACCTCGAAGAGAGAGAAACATGATGATAAATATTTAAGAAAAAAGATGCCGCATCAAAATATCACTATTTTCTAATAGCAATTCTTGTAAAAATGTTAAATTTGCCGGAACTTTTTGAAAAATCTGTAACAACGTCTTTCAAATTCTAACTCAATCTGAAATTTGATGAAAATCTGTGTATTAGTACTATTTGAGATAGAATTATCGCAGAAATCATAAAAAAACTGTATAGAAGCGCTATCTATTGAGCCATTTACTCTAAAAACAAAAGAATATTAATTTATATCAGGGACTAACTGAATTTGAAGTTTGATGAAAATATGTGCATTTGTTCTTGAGATAGAACTATTGCGATAATTATGGATAATGCCACATAGCAGCGCCAGCTGTTGCACGATTTACTCCAAAAACTAAAAAGTACTGTTGTAATTTTTATATCAAGGACTATCATAATCTGGAGTTTGATGAAAATTAATGTATTAGACCCTGAGATAGAGCTATTGCGATAATCACGAATAATACCGTATAGCAGTGCCACATTTCAAGAGATTTACTCCAAAAACTACAGAATACTAATTTTTATCAGAGACTTACTGAATCTAAAGTTTGATGAAAATTCATGCATTATTTCTTGCGACAGGGCTATTTCATATTTTCAGGAAAATTGAGCACAACAGTGCCACCTATTGAGCAATTAATATAAAAACGTAAACAGAATTAGTTCATAGCACGGATTTACTGAATCCAGAAGTTTGATGAAAATCCGTAAATAAATTATTGAAATAATGTTGATGCATATCGGTAAAAATGCAATTTAGAAGCGCCATCTGTTGAACGATTTACATGAAAATAAAATCAGAATCAATTTATATCAGGGGCTATCTAAATATAAATTTATATTAAATTTCATTCATTAGTTCTTGAGATACAGCTATTGTAAAAATTGTTAAAAATGCAGCATAGCATAGCCATGTTGAGTGATTTACTTCAAAATAGAAACAACACCAACTCATCTCATGGACGAACTGAATCTGATGTTTGATGGAAATTTGTGTATTAGTTATTAAGATAAAGCTAATGAGTAAATTAAAAAAAATACAAAACAGCAGCTTCACCTGCTGAGCGATTTACACCAAAAACTAATCAGCATCAATTTAGATCAGAGACTACCTGAATATATTTTTTTAATTAAATTTCGTGCATTAGTTCTTCAGCCGCGTCCCTACAGCTTGCGACAGCGTATAGCAGGTGTGCTGCACACGTACTGCCGAATGCCCTCTTCCTTTTCGAACGAACTTCGAAGCGAACGAAATTCAAATCGTAGCAAGTGCTGATTACGCACCGCCGAATGTAATCCTCCTTTTCGAAAGAGCCTCGAAGCGAACGAATTTCCAGCCATATCCCCGCTGCCCACGCCACTCAGATAGCGGGCGAAACCAGCAAGTTTTAACTAAGCCACGTTATATTAGTTCCTCATTCCAACACCAAGGAGCGCACTCTATTATTAACAAAACTGTACCTGAATGAAACTCCGTTAAACAACCTATTAGTAGATATGTTACTTGAGGTCGCGGTGCTATAAAAGCTAGAATTTCCGTTATATTTCCTGATTTTGTTCACAACCACACCCTCTTTCACGAAATGTGATTTTTTTTTTTTTATAAATTTATATCAAATGTTATAAACTGTCACAAAGTTTCAAAATGTTCCAGCAAGAATATATCATTTTTAAAAAAATTACTATTAGGAAATAGTGGTATTTCGATGCGGAATCTTTTTTCTTAAATATTTATCATCATGTTTTTTTCTCTTCGAGGTTCATTCGCTTCAATATACGCCCGTTTCGAGATTTTATATAAAACAAAGGGCCCGATAGCGGGCGAAGCCGACTGATTTGAACTAAATCGCATCCAAATTCCAACACTTGGGTGCTTATTTTATATTAATTCCACATTAGTCCGTTATATTAGTCGCGATATATCAGTCCGACATGCGTACGTATGTACATAAGTATGTACAGACGTACGTACATACCGGGTGTCCAGTAAATAACTGACCCATTTTGAACTTAAATAACAAATAAACGGTTTGAGATAATAATGCGCGGTTTGCGGTATTGTTATTAGAAAATTAATAAATTTTTAAACATGTACTTTGTTAATATAGTTCAGATTTCAGAAAAAAAATATCGCGCTGGCGGTAACAGGCTGTTTGAATACAGACATGACTCTAATTTCCATAAATGTGAGCTTTTCGGCTGAACCTGAATCTATATGTTGTCGAATCTGAATCTATATGTTGAATCGACTCTCGAATCAGCTTCAAAAATAGGGTACGTTGGTTGGAAAGTGATTTAAAATAATATTTGTGATTGAACCATCTGTATTATATTTCCCCTCTTTTTCCCCTCTTCAGTCTTGAGACTGAGATATTATTTTAAATATTATTATATTACATTAACAAAGCGCATATTTTAAAATTTATTTATATTCTAATAACAATACAGCAAGCCGCGCATTTTTATCTCAAACAGTTTTTTTGTTATTTACATTCAAAATGGGTCAGTCATTTACTGGACACCCGGTACATACGTACATGGTTACCATACACACACACAGAATCTACGAGCACATTAGCTCTCAGGCTTTGATAGTATATGAGCTAAAAGCGAGTCAAATTTCATCGGCCTAGAATAAATTAGATCAAAACTAGAAAGTTGGCGCCGAGGCGATCTTTAGATTCAATAAAATCACGCCAAATTGAATTGGCCTAGTACAATCTAGTTCGGCCTAGGATGAACTAGTTCAAACCAATGAATAGCAAGCTAAACTAGTTCATCCTAATGACCGTTCGGCCAAACTAGTTTGGCCCAGGAAAATCTAGTTTACCGATGAGCGTTCGGATAGATTAGTTAGGCCTAGGAAAAACTAGTTTATCCGATGGGCGTTCGGATAGACTAGTTTGGCCTAGGAAAAACTAGTTTATCCTATGAGCATTAGGATAGACTAGTTTGGCCTAGGAAAAACTAGTCTATCCGATGGGCATTAGGATAGACTAGTTTGGACTAGGCCAATCTAGTTTGGCCTAAAATCGGGTTTGGCCTGTAACATATACAAAAAGAAAAATCTCAATTTATAGCATGCAAGGTAAAACACTTTTTAATCCCCCTGAACAATATAGAAACATGACGTGCAAATACTATTTTATTTTAAAGCGAACGTAAATTTCAAAATGTGTCTCATACCACCTCATTAATAGTTATGGGATAGCAATAATAATAAAAAAGCTATAAGGCACAAAATAACCTATAGTGTCGGTAAGATAAACAATCAAACAAAGTTTGTAAGTTGATAATGTATATGCCACAATATAAAATTCCATTATCTTCATAACTGGAATGAAAATTCAAGATTCTCTGTCATAGGTGTCATTAAGGCCCCACACTAGGCACAGAAAGAGACCCGGATGATAATATAAAAGTCTATAGGAACGTTCTTTTCAAATACCTAACTCAAATTTTAGTATTTTTACATGATTTTTTTTAACAAGACAGCTGAGGATGATCCATAACCCTCCTAGTTTTTATTTTTTTTAATTTTGCTTTTATATTTTTGTATAACGATAGTTTCAATTTCAGAACCAGTTTAAACCGATTTCTTAAGTTAAAGTAATTTAAAAAAATCTGAAATCAAAACTGAAAAAGTAAAAACTACGCCGGTTGCGGATCACCCTAAGCAATCTTGTGTAAAACAGTAACGTAAAAATATTAAAATTTGGGCGAAATATTTGAAAAGAACGTTCCCATAGACTTTGCATTACCATTCGGGTCTTTTTCTGTGCCTAGAGTTGAGCCTTAAATAATCATCAATTTATTTACATTTTGAAGTATGAATGCATATATTATTAATGTTATAATTAATATATTATCCTCTAAAAATATTTGCATGTTAGCAATTCGCATTATTATTAATTAAAACAAGTTAGAAATTGCACGTGAAGCGTAGCAAATTAGGTGCGTTCGTACGATAACGAAGTTTTAAAAATATTACTTTCATATATCAATCTCATAAAAATGTAAATAGTGAATTACAATTAAAATGCTCATCAAACAATGTTCTCCCTATACCATTATGTAATGGAATACTCTTGTGTGGCCTTGTAAATCAATAACAAATGTTCTTTGCACCACAAATTATGTAAGATGTATATTATAATATGTATTTTATAGTTGCATATAAATTTTATTAAGTTCGCATGAGTGTAAAACGATTAAAATGCATTTGAAACATTTTTTCCCATTGAGCGTAATGTAATGGAATACTTTTGATTGTCCCTGTAATTGATCTATGCATCCGATTTTCATAAAATTTGAAATAACTCGAAAAAATTATGTAATAATTATGTATTTTAAATTTCAAACGTTTAGAATATATTTGAAACTTTTTCCCCATTGATCATAATGTAATTGAATACTTTTGATTGCCCCTGTAATTGATCTATGCACACGATTATCAAAAAATTTGAAATAACTAGACAGAATTATGTAATAATTGCGTATTTTAAATTTCAAACGATTAAAATGCATTTGAAACTTTTTTCCCCATTGACCGTAATGTAATGGAATACTTTTGATTGCCCCTGTAATTGATCTATGCATCCGAGTTTCATAAAATTTGAAATGACTCGACAAAATTATGTAATAATTATGTATTTTAAATTTCAAACGATTCGGTTGGGTAGTTTTTGCGTTGTTATATGCGGACAGACGGACAGACGGACAGACGGACGGACTGAACGACCACTATAGGTGCTACGTATTATATAATTACGAACGCACCTAAAAAGGAACTGGGAGAGTCCCATTCCTTCCTTTTCTGGCATGTCCCATTCCTCGCCACTTCCTTGTTTGTGTTAAACTTCTTGTTCAAACAAAAATGCTGCTTTAGGCTTCGTTTAAATTATGGATAATACATAGTATAATGTTCCATAAATAGGGGAACTATTACATTTATACATAAACAAGCCTTAATTATATTGAAAGCAAATAAATCAAATTTAAATTGAAATAATTTTTTGTTTCATACATTTGCAAGTCTATGCATATCAACATTTTTTGTAAACTGAAGAATGGATTAGCATTGTTTCATCTTGTGTGCGATCGATGAAATGTTTAGAATAATGCACAAAGAGAAAAACCTACTGTCCCATTCCACCCGACTTTCCCCCATATAGCAAAAGGGGAAATAAAGAATTAGCCAGTTCCCTAAAGTTCCTGATATACGCTATATGGCCAGAGATGACCGTCCACTTGCGATTTTAGACATTTTGTTAAATATCTAGAAAAATATATGAGGAATTATCCTGAAACTCTCAGTGTATAAACAATATAGTACAGGTCATGTATTTCCGTGAAGATTTTTTCCAGAAACTTTATAGGGGACCGCCAACAAATTAAAAATGTATGAATATCTTTTGGATAACCCTATCGAAACTAATGCATCAAAAGCGCTCAAACTGTAGATTGTAATTAAGTGGCTTATTGTTATAAACTGTGTTCATTTTTATGTCGATAGCATGTATACTCGTAGAGAAATTAAGGTTTTTATAAAAATACTCCCAAATTTTTCCAAGATTCATCTTAATATAAAATAATAATATTTTCTGAAAATGTGACAAACAACATTGCACATAATGCCCTGTAATCAGAATTAAAAAATAATAATAATTGTATGAAAAATGAGTAGGTTTACTAAATAACTTTTCACTGCGCATGCGTCAACGATATCAAAATTTTATTTGCATATTATGTTAGCTAAATGTATAGAGCAACTTTTGTAAAAAGTTGCAAAATCATAGCTTGAAAATTCTGAAAATAATCGTCAATAGAATCACTTAAAAATCCGTTATTTCCACAATGAAGCAAAAAGAAGAGGGGTTGTATCCATATATTCATTGATTAGTGTCAATATAGAATATACAATGTTATGTTAGAGCTGACGCTTTGGTCAGGGCATCAAAGGAAATATAATGTTATGTTTATTTGAAAGTGGAGAAAGCACTTTTTATTTGCCTCTACCCACAATTAGGCCAAAGTGATCGTGATAATGACAGCACATCGCGGAGAATGGGGGCCTGCAAACGACCCACGTGACCATCCTTACTTCACTTAAAAAACAATAAAAATATTCTTTATCCATGATGACATAAAATGTCATACATAAAGTTAAAAAAATATAAAATTGAAAAGGTAAAAAGGTTACCTGTCAAGTCCTTGGATGTTGATGACAAATAAATCCAGACAAAAGGCACAAAAAAATTATTATGCACACAAAATTTGAAGAAAACTATTTTTTATTTCATGAAGAACTTGTTTTACTTTTTTCATGAATAAATATTTCTTCACATATTTATATTATTTTGACTCGTACATATTAATCTCTCTTTTCATAAAAAACCATATCATAATATATGCTAATCACTACAATTGCTATCTCTAAGCAATAAAAATTCTTTGTCAATAATATATTTTAGATATCTCAACAGGATGTAAATTATAAATTTTCTCATGACATAAAAGGAGAATATAATATTATTTCTTCTTGAAAAAGAGCAACTTTCATAATATGAACTTTCAAAAAAACAAAATATATTATATTTCATATTGCATAGATACAAACCAATATTTTCTTCATAACGCCCCTTGGGTATTCGAAAATTATATATATAAAATTGGGCAAAATAATGAAGTAAAAACTTTATGAAAATCAAATATCTTCACCTGATGAAAGAAAACTGTTCACCTCTTAAAGCACACGTTCTTCACCTCTGCTTGTTTTTTCAGAGGATTGAGAACATATAAAAGCACAATTGAAGAATTAATCACAAAAATATTTGACGAAAATTTTAGACAAAAAGATGAAGAATAAAACTATTTAGAATAAACATGTCGACAACCTTTTTTAGTTAAAAGTGGCATCAATAGAGCAACACATAAAAGGCTTCACGACGTCATCTCATTTAATACGCATATCCAAACAGAGTGCACAACAAAAATACTTTCAGGATCCTTTGAAACAAAAGGTTTGCTCCTCGTTGCTTAACAGAAATCAACATCACTTTCCTAGATGCATTTTGAGGGCAGCACTTTTTCTTTGCCGCACTTAAAAATCAGCATCGTAATAATCTCAACATAACAAAAAAAACCGTTCCATCCTTCGTTAACGGGGGAGCACCTCGGCCCCGAAATTACACTAAAAACTTTCAATCATACGACTGCATCCATCACAGCAGGTGTCTATCGGCGCAACTGACGCAGGTGGCCGCGAGCCCAGGGGAAAAAGAGAAAGGGTTATTGTAAATGCAAAATACGCCAATTTGGCAGAGAGCAAAAGAGGGGGTGAGGAAAAAATAAGCCAAATTACAATATACAGTATGAAAAGATATGTAACTAATAAGAATAAAATTGATAACCATCTTAAGAGGGGAGGCCAAAGCCGGTGGCCATGTACTTAACGGCTTGAAATACGTCACCTGTGAAATTTAATTTGATAGGTTAGGGGTGTGTCCGAATAAACGGAAGTTCCACCCAAAAGAACTAGCGAGAATGTTCTCGAACAAATTTAAAACCGGAAGGAATGATTTCAAACAGAATTTTACCGGCTTGGAACATTCGAAAGCTAAGTAAGAAAGAAAACATTACAGGCGACGAAATGAAAATAAACGAAACCGAAATTAAATTTAAATTGAGAACATTAATAAAAAGGAAGGTGATATGAAATAAAATGGCTAATAAAATTGAATTAAATTAAATATATGGGGGGGGTATGGAGTAACCACCACATATTACCCAGGGTCCCCCAAAAGAAAATATTGGTGAGATGACAAAATGAACAATTTTCCATCGAGACAATATTTTCTAACACATGTACAAATATGCTAAATAATTATACAAAATAAATATCAGAAATAGTTATAACAATATACATAATTGTTGTACATGATATTTAAATAATAAAAAAAATAATTACTGTTATGATAGTAATCCTTATGAAAATATACCAACTGTAGTAAATGGTAACATGAAAGGTATATAAAATTTCTTCCAGAAGTATCTATCATATATATCAAAAAAAAATTTAAAGTCTATGTCTATGTGCAACAGTCCTTAACTTTAACGAGACTCTTGTTAGGCTGTGCAAAATGCACTATAACAGTAGAATGCTTTAACATATGTCGCAATATGTGATTATACAATAATATGTATATTTATATTCTCAGTTGTGAACAAAAATGAAATATACTATAACTGTATATGAATCATACTATAACTATATATAAAATATATGGTTTCAAATAGTACATGATGACTTGAATGAATTTGTAAGTTGAAAATTGAACAATAAAAAATATATATATAAATGGTGCAGAGAGATTAGTTAGGCTCTCATAAAAAAATATTTACTTATATCACCACATAGCCTTTTAAGCTTTCAATAAATCTTAAATGAATAAACTTTAGTATTATTCAATAACACATTTTCACAGAAAATAAAATTAATTAAGTTGCAAAAAGAATGGTAATAAAAGCATGATATTATTTTCCAATAAAAATATCTTCAAAGTGAATATAATAATTTTCAAAGAGAGAATTTTTACACTCTCATAAAGGAATATTCTTAAACATTTTCAATATAAATTGACAATAATTGCATAAATACCTTTAATACTATACTTCATTCAAAATAAACATAAAACATAAGATGTTTAATATTCCGAAAAAAGGAAGAAACTTATATGAATATGTCAATCTTATATATGACTTGATAATGTCAACTTACAAAGAAAAATCAATTGTGTCAAAATTTCTATATAGAAGATATTTAGAACATATTTACTTGTAAATTTTCAAACATTTTTAAAAAAAATTAAGTAAGTGATCACTTTTGCATTTGTCATAAATCAAGAATTTGCTTTATATAAATATATATAATGACTCATTAAACATCTTTGGATCCAAAGTATAAACACTCAAAAGTATACAAAAAAAAATATTATATACTACTTATGGTGAGTCATTCACTTTCTATATTTCAACAAGAAGAGAAGAAATATTAGTATGAATAAGTTTATCATGCATTTTCTTTTCTCTTTTTCTTTTTTTAAAAGAGGTTAAATGTTAAAACATGCATGCATTGTAAAGAGAAGACACAATAGGGAAAATAATTTGATGAGTACTCATATTTATGTTTACCTTATATCAACTACAATTTCACCTTTCTTATTATAATGCACATTTGTCAAAAATAAATTTAAATAATGACATAATATTATAACAAGAATATAAAAAGACAAATTCTTTCTCAAATTTTTTTTTTATCAACTATTGTAATTAAAGACCTTATAAAATTTAAAAGTATGGCATACATGAGATTATATGTATATATTGTAAGAATTATGACTTATAGATAAATGCAGTAACTAATAAAACTATTAAAATTCATACATACATCCCGAGGATGACCGTTGAGTTGTACCAGGGAGAAGAAGACTTAAATAAAATGAAAAAAATAACAGCTGCCTGCAGCCTGGAGAAAAGAAAAAAAAATTACATAGCGATTCTTCTTGCTGGACTATCAGTGCGGCTAGCTTCGACTGAATATATTACAAAGCAAAAGTCATCCTGTCAAGGAAAAAGAGAGTTAGTCTATTTTTTATGTAGTTTATGATTGCGAGGACGAAGATCATAACTTCTATATTGAGTGGATTTGTTTTTAGCACCAGTATGAGTGCTATCAGGAGGAGCTTGTGACAGTACCGATTTACTGGAACATGAAGATGTTTGCTGGCATTTAGAAGAAGAAAGAATTTGAGGAGAAGTATTACAAGCTGCAACATGATTTGAAACTTGAATAGTAGAGTGTTGTCTCAGAGGAGTGGAGGATGCATTATCAACAGCTGGTTGATCATGTGATGCACCTTTTGAAGAAACTGAAGGATGTTGCAGTGCTTCATTTCTCTTTTGAAGCTTCAAGATTCGATTAGTGTGAATCAACATAGGGGAAGCATGACTATTATTGGAATCTTGAATTTGAATGAGCACAGGAGAAATTATTTTCTTCACCACATATGGGCCTTGTATTTTTTTGTTAAACACATTGGGAAATTTTACGTAAACAATGTCATTAACATTGATGTTGGAAAACTTTAATTTTTCTCTGGATTTTTGGTACACCTTTTGTCTGGATGATTCGTTATTCTTGTAAGCTTGATAGTATATTTTTTCAATAACATCCATCAATTTATGAATTTCATATGCAGTGTTGAGAATTTTCCATGAAACTTGAGATTTATAATTGGAATAAATATCATTTATTTCTCTGCCAAAATGAAGAAGATTTGGGGAGAACTTTGTAGCTGGATGAGGTGTAGCGTTATATATGGATTGATGAATTTTTAGAGCAGTGGGTACATCACATCCTTGTGAAGCCATTGTGTTCACAGACGATTTTATTTGAGAATTGACACGTTCGCTTATATGAAGAATATAAGACCCAAAAAATTTTATGTAAATATTTATATATAATATGGCTCAAAACATAAATTATTATATGTATGATAAGAAAAATAATTTATCTTAGCATGAACAATAATTTTTACCAGTACCTCCGTTAAATAATGCATATATATATTAGTTGCAAAATATAGCAAGACAAGAAAAAATATATATGGAAAAATTATGTTATATATATATCATGCACTGCTCCAGAAAAATATTATTTCAGTATAGAATCAATATGTTGCAATTAATTACTGCACCACTCTCAATAATAATATAATTAATAATATTAATGTATGAAGAAAATAATTTGAAAAATAATGAAGAATTAACTGAAGATAATGACGACAATATGTATAAATATAACAAAAATATGATGGTGGCAAAGGAAAAATGGATGGTCATGGAATGTTGGATACGCTTTGGTGACGGCACCACAGAAATTATAAGATGCCGTGTTCAAAAAAATAATTGTAATTGTTCAAGCGTTGGTCACTGCACCAAAGGAAATAATAATGTTATGTTTACTTGATAGAGAGCAAAGGCACTTTTTATTTGCCTCTACCCACAATTAGGCCAAAGTGATCGTGATAATGACAGCACATCGCGGAGAATGGGGGCCTGCAAACGACCCACGTGACCATCCTTACTTCACTTAAAAAACAATAAAAATATTCTTTATCCATGATGACATAAAATGTCATACATAAAGTTAAAAAAATATAAAATTGAAAAGGTAAAAAGGTTACCTGTCAAGTCCTTGGATGTTGATGACAAATAAATCCAGACAAAAGGCACAAAAAAATTATTATGCACACAAAATTTGAAGAAAACTATTTTTTAACCGACTTCAAAGAGGAGGTTATGATTTCGACCTGTATGTATTTGTTGTTCACGCATAACTTTTGCAAATATGAACCGATTTTGATAATTCTTTTTTTGTTTGAAAGCGCATGAGGCCCATGTGGTCCCATTCGAATTTCATAAAAATCTGATAATTAGAACTTTTTTAAAAATAAAAACTTTAAATTTCAAATTCATTTTGTAGCAATCGACCAATTAGAAGTGTTCATTTTGCATGCTTTTCTGTTACATTTACATAGACACACGATCTTTTCACTGTTAAAAGGTTGAAGTTTTTTCTGCATCGTCACTCCACCGCTTTTATGGAATATCTCTATTTTGACCAATGAGAATTCACCATAATACAATGAAGTAATCATTTTCTATAAAAGCGATGGATTGACGATAAAGTAAAAGTTTCAAATTTTTAACAGTGTTCAAAGTGCAAAATCCTAACTGGACGAGGGCCAGGATTCACATAAATTTTGCGCTGTTTGCGAAACGAGATTTATTAACAAGAAAATTTATTTAAAACATTGAAAAATTTGCTAAAATTCAGGCTTCTGATTCGTTAATCTGGTTTCGCTAACAGTGCAAATTCTACCTGGATTCCGGACAAGTTCTTTTATGCAAGAAACCGGAAATATAGCATCTAGGGGATATAATGTGGAAATCGGCTATCTCGGGGCGTGTTCAGAGCAACTTACAAAAGTAACCAATGTTACCGACCGATTGTAGGGCAGTACGAAAGCAAATTGTGGCATCAATGAAAACTATTCTGTTGAATTGTAGCTGACGTCACACTTCGCTTTGATTTTCATTTCGTACTTGTCTACACTGTTAAAAATCTGCTGCATTTTGCTGCAACGCACTCCCCTGCTTGTACAGAAAACGGTTACTTGGCCGTGAAATGGCGCTTTCTCATTGGTTGGAATAGAGATATTATATACAAGTGGTGGAGGGCGTTGCAGCAAAATGCAGCAGATTTTTAACAGTGTACAATCGGTAAGTGGTCGGTAAGTAACCGGTAAGTTGTGTTGAACACGCCCTCTGTAACACTTAAAAAAGCGCTAAAATGTTCTATTCTTTAAATGTGCAACAATGCTAATGAAATTTAAAGATAGGCGCGACATCTGCAGGACATTTTCTAAAAATGCAAGAATTATTGCTAGTCTAGATAATGTATCACGAAAATGCCGCAGATGTTGCTGTGATCGACACTTTGGAATTCAGTAGCATCGTTGCACATTTAAAGGATATAAATTTTTAGCACTGCTTGCATTGTAAAAAATTGAACCCTTTTTCTGCGTCGTCACCCCATCGCTTTTATAGGAAACGATTACTTCGCTCTATTATGGAGCATTCTCATTGGTCAAAACAAAGAAATTCTATAAAAGCGATGGAGTAACGATGCAGCAAAAGGGTCAAATTTTTTACAGTGTCGATAGCAGATTTTCACTCCATGTATTCCAGACTCTCTCCTTCGAACAATGAAAAGTTCTCAAAAATGAAGGCTTATGATTGGTCAACCTTGTTTTGCTTAACAGCGAATAATCCTTCTGGATCCTAACCACTGTTGCAGAGATGCTAGTTTTTTTCCAAACTACGAAATCTTAGCTGGAACAATTCTCGTATCCACCAAAGTGAAAGATCCACATCGATCCAGACATGAGAATTCGATATCGAAAAGCTGAAAATTCATCTCTAAAGAGCCTTACACGTTAAAGCAAGAGTGCCTGTGTATCAGGGTGCTTGTTATGCCGGATTCACAAAGTGATTAAAGTACATTGCTATGTGCTAGATTTACATTTAGACAAATATAAATGACGAAAAATTTTGATAAGCTTACCATTAAAGTTAAGCTATTTAACATCTTTCACCCATAAAACAAACTCGTTCAGGCGACTACCGCCAAGTTCTGGAATAAAAATTATTAAATTTTCTGTATTTTGGAAAACCGCGTTTATCAAAGAAAATTCTTAACTTCAAATATTACTACTTTCATATAGACGCATGCTGAATCATGGTGTGATTTTGATAATATCTTCCTTTTTAGTTTTTATGACTGAAAAGAGTATTTTAATACATACGAACATTTAGAATTACCTTGCTATGCATTGAATCATAGAAGCAACTTGACGCGCTCTGATTGTGTACGCGTACTTTAAACTGTAAAAAATCTGACCCTTTTGCTGCATCGTCACTACCCCGCTTTTATAGAATATCTCACTTTTGATCCATGAGAATGCTCCATAATAGGCTGAAGTAATCGTTTTCTGTATTAACGGTGGAGGAACGATGCAGCAAAAGGGTCAAATTTTTAACAGTGTACCCTGTTTAAAATATCTTGAAAAATTACGTCTGTTTTTAAAGACTATCTATTTTCTGACCAATGAAAACGCTCCATAGACGTTTTTAGATCGCTCTCATTAGTCAGAAAATAGATAGCTTTAAAAACAAAGGTAATTTTTCACAATGATTTAAACGTGTACTGATGAATTGTCAGCTTTTGAATGCCCAATTACGAAGTCTGTAGAATTCAATGTGGACCTTAAGGCACTACACTAGTCTCAGAAAAAGACCCTGATGTTAGTGTAAAGACTATGGAGGCGTTCTTTTCTCGCGTATCTCGTCAAATTTTAATATATTTACATGATTATTTTTTCATAGGTTAGCCGAGGATGATCTACAACCTTCCTAGTTTTTACTTCTTCGATTTTGCTTATGTATGTTTTATATAATGATAGTTTCAATTTCAGAACCGTTTAAACCGGTTTTGAAATTTAAAATATATTTTTTTTTAATCTGAAACCAAAATTGAAAAAGTAAAAACTAGGCCGATTGTGGAATATCCTCAGCTATTCTATGGAAAAAAATCACGTAAAAAATTTGAAATTTTATCGAGATATTTGAAAAGAACGCCCCCATAGACTTCACATTATCATCCGGGTCTTTTTCTGTGCCTACACTGTTAAAAATCTGCTGCATTATGCTGCAACGCCCTCCACCACTTGTATATAATATCTCTATTGCAACCAATGAGCAAGCGCCATTTCACGGCCAAGTAACCGTTTTCTATACAAGCAGGGGAGTGCGTTGCAGCAAAATGCAGCAGATTTTTAACAGTGTAGTGTACGGCCTTAAAGTTTGCTGGATGCGATAAATTTCCTAAATGTTAAAGCTTAAATGGACAAGTTCTCGCATCCACTAAAGCGGAAATAGACATCGATACCAATCGACATCCTTAAGTTGTTGAAAAGATGAAAATCCTTTAGTATATATTTTGCTCCGGAGGAAAAAAATATCTCTACATATCAATGCAAAATAAAGTGCATAGATATGTGCAACAAAATTATCTTTAGATTCAGATTTGGTTACATGATTAGACACCAAAATGATTTCAGATTTTGTTCATGCAGGATTCCTCAATGTGAATATGACGTCACATGGAGCACATATACGATTGATTGAAATGATTCTGGACAAAAATGAGTCATCAAGGGGGTCCTTGTGGCCGAGTGGTTAAGACACCACGCTGCTAATCTCTTGAGAGCGTAGGAGATTGTGGGTTCGAATCCCACTGGCTCCGTTGCACACACTCTTTATGTGTAGCTCCCGGTTGTACTTATCTTGTGACGTAATATTTCCTTGTGCTATCTTGTCCTCGTATTTCCACGAATTTGTAAAATAATATGGATTATGCATTTATGTCTGTGTAGAAATAAAGGATCATTCGGCGTACAATCGAATTCTACCAGGAAATCATCATCAAATTTTATAATAGAAAATGCCTAGCATTGCGATACATTGTTAAAAATTTAACTTTTGCTGCATCATCACTCCATCCCTTTTATGGAATATCTCATACATACACTGTAAAAAAAAAAAAAAAATTACCATTTTGCTGCATCGTCACTCCCCCGCTTTAATAAAATATTTGTCTTTTGACCCATGAGAATGCTCCATGATAGGCTGAAATAATCGTTTTCCATAAAAGTGGTGGAGTAACGATGCAGTAAAAGGGTGAAATTTTTAACAGTTTAGTTGGGACAAAAACGTCCGTGAAAAAAGTATTTGGGGTTTGAATGCTGTCACTCTCTTATAGATGCAGCCAAGTACAGGTTATGATTTTCGGATTCCTCGTCGAATCATCACCGCTCATTTCCGATGCCTTTACTGCATTTATAGGAATTAGATTGTTGCTGTTTATGTATTGAATCATAGAGAGATTTTTGTTAAAATCTTTCTTTTTGCTTTTTCTGACTGAAGAGGGAGCACTTTTGACTACACTAGAAAAGCATTTTACTATTCATTGATACATGGAGTCATTTTGCTGTTTACTCATATATGGAAGCGCTTTGCCGCGCGCTTATGTGTAAGGACACTTTACTTGAGTCATTGTCACCTTTCGATAACCACTTCCGATGTCCGTACGATTAGATGTTGACTTTAAGATTTCATGAATGCGGTAGCTTTTCGTCGTGCCATATCTGAAGAAGTTACCACATCCAGAAAACCTAAAGATTCACAACGATACTAACCAATATTGTAAGTGTCTTTTGAAAACTTGACAATCAAACAGTGACAAGTAAAGCGAATACATCAGAACTCAGCAAAGTGCGTTCATTAGTAAAGCGTTGCAAAGAGCCATCATATGTCAGTACACATAATTATGTATTACGGTATAAATAACTAAAAAGTAGGAAATAAATTTAAATTTTTCAAAAAAATGTGTAACCGACTCCAAAGAATAATAATGTATTACGGTATAAATAACTAAAAAGTAGGAAATAAATTTAACTTTTTCAAAAAAATGTATAACCGACTCCAAAGAAAAGCGCTAAAAAGAATTAAATAATTCTATAAAATTCTCTAATGACAAATCGTTATCCAATAACCACACATTGACTATCATGTACAGGTATAAAACGGTTAAATTTAATGTATAGAATTTAATATCCACCAAACATAGATTTTCCAGAGAATATTTTTTACAAGAGATTAATTTACATATTTTTTATTTAATTTTTGAATAGATACATATAAAAAGTAATGAATTACTTTTTGAAGTTGGTGCCAAACTGTCTTAAGTATAGTAAGAATTGTGGATATATTATGTCTAGTACCATAAATAAAATGGGGAAATCATTATCGATTATGATTTTTTGGCACCAACATCAAAAAGTAATTCATTACTTTTTATATGTATATATTCAAAAATTAAATAAAAAATATGTAAATTAATCTCTTGTAAAAAATATTCTCTGGAAAATCTATGTTTGGTGGATATTAAATTCTATACATTAAATTTAACCGTTTTATACCTGTACATGATAGTCAATGTGTGGTTATTGGATAACGATTTGTCATTAGAGAATTTTATAGAATTATTTAATTCTTTTTAGCGCTTTTCTTTGGAGTCGGTTATACATTTTTTTGAAAAAGTTAAATTTATTATTTCATGAAGAACTTGTTTTACTTTTTTCATGAATAAATATTTCTTCACATATTTATATTATTTTGACTCGTACATATTAATCTCTCTTTTCATAAAAAACCATATCATAATATATGCTAATCACTACAATTGCTATCTCTAAGCAATAAAAATTCTTTGTCAATAATATATTTTAGATATCTCAACAGGATGTAAATTATAAATTTTCTCATGACATAAAAGGAGAATATAATATTATTTCTTCTTGAAAAAGAGCAACTTTCATAATATGAACTTTCAAAAAAACAAAATATATTATATTTCATATTGCATAGATACAAACCAATATTTTCTTCATAACGCCCCTTGGGTATTCGAAAATTATATATATAAAATTGGGCAAAATAATGAAGTAAAAACTTTATGAAAATCAAATATCTTCACCTGATGAAAGAAAACTGTTCACCTCTTAAAGCACACGTTCTTCACCTCTGCTTGTTTTTTCAGAGGATTGAGAACATATAAAAGCACAATTGAAGAATTAATCACAAAAATATTTGACGAAAATTTTAGACGAAAAGATGAAGAATAAAACTATTTAGAATAAACATGTCGACAACCTTCTTTAGTTAAAAGTGGCATCAATAGAGCAACACATAAAAGGCTTCACGACGTCATCTCATTTAATACGCATATCCAAACAGAGTGCACAACAAAAATACTTTCAGGATCCTTTGAAACAAAAGGTTTGCTCCTCGTTGCTTAACAGAAATCAACATCACTTTCCTAGATGCATTTTGAGGGCAGCACTTTTTCTTTGCCGCACTTAAAAATCAGCATCGTAATAATCTCAACATAACAAAAAAAACCGTTCCATCCTTCGTTAACGGGGGAGCACCTCGGCCCCGAAATTACACTAAAAACTTTCAATCATACGACTGCATCCATCACAGCAGGTGTCTATCGGCGCAACTGACGCAGGTGGCCGCGAGCCCAGGGGAAAAAGAGAAAGGGTTATTGTAAATGCAAAATACGCCAATTTGGCAGAGAGCAAAAGAGGGGGTGAGGAAAAAATAAGCCAAATTACAATATACAGTATGAAAAGATATGTAACTAATAAGAATAAAATTGATAACCATCTTAAGAGGGGAGGCCAAAGCCGGTGGCCATGTACTTAACGGCTTGAAATACGTCACCTGTGAAATTTAATTTGATAGGTTAGGGGTGTGTCCGAATAAACGGAAGTTCCACCCAAAAGAACTAGCGAGAATGTTCTCGAACAAATTTAAAACCGGAAGGAATGATTTCAAACAGAATTTTACCGGCTTGGAACATTCGAAAGCTAAGTAAGAAAGAAAACATTACAGGCGACGAAATGAAAATAAACGAAACCGAAATTAAATTTAAATTGAGAACATTAATAAAAAGGAAGGTGATATGAAATAAAATGGCTAATAAAATTGAATTAAATTAAATATATGGGGGGGGTATGGAGTAACCACCACATATTACCCAGGGTCCCCCAAAAGAAAATATTGGTGAGATGACAAAATGAACAATTTTCCATCGAGACAATATTTTCTAACACATGTACAAATATGCTAAATAATTATACAAAATAAATATCAGAAATAGTTATAACAATATACATAATTGTTGTACATGATATTTAAATAATAAAAAAAATAATTACTGTTATGATAGTAATCCTTATGAAAATATACCAACTGTAGTAAATGGTAACATGAAAGGTATATAAAATTTCTTCCAGAAGTATCTATCATATATATCAAAAAAAAATTTAAAGTCTATGTCTATGTGCAACAGTCCTTAACTTTAACGAGACTCTTGTTAGGCTGTGCAAAATGCACTATAACAGTAGAATGCTTTAACATATGTCGCAATATGTGATTATACAATAATATGTATATTTATATTCTCAGTTGTGAACAAAAATGAAATATACTATAACTGTATATGAATCATACTATAACTATATATAAAATATATGGTTTCAAATAGTACATGATGACTTGAATGAATTTGTAAGTTGAAAATTGAACAATAAAAAATATATATATAAATGGTGCAGAGAGATTAGTTAGGCTCTCATAAAAAAATATTTACTTATATCACCACATAGCCTTTTAAGCTTTCAATAAATCTTAAATGAATAAACTTTAGTATTATTCAATAACACATTTTCACAGAAAATAAAATTAATTAAGTTGCAAAAAGAATGGTAATAAAAGCATGATATTATTTTCCAATAAAAATATCTTCAAAGTGAATATAATAATTTTCAAAGAGAGAATTTTTACACTCTCATAAAGGAATATTCTTAAACATTTTCAATATAAATTGACAATAATTGCATAAATACCTTTAATACTATACTTCATTCAAAATAAACATAAAACATAAGATGTTTAATATTCCGAAAAAAGGAAGAAACTTATATGAATATGTCAATCTTATATATGACTTGATAATGTCAACTTACAAAGAAAAATCAATTGTGTCAAAATTTCTATATAGAAGATATTTAGAACATATTTACTTGTAAATTTTCAAACATTTTTAAAAAAAATTAAGTAAGTGATCACTTTTGCATTTGTCATAAATCAAGAATTTGCTTTATATAAATATATATAATGACTCATTAAACATCTTTGGATCCAAAGTATAAACACTCAAAAGTATACAAAAAAAAATATTATATACTACTTATGGTGAGTCATTCACTTTCTATATTTCAACAAGAAGAGAAGAAATATTAGTATGAATAAGTTTATCATGCATTTTCTTTTCTCTTTTTCTTTTTTTAAAAGAGGTTAAATGTTAAAACATGCATGCATTGTAAAGAGAAGACACAATAGGGAAAATAATTTGATGAGTACTCATATTTATGTTTACCTTATATCAACTACAATTTCACCTTTCTTATTATAATGCACATTTGTCAAAAATAAATTTAAATAATGACATAATATTATAACAAGAATATAAAAAGACAAATTCTTTCTCAAATTTTTTTTTTATCAACTATTGTAATTAAAGACCTTATAAAATTTAAAAGTATGGCATACATGAGATTATATGTATATATTGTAAGAATTATGACTTATAGATAAATGCAGTAACTAATAAAACTATTAAAATTCATACATACATCCCGAGGATGACCGTTGAGTTGTACCAGGGAGAAGAAGACTTAAATAAAATGAAAAAAATAACAGCTGCCTGCAGCCTGGAGAAAAGAAAAAAAAATTACATAGCGATTCTTCTTGCTGGACTATCAGTGCGGCTAGCTTCGACTGAATATATTACAAAGCAAAAGTCATCCTGTCAAGGAAAAAGAGAGTTAGTCTATTTTTTATGTAGTTTATGATTGCGAGGACGAAGATCATAACTTCTATATTGAGTGGATTTGTTTTTAGCACCAGTATGAGTGCTATCAGGAGGAGCTTGTGACAGTACCGATTTACTGGAACATGAAGATGTTTGCTGGCATTTAGAAGAAGAAAGAATTTGAGGAGAAGTATTACAAGCTGCAACATGATTTGAAACTTGAATAGTAGAGTGTTGTCTCAGAGGAGTGGAGGATGCATTATCAACAGCTGGTTGATCATGTGATGCACCTTTTGAAGAAACTGAAGGATGTTGCAGTGCTTCATTTCTCTTTTGAAGCTTCAAGATTCGATTAGTGTGAATCAACATAGGGGAAGCATGACTATTATTGGAATCTTGAATTTGAATGAGCACAGGAGAAATTATTTTCTTCACCACATATGGGCCTTGTATTTTTTTGTTAAACACATTGGGAAATTTTACGTAAACAATGTCATTAACATTGATGTTGGAAAACTTTAATTTTTCTCTGGATTTTTGGTACACCTTTTGTCTGGATGATTCGTTATTCTTGTAAGCTTGATAGTATATTTTTTCAATAACATCCATCAATTTATGAATTTCATATGCAGTGTTGAGAATTTTCCATGAAACTTGAGATTTATAATTGGAATAAATATCATTTATTTCTCTGCCAAAATGAAGAAGATTTGGGGAGAACTTTGTAGCTGGATGAGGTGTAGCGTTATATATGGATTGATGAATTTTTAGAGCAGTGGGTACATCACATCCTTGTGAAGCCATTGTGTTCACAGACGATTTTATTTGAGAATTGACACGTTCGCTTATATGAAGAATATAAGACCCAAAAAATTTTATGTAAATATTTATATATAATATGGCTCAAAACATAAATTATTATATGTATGATAAGAAAAATAATTTATCTTAGCATGAACAATAATTTTTACCAGTACCTCCGTTAAATAATGCATATATATATTAGTTGCAAAATATAGCAAGACAAGAAAAAATATATATGGAAAAATTATGTTATATATATATCATGCACTGCTCCAGAAAAATATTATTTCAGTATAGAATCAATATGTTGCAATTAATTACTGCACCACTCTCAATAATAATATAATTAATAATATTAATGTATGAAGAAAATAATTTGAAAAATAATGAAGAATTAACTGAAGATAATGACGACAATATGTATAAATATAACAAAAATATGATGGTGGCAAAGGAAAAATGGATGGTCATGGAATGTTGGATACGCTTTGGTGACGGCACCACAGAAATTATAAGATGCCGTGTTCAAAAAAATAATTGTAATTGTTCAAGCGTTGGTCACTGCACCAAAGGAAATAATAATGTTATGTTTACTTGATAGAGAGCAAAGGCACTTTTTATTTGCCTCTACCCACAATTAGGCCAAAGTGATCGTGATAATGACAGCACATCGCGGAGAATGGGGGCCTGCAAACGACCCACGTGACCATCCTTACTTCACTTAAAAAACAATAAAAATATTCTTTATCCATGATGACATAAAATGTCATACATAAAGTTAAAAAAATATAAAATTGAAAAGGTAAAAAGGTTACCTGTCAAGTCCTTGGATGTTGATGACAAATAAATCCAGACAAAAGGCACAAAAAAATTATTATGCACACAAAATTTGAAGAAAACTATTTTTTATTTCATGAAGAACTTGTTTTACTTTTTTCATGAATAAATATTTCTTCACATATTTATATTATTTTGACTCGTACATATTAATCTCTCTTTTCATAAAAAACCATATCATAATATATGCTAATCACTACAATTGCTATCTCTAAGCAATAAAAATTCTTTGTCAATAATATATTTTAGATATCTCAACAGGATGTAAATTATAAATTTTCTCATGACATAAAAGGAGAATATAATATTATTTCTTCTTGAAAAAGAGCAACTTTCATAATATGAACTTTCAAAAAAACAAAATATATTATATTTCATATTGCATAGATACAAACCAATATTTTCTTCATAACGCCCCTTGGGTATTCGAAAATTATATATATAAAATTGGGCAAAATAATGAAGTAAAAACTTTATGAAAATCAAATATCTTCACCTGATGAAAGAAAACTGTTCACCTCTTAAAGCACACGTTCTTCACCTCTGCTTGTTTTTTCAGAGGATTGAGAACATATAAAAGCACAATTGAAGAATTAATCACAAAAATATTTGACGAAAATTTTAGACGAAAAGATGAAGAATAAAACTATTTAGAATAAACATGTCGACAACCTTCTTTAGTTAAAAGTGGCATCAATAGAGCAACACATAAAAGGCTTCACGACGTCATCTCATTTAATACGCATATCCAAACAGAGTGCACAACAAAAATACTTTCAGGATCCTTTGAAACAAAAGGTTTGCTCCTCGTTGCTTAACAGAAATCAACATCACTTTCCTAGATGCATTTTGAGGGCAGCACTTTTTCTTTGCCGCACTTAAAAATCAGCATCGTAATAATCTCAACATAACAAAAAAAACCGTTCCATCCTTCGTTAACGGGGGAGCACCTCGGCCCCGAAATTACACTAAAAACTTTCAATCATACGACTGCATCCATCACAGCAGGTGTCTATCGGCGCAACTGACGCAGGTGGCCGCGATGCCAGGGGAAAAAGAGAAAGGGTTATTGTAAATGCAAAATACGCCAATTTGGCAGAGAGCAAAAGAGGGGGTGAGGAAAAAATAAGCCAAATTACAATATACAGTATGAAAAGATATGTAACTAATAAGAATAAAATTGATAACCATCTTAAGAGGGGAGGCCAAAGCCGGTGGCCATGTACTTAACGGCTTGAAATACGTCACCTGTGAAATTTAATTTGATAGGTTAGGGGTGTGTCCGAATAAACGGAAGTTCCACCCAAAAGAACTAGCGAGAATGTTCTCGAACAAATTTAAAACCGGAAGGAATGATTTCAAACAGAATTTTACCGGCTTGGAACATTCGAAAGCTAAGTAAGAAAGAAAACATTACAGGCGACGAAATGAAAATAAACGAAACCGAAATTAAATTTAAATTGAGAACATTAATAAAAAGGAAGGTGATATGAAATAAAATGGCTAATAAAATTGAATTAAATTAAATATATGGGGGGGGTATGGAGTAACCACCACATACAATACGGAACTTACTACTACATTTGGATAAAATCCCTCATTTTTTTTTGCTTCATTTTGAGAACAACGGATTTTCAATTTATTATACTGACGATTATTTTTAGAATTTTCAAGCTATGATTTTGCGACTTTCACAAAAGTTGCTCTATGCATTTAGCTAACATAATATGCAAATGAAATTTTGATATCGTTGACGCATGCGCAGTAAAAAATTATATAGTAAACCAACTCATTTTTTATACAATTTTCATTATTTTTTAATTCTGATTACAGGGTATTATGTGCAATGTTGTTTGTCAGATTTTCAGAAATATTATAATTAAAAAGAATTAATACTTTTTGGATATCTTTTGGATAACCCTGTCAAAACTAATGTAGCAAAAGCGCTCAAACTGTAGATTATGATTAAGTGGCTTATTGTAATAAACTGTGTTCATTTTTATGTCGATAGCTTGTATACCCGTAGAAAAATTAAGGTTTTCTACGAATCCGAAAAACAGACGAGGGGTTGTATCCATATATTCATTGATTAGTGTCAATATAGGATACATAATAGAGACGTACTAATAAATTTGAATAAAATCCCTCATTTTTTTTTATTATTATTACTGGTATGGAATACCTGGACATGTTAGGGAAATTCGTTGCTAATCTGGAATAGACACTTTGTTGCAAAATATGTTTTGTAAATATGGTTAATAATGTAAATAGTTTGTAACTCTTAATGATAACACAGGAAAAGAATATCTGAATGACAAGTATGCGTTGGTCATGTAATTTTCTCGTGCTGTCCGAAAATAGGCAATAAGGAGGATAGTGCCCAGTTAAACTGATGGCGCTGAGCTCGCAGGCTATACATACAACTGTATATTATACTCTTATTTCAAAGAATAATTCCCTTCCAAAAATAAAAGAAATCAACTGTAAGTTATTAGACAGTGGATTAACTACCACTCCTCTTTATACTTAACCAATGAGCCCCTAAAACTAATCAGGGAAGTGCCTTATCAGAGTGAATCTATTTACAAAATTTGAAGAAAATTTTATAATTCTGCATGATTTCTGCATATTTATAAAAATTAAAGGGGGTAGCACTCTCTTCTCCCCCCTTCATATTTAACCAATGAACCTCCAATGCTAATCAGAGAAGAACCTTATAAGAATTAACCTACGTATAAAATTTGAAGCACCTATTATGTACCTATCTTTTCCAATCGATGAAACAGTGAAACAAATACCCAAGTGACTTTTCGTAAATTTGAAATCGATTAATTGCATCACATGTTTTCGAAATAATTTTATCGAAATTAAAATTAGTTTACTTAAACAGAAATGAAAAATACATGTTATGGAGCAAGACTATCATAATTCTAAATGACATTATGTCTTGTATTTCCAATCTCATAGTAAATGTCTGAAACTGGAGACATGTTTCACTTAAAAAAATGTAAAAATATAGATTTTAACAAAGTTGCAATTTCGAGTATTTTAATAGAATAACTGTTGGCTAGGGTGGAACGAAAAAAATTATTATTTTTTAAATCAAAAACGGGTAGGTGCCAAAAGTTACCTTTATACTAATACATCAACTGCGTGAAATTTTACCGCTCAAATAAAATGGCTTGAGTCTTCGCTATTGCTTCAACAATCGAAATTTTCGGTAAAATTAGTCATATTTAAAAAAAAAATGTCTGCAGAACTGGTTACTATTTAAAAGTGGTACTTAAACCTTTATATTTATTTGCTTAAGATATTTAAACTATAAAACTTAGTCTGTATAATTGGAGCAAATCTGACAACTTTTGGTAAAAACCAGCGTTACCTCTCTATTGGAGCATAAAACGAAATTTTGTTTTGAATGCATTTCTTACCTATCTGCTTTCAGAACTATTCTGTATCATTCGTAGATGTTGTTGCATTTCATATCCTATCCGTCTCAGCCACCCAACAATCTATGCCCAGGGTTTTATTTAGGTATTGAATTGTTTTTTTTTTTCCCCAAAGAAGGGCATAAGTTTTCTATGTATCAAAGTAGTTTACCTCTTCTTTGTTTTCACCGACATTGGATGCTACTGTTGTGAGTCGCTGCACGTATATTTTTATAACTTGTATAACAGAAGAGGAAGCTGAGTAATGTATTAGGTATGTTGTTCATTGAACCTATCCAGCAGTCAATTATCTTCATTAAATTTTCATGCAATTAATACATTATGATTGGGATTTCTGTTACCACAACATATTTTCAATAAATTACATTATATATATAATGATATGCTTAAAAATTGATTGTATGAATTCAATTTCTAGTATGTCATCATTTACTGTACCTATTACATTGAATATATTTTGAGAAGCTAGCAGTTTAATATTATGACGATCGTCAGAGAGGATTGCAAACAAAATTTGCGTGTAAAGCAACAATATTTCGAAAGAAGTTTCAGTATTTGTTTTATGTCGTTTCCTGTGTTGTTTCGTAGTCGAGTAATTTCTAATAAGTTTTTAGACCTATTCTTTAGGTGTGTATTAAATTTGGTATAAAATATCCCGCGGTATAAAATTTGATTATATATTTTGTGAGTGAATCTACAGACTCTGATTACCAATCTGTGCTTATTACAGCGGAAAATTTTATTCGCTTTATGAGCTGTATTTTTATGCGAGATGTTTTCTAAATTCCCATTCCCCATTTCTTCTGAGGAATAGCTTTCTTTATGAATTAGCTTTACAATCTCCGACAGAAATTTTTAGTCTATTCTGAGTATATTTTACTTAATTTAAGAAAATAATTCTTCAAAATTATTATCTATTTTATAAAAAATTGAAATAGGATGTGAATAGTACGTAGACAAAGATTTTCTTATTGATCCAGGGAATCCACGCAGATTATAAAGTTTTACTTCGATTTCTCTAACAATTGACGCAGAGGAAATTCACTGAAGTTGAAGCAGCATATGATCCATTATTATACACAATTCTAAGCTTACTCAATGTAAAATGGTTCACAGCGACAAATAGAATTCTCCTAAATTTAAATGAGTACTTATACTCAATTAGACCCTGTACATTCTCTCAAAAAGTATTGTGCATTATAAGTTTATGCCCAGGACAGTTCACCATCATACATTGTTCACTTATAAAATGGAAATCTTAAAGTTAAGGGGGAAATTACCTGGCTACGGAAACACTTAGAAAACGGCATAAAACTAATGAAAAAAAACGTTATTGAAAACAACGGTTGCTCTGTACGTGCAGGACAAATTCCCGTTGCAATTCTCTCTGACGATCACCAGAAATCACATTAAACAGCTCGCTTCTCAACATATAAAAAGGCAAAAGCAGAATAAATGATGGCATATTTATAGTTGAAATATCTGAAATCATCTTTGAAGCAGGTCATTATGTAAAAAAGAATATAATTGACTGAAAAAATATTGTGGTAACAGATCTTCCAATCATATTCATCAACTGGATGTAAGTTTGAGAAAGATAATAGATGGCCGAATAAATCCCTTTAATAATATTCCCGTACATTACTATGCTTGTCATTTTTTGTATTAGCTGTAAAAATATACATTAAGATAGTCACAGCAGCATGTGGATACAAAGAACAGATAAACTAGGTAAATGCATCGAAAACATGCCAAATTTTGATAAAGAAAATCACAAATCAATATTTAAATAAAACACTGTACTAAGATGATCGAATAGTTGGGACGGGTGGTATGTGAAATGTAGTCACCTCCAAGACGTATGTCTAATGTAGTTTTGAAAAGAAGAGCTGTATTATAAACAACAATTCATTGTATGTCCCAATAGAGTGGGAATGCCGTTTTCTTACCAAAAGTTGTCTGTTTTGCTCCAGCTATACGGAATAAAGATATTGTTTTATAGTTTAAATATGTTAAGCAGATAAATATAAAGGTTTAAGTAACACTTTTAAATAATAACCAGCTCAAAAGGACTTTTTTAATATTTTTAAAAAAATGTCAAAAAATGACAACTTTTACCCATAATTACGATTTTTAGAGCAAAAGCGTAGATTCAAGCCATTTATTTTCAGCGGTAAAATTTCACACAGTTGATGTATTAGTATAAAGGCAACTTTTGGCACCTACCCGTTTTCGATTTTTAAAAAATATTTTTTTCGCTCCACCCTACTGTTGGCCTTTAATCTCAGTGTCTCCTACGTTGTCTACCTTTTGTTTAATTGTCATCCTGAATAACTTAGGTTATTTATACAAAGTAATTTATATCATTTGAGTTTCGATAAACATTGATAAAATATGATTTTACTTACATTAAAATAGCTCTGCTTTTCATATTATGCCGAAAAGACATGCAAAAAAGGACAATGAATAAATATTTTTTTAACTCCTTCGCGACGGGAGACGTTTACGAAATTTTTAACGTTTTGTCAACGTTTAAAAAAAGAAATTTGTATTTCTTAAATCGAGAGAATGCCCCGATTAAATTAGCAAAAATTCACAGTATAATTTTACCGGTGGGAATAAACGCGGATTCTTAAGCCTACTTGCGGCACGTATACGTGTCGCACGTCCCCGAGGCGTTAAAAAATAGTAACTTTCTAGGGATTTATTAAATACGGGAAAAAAAAGAAAAATAAAACCCTTAAACTCCTTAAGATAACATTTATGTTTTAATTCTATACAATATTTAAACCTAGTATATATAATATTGAACTATTGGAATGATATTTTTGTGTATACCAATAAATTTGCAAAAATGAACATAAATACAACATAATGAAACATATTTTGTTTACCTTTTAAATGCCCAAATACATTTTTTATCTAAACCAGCGAAAACCGAGACGAGTGGTAAATAAGTTTAAAAATGACTTCTTAATTAATAAACAAACGGTATTGATTTATTTCTTGTAATGAGCATTTATTGTGGATTGCATTCATAAGTGAAGTACTAAATACAATATTTTAAACAAAAATCTAGAAAAAATATTTACATTTTAACTGAAATATCATAAATATTTGAAGAATATTACGATAAGGAGCAGGATTAACAAGTATCATTTTCATTCTCTTCATTATATTCGCTGTCATAGTTTTTTACGCTTAAGACTTCATCAGAAACATGTTTTTAATATAAATAAATGAGTCATGTTGGTAGAAAATAAAACATAAATTTTGCAGAAAGATTTTAGTCGATCAGATAATCAGTTGCCTAGATATTTGTAATCCTATTTTCCACACTCTTCTATTTTCATAACTCTGAATTCCATTCATATTTCAATTGAAATATATATTTTAATTGGAAATGAAAAACTTCATCCGATGCAGTTAAATGTTAGTTAATAGATAAAAAAAATCCATCATCAGCTATAGCACATTTACTTTAGGAAATTTATTGTACTAAAACGCTTTAAATCTCCTAAAAACTTTGATGAGTATGAACCTTATATCTTCCCTACAGTTGTCAATTGTAATTTATCATCTTATTGTTACTGGTGTCGTGTAACTTCTGAAAACTATAAATTTTACAGTTAGAAGAACATGGTGTGATAATTCAATACATAAAACCGCTTACCCCAAAATGTATAAATACATTGTTTTGTATTAAATTCATTTTATATCCTTTAATTCAGTTAAGCTTGCTAACAAATGTTTTTGTTTCTAATTGTAACAAGCAAATTTTCAGTGATACGATTTCGTGCATTTTTTATATACCGGGAAATAGTTATTTAATGATATCACAAAGTCACGTGAATATAAGATTGCAGATTCAAGCAGATCATGCCAATGTTTGACGTAGAAAATTTTTATCAAACAATGATCATTTCATTTTTTACAAATTAACGATTTTTCCCCGTTATTTCATTTATTCTTACTAGCATTTTTCTATCTGTTGCTATAACAAGGAAATTTTCTACAAGGTACGATTTCATTAATTTTTATTTAGCAAATGTTAATTCATTTTCTTACAAGCCAGTATAACTTCTAATAAGTACTTGGCTGCAAGATGTAAGCTAGAGCTTACATATAATACACACATATATAGCTTACATATTGTAAGCTATAGCTGTAACAAATATATTTTCGGCGACATACAAATTCAGTTGCACTTTGCACATAAATGAAAATTCATCTTCGTACAACATATTTTATACTTTTTGGTACAGCAATATATGAATGGTGCGCATACAGTCTAAATGCATTAAATATATCTGAAATAATAAAAATTGTAAATATCAACATAAAAATAAATCAACACACAAGTTGAATTTCGAACTAAAAATAATAGCGGCTAAGTTAATCATCAGCTAAGTTAAAGATGATCTAATACACATTTTAAAATATATTTTATTTATTTAGTTAAAATTCTGAATTTTTTGGTCATGGTTAACCATATCATTTTTAAACAATATCAGGAGACAAAAAATTCTCTGACTTTTTAAAAAATTAAATATTAAAATTTTATAAAAAAAAGTAGTACAATCAAAAATTGTTATAGCTCGAAATATTATCTGCAGAATTTCAACTGTTTTTTATGTAAATAAGCAGAAATATGTAAATTTTAATAATGATTCAGCATTTAAAAAATATTTATGTAAATAAAAATAAAAAATATTTGAAATAAAAAAATAAATATGTAACTTATATTTAAACTAATATTTTATTTATTTTTTCAAAATTGTTGAGTCATAAATAAAGTAAAACAATTTTAAAATACATGCTCTTTCGACCTTTTTACTTTTACTTATGAAAATTTAAATACCAGAAATTCTGAAAAACATATGATGAAGAAAAATGCATTTTCAAAAGTCCTTTCCAGACATTGTTTGAAAGCTAGTTTTTGAAAACAATACAAATTAAAAAAAATATTCCCTTTCAATTACGAGAGATATATAATTTAAACGTAAATTTAAGCAGAATTTTTAATGTTCTTTTTTTTATTTGAAGATTTCCTTGTTTCTCCAGATAATCATTTGATATCAAAGAAATTAAGATTTGGTTGATCCATATTTTAATGTAAAGAGTTATCTCTAGTTTGCATTTTAAATTATCATTACTAATGTACTTATACAATTACATTAAAATCCATTTAGTGCTCTATGTAATGATAAAAATATTTCTTGCTTTATAGATCACAGCAATTTTCTAATTATAAAAAAAATTTCAAATAATTTCTCAAATATCAGGTATTTTATTATAAAGTATTTATTCAGTTTATCTTAAATTTAAAGATTTAATTTGATGAATGAGACTAAGTGTAAATAGATAAACGCTTTAATCAAAAGTCTAAGAGTTTCGTTTTAAATATACTTTCACTGAGTTTGTATCAAAATATTACAACGATTCCCGTCTAGGTATTTTTCGTTAGTTTAAATGACATTTCAGCTAAATGGAAATCTCGTGTAAATTAGTTTATAATTTATACTGATTTATGTCCAATTGTCTTTTTTTAATTTATATGATGTTACTAAGAATTTTATCTAATCATAAATATTCGTTCAGAATTCTGTATTAGAATTCTGCAAAGCAATAAATTACTTCATTAAAATTAAATAAATACTTCTGAAATTGTATAAGCGTAGTTAATTTACACTTTAAACTAAATCATTGTGATACAAAAATTCAAAATATTATTTATTACTAAATTATTCGCATAAATTTCTTACAGATATATATTAAAGGAATAATAAGGAAGAAATTGAATCATTAATACCAAAGATTATTCAGCAATACAAAGTGATTCAGTGTAATATAAAAAAGGGCAGAAAGTAAATAAATGCCTAGTCTTTATTTATTACTAAATTATTCGCATAAATTTCTTACACTTATATATTAAAGATAAGGAAGAAATTGATTTATTAATACCAAAGAGTATTTAGCAATACAAAGGGATTGAGTATAATATAAAAAAGGGCAGAAAGTAAATAAATGCCTAGTCTTTATTTATTACTAAATTTTTCGCATAAATTTTTACACATATATATTAAAGGAATAATAAGGAAGAAATTGAATTATTAATAAAAAAGATTATTGAGCAATACAAAGGACCATAAAATAAAAAAGGGCAGAAAGCAAATAAATGCCGAGTCTTTATTTATTACTAAATTATTCGCATAATTTTCTTACACTTATATATTAAAGATAAGGAAGAAATTGAATTAGTTATACCAAAAAATATTCAGCAATACAAAACAGATTGAGCATGGTATAAAAATGTTCAGAAAGTAAATAAATCCCTAGTTTGTTTGCACATACGCGTATAAATATACTGTCGGGACTTAGAGCTAAGGATACATTTTAAACACGAATATAACATACCTCCCATTTGAGTGTCAAAAATGTTTTTGTAATAATTGAATTGAACGAGGTATAGTTCAAAGTATTAACATCGCGAATGGTTAATGTAAATTTATATGCATTTATTCCTTAGTTAATTAGAAAACTATTATTAACAACAAGAAGAAGACAGTGTTAAATTATAAGAAATATTTTTGTGATATGATATTTTACTGTAAAAACAAAATCATAAGCTAAGTGGCTATCTATCATTGCATCATCAGTCCGCTATCGTTGTGATATTTTGACAATTATTAACAAAAAAAGGTACTACTAAGTTATCCCGTCGACCAAAAAATTATCGCCAAACTATAAGATTAAATGTCAATAATGGATGATCGTGAATGTCAGATTCAGAGATATTAAATACGGTTCATGTGTTTAAAATGTTGTTAAGTGATTTTTGTTTCGACTTTTTATTAATATTTTTATTAATATTCTACTAATTATTTTTTTTTCATTATTTAAAGTAAAAAATAAGTAAATATGTATAATTTGGCGAAATTGGTCGACGGGATAACAGAGCAGTACCAAAAAAATAATAATGGCATATTTCTGCTAATCATTTAGGTAAATTAGTTTTGTTTGAAAATACTGATAAAGTGGAATAATTAAACACAGTGGTAGCTAGAAACTGTTTTTTTCTCACAGACCTAAAATTTTCTCGATATCTATGGCTAGTTCAAAATGTTGTAAATACATAATCTTCGACTTACAACGAATTTGAATTTTTACGGCAGTAATAAGACAAAAATTTCAATTCAGCATCAAGAATCTTCCGCATATTTGAAAATGTTCTGAAATAACCTTTCCAGATGACTTTAAACTGCTTTATAAACAATAGGGGTAACGATATTTTCCCAATCAGGATTTGTCCGTACCACACGTACGGGCATCCATATTTCAAACATGATTTATTATTTTCACCAGTAAATTTTTATTGCAAATTTACCAGCATTTAATCCAAGTATTTTTCGATTTTATAAGGCACAAAATTTTCTGCTATGAAAAACCGGCAATAAAAGATTAAAAAGTATGTAAAAGACATGAGAAAAATAGGCGTTATTTGAAACTTTTATTTTTTTTTTCAAAAATACTGATTAGTTAACTGGTTAGTCCCTTGGGGACGAGCGACACATATACGTGCCGCAAAAAGGCTTAAAAATCTTTCTTTATTTCCACCAGTAACATTATACTGAAAATTTTGACTTATTTAATCGAAGCATTTTCTCGATTTAATAAGGAATAAATTTCTATTTTTAGAAACCGGTGACAAAACATTAAAAATTTTGTAAAAAAGCTCCCATCGTGAAGGGGTTAAAGATGAAATATAATTGATTACAGGCAAAAAATGCCGAAAACAGATAATGTTTCAGCTTATAAGCATAGGTTTGAGTGCACTACTGGTTACTCAAAAACGCCTTTTAACAAATGTTCAAAAAACTCTGTTATAGACAAAGACTGCAGAAAAATACTTTGATTGTTTTATATTTTATTTGTGGACATAAAACGTTAACGACCTCTATCTTCATTGTGTATTTTTGATATTTTCGTGAATCATTAGAAATTAATATCCAGTATGGTGTTCGTTTTCTATGCTAAAATATTAAGTAATATCTGTTTGTATTTGATTTTTTTCTTGATAAATATAGGTCTGAAATGAGAATTTTACTGAACTGGACAGATCGTATCACACTCTTAGTACTGCGTTTTTCTTTAAAATAATAATACTCAGTTTTGGGTTTTTTTACACATTTTATTCATAGAATAATATGCGCCGATTCACAATAAATCACAACCACAATTGGTCTCTGAAGATATTTGCTATTATTTTACTGTATATAAAATCAGTCCGTAGTAATTATTTGTAGTGTTAGTATAAAAGAAACACCTACTCTTGTGTTATTTTACTCGTTTTATTCATAAAAACATAAGCACCGATTCTGACTCGGTTCATGTCCAAACTCCAAAGAAGAAAAGAAAGCATTTTAAAGTCAAAAAATGTAAATTCATTAGCTCTGCACAGCTGCCATTCTGAACGCAGAAATATTTATTCTTTTGTCTTCCGACGATTTTAGTACTGTTATACCACATTACCTAATGGAAGTTCGTTTTCTCACAATTTATATAATTCCGTAACAGGATTTGATGCACACACCATATAAGTTTAAAAGATATACTCTTAATTTTCAGTGGCAAGGCATATGAGCAGCGCTCATGTTTTTTACTTGGGGAAGGGGCGAAAAAAAAGTCTATCAAAATATAAAAATTGTCAACTAGAACTGATATGCAAAAATTAAGGTATCAATGTCAGCTGACTTTATATCTTTTAAACGAAATCTTTTCAAATATTTTTAAACTAAATTCCGATTATGATAACACCTAAAAATTAAAAACTTTTAGGAGAATCTGTCTCTACGAGCATCCCACGTTTCTTGAAACTCTACACTTACTGACACATCCGTACTATACCTCTAATGTGTCACTGATACATTGTTTCACAAATTATTTTATTTCTATTTTGCAATTATTAATATGATATTATTCCTTCTTCGATCAAGGTGAAAAGGTCCCACTGTTTTAACAATTGTTACAGTTTTTCAGAACTGTTCTTTCAATATAGTTATGCAAATATGAATGTTAGCATTGTCTTTATCATATTCCTTAGAGAAATGTGTAAATTTCAATTTAGATTTTCTAATCTACAAAATTTAAATTAGCCAAAATAGTAGGAAAAATTAATTGAATGATATATTTGTCTGAGTGTGGTTTCTCCGGAAAAAATAAAATGGAAAATAGTATATAATTCATTCCGTATTTACAATTAAACTTCAACTAATTTTTAATATAATATAATATATATGTATATATATATATATATATATATATATATATATATATATATATATATATATATATATATATATTACAACAAACATATATACACATTATATAAAACATTTTACAGTCTGCGTAATACTACGCACATTAGCTCTGTACAGCTGCCATTCTGAATACAGAAATATTTTCTCTTTTGTCTTCCGATGGCTGCCGTACTACTATACCAAATTACCTAATGGAATATCGATTTTGACACAATTTAAATAGTTTCGTAATATGATTTAATAAGTAAAACATATGAGCTTAGAAGATACATTCTTAATTTTTTGTAGCGAGGGATATCAGCAGCGCTCATGTTTTTTTTTTACTGAGGCAGAGACGAAAACTATGTCTATGAAAACATAAAATTTGCCAAAAAGAGCTGCTGTCCAAAAATTAAGGTACCATTATCAGCTGACATTATACTTATGAAACAACAGAATTTTCAAATAATTTTTTATTAAATTCCGATCATGAAAACTTTCTAAATTCAAATATTTTTTATGGAAACCTGGCTCTACGAAAATCTCTGGTGTCTCGAAACTTGCACTACTGCCATATCCGTACTACACCTATGCGAATGAATCATTAATACACTGTTTCACAAGATATTATATTTTTAGCACTCTGCATTCTACAATATAAAGCACACGATTTCTTGTTTAAAACGTTTTTTGTTAAAATTATAATGCAAAGGAAATTGACGTGATATTTGTCCTACGAGTGTGTAACGTTACTGAAGTAAGCGCTTGTTCTATCTGATTGCTTGATATCTATAAGATATTTTTACGGGTCCGACTTTTTCTTCAAGTTTTACAAAAAAAAATAACATTAAATTTAATGACATTAACACTAGTTATTCAAAAATATTAAATAAAATTTAACAAATGTAACATTGCCTGAAACATGACGATTGTTGTTGTTTTGTGTGCTATTCAATTCATAATCATATGATTATTGGGTACTGGCGTATTAACGCCATCGCAGCTACAGATTTGGCGGTTTTTAATTACCGCCATTCTACACCTAAAATTTTTGCGACAAATCTTAAAATAAAACAATTTATTTAAAATCAAAACACTTTATTGAAAAACAAAGTCGTCAAACGGATTTCGGTAAAAAATGGGCCGATATAGAGTTTCAGATATATTTAAAACAGTCTCTTTTTGGTAAATCCCATATTCGCATTTTCGTAGCACAAAAAATGGTGTAAAAAATCAGAAAACAACAAGGCAACAAGGAATCCAAACAATAACTATATGTGCGGTGCGAACAACAAGATTGCTCTTTATTAGCGCAACTTCTGCTGCGGTGGCGTTAATACGTAAGTACCGATAATAGGCTAAGCAAGAGCTTCTAGAGATGAGAGGAAAATATAATATTACAACATGATTAGCTAATATTATAGGTTTCTTATGCATTTTGAGCTTTATTACACACTATTCTTTTTGGAGAGTAATATTTATTTTAAATTTATAAAGTGAAATATATGTTTAAAATAAAAGAATCGTAAACAGTGCAAAGAGCATAAAGCAAATATTTATTATTATTATTATTATTATTACAAAAAAAGCCTAAATGTTATTGAAGTCATTTAGTAAATGAGAAGACACATACTAACATTAGTACATGTATACAATAGCTTAAGTATTTCTTTAAAATAAAATATTCAAATAAAATACATGTACTATTAATAGTACACCAAACTCTAAAGGATTAAATAGAATTTAGATTGAACGGACTTTAATCTTTTATTTTTTTTAATCGTAATTCAAAGATTGTTAAATACGTTGAACTTGTGTTTAAAAAGAAATCTTGCTTTTAAAATTAAACAATCTTTAATAAAATGATTTAAGTGTAAAATGAAACATATTTTAACAAGTAATCAATTTCTGTAAAAACTAAATGATGCAATAATGTAGATATTTCGCAACAGTTTAAATTTAAATCAATTCCACATATATTTCTAGCTAAAATCAAATATTTAAACTAAATCACTTTATAATGGTCAACACAAGAAAAAAATGTGGATTTTTTTCACGCTAAGTTAAGCACGAAATAACATATTGCAGTAGTAATCATTTTGTAAGAAAAGTACAAATCTCTTCTGGCAAATATCCAGAGTGAGTTGCTCTTATCAAAATTAATTAAATATATAAAACTGAAATGACATCATTTTATTATTTTATATTAGTTTACTGTAAAAAATTAAAAATATTAACCATGTGTAAATAACAAATATAGTTACATATTATTTAAATGATATGATTGTATATGGGTGATTCTCAAAATAGTGGACAATTTATGTCTTTCGGCAGACAAAAAAAAATTGAGAGGTTTTCTGTCATGTTTTTATATTTAGATATGTTTGTCTTAATATCATTCATTATTTGCACTCAAGAATTACTCACTTTTTAGTTAAACACACCTTAAAATAACAGAATAAATGTTCAAAATGTCATTAGCATGGATGTCCACAGCAGCTGTGCCTTGTATATACTAGCTTTTTCAAGAGTTAATATCATGTTTATAAAATAAAACAAATATTATTCTTTCTTTAAATTAATCAAGGAGAGGATTTAATCAATTAAATTCTTTTTAAAAATAAAATTATAGTATATAAAAAAAGAATTAAAGTTTGTCCTCCATATTCTATTTCCAATACATGGTCATACTATAACAGCTGGTTATTAATCAAAACGTCATTTTCACATATGACAATAGTTTGAAAATATAAAGTTTCTCTATGGCAACAAGTAGCCATTTTACCCTAGCCTGAAAATAGAAGCATGTATTGTATTTTAAGAATATCAGTTGGATATTAGGGACGTACATCAATTGTATGTCATTAGAATGGATAATAATTTTCATATTTATTTTATAATTAAAATTTTTATTTTACTTATTTGCATAGGACTTTTGTGTTTTGAAAAGCCCCAGAAAGGACTATTGCATTGTGATTATATTATGGCTCATAATCTTATTTAAATTAAAAATTGTCATTAGCATGGACACATATCAGTGTCATTAGCATGGTTTTTCTGTCCATGCTAAAGACTCCTATGTGTATAAATGTAACCATTACTTATATTGCATCTTTCATAAAGTTTAATTTTACATATAAATTTAGGTATTACATTTATTATCCCTAAAATATGTATTAAATCTGTCAGAAAATCACTAAGACAGCTTCTTACATTGTTAGTGTCAAAATGTTGCTCATGTAAACAAAGTTTGCTCTTTGGTAATGTTTTTATTCTTCTTATATGTATATATGTAAAAATGGAAACCATTTGCTGAAAAGGAAGGCTAATGAATATAGAAAAAAATATTTAAACATGAAGAAAATAAAAATTTCTTAATACATTTATTCCATGCAATTTGTTTTGCCATTAGCATGGCTCAAAAAATACTAATTATTTTTTTAAGTTAATTTTTAAATATTTAGCTCTGCTGACTACATGTAAAGTATACCTAATATTATATTAACAACACCTATTTTTTTCAGAAATGTTGCTAACAGTAATTTTTTTAAGATTTCACTTTTGAAATTGTCCCCTATTTTGAGAATCATCCATATATACATACATACATACATACATATATATATATATATGAATAACTTTGGATGTATTTATAAAAGTATTTATATATATATATATATATATATATATATATATATATATATATATATATATATATATGTATGTATGTATGTATATGTATGTATATACATATAAAAAAAATAAGTGAAAAAACACATTTTCATATAATGTATTAACTAGGACTTCCCTCAGAGGGATTAGTCTGAGCGGTATTGCTTAGAACAACATAGTTTTAATAATAATATGCTAAAAGTAAAAAGATGTGCTATCTTTAATTGATTATATATTGTCACAAATTCAAATGACAAAAAAAGAGCAAAGTGAATGATACCATTACAGAATATTACATAAAAATTTCTAACCCCGTTAAAAAAAAATAAATAAATAAAAATGAAAAAAAATATACAAAACAGCCACGGGTTGGTATAAAATTTGAAGTACGCGCTACATTAAATGTAATACAGATAATAAAGCACTAAAATATCTTGTATCAGAATTTAAACAATTTGAAATGACGTCAAGAATATACAGATGAATTTTAGTACCTAAAAGTGGCGCAAATCACGATGGTTGAGTAGAATGAAAATTTTTTTAAATATGGTGTGTGGTGCCCTTAAATAGTTAGAACAAAATAAATAATATATAAAATAATATAATATCTACATCTGTTTTCTCTGCATTCGATGAGGTTTTCTATAAAAAGTTGGAGTATTCTCTCTTAATATATATATATATATATATATATATATATGTATATAAATCTCGAAAACGACAACAAAGGAAAACGATGTGTCGTTTCGAGTGTGTTCCAGATATGCTCAATCTGATTTAAATGGGTTGTTCATGCTGGCCACTAAATACTCTGTTTTGTTTTCGTTTTAAACCAATTCCCATGAAATTGAGCTGTATTTTGCTTTAGCATGCATAAAATAAAACGAATTGGCAATCTTGAATGTGGTAGAGAATTTACAGAGTTATACACCGTTTACTAACTGGATTTTTTAAGAACCACTGTATATCCCCGGCCCTCTTTCTCAAACAGCTGCAGTCTAAGATCTATACATTCTAGGATATATTCTCTTGCCTGAGCGTATACTCTATGACTAACTAGACAATACTACCTAGAGCGCATATTGTCTCTTTCCACTGTTGGCAATGACTACAGTATAAGGTACGAACGCGATCTGGATATCTCGTCTGCATAAGCTTTGAGCCATCGAAGTGTCACCACACGTGATTTACAATTCTGAACATTTTTTTCAGCATAACATGCAGGCTCAAATACGCTAAAGTGAACTCGATTATGCAGTTTTACCCGAAAAAATTATTATTTTAAAGGCATGCTAGTGACAATTGAGAAAATGATTATATTATAAAATCCCTTGATTAGTAAAGCTGAATTATTTTGTAGTGCGTGTAAATAAATAATAAATATTTTTTGCGCGGCATTTTTAACAAAATATATACATTTGTGCTCTTCAAAAATGCATATCAATTTCATTATGTTTCGACGGGTCTAACATCATTAAATAGCACTTCGAACTATTTCATCCCATCGGCCGTAATGTAACGGAATAATTTTGACTGTCACCGTATTCGAACTATTTATCCGATTTTATTGAAATTTTCAAAGACTCAACAAATTCGGCAACAAATAGATATTTACAATTTCAAACAATTTCGCAGGATACTTTTTGTGCTATTATATGCGGACAGACAGACGGAACAGTGTACGACTATAGGTACTAAATATTTATATTATTTAGGGACACACCTAAAAAAACAGTTAAATTTAAAAGCGCATGCCGAGATTGAAAACACATTTCCAGAAATTATTGCTCAAAGACAGTATTGTAACCGATTTCTTTTGTGTGTCCCTGTAATAGGATTAAAAACGCTATGAACACGAATTGAATATTTCCAGCTGAGCGAAAAATTGCCCAGGCCGGGAATCGAACCCGGATTCTTGGCTTACAAGGCCAATGCTTTACCTGTTAAGCTATCTGGGCGATAGCCGGCTGGGTTTTTTAGCTCAGTTAACCTTATTGGTCATAACATCTGGTCTGTCATTTGAGACAGCTCGGCAGAATAAACCGCAGATAATGGAACTCCATATAACGATGGATACGTAGATATACTATTATTTTAACACAATCAGACTGATTGGTAAATTTATCATACGAATTGAATATTTCCAGCTGAGCGAAAAATTGCCCAGGCCGGGAATCGTATCCGGATACTTGGCTTACAAGGCCAATGCTTTACCTGTTAAGCTATCTGGGCGGTAGTCGGCTGGGTTTTTTTGCTCAGATAACCTTATTGGTCATAACATCTGGTCTGTCATTTGAGACAGCTCGGCAGAATAAACCACAGGTAATGGAACTACGTATAACGATGGATACGTAGATATACTATTATTTTAACACAATCAAACTGATTGGTAAAGTTATTTTTTCGCCTGGGCGATTTTTCGCTCAGCTGGAAATATTCAATTCGTATGATAACTTTACCAATCAGTTTGATTGTGTTAAAATAATATTATATGTACGTATCTATCGTTATATGGGGCTCCATTACCTGCGGTTTATTCTGCCAAGCTGTCTTAAATGATAGACCAGATGGTTATGACCAATAAGGTTATCTGAGCGAAAAACTCCAGCCGGCTATCGCCCAGATAGCTTAACAGTTAAAGCGTTGGCCTTGTAAGCCAAGTATCCGGGTTCGATTCCCGGCTTGGGCAATTTTTCGCTCAGCTGGAAATATTCATTTCGTATGATAACTTTACCAATCAGTTTGATTGTTTTAAAATAATAGTAACGCTATGAATGTCCTGTTATAACGTAATCGTAATGAAATTCAGTGGTTTATATAATTTTCAAACATTTGCAACAGCGTGATTTCATTAAAATACTCTGCAAAGGATTTCCCCCAATAAACCATAATGTAATGAAATTCTTTTGGGTACCCCTGTAAATAAACTATTAATCCCACATACTTCATATAAAATACCAAACATGCCTAGGGGACCCTAAATAAGGTTTACCAATTGCATATAAATCGGTATATATTTACGGATGTTTGAGCGTGGACAGAAGAATAGACAAACATAATGCATAAACAATTTTCAGCTTTGTTGGAAAGTATAAAAAAGCAACCTCTCAGGCCGATCGCAACCTTATCAATTTATTTAATGCCAAAAAAAAAGCTCACTAAAAAATTAGAACAGGATGTGGAACTCTTCCATATAATTGGCGCCAAAATATCGTAATATCGTAATTTACATTGTATGGTGTCCCGGCCATTGTTGTTTGTTTATTAATAAATGCTTATTTATTTTTTTCTATATTGATTTAATTTAGATTTAATCGTGATTTTTTTTAATTGTTACTTCCTTTTTAAAATAATAGAAATTCATTCAAATATGATTTTCACCAAATTATTGCCAAATCCAATGCGTTTATGATATCTCTGATTTAATTTCATGGTACTTTTCAAATAATATCTTCACCTTGGCGTTTTTATAAATCATGGTCTAGTTTGGGCTGCAGAAATTGAGATTTACCTGATAATCGTTTACGCTTATTTTTACTCGTAAATATGGCGCAGATGTCATATTTATATGTAAAAATACAACCTACACGTTAGCGCAATTTTTTTCCGCTAAATTGGTGAAAGCGTTGTTTTTGAATATTGTTGTAATTTTTTTTTACCATTTATTGTGAAATTTATATTTTCTAACATATTTATTATTATGTTTATTTTTTATAACTGTTTATTTTTCGCTTCAAATATTGTTCCTTTTTTGGAATTATTGATTATCCCATTGGTCAAAAAAGTATCGCCAAACAATAAGATAAAATGCCAATAATGAATGATCGTGAATGCCGTTTTCAATCGCATTAAACACGACACATGTGTTTAAAACGTCATCAAATGATTTTTTATCCCACTTTTCCTTTGAATTTTTATCAATGTTTCACTAATTTATTTCTTCTTTCGTTATTTAAAATTAAAAATATGACAATATGTACAATTTTGTAAAATTGATCAACGAGATATCCAAGTAGTACCAATATTTTATTTAAACACGACATAATTGCTTCAAATTTGCATGTGCGAAATATAAAAGATGCTAATGGCGGTTATTGAGTGCTATTATAAAGATTATCGCTAAATCTCAAATACTAATATTAAGTTACTAAGAATTAAGGCTTTTTTTCTTTTAACTTAACAGCAACAACAATTTTTTAGTTTGTTTCTTAAGTTTAAATATAGTTTAATGCACTTAAAATTTGTTTGCGTATTTTCCTAGCTTCATGTGTTTAAATTTGGGAATCTAACGAAAACATCCAACGAAAACATCCAACCAGTGAAAACTCACACACCAAATTTCTGTGACGTATGCAAATAAAGTGAGCTTTCTTATCAGTTTTTTAAATATAATTTTAAAACTATTTGGAACTAATTTTTGAAAGTAGTTGCATTAAGTAGGTCACCCTCATAGGTACCGTTTGGTACAATCAGAATCGCAATCCGACAAATATTTTTACAGATTTGCTTGACAAAAGAATTATGCTCGACTTTTAACACGTTCGCTGCCGCTTACATGAAGATCTGATGATATTTAATGCCGCACTGTAGAAGTGGGTTTTTCCCAGAAGCCGATTTGCTTATTATAACATAGAATCAGTGAAAGTTTTTCCCGTGACAGCGCGTGACTGGTTATTGGACATCATCCCACATCACGCCCTGTCGCGTGAGTGGTCCATTAACGTTAGCGCCATATGATGCGCTATCGCGTGAGCGGCAGCGGACGTGATAATATCGTTATGTATTATGTGTATCAGCCATCGCTTCGCTCAGATACCTATTTACACCATGTACTCTGATTCGATTGTCTACGAAAATATCCAGCCTGTAAAAAATGACGCATACCAAATTTCTGTAACGTATGTAAATAAATTGTGCTTTTTTAGCTCACAGGCTATCATAGCCTGAGAGCTTATGTGCCCGTCTGTTCTGTATGTACGTTCGTACGTCCGTAACGCGATAACTCATGATAAAAATACCGGATCCACTTGAAATTTTGTATATAGGTATACCTGATAAGGCGCTTCCCTGATTAGTTTTTGGAGTTCATTCGATATGTATAAGAGGGGAAACGGGGGCTCATGCCCCTCCCCTTAATTGATATAAACGGGATTTTCATGCAGAATTAAGAGTTTTTGTTCAAAATTTAGATACAGGATCATTCAGATGAGGCAAGTACCTGGCTGTTATTAGGTGTTCATTGAATAAGTACAAACAGGGGGAACGGGGGTTCTAATGCCCCTCCCTTTAACTTCTATAAATGGATTTTTCAAGCAGAATTGTCAGATTTTGTTCAAATCTCCGAATAGTTTTGGAAGTTTAATGGTTAAGTATAAAAGAGGGGAATAACTCCTCTTAAATTATATAAATGCAAAATGGGTTTTTATTATGAAATATCCGATTTGCTCTGATTTTTGGATATAGATTTTTTATATGATTAAGCATGCCCTTGATAGTTTAGGAGGTTCAATGATTATGTCTAAAAAAGGAGAAAGGGGAGAGCGGTTGCCCCTTCTTATTATTTTTTTTTTCGAACGGAATTAACGAAAATAGAAGGCTGTAATGTACAATTAGTATGCGTAGCCTGTGAGCGCAATGCCATCAGTTTAACTGGGCGATATTCTTTTTATTATCAGTTTTTTTTAATATAACTTTTAAACTATTTGGAACTAATTTTTGAAAGTAGGTGCATTCACCAGGTTACCTTCACAGTTACCTTCTGGTACAAACAAAATCGAAATCCGACAAGTATTTTTGAGAAAATGCTTGACAAAAGAATTTTGTTTGATTTTTAATATCGTTACGTACTATGTGTATAAGACTTCGCTTCGCTCAGACAATAATCATTTTTCCAGTAAATATAACCGAAGTCTTGAAATACAAATAGTAAATAGGTTTAAACAAAAAAGTATGATAATTTCATAACTTTCAATTATAAAAAAATGAATTCTACATGGATTACTATTAATTTTATATGACTAGTAACTTAAAAAAATTCATAATAAATGAAAGAAAAGTTTGTTAGTAGGTTTATTTTAAACAAGTCGGAATAGTACGTAAGATATAGCAAATGAACTACATGCGTATTATAACGATTTTTTTTCTTAATATACTTTACTTTGGATACAATATAGTCTCAAAAATCTTTTGTATAATATTATACAGGATAAAAGTTGCAGAAAACTTCAGTAACAAATATCAACTTCATAAAATGGAAAATAGTTTATTACAATTAAAGAACCCTAAATAATCTTTTTTCTTATACCAGCATGCAATAGAGTATTTCTTTGTGGCCCCGTATATTATTAAGAAATGTTCTTTGCAGCACAGATTCTACAGAGTGTGCATTTTAGTATACAGGGTGATTCATAAAAGATGGGCAGAACTTTAAGGGGTTATAGTACACTTAAAGACAAATAATATTAAATAGGAGACTAAGGGTCCCAGACGTATTCCCAAGGAGATAGGGGGCATTCAAGTTTAGGGTCCGAAATTTCAAATGATTATAGAAAATGGAAAAATTGGTCGATTCGTTTGCGGTTTTTGCAAAAAAAAAAATTTTATGCCAGTATTTTCTTGAAATAAAATTTTAAAGTTCAATTTCAAAAAATGCCGATAGGAGGCGCTTTAGACTTTGGAGTAACAAACAACTATTTTTTAACGTTATTTTTTGTATTTCTTTAAATGATTTCGAAAGCTTAGACTTAAACTTAAATTTTGATCTAAAAATCTGAGTCCTAACGAGTAGTTAAGTAGCGTAAACTGAAATTTGAAATTTGAAACCCTTCTCCCCCCAGAACAAAAATCAGTTATTCCCGATCTTTGTGTCGTAGATTAGGCTCTAACTACTGCCGCGTTTTGCTAAAATTATTCTTTATGTCAGTATTTTCTTGAAAATAAATTTTAAAGAAAATTTTCAAAAAATTCCGATAAAGGGCGCTTTAGACTTTGGAGTAACGAACAACTATTTTATACCGTTATTTTTTGTGTCTCATTAAATGCTTTCTAAAGCTTAGACTTAAATTTTCAGCCCAAAATCTGAATCGTTAGACGTGGTTAATTTTCTGGGGAGAGGGGTTTGAAATTTCTACTCCTGAGCACAGTTCAGTTTACTATGTCCACACATTGTGTGCTATGATACGAGGTAAAAAGACACAAATTAGGATTATGTTACCAAAGCATATTTATTAACATGTAATTACAATAAATGTTCAAAATTGTGACCACCAGAGTTTATGCACGCAGAACAACGGCGAAGAATGGAACGGCGAACATTCGCGAAAACATCAGGCTTTTCGAGCACTTCCCCTACAGCGGCGGAAAGTCTGGCGACCAGTTCCTCGGGGGATTCAATGGGTGTCTCATTCATAAGAGCCTTCAATTGTCCCCAAAAAAAGAAATCGAGGGGTGAAAGATCTGGCGAGCGAGCAGGCCAAGCAACAGGACCACCTCGACCAATCCATCTGTTCGGAAATGTGATGTCCAGACAGTTGCGGACGTCTCGTACGTAATGGGCTGGCGCTCCATCGTGCTGGAACCACATGACCCGCCGGATGCGTGGAGGAACAACGTTTAACAGGTCTGGCAGCACATGTTGTAGAAATGTGAGGTATGTTTTACCGTTGAGGCGTTCAGGAAGAAGGTACGGTCCGATTAGGTGGTCTCCGAGGATTCCTGCCCAAACATTGATGGAAAAGCGTCTCTAATGAGCATGTGGATACGTAGCATGTGGATTGACATCCGCCCATACATGTGCATTGTGCGTGTTAAAAGTACCTTCACGTGTGAAGGTACATTCATCGGTGAAAAGCACAGTTCGTCCAAAATGTGGATTTAGCGCGTTCTGCTGCAGAAACCAGCGGGCGAATTCAATACGATTTGGATAATCCCCTGGAGACAGTTTCTGGACTCGTTGCACATGAAACGGGAGCAAATGTTCATCCTTCAGTACCCTCCAAGTCATGGACTGTGAGGTATCCACCTGCCTAGCCACTGTTCGTGTACTTGTACTTGGCTGCGCCGCTACTACATCCAGAATGGCTTCTGCAACAACTACTGATTCGTCCTTTTTTGCACGACCTGCATTCGACCGGGAAGCGAGAAATGATCCCGTCTCACACAACTGTCTGTGCAAGCGCTCGAAAGTTTTGCGGTTAGGCAACCGCCTGTTGGGAAATCGCTCTCCGTACTTTCGTTGTGCCTCTGCACCATTTCCATCTGCCGATCCGTAAATTAAATGCATCTCAGCCTTTTCCTTATTCGTGAAGGGCACCATCGTCCGATTCATTACTACAGCGACTTACACTTGACTCACCGTTCAGTGGTTTTTATGCCTGAATCGTGTCGAAATTTTGCATACGTGTTCTTCTTCTTCCCCATTTGACATTTGCATACTTTCTGTCTCCTTCTTCACCCGGTGACTAGCGTCAGGAATGGAGCTTTAACGTTTGCATGAGCGACGTTTCAAACTGTGCCAGTGCTTTTATGAGTGAATTCCGACTATGCAGTCCTTGACGAAAGTTGTATTTTTGCCTCGTATCACAGCACAGAATCGTTGTGCATGGTTAAGTAGTGCAAACTGAACTATGTTCAGAAGTTGAAATTTGAACCCCCTCCCCTCGCTACTGAACCACGCTCAGCGATTCAGATTTTGAGCTGAAAATTTAAGTTTAAGTCTAAGCTTTAGAAAGCATTTAATGAGACACAAAAAATAACGGTATAAAATAGTTGTTCGTTACTCCAAAGTCTAAAGCGCTCTCTATCGGAATTTTTTGAAACTTTTCTTTAAAATTTATTTTCAAGAAAATACTGACATAAAGAATAATTTTAGCAAAACGCGGCAGTAGTTAGAGCCTAATCTACGACACAAAGATCGGGAATAACTGATTTTTGTTCTGGGGGGAGAAGGGTTTCAAATTTCAAATTTCAGTTTACGCTACTTAACTACTCGTTAGGACTCAGATTTTTAGATCAAAATTTAAGTTTAAGTCTAAGCTTTCGAAATCATTTAAAGAAATACAAAAAATAACGTTAAAAAATAGTTGTTTGTTACTCCAAAGTCTAAAGCGCCCCCTATCGGCATTTTTTGAAATTGAACTTTAAAATTTTATTTCAAGAAAATACTGGCATAAAGAAATTTTTTTGCAAAAACCGCAAACGAATCGACCAATTTTTCCATTTTTTATAATCATTCGAAATTTCGGACCCTAAACTTTAATGCCCTCTATCTCCTTGGGAATACGTCTGGGACCCTTAGTCTCTTATTTAATATTATTTGTCTTTAAGTGTACTATAACCCCTTAAAGGTCTGCCCATCTTTTATGAATCACCCTGTATATAGCAAAAATGCATATGAATTGCATTATGTTCAAAAGAGTGTAAAATCATTAAAATGCTTGATAACTATTTATTCCCATTGACCGTAATTTAACGGAATACTTTTGATTGTTCCTGTAATATACATCCAATTTTTTTTATAAAATTTGAAATGACTCGACAAAATTTGGTAACAATTATATATTTTAAATTTCGAACTTTTCGGAGAGGTAGTTTTGCGTTGTTATATGCGGACGGACGGACTGAACGGCGATAATAGGTGATACGTATTTACATAATTACAAACGCACCATAAAAGGCGAAACAGAAAATATTGGATGTCGTTTACGGCGCCTAAAGTATAAGATTTGCAGCGAGAAATACATTTTGCCTGATGGAGGGTATGAAGAACCTGCAGGGAGGCCCGCACCTGGTAGTCTCATAGATTTTTTAGAAAATCTAAATACATAGCTTATTTATTTTTTTTTTAGATAAACACATTTTAATCATTGTACTGTTTGTACAACCTATGCATATTTCCATGCATTAAATGCTCGCCCTCAGAGAACTATGACTATATATGTATTTTCATGAAAAATATACTTTCATATCATATGCTAACCTAATGAAATATTCAACAGTATTCGTAAAATGCAGCAACAGTTTGCAAGGACATATTTTTACAAATATGCATTTACAATAAATTGATAAAAAAAGTAAATAATGATTGAAAATTTTCTCAAGAGGTCATGTTGAATTTGAACTGGCAAATTAAACCCAAAATAATGCTAATATGTATAGCAATAATATCACACATTTTTACCTTTCAGAAGTTAAATTTTAAATACACATTATTTGGTAGATTTCAACTATTATTGATTTGAAACAGAGTTTTAGATGCTTATATCAGTGAATGAATTTAATTTTTAATTGAATATATTAATTAACTAAATTAATTAATTCAAAAAGATTTTGTATTTAAATTCTGGAAAATTGTACATTCTTAAACGTGGAACAGCATCCGGAAATCAGAATTATGATAAAATCAAAAACATAAAAATTACGATCCTCGGTCTATAAATTTAATTATTACTTTGAATGATGTTTAGATGTAACGATATGAATAATCATTAAATACAAATTCAATATATCATGCGATCATTCCGATACATTAATTGCATTATGTATTAGAATTTGAAAAATACATGCACTTACTAATCAAATTACTAATTTTATTGCTATCTCTCAAAGTTACTTTTTTGATTTCTCTGCAAAAGACTGTCCGGATAATGTAAAATTTAGCATTTAAATATGCCTGTTACAATTTATTAAATTCTTTTAAAGTTACTATGTAATTAAAATGTATTTAAAATTAATTTCTTTAAATTCTTGAAGTATTAAACATTGCTATCAGCATTTGATCCTCCTAAATTTTTCAATTTTTTATAATAAATAAATAATTTCTTTGTAAAATGCTGCATAGAATCACCATCTGTAGGAATCAGAAAAATACTTAGTAAAAAAAAAATAAAATAAATAAATAAAAATAAAAATAAATGTTTGGGGGGGGGGGAGGTTCTTAGTTCCCTAAAATGTGTAAATCTTTCGAAAATATAAATTCCGAAATTTTCACGAATCCAATTATTTTTTTCTTGTAAGGATAAAACATAGTAAAAGCATTTTAAGAAACTTAAACGAAGGATTAATACAGGATAAATTTCTATTGTATTAGTATCTTTAGAAGCAAATTTATTCTTTCATTACTTGAGATAAGGTAATATACGAGATTTAAAAGACAAGCCCAAGCCCTTTTTCGTTTAAACGATGAAGTTAATTTACTAGAGGACGCTTTTTCCTCGCCCAATTAAATTTCGACCAATTGACAATAGAAGTTAATGGTTTTTGAAAACATAAGGCATACACTATTCAAGATTGACATTACATTATTACACCCCCCCTCCCCAAGTTAAGAGTTTTGCTGAAAATGAAAACTGAACCAAATCAAGGCATCAGTAAATCAGGAGTATATAGTATTCCTTTCAAGACAGGTAATAAAGATTTTATTTACATAGGTTTGACGTTAAATAAACTTCAAAATAGATTGAAAGAATATGATACAGATTTGAGATTGGGTAGAACACACACCGTACTATCAAGATTAATACAAACTCAGCCTATAGAAGTAGATTTCAATAAATCTAAAATAATTTATTATACAAGTAGTCATTTGAAGCTATCATAGGAGAACTCATAAATAAAAAATCCAATAAAGAAATAGTATGTAATGATGCACTATCCTGCGATATTCACGCATTCTGGAGAAATTTTATACATAATTGTTAAACCTGTATTTTTGAAAATATTTTCAACAGTTTTTTTTTTTTTCACATTATATTCCGTACCCCCCTTGGAAAAAATTGGACTGCTGCAAATGGATCCTGAGAACGCAAAGCAACAAAAGTTTCCTCGCTGATCAGGAAAACGCAAGTGACGGTTGAAAACGGCTTGAATTTAAAAAAAAAAAGGACTTGGATGAATGTTTGAGGTTTTTATATGTTTTTATGCACCTTTTAACCCTTTATCTACCAAATTGTGAATTCATGAAAATTTTACATTCTAAAGCATTTTACTTATATTGTTTTAACTAAATTAAAAGATTTGCATAATCATTCAATACTGCTTTCAAGGATTTTAGAAATATTGAAAGATTTAGAACGATTAATGAAATTTGAATTTACAGGGATTTTGTCCAATATTTATAACCCCACTGAAATCTTTTATTTTAAATTGTTTTATTAGTATTTTGTAGAATTTTAAAATGCACAAACATGATGTTCTTAGAATATAAATATAGAAATATTTCCGAATTGAAATATGCCCCTCTCTCAACGCAAAAAAAGCTGAAAATACACAAAGGCAAAAGAATTCATCCTATTTAAAATGTTTTTGTTTTCTGTTACCAATAATACTTTTAAAACAAGATAAAGTAGTGTAATTGTAACTCATTCTAAACAGTATCACAACTACTTTACGTTTTAAAAGAATTTTATAAGAAGTAATTTTAATGATACTTATAAGTAACATCGGTAGGTAAAGGGTTAAGCAGTATATATATAGATATTTATCAATTTAATTCGACCAATCGTGCAAACACAAAACCTAAACTCTGACAACGTGAGCAGAATAGAAATCCGCTTAGGTATTAGATAATCGCAGTACGTATTAAGGGAGACCCGTACTCCATTTTCGGCCAAAAATCATTAAAAGTTCAATTTTTTTTTTCTCAGAAAACGATAAAATACATATTTGCGAATATCCATGCAAAATTTCAGAACTCGGGGACACTTGGAACCGGTAGAAAATGAGCTTTTTAAATTGTACTCACTATAGAGTTTAAAGGACTAGCGGCCATTTAAAACGTGTTTTCCTGAAAATGACTTTTTTCATATTTTGCCTAAGTTCAGAGTACTAAGGCTCAGTAGTAAAATGATTTAGAAACAAAGTGCTTATGTTTTTAGAATCTTAAAAAAAAAATTGCAACAGAAGTAAGGAGAGATATTTTTTTTAACTATTTCTGAAAATTTTACATAAATTGGTAAACATGAAATTTATAACGAATTTAAGGAAATTTATCATGCGTATTTTTATTTATTTTTTTCTTAGCCGATTAAAATAGAAAATTAAAAATATCTCTCCTTAGTTCTTTTCTATATACTATAACACTATTTAAGAAATTTTAGTAATACCAAAATATTGAAAATTGAATGAGGAGTAGTAATTTTAAAAAGTGTATTTTACGACAAAAAAAAATCATAAAAATCCCCATAAAAATATCCTTTTCTATAAAAAGTGAATTTTTTTGCTAATTATTCCTTACAAGAAAATTCTTAAATAGTACACCAAAATTCATTACTTTAAAATCAATAATAAAAATTTTGGGTTTTTTCTTACTTATTTTCTCTCTCTTAAAAAAGTAATGCAATTTTTATTTTATTTTTTAAATTAACCTTGCTTATACCACGCATATTTGCCGTGAATAACGTTAGATAAAAGATAGTTTTAAGTGAAATATGTAATAAACAAAACAAAATATAGAAAAAAGTTCATTATTAAATAATGATTCAATTTACGATTGAAGAAAAAATTGACTGCCGCGTCAGTAAGTGAATTTAAAAAATCTCGACAAATATTTTAATGATAAATAAACATAAATTGAGCGTCTATTTTAGCGTTGTTTATCTTACTTCAGTATCCTGCAAAATACGTCAGATTCAGAATATTAATGTTTAATAAGCCGGGTTCGTTAAATGTATATGCCATAAGAATTTTAAAAAGATAAATGGGAATTTCACTTTTAAAATATTATAGATAGTTGTTTTTGGGTGTAATGTAGCGTTATCATTTTGAAGTTGCCATTAATATTTGGACAGTATTTATTTTAAAATTTACTATTTATACATTTTGTATTTTATTCATTACTAAATTAATGTTTCTCATATTTATACTGTTGTTTGAAAGCATTGTTTTTATTGAAAAATCATTACTCAGGACATTTATTATTAGTATTATTATTTTTTACTAAAAAAATAGATTCAAATCACTGAAATTTTATAAGCGTTTCGTGTATGATGCTTTTGTTTGCTATGCAGTTGTTATTTGATCAGAATTAATATTGTATATCTATTGATATTTTCAAATACCACACATGTATTGAGAAAGTACGGAGAACAATAACTATTTATATTTTGATATTCTTTTAAAATAGCGACTATATAAGTAAACTGTACAATAAGTTAGTAATGGTACACATTTTATAAAATACATATTACACTAAAAGAATAGGGAAAATCTATATGTAATAAAAAGATAGTAAATGAATTTGTAGTTTCGTAGAAAATTTACACATTACAAATTGACATTAATACATAAAATTTCTAACTTACTTTTTAATCTGATTTAAATAGCTTCGATAAAAAAATTGTTAACCCATATTGGGAAATTGAACATAACTTCTTAATGTGCAGATTTCCTACACATTTGCACATGATAGTCTAAAATGTAACTCAACATGAAGAAATTTTTTTTATTCCTAATTACAAAGTCGAGAGAACAGCAATTCTTTTACCAGTAAAAATGCTGTGACCTTTTTCGCAAGTTTTCTAAAAATATTTGACGCAACAATTTTTATTAAAATCATTGAACCATTGCACGTGTTAAATCATTGAATTATTCCTTAACATAAAGTTGAACTGGGTTCAGATTTTCACTGGTGCCGCTCAAACATGGATTGTTATTGTTCTCTTAAACTTAGCCCATAAGAATTATCGAAAAAAAATATCACATTTACTACTCAAACGATCCTTATGCTTTCGTGATTAATATTCAAACGATCCCTTCCCTATATCGCTCATTACGCAGGCAAATCCTAAACAATATCACATAATGTTCTGTAAAGTTTGAGTGTCACGGCAAAAAAATCTCATTTAATAAGCGACTTCTAAAGCGAAAATTCGAACATTTTTATCTTCTCCAGTCTTGCCAAATTAGCAAGAATTTTTTATTCAGATATCTACCATTATTAGCGGTTATTAAAATCAATATTTTAGAATGATTTTTTTTATTTAGTGATAATATCGGAAATAATTAAGTTTTTTTTTCAAAGACTTTACCTTACCTCTTTATAAGTAAAATTTCAACTTTTCACTGAACCTGCGACTTATATTTGTCTCTTTTTTTCGTGCGTTTTTAGATAAGTACAGAGATAAGCAACTGTTGTCTCTTTTTGTTGCTTATCCTTTCTTTTATGAGCGGTATATATTGTCGGATTTTATCTTTTCCTCTAGTACACATTCGGAAATAGAGCTGCTCTAGCATAGTATTCTTTTAAATGCATTTGAAAAGGCAGCAATAATACATAGTATTGTACTTTGAGACTTTATTTAACACAACGGAAAACTTTCTTTTGTTTGCCATTCTGTTTCTTCGTAACTTTTTTTCTAATGCGTACCTACAACTGTTTAAATCATAACCCATAAAATTTTTATACTACGAATTTCATTGCGCCACTTCGTGCTTAAAATTATGAATTTTTTATTAGTTTGGAGAATTGTCATAAAAACAAAAAGAAGGCACCGCCTGTTTAAGTGAAGTTATACATTCCACGAAAATATGTCTCTTAAGACCATGATAAAAACATTCGGAAGCAATGAAAGAAGAATAAGATTTAATGTTATGTAATATAATGAAAATTTCAGTCACAAATGATATCATTGCACTTGATCAGTTGTAAAAGTGAGTGAATGCGTGGCACTGGTGAATATATAATAAAGTTTATCATACTCGAGCTCAGGCTCTATACGAATGTTTGAAATGAAAGAAATGAAAGAAATTTTAACTGTGAAGGAGATAATTGGACTGAATTAAAAACCTATATGAAGTACAAAATCATATTTCTGGGTAAGCAGCAGCAGAAAACCCCAAAGATTTAGAATGTTTTAAAACCAACATGCTTCTGTGAATTTCCAAATTATATATTGTGAAGGTATCTCCATTGCAGTTTATTATGTCCTTTATTGTAATATACTTAAATAAAATCTAAATTATTCAGTGTAATAAAAAGTAACGGAAAAATACGGAAAAAGTAGGAAGTTTACATGGAAATTAAGTCCTTTCCTTAAGAGCCCACACTATTGAGGTAAAAAGACCCGAATAGTAATGTTCAGTCTATGGAGGCGTCTTTTTCAAATATCTTGCTCAAATTTTAATATTTATACATGATTTTTTTGCATAGGATAGATGAGAACGATCCACAACCGGGCTAGTTTGTACTTTTTCAATTTTGGTTTTATATATTTTTTTAATTACTTTAACTTACAACACCGAATCTTGTTCTGAAATTAAAACTACTATAATATAAAAAATATGTAACCAAAATTGAAAAAGTAAAAATTAGCCCGATTGTAGATAGTCCTTAGCTATCCTATAAAAAAAAATAAAAATGTAAAAATATTAAAATTTGAGCATGATATTTCAAAAGAACGCCACCATAGACATTACATTATAATCCGGGTCTTTTTCACTCAATAGTGTGGGTTCTTAAGAAACGTAGCTACCAACGAAGAAATTAAACTTTCCCTACTTGCTTCATAAAAAGAGATGAGTTTCATCTGCAAATATGGAAAACAGAACGTGACTTGGTTGCGGGTTCATCGTTCCTTTTTATAAACAAGCAACTTTAATTACAAATGCAGGTAAAATGTGGAAATGTAGTGTCATTAATGGACAACTGCCCAGTACAATTTAAGGACATCCGTGAATTTAAAGCTAACCACATCTAAATGTTGTTATCAGATTCAAGGTATAAGACGCAGCTGATCGATTAGGGTAGGGTCTGTGAACCTTTACCCATCCGCGTGCCAATTTTTTTCAACAAAAATTTCAAATGACCATGGAGTGGCACCCCCCCCCTTCGGCAATTCCCTCCAAAAAGAAATAATGGCAATAATCAATCTATAATCAATAATGGTAGGGGAAGGGGAATTTCTCTGTGAGTAGTTCAGTGGTATGACAAGGGCACTACAGTACTTATGACAAATAAAGCTATTTTCAGACAAGCATGTGTTTTATTTAAAAAAATTATAATAAGGTGCAGATTTTGGGGGAATGTGAGTGAATTTAGATTTGAAATTTCGATTAAAGACGTGCAAAAACTATCCTCTCGCGTGCCAGCTGGGTCACGCGTGCTATAGGTTCGGCGACCCTGGATTAGGGTGTAATTTAGGTGCGGAGGATAGATTTTGTGTTTAGGAGGGTCTTTAGGTAGATTAGGGTGTAAGACAAAAAAAATATATAGTTAATTGGTTTCTTATAAAACAAAACAAAAATTTATAACTGTCAGCTTGCTGTATAGAAATTCGTTTTAATACCTTATGTAAACGTAGAGAAAGAAATAGCGCGTACATGTCATTACATGTGTTTAACAAATTGTATCAATTAAATGTGCTTGTATCAATTACGTATGCACAATAAACTGTGCAGAGCATGAATTAAGAAATCTCAAGACAACAAAAAACAATCAGCATGTAATGTACTCATACTGATGTAGAATAAATTGGGTTAAATCTTATAATTTTATATATTTTTCGGAATTAGAATTTAAAGTTTTATTAATTTATTTATATTTTATACATTTCTTAGCAAAAAAAGGGACAATTCCTATTTTTACTTTCTTCTATCTTCAATAGAAGAAAGTATTGTAATCGAAATTTTTTTCGACTTCTGGTTTTCGACGGATTTACACGTTTTAGGGGTCAGAGATTCCAAAAAACATGTTTTTACAAAATGTCTGTCTGTCCGTGTGTCTGTATGTGTGTCTGTGTGTGTGTCTGTGTGTCTGTATGTCGCCATTCTACCATCAAAAAGTGTATGAAGTTATGTATAGAATTAAACCAAATTTTTTGTGAATGTTTTTGGCTGTGGCAAGCAGGTCCTCCTTCAGTTTTGAAATATTCCGCCGAAAGGGGGCGCTGCAATCGCGATTTTTGTGCCATTTTCAATATTGTACCGACCAAAAGTATATGAAGTTATGCATCGAATTCAACCAAATTTTTTGTGTATGTGTATGACTATGGCTAGTTGATCCTGCCTGAATTTGAAAAAAATCCGCCGGAAGGAGGCGCTGCAATCGCGATTTTTGTGCCATTTTCAATATTGTACCGACCAAAAGTACATGAAGTTATGCATCGAATTGAACGAAATTTTTTGTGTAAGTGTATGGCTATGGCTAGTTGGATCGTCCTGAATCTGAAAAAAATCCGCCGGAAGGGGGCGCTTCAATACCGAATTTTATGCCATTTTCAATATTGCATCACATAAAAGTGTATGAAGTTAGTTCTAGAACTGAACTAAACATTTTGTATATGATTATTTTTTGGTAAGACAAGTAGGTCCTCCCTGAATTTGAAAAAAAAATCTGCTTATCATTCTATTGTTCATCGGCTCGTGCAGAGACAGAAATTCGTTTTTACTCCGATTAATTGATTGAAGCAGAAATTTAAGATGAAAATCAAAGTTGGTAAGGTATTGAATTAAAATTATTAAAGCATTAAAATGAGTAACTATTTTTTTTAATATTAAAATGTATGTATGAGATAGAAGAAAGTTTTGGGATTGGCACATCCAACTAGTTTTCTTCTAGTATTGAATTATTTAAATAGAATTCTGAAAAAAATTATTTGAAAAATTTGAAAACACATAAGATAATTAAATAGTAATTTCGGATTGTCTGATTTTTAGCACTTTACACCAAAGTTGAAAAGTGCTTATGCTTTCGGTTTGCCTGTTTCTCTGTCCGTCTGGCCGTGCTCTAACTCTAGTAAATATACTCGGATCGTCAGGAAATGTTTGGATGTTAATGACGTTTACCCAAGCACGAACCCAACTGGAAATGAAGTTTCTGCCATGCTTTGCCATGATTTGTATATTTACAGGGACAGTCAAAAATTTTCCATTAAATTACGGCCTATGGATAAAAATCGTTTCAAGTGAATTTTAAAGATGTTACATCCTGTAAAACATCTTCAATTTATATGCATCTACAAAGAGCACTAAAATATGCATTTTCTAAAGTATGCAGCGAAAAGACTAGTTATTATTCCTTTACTGGGCTACACAACAGAATTCCAATATATAATAATAAAGGAAGATTTTTCGCGACATATTTAAATTATGGTAAAAGATTTCATATTTAATCAAATTGATATACGTTGCTGAGGATTAATATGTTATTTCATGCATAATACACAGTGCATAGCATTTACATAGACACGCAAAAGATTTCAAATAGTATATTCTATCCGAAGTCCTTTATATTATGGAAGATGGCTGTCAGAGGGATGAAATGCATTATGATTTACGCTTTTAAGTTTCACTATATGTATACATATTATGTGGTTATTATAAATGCTAATTGCTACACTATTTAGATATACAAGGTTGCACAAAAGTTCCTGGAAAGGTTAATAAATATGAGCGTAATTTACTTAAAGGCTTTTTTTAAAATATATTATGCCTTTTTACAAGGAACTTCAAATAGTTTACTAAGAAATGTTTGTAGAATATAAATAAAATGTTATACAGGGTCATGCAAAGGACTGGATACATTCTCTCCTTAGGATGATAATTTCTGGAAATTTGATTTAAGTAGTTTATAGATAATGTATTTTTAAACTAAGCGTATTTTAGCAAAATACGTGTATTAAAGATACTATGTATTTTACAGGACTAAACAAAAAAATTCAAGTATGTTTTCATATATTAGCATAAATTGCTGAAAGGAAAATTTCAACCAGTTAGGCGTTTTCTTGCTAAACTAAATTTCACTATTATATAGTCTATATATTAACCGACAGATCAAATACAGGACTTTTCAAAAGTATTGGAATACCTATTTTCATATATGGACAATAATACGTTTTTTCCCTGGATAACGGAGTTTTGCTAAAGATTTCAAGAAGTGTTGGAAAGTGCTTCATAATCTATGCTTGACGCATGATTTTTTTTTACTTGTTATATTTTTAACTTAAAATACAATATCAATTTGGCTTTTGTATTCACTTATCTATAATATCTGTATCTAACTACTGAAAAAGTTTCCTAATATTTGACCTTCAATAAAATAAATACACAGTTTAATATTTTACAACAAAAAAATAAAATAAAATAAAATAAAATATTTAATTTTTGGGCAGTTTATGTACCTCATAATTTCTTATTATCTGAGAGCATTTTCAGGGAGTTTTAATTTTTAAATCAGTGCTGAATTTTTAACAGACATGTATTTTATTTTATTTTGGCTTCATTTTTTTACATCGATATGAAAAATGCTCATCGTTATTTCTCAGTTTTATGAGTAAGCACCGAGCTTAAACTGTTGTTTAAAAATTCATTTAGTTTGTTCTAAAATTACAATAAATACAAATATTTTTTTTTAAAATTTAATGATCCCCGATAACGAAATAAGTATGTTTTATTTCAAACCAAGCTTATTACAAAAAAGGGATGATTGATGGTATCTTTTATATTTGGGAAAAATAAAACAATATTATTTGCTATAACCACCTAGAACTTCTTTTAATCTCTTTTATACTTTTTTTGTAATTGCCTCGTTATTTTTGTTGTTACATTTGTTTCACTATTTTAATATTATTTCTATGATAATTTAGTTTAAGTTTTTAGGAAAATTAACAATGTATCGTAAAGCTAAAATAATCGTATTAGCTTAACAAATTATGAATGTTTTGAGTTTTGTTATTTATAAACAATTTTTTGCGAATTTTCCTTTAAGTAAATTCGCGTCTAAAATTAAGATCACAATTATAAAATCTGTGAAATCTCATGAACTATTCAATGTGCTGGCACAAAATTTGGCACAGAAATATATTACAATGGCAGAAAGAATGTAGTAACTCAACAATTGAAAAAGATTGCAATTGAGAAACGGGGAATTAAGAAACGGGATATATCAAAAAGTGCAAAATCATGAATCACAGATATAGCATTTATTTCTGGAGATGTCCATCTAATATGAAGTGTGACCACTTTGCACTGCTATAAAAGCCCCACAACGAGCTGTGTCATTGTTTATAAAGGTTTTCAGTAAATGCTACTTGCAACAAAGACCTTTTTTTCAAAAGCACAGTTTTTATTTCTTATCGCGTCCGCTACTAGGGGGGGGGGGGAGGGATTACTCTGGGCAAAGGCGCATCCTAGACATTCCAACAAAATTCGATTGAAGACTGGAGAGATCGAGGGCCAATTTGTATGGCGAATATTATCTGCTGTTAGAAAATCATCAACAATGTGAGCTCTGTATGTCTTCGCATTATAGGTCATAAATCATAAACATAAAATCCGGACCTACAGCTTCCTAGAGCAACTTGACATAGGCTTCAAGGACGTCATTCCTAACATTCCGTGTGCATTGTGTGTGTCCCTTACATTACATCCAATAGGAGATACCGGTTGTTGTAGCGGTGAAGATATCAGTCTTGTACACAACATGATTGGGGCATGATGTTTTCAGTGATGTGTCGAGATTCCCCACGTAGTGTGATACTCATTGGATTGTCATCTGCAGAGAACTTTGAGTTCGCTATTATCCCTTCTATGTTACGGAAATCGACAGATTTGGTGATAAAGAAACTTTTGTCTGGGACTGCATAATGATCGGCAGTCGTATAACAAAATATATACGACGTACCGTAAAATACACACAGTTTATAGTTCAATATCATGATGTTAAATGCTAACAACTTGAACAAAGTGACGCATTAAGATGTATGGTACAGCAATTAAAATTTTTTTTTTTGACCCAATTTTAATCACGAACATTAATACTTCGACGTTCAAGCTACGGATTTTAAACAAAGTGACAAATGGTCACAGATTGAAATAATAAAGTAAATGTAATTGCAGTTAATATTAATATATATTTTCTATCATTATGTTTAGTCCAAGAAACTACTTCTATTTTCAACTGTAGTAATTATTGCTTATATCATTTTCAAAACCAAACCACATATATGAATAGAAAGTAATTAGTTATAAAAATGCTATGTGATAAAGAGCCTGCATAAGGCTAGAAAATACTAAGATATTTTAAATAAAATGTATATATTTAATTATTAACATCTCTTAAATTATTTTAATCGCCCTTTAATTGAAACAGCGACCATTTTAAAGTTCATATTATATATTATTATATATTTTATTTTTTTATGCGAAAAGGTTTAGTCAGAAAAAAATTTCTAAAATGGGTATTTAGCATAATATAGTGAATATAGATTCTAAATGTCATAAAAATCGGTTGATTACTTTTTGATGAAACGGGTCTTAAAGCTCGCATATTTCGCACCGGATTGCACCCAGTCTCACCTTTGCTTAAATTATTTGAATAATAAGCTAAAAATTCAGACACATTCGATGGAATGTCAAACTGTTTACATACAGTCTTTTTCTAAATATTTTATGCTTAAAATTATGCGGTGAGAATTTTACATTTATCTATCATACCTGTATATAATCGTTTAAAAAGTTTCATAAGAATTTAATTTTTAGTAAAAAGGGAAAGCAGACGAATATTTTGCATAAAAATAAATATTGTAAGACTAATTCATTTTTTAAACTGATAAATTTATTTTTTGATCAGTTCATGCACAGCATTATTTCCTTTTAAAATATGTGCAGATTCCCACAATTTTAATGGAGTTAGTGGTTCTTAAACCCGAATAATCCAGTCACCACTTTGTGAAAGAAATACACAAAAGCCAAAGCGTTTATATGAGTAAATATTAAAGGAATGCAAAGTAAAAGATAATCTATATGTGTACCAAAGAAACACCGACTAAATGCGTGATGAAGACGCGTTTTTCATCAAAGAGCCACGGAAGAATGTAAATTTCGCCAATCTTTGCAGAAAAATCGTCAACATCATCAAACGATCACGAAAAAAAAAAAAGACTTCTTCCATCAAAGGATCGTAAAAATAATCCGATAATTTTGTCAAGAAATCGGAGAAACAACGCAAATTTTGTAGAAATATTACAAAAGAAACACGAATTTTATCGAAAGAGCGAAAAATAAATAAAACTACCAAACTTTGTCAAATGATCGCTATGAAACTGGAAATTCGTGTATGAATTGCGGAAAAATGTGATTTTTGACAAAATATGACTCATAAAATGCAAATTTCGTTTCCGAATATGTAGGAAATCCGAATCTCCGAATGTCAGAAGATCGCGACAACGCACGATTTTCATCAGATAATTGCAATGTGAAATTCCCCAAACGATGGCGACTTAGACTCCGAAAAGTATTCACCAAATGAGAAAGTGTTATCCCCTCGGGACGAATGGAGACAGTGGATCTGCACCTATACTTATTTTCTGGGACTGTTTTTAGCTGGTTCTAAAGTGGGGATTTGTCCAAAGTTTTTAACAGACACATTTTTTAAAGATTTTTTATGATATTTTTTATTTTTCGATTAGATATGGATAATGTTCAATTTTATTTTCCCGTTAATTATAATAAATGGGTATTCCGAATTGCATGAGCATTTATTTAAGTATTTACTTATTTACTTCTAAAACTACAGTAAATGCAGATACGTTTTAAAAAAGAAAAGTAAAGAATTAATGATCCCTGAAAAAGAAATTATTTTTTTTCTTTAAAAACAATCTTATTATAAAAAGGGATGATTAATGATTAGAAACATCCTTTATATTAAAGAAAAAAAAATAATATTGCTTAAGCTAGTGGTTGAGTTGATTGTAAATCTTTTTATTTCGGTTAATATATGTTTTAGTAATTAACTCGTTAATTTTCACTAAAATTGCATTATTTCGTTCCCTGTTTTAGTAAGATGTTATTTTATATATTTTAAGATTAAATAACACTGAATTTTAAAGATTTATAAGCATGATTTATTAGCATGAAAAATAGATATAATTTGAGTTCATTTATTTATAATTCAATCGTTTCCAAACTAACATTTAACTATATAAAGTTGTATGTTAATTAAGTTCTTTAAGCTAGTGGTAGAGTAAAGACAATATATTATGTAAAAAAGTGTAAATAAATCACAAGATAGCAAAACAGCAATGAGCATATAACATATAATATCTGGTCTAGAAGAAAATTGAGAAAAATCTTACAATTTAATTTTTTTCTGGCACTTTCCCCTCCTTCTTTAGGTTAGAAATTAAAGTTTTGATTTTTTTTACTTTTCTTTCCGCTGCTGGATTATTTATTTTTTATCAATAAAAAGTAAACAGGAAAAAAATAATTGAAAAATTTAAACACATTCAGCAGACAAATATGTATTAATTTTAAACTGTCGTACAGCCGTGTTCTTTACTTATTTTATGTTTACATTTACATAGGCTTTTGTTTTCACCTCTCTATGATGTCGCTATATAATCAATGAGAAAGCTTTATAATATTTAAATATACAGTAAAATTGTAACACAATGCAGTATTTTCCAATCAAAATTAATAATAGCAATTTATTTTTTATGCATAAAGTTTTGTCACAGGAAAAATTGTCCAAAATGATTATTTAGCACAATCTATTGAATACAGATTCTAAATTTCATCGAAATTAATAACGTTCACTAGCCGTCATTTACGTATTTACTTATTTACTTCTAAAACTACGGTAAATCCGTTTAAAGAGAAACGAAAAATTAATGATCCCCGAAAATGAAAAAAAGTCCCTTTCAAAACAAGCTTATTATAAAAAAGGTTTATTAATGATTGGAAACATTCTTCATATTAAAGAAAAATAAAATAATATTGTTTATGCTGGTGGATGAGTTGATTGTAAATCTTTTTACTTCGGTTAACATACATTTTAGTAATTAACTCGTTAATTTTCTAAAAAAACTGCATTATTTCGTTTCTTGTTTTAGAAAGATTCTATAATATATTTTTAGTTAAAATTAACAATCGATTTTCAATACAAATTAAGCATATTAGCATGCAAAATAGGTATTTTTGAGTTCATTTATTTATAATTCAGTTGTTTTGAAACTAACATTTAAGCATATAAAGTTATAAATTATTTAAGTACTTTGAGCTAGTGGTCAAGTAAGTACAATATATTATGTTGAAAACGTATAAAGAAATCACAAGATAGCAAAACAGCAATGATAAAAAAATATAATATATGACGTAGAAGGATATTGAGTAAAATTTTACAATAAAAAAATTTTCTGGTTTTTTTTCTGCCTTTTTAGATTAGAAATTAAAGTTTTGATTTTTTTTCTACTTCTTTTTCTACTGCTGGATAATTTTTTCTTTGGTCATTAAATAATAAATTTGAAAAAAAAATTGAAAAATATAAACACATTCAGTCGACATATATATATTAGTTTTAAACTGTCGTACAGCTGTGTTCTTAACTTATTTTATGCTAACAATTTTATCGGCTTTTGTTTTCACCTATTTATAATAAAGCTATGTAATAAGTGAGAAAGCTTTATAATATTTTAAATATTCAGTAAAATAGTAATACAATGAAAATTAATAGTAGTATATTTAATATGTGATTTTGTTGCTATGTCTCTTATTTTTGAATAAGCTTAAATGTATGAAAATAGTTGTACTGCATAATAATTTTTTATATATGAAAATATTTTTTTCAGAGGTAAATTAAATAACTACATCAAGAAACAATATATGCATATGCAATTTAATGTATATATATGTATAAAATATATTAAACTCTCTCATTGCTTATGTTTAAATTCATTAAATAACATTTACGTGGATTCTAAAAATCCGAAGATTTTAGTTGCATTAAAATCGTTTGCTTTTGGCGGGGTAAAAGTGCTGCTCGCCAAATCGTGCGACACTTTCGTCTTTTCACGCCAAATATTCGAAATTATTTTTTTACATGTTTTTTAATGTAATTTCGCCGCTAATTTTCACTGATCCTTTATTACATACATGGGTAGTTTAATTAGTGTCTTTTTTTTTTTTCAAAAAAATCTGAGTATGCCCAGTATGGAGACCTTCCTTGTTAGTCCGCAGTGCAAAAATTCATATATTAAATATTCGAGAATTTCAAGCGTAATTTCACTGCTGAAAATTAATTGAGAGATTGATTAATATTAAAAATGTGTTAATAATGTGTTTCTTTTTTTAATACACGATTCTTAATTTTTTTTTAATTCATGTACAACGTTATTTACTATTCTCTAGTTGTCTTCTCAGAGCTTTCTAAAGTGTAAAACAGTGTAAAACTGGTTTGTTCTGTTCTATTTCATATTTTCGACATCAATACGAATAACTTTCGTTAGTATTTCTTTGTTTAATAATAATAAATGAATAGTCACAGTATCATGAATCATTCATTAAGTATTCAGTACTAATAAAACTAAAGTACGTTTTAAAAAAAGAGAAGTAATGAACTAATGATTCTTGAAAAATGAAATTAGTTTGTTTCCTTTCAAAACAAACTTATTATAAAAAGGGATGATTAATGATTGAAAATATCCTTTATATTAAAGAAAAATTAAATAAAATTGTTTGCGCTGGTGGATGAGTTGTCTATAAATCTTTTTAGTTCGCTTAACATACAATTTTGTAATTAACTCTTTAATTTTCAGTAAAATTGCTACATTTCCTTCGTTGGAAAACGTTATTTTATATTTTTTGGAAAATTAACAATGGATTCTAAAGATAAGGTTGTTAGCATGAAAATTTGGTATGTATTTAATTGATTTATTTTTAATTTTATTGTTTGTAGACAATTTTTTAGATATGTTTTAGGTTCATTCATTTATATTTTAATTGCTTGAAATAACGTTTGAAAAATTTAGTTCTTTGAGTATATAAAGTTATAGGTCATTTAAGTATTTTAATTGAGTGGTTAAGTAAGTACAATAGATTCAAAGTTCTATAATCCGCACACTCATAATCCGCAATTTCCTATAATTCGCCTTACTTTACGAATGTAAAGAATGAAATAAACAGTTAAGAAAATTAACAAATTAGTGATTTAAAAGCGATTTTTTTAAATAAATAATTTTAAAAAAATTGAAAAAAATAATAAAACATTTATTTTTTATAATATAACTCTTTTTTTATTAACAATACAAAAAAAACTGTATTGCAGAGCCTATGTAATTATTTTTATTTAAATGCACATGAATTTTTTAATAAAATAACTTAAAAAAGGCATTTTTTGAAACAGCACATTAAATTAATTTTTAGATTTCATATTTATTTTTCATATTATTTTGATTATAGAATTAAATTACCGTCTAGGAATAATAAAATGACGCGTAATCCATAATGCTCTATAATCTGCAATATTCCATAATCCACACAACCTTTGGCCCCCAACTTGTGCAGATTATAGAACTTTGACTTTATATTATGTAAGGGACTTTGAAACCTATACAACAAGATAGCAAATAAGCATATAAGATATTAATATCTTATCCAGAAGAAAAATAAATAAAATTTTGCAATTTAATTTTAATTTTAATTTTTTCTTCTGTCTTTTAATGTTCTGATTTTTCTTCTTCTCTAACAGCTGTAGTCTTTCTTTTTCTTTTAACATTAAACTATTTAAATAGTAAACTGGGAAAAATTGTGAAAAGTTTAAATACATTCTGCTGACATATATATTAATTTTAAACTGTCGTGCAGCTGTCTGTTTTGTAAATTTTGGGCATATAATTATGAGGAAAGCTAGGCTTTTGTATTCAACAATCAATAACATCAGTATAACCTCTGAGAAAACTTCATAAGATTTTATTTTTATGTAAAATAGCAATGCATCCAATATTTTGCATGCAAAATTAATAATAGCAATTTATTTCTAAAGGGCACGATAATTAAGGTTAAGATATTGTTTACTTCTATTGCCACTGCTGGCTGTTTTTTTCCTTTTAACGTTAATCTATTTAAATTTTAACTGGAAAAATTGAAACATATTCAGCGTATATTCATGTTTCATAAAATATTAATTTTAAACTGTTGCACAGCTGTATACTTTGTATATTTTATGCCTACAGATAAGTAGTGAGCTATCCTTTGCAATTCACCTATTTATAATATCACTATATAACAATTGAGAAAGCTTCATAAAATTTTAATGTTCAGTAAAATAGGACTACAATTCACTATTTTGCAATCAAAATAAATAATAACATTTTATTTTTTAACTGCGCAAATATTAAAGTTTTGATTTTTTTTTTTTTTTTTTTTTTTTTTTTTTTTTTTTTTTTACTTTTCTTACCGCTTTTCGCTTGTTTTATCTTTGATCATTAAACTAGTTAAATAATAAGGGCGAAAAATTGTTTGAAAAACTCAAATACTTTCAGCGGACATATATATTAATTTAGACTTTCGTGCAGCTGTCTACTTTGTATATTTTATGCTTACAATTATGCGGTAAATTAGGCATTTGTAATCACCCACCTATAATATCGCTATACAACCACTAAAAAGATTCATAAAAGTTTATTATCTAGTAATATAGTAATCTAATCCAATATTTTGCAATCTAAAGTAATAATAGCAATATTCAAGGTCCGGCTATTAATTTCCGGGACTCATGGAATAACTCAGAAGAAAAAAAAGTTAAACATTTAGCCATTTAATATGATTCGAAGTAATACCCATCAGCCGTAATGCACGTCTGGGCTTGGCCGTACAAATTTCGTAAAGAAGTTTTAAAGTCCTCTTTTGGAATGCTCTTTAATAGTGATGTTACAGTTTTCTTGATGGCTTCGACATCCTGAAATCTTGTTTCTTTTAGCGAATTTTTTCAGATTAGGAAACAGGAAAATGTCTGCGGTGCTAGGTCCGGAGAGTATGGTGGATGCTGCATCTTAACGAAATCATGCTGGGCTAAGAATCGCCTCACAGGCAATTTAATGTTAATTATTTGCTCCATTTTCACTTCGACAACAGGGAATTAAGAGCTATGTTTTAATTCGCTTTTTCACGAGAACCCCTTACTTCAGAATGGCGCAAAGTGCACTTTACAACATTATTTCTTGTTGTATGATTTTGTTTTCAGTGCAATGCAAATTGAAAATGAATGCAGAGTTTAAAACGATAGTTATTTAATATTATTTTAATTTGTCTTTCCGAATCAATATGAATAATTTTGGCAGTTATTGCTCCTTCTGGCAGTTTTTAATTAGTAATCACTGAGATTGAAAATTTTTTTGTAAAGACATTTATTTATTTATATCTGCAGTAAATATAAATACTTAAAAAAGAAAGTAAATTAAAGAATTAATGATTCCCAAAACAGACATTAGTTCTTTTCTTTCAAACCAAGCTTATTATAATAAGGGATGATTGATGATTAAAGAGATACTTTTTTATTTTATACTTTTTTTTTATTTATGAAAAACAAAATAATATTGTTTGCATTGGTGGATGAATTGCGTTTAAATCTTTTTAGTCCGCTTAACATAGATTTTTGTAATTAAAACGCTATTTTTCATTAAACTGGTATTATTTCTCTCAGTACATTGAAAAATTTATTTTATTTTATTTAAGGAAAAAAATTAACAGGGGATAGTAAAGATGAACAAAACATATTAGTTTAACTAATTATGTTTGTTTTGAGTCCATGTAGTTATAATTCAATTGATTCCTTTACTTTCTTTTAAGTATGTATCTTTAAATGCCGTATTTTTATGAATGGAAGATACAAGTATTTCACTTGTTTTCAGACATTTTATATACACAGTTATTTTTAAAGTTGCAGAATCTTATTTTATCATTTTTTTCTATAAAGGTTATTTTAGCCGTAAAAAATTTTTAATTACAAAACCCTTATTGTTAAAAATTAAAAAGGAATTGAAATAAACTATTTTTTTTTTACTTTTTCTTTTCTTATTTTAAGTTGTAAGCATTTTTACTTTCATCCTTTTTATATTTTTTTATAGATCACAAATACTATTATTAAAGGAAAAATAATAACATTAAGAAATATCAATAAATATATATATTTTTTTAAATATCCATACTTTTTTTTATTCTGTAGCTAATTATAATACTTTTTTTCTCGTGTGTGTAAATTTTACATTACAGAAATCAAATACAATGAATTTTGTACCTTACGAATTACCCAAGTCAGATACTCATATCAATTTACAAAGCACAATTAATAACTATGCCGAGACAAAAATAAATATTTCTTAGTCAATAAAAGATGTAACATAAACTCGAATTATCCACCATTCTGATAAACGTTCCTTTATCATTATAATCCTTGGAAATTAATCTGTCTCCAAGACATAAGTCTTTACTATACCACACGCCATATCTGGTACTATCTCAAAATGTATCATGTTATTTATGTGTTCTGTATTTGGCCAATACGATTTCTGTGGCTGATCAGGAAAAATCTAAAGCATGGATTAACTTTTATGACTGCCCTGTACAAAAACTTGGAATTTGTCCTTCGGGAACAAAAAAAAATAAGTTTTTATTTTTAATTATATTTATATTTTATTTTATTTTGCAGACTAATTAAAAATTGAATATAAAAAGTTGCAAATACTAAGAAGATGAAATTAATTAACTTAGGCTCATTTAATTCAAAAATACAATACATTACAAATAACAGTACAATAATTATACACATAGCACTCACCATAAAATGTAAAATGCTAGCTGATAATATTCATAAAGTGGCGAAGTTGGTTTCCGTTTCAGAGATATCTGTGTTTATATATATCTGGTTATATTATTTCACTGCCTTTTAAAGTAATTCGTTTCTACAATCTAATGACCCTGAAAGTGAACATGTATTTGCTATTTATAATGCATCTAGGCATCAATAAGATGTGTTTCGTTAGAGATTGTGGTGCCATAAAGGTTTTTCTTTGTCCTTTATAAAAAAAAATGATCGTTGTATCGTTTAACTAGTTTGATATTTATCGTACTTTTTAAGTGTCTAGTAAATGTGTTAATCCCATTGATAGTTTTTGCTATATTTATGGTGAAATAATGAACCTTATTCACGGAAGCAGCATTACTTCTTTAATAAAACCGCAGTAGTCAAAAATATTGGATCAAAATTGGCTACATCTTGGAGCAATATTGGCACATTGACGCAGTATTGGCATGAAATATTGCTCCAATATTGGGGTGTTTGCATTTTGCCCTTATTTAGACAATATTATGCCAATATTGGAGTTTCAGTGGAAATATTGCCAATAAAACGCCAATATTGGTTAAATATTGGAATTTCATTGAAAATATTTCCAATGTAACGCCAAAATTTGTACAATATTGGGGTTTTATTGGCAATATTTTGACTGAAACATACCGATATTGGAGCAATATTGACGTTTTATAAGCCATATTACCAATTAATGAAATATTGGCGCGACGTTGGACCAATATTGGTTTTTCTACTAGGGAATTGTCTACAAAAAATATTTTGGATGCGAAATTGCGGATAATGATAAGATATGAGCCCCACACTTTTGTTGTTTACCCAGTTCTACCTTACTTTCATAATGGATTAAGATAAAGGTGACCATATGCCTTTCACCAGACAATTCGAGATGATTTAGAAGATTGCTATTTTTATGTGATTCCAACAGCAAAAAGAATTAATTTTAAGACGCAGAGACATATTACGTATCCCAACATCAATTCTACTATGAGGCCAGTACTTCACAATGGCACACTTCTTGTGCCAAAGCTGCCCGTAAACTAGTCTTTCAGTTAACAAAATCGTGTTCACCATTTTAGTATTAGGTGTGCTCGTAATTATGTAAATAGGTAGCACCTATAGTTTTTGTTCAGACCGTCCGTCTGTTCGCATATAACAACGCAAAAAATACCCAACCGAATCGTTTGAAATTTAAAATATATAATTATTACATAGATTTATCAAGTCATTTCAAATTTTATAAAAGTTGGATGCATAGATCAATTACAGGGACAATCAAAAGTATTCCGTTACATTACGGTTAATGGAAAATAATGTTGGTGCAAAGAACATTCGTTTTTAATTTACAAAGGCACACAAAAGTATTCCACTACATAATGGTTTAGAGAGAACATTGTTACGCATTTTAATTGTAATTAACCATTTAAAAGATTGATACATGGTGCTGAGGAATACTACAAATTATTTCCTGTTTAAAAGAATGTAGATAGTATTTACAGGAACACACAAAAGATTTTGGCTACTATACCGTATCCGAAATACTGTGTACTATTACATGAAGATCTGAATAATTTTAGGTGCTTCCATAATTATATAAATTGCTAGCACCTATATTCGTCATTCGGTCTGTCTGCCCGCATATAACAAAGCAAAAACTATTCCAAATCGCACGATATTTAAAGTATATGAATTTAACGTAATTTGTCGACTCATTTTAAATTTTATGAAAATCGAATGTATAGTTTAATTGAAAGGCCAATTAACAATACTCATTTACATTACGATTAATAGGAATAAATAGGTTTTAATACATTATAATGATGTTCAACTCTTTCAAATATAATAGAATTACATGAACCTAAGAATATATATTTTTTAAAATATACATTGTGTACAATTTGTGATGAAAATAACATTTATTATTAAATTACAGGGCCACACAAAAGTACATGCATAATACTATTCGGAAAAGCATTGTTTTGGGCGTGTGTTAATTACATTAAACTATTTCACATTTTATGAATGCGATATACGTTGCTGAGGTATAATAAAAGTTTCTTCCTGTATATTTATAGAAACACAACAAAGATTTCGATCACTATACTATATCCGAAGTACTCTCTACTATAACAGCAAGATCTGAATACTTTTAAGATATCGTTATCGTACGAACGTTCATCATTTTCTACGCTTCACGTGCAATTTCCAACTTGTTTCATAAAATATGTTAGTGCTGTTAGTAGATGTATTTATTTCATACTTTAAAATCCAGAAATTTTGATCCCCTATTATTTTTAGTATTTGGCACGCATTATTTGATCACATATATATATATATATATATATATATATATATTATATATATATATATATTTGAAAAAAAATGGGCACGTGTAAATAAAAAAGGTTCGCCGATGCTGGTCTATATAAACTTAAAAATGATAAAATTCCACATAATTCTTTATAGGTTTTCGAATATGTTAAATCTTTGTTCTGAATATATCTTGCTTTTACAATGAAACACATTGAAAAAGTAATAATGACAATTTTAAACCTATTTTAGCAAGTAATCTGTTTCTAGCAAAACTACAAATAATATTAATATGTATAAATTTTGCAACAGTTTTCTTTTTTTTTTTATTTAGTTCTAAATTGATTTGTACTGTAAAATCAAATGTTTTAAAAACATTTTTTAATAATGGTCAACATAAGAAACATAACAAAATTGAGTATAATTTCACGCCTAGTTAAGCACAAAATAACCTATTGCTGTAGTAATCCCGATATAAGTAAGGACAAATCTCTTCTGGCAAATAGCCAAAATAAGATGTCCTTTTAAAATTAATTCAGGATGTCTAAGAATAAAGGCTCTATTTTATTTTAGCTTATATTGGTTTACAGTAGAAACGGCATAAAATGTTAAATCTATATGTATTAAAACAATAAATTAAAAAAAATCGTTTGGTATAGTAATTTAAATATGTATTGTGGAAAGATGCGAAGCTTAAGATGTGTTCGGTTAAATTTATTGTTTTTTTTTCCAAAGACATTACATATCACTGAAGAATCTAAATATGTACAAAAGAAAAACAACCGTTTTCCTGAGTTGGCCGCTACCTAACTCAATATATCAATCAGAAATTAGATAGAGAAAAAAAATATTTTATTACAATCTAGCTGATTCGCCTGGCGTTGCCTGAGACCATGGAAATTTTCAAACAAATTGCGAATATTTAAAATCTCCATTCATAATACAATAAAAAATAAAATATATGAAGAATATTTAAAATTTTATTTGAGTAAATACAAGAATGTATTTCTGTTACGAAAATCATGTTTTGGAAGGATAAAGAAATATACTCGTGTATTTTGGCTGTTTTGAATCACAAAAATAATACAGTAATTGGTTTATTTTAAAATTCCTTTCTCCAATAAGACATATTCCTTGCAAAATCTTTTGAGCGACGTGCGCTGCATATCCGAACTAACCATAAGAAAATATAAAAGGAGTATTTGCTTAATTTACTACTTTTTTGGATGATGTCATGGATGGATTTTAAATATCGATTGTAAAGCAATCAGAAAAAACAAAATCATCAAAAAAAGAAAAATTAACAAATGCAATTTGTTGTTAGCGTTCAACCATGAAATGCATTTGTTAAATTCCATGTTTACGGCCTGCTCTCATTGGCTGGCTGCTTCATTGCCGCGGTTTGATTCACTTTTAAAAATTTGAAAATTTTGTTGCATCTCCAATCCACCGATTTTATAGAATATCTCTATTTTGACCAATGAGAACGTTCCATAATACAGTGAAGTAATAGTTTTCTATATAAGGTTTTAGTGACGATGCAGCAAAAGTTTCAAATTTCTAACAGTATGGCAAACTGCAAATAGCCTCTAACCTACTTTCTTCGTTGCCGTGGACTGTGAAAAGCTGCAAATATCCTCTTACTCAGTAAGTTTTATTTAAAAGAAAATCTAAAGTGAAATTTAAAAATCCGGCTGCGAAGGGAATTTCCTGGTGTTAGCATTTACATATGACAAAAATTTCAGAGACGTGGGTGTTATAATTTCGGCGTTATCAGCAGCCAGGTAGGCAGGCATCTCTTATTTTATATATACAGGGTGAGTCATAAATATCGAAACAATAGGCTATCTCCTCAAATATTGTTCCCTAGACCCATACTTCCAATTGCAAAAATTCTTAAAAGAAGGTGAAATTTCTGATAAGTTGCAACTCCATGGAGGGTGTATTTGAAAAAATACGAAAATATATTTTTATACGGCCCCCGTGGGGCAAAATTCCCAGTTAGGAAATTATTCCTTATCCATTCGTAAAATGGACAAAACAAATTTCATCTCCGTATCTAAAAATCCCACAGAGATATTAAATCCCCAAATCCTCAAAAATTCCTGACTTACACCACTTTTTCCTGCCTCTAAACTGACTCAAATTCAACGCTTGTTAGGGAACATTCACAAATTGCAATTTAATAAAAATCGGTTTAAGATAGCGCTTTTTCTTTGGACATAAAATAGCAGCGTATAGTTTTTACGCTAAATTGGTATACCAGACGTCTGCTCGGGTCAAAATATCTAGGTCAGGTCCCAAACCGACCCATAGGGGGAAAAGTTCGGCGTGGCCTGAAAAAATGTCAGTATCATAACCCGGACCGGTCTGGAAAATAGTTTAAATCATAGCCCAGTTCAGTCGCAAATGTCTACATAGTTTTTTAATTCGGCGTGGGAAAAAATGTTTCATATGGAGGAGTTCTGACCAAAAAAATCTTTTATGGCTTTTTGTTTTTTTATATTTCTACATATTATTATTAAAGAAGCGCCATATTTATTTTATCAATGAATCTCTATTTATATGTAAATGTTTCACTTATATTTTAATAATCCATATCCCATGCGTTGGAGACTCTGAAAAATGTTTAACACTAAAACTTTTTAAGACGGAATAACATAGGAAGGAAAAAATACGTTACAGACAGATGCTCCCTAGAGCTTAATATAAATAGAGCTTAAAATAGATAGCTTAATATAAATAGAGCTTAAAATAAAGATTTTAAAATCTATATGTTTTTCGTAAAATATTCGAGTGAGCCGAATTTTATTTGTTTTATGCACGCATTAAGTCAGTCAGAGACAGTGATTTTAATACGGGTTTTGTCGAGACCGGGTTTGAAAATTTCATCCAGAGTGCACCTAAGTTGAAGGAAGTAGCCCCAACCCCTTTATGAAACGTACGCTAGTCCCGGCCTGGCGGGCCTTCAGAAAAAAGTAACATGTCGGTCCTGGCCCTACCTGGGCCCAGAATACAGATTTTTTAACATCCTCTGGAGGAAGATAAAAAGCCTGAAGTTGTCAGAGGTAAATAAAAAAAAAGACTTAATCTGCATCTTAGAAAAAGCATTTTTAAAAATAACTGACGGACATTTAAACAATACACTTCGTTTTGCTGTATAATGAATTTTTTATCTTCTATTTCTTGTCTTTAAATTATTAAATGTTAAGAATTTTTAAAAGAAAAAAAGGCACTCCGGGAATGCCGACAGAAGTGAAAACTTGAACAATTATGTGTGTATTTTTTTAGTCGTCTGGACATATTTTATTGTGCAGAAAATACTTTTAAATGAAGTGTTTTTTATTCATTATTATAAACTACTGCTACAAAAATTATATTACAATTTTCATTTAATGCGCTATTGTACATGAAAAATAATGCATATTATTTTACATACAAAAATTGCAATCTATTGCTTAAAACATAAATTTACAAATGCATGAAATATGAAATATCGTCAGTTGGTATTCTTTGAAATAAATACCCATAAAACTTATGAATTTTCATCCCCATTTCAACAATTCTTCCATCATCATCATCATCATTATTATCATTATATTCTAGATTTGATATTATAGGTTTATGGTAACTAAAATATATAGCAAACAATTTTGATTCAATTCTATTTAAATATCTTGTAATGACTGCATCAATTGTAATTTTTTATCTCTCTGTGCTAAGATTGCGATGGTTGGTCATTGTTAAATCAAATTTTCTATTTAAAAATTCAATTAATTGTAGATTTTCATCATCCACAAAGTTGATGTTGAAATCCCTACTCAAAATCATCGGCAAATCATCAAATCTCTTTCCAATTCTATCTTGAAGTAATGCAGAAGCCTCTTTAGAACAAATAAATAAATTTTCATACAAAAATTCTCATTTGCACTTAAAGACTTATCCGGTGAAATATAAATGGCAACCAATACAATTAGTTTTTCATTTTCAGAGTGGCAACAACAAACACATATATCACTGATATCAAAAACATTACTACTAAACATACTGGTGTACCTCACATGCACATTCATATGAATTGTGGAAATATATGCCCATTACATCAAACAACCTTTTATAAATAGCTACTCCTGCTGCTGGACGACCGTATCTTCTGAAACTTGCAACAAATTGAATAGTAATCAAACAATATAAGCTGTTAAACTTTAAATACAATTTTTTAAAAAATGGTTGGGAAGTGCAGCATAATCGATGCACAATATCATGATTTTTCTTTCTTAACTTTTTATTCCATCTGATAACAGTATATTTTGTTAAACTTTAAATACAATTAAAATTTTTAAAAATGGTTTTGAAATGTAGCATAATTGATGTGCAATGTCATGTTTTTTCTTTCTTAACTTTTTATTCCATTTGGTATCAATTTATGTTGTTACTATTTAAATACAATCAAAAATTTAAAAAAAAAGAGAGAAAAATGGTTGGAAAGTGCAATGTAATCAATGCGCGATGTCATACTTTTTCTTTCTTATCATTTTATTCCCTCTGGTAACAGTATAAGTTGTTAAGGTTTAAATACAATTACAATTTTTAAAATTGGTTGGAAAGTACTGCATAATCAATGTACAATATCATGTCTTTTCTTTCTTATCATTTTATTCCATTTGATAACAATATAAGTTGTTAAACTTTAAAAACAATTGAAAAAAAAAATATATATATATATAAAGGTTTAAAAGTGCAGCATAATCGATGTGCAATGTCATGCTTTTCTTTCTTAACTTTTTATACCATTTGGTATCAATTTATGTTGTTACTATTTAAATACAATCAAAAGTTAAAAAAAACTGAAAAAAGTGGTTGGAAAGTGCAGCATAATTGATGCACAATGTCATATTTTTTTCTTTCTTAACATTTTATTCCTTCTGGTAACAGTATATGTTGTTAAACTTTAAATACAATTATAATTTTAAAAATTGGTTGAAAAGTGTAGTATAATCGATGAGCAATGTCATGTCTTTTCTTTCTTAACTTTTTATTCAATTTGATAACAATGTAAGTTGTTAAACTTTAAATACAATTGAAAATTTAAGGAATTGAAAAAAATGGTTGGAAAGTGCAGCATAATTGATGTGCAATGTCATGTTTTTTCTTTCTTAACTTTTTATTCCATTTGGTATCAATTTATGTTGTTATTATTTAAATTCAATAAAAAAAATGAAAAAAAGTAGTTGGAAACTGCAGCATAATCAATGCACAATGTCATACTTTTTCTTTCATAACGTTTTATTCCATCTATTAACAGTATAAGTTGTTAAACTTAAATACAATTATAACTTAAAAAAACACACACGGACATTCGCGCAAGCGCCCTGTGCCGCCTAAACGGAGCAGCACACTCAGGCACGGTAGAAAGAGTGGGAGATACTAGTTCCCCTCAATCTTACGCTTTTTCGATCAGCATCACGTGACCCTGACGCGAGTTTGGAAGTTTTTACCCGTACAAAAAGTGCTCAGCGCCGCTAAAGAAGTTTTCACTTCAAAAAACTTGAAACACGTCATTTTTGATTTTTTTACATTAGTTTTGTTTCGGCAAACTTGAAAAAATGTTTACTTTTGAAAATATGTTTGCTTTTGAAAATATGATTTTTTTTAAGTTATATTATTTTTTCAATAAACATTTGTAATAGTTTTAAAATTAATATGAAAAAAAAACCTTGGAACAAAACTAAAATCAGATTTCCATCTTTAATTAAATGGAAAGAAATTGAAATGCGATAAATAATGTTACGAGTTATAACAATTTTTGATTGTCCTATTCAAACCAGTACTAACCACATAAAACTTTTATAAATTGTATGAGAAATTTTACAATTTGATTTTCTTAGCAAATTATAAGACTAAGCATCACAAAAAAAGAAAAAAATTAAAGTTAATTTAAGAAATAGATATTTTACGAATTTTTTAGAACTGTTAAAGTAACATTGTTTTTTGAATTGCGCGCATTTCAATTTGTGTCTAATCCCTTAAAACCTGATTAATTTTTTAAACTGCTGTAGCTTTGCAAATTTTGGAGATATGAAGATACAACTTTTTGTGTCTTATTCAGGACTGTATAAGGAAAGTTTTCCTGATTGGAATTTTTATCCTACGATTGCCGTAAAAAAATTTCATTTTCGTAACTTTTCAACTAGACCCGCAATGGAGTCGCAATTTATCTTATTAAAAATTTCACATTTTTTTTATGAATTTTTGCAATTGGAAGTATGGGTTTAATGGCAATTTTTAAGGAGATAGCCTATTGTTTCGATATTTATGACTCACCTTGTATAGATTACTTGAATAATCATACCTTGAAATATCATACTTTTGTGTTTAAAAATATTTCTTTTCATGTGCGTCAGAAATTATTGCATTTTGTGAAAGGATGGAACATCAAATCTATTATCAGCAAACCAGTCACAAGAACATACAAAATGATATAACTACAAAACAACTTATTAATAAATTTCTTTACAATATACTTTTTTGTTGAAAAATAAGTTATCATTATTTTTTCCCTAAAACTTTTATTTTCGTACCTTGAGCTCATTTTTAATGTTATCAAACAACTGACCGAGATAAATTTTTGTCATTTTTTATAGGAGTAATGTAAACTTTAAACTGATTCAATGTCTATTTTAATTAAGAAGTTATGGGTTTTTAATTTTCGTTTTTCACAAACAAACCTCCCTGTTTCCATTCCCTTGGTACGGTTTTATTTATTAACGAAACAGATCGAAACATTATGTCCCTTGATATTCTGTATCCATTTGGAAGAAATATATATACATATATATATATATATAGGAGTGATTCTGGAGTACAGTGTATAATACTGGAGTATAGAATAATATAATTACTAGATGGAGCCCGTTAAAACCGACGGCACCAAAGAAAAAACATCCCCAGCTATTAAAGGATATTTTAACGACTAATCTCCAGTATAAATTTTAATAAATAAAAGAAAACCCTGCATTTTAGATCCAGGCAAATGATCCGCTATTGGCAGAGTTACATTCAAACATTCAGTCATAGAATTAGACTCTCTCTCATCTGATTCTTTGCCATTTAAAAATATAACACCAGTAAATCGTACATGACATGAATAAATGAAAAATTTCTGTCATTATTCATTACTAATTTCTTACACAATATATATACTTCCCTTACTTAGTTGCAAAATGAGACTGAATTTATAGTTTGCCATTTAGCAAAAACCATAACAATGATTCTCTCAGTGGTTAATTTATTATCACATAACCCAACCCGTTCAACAAAAAAACATCTGCATTTCCAATGAACTTTTTCATTACCTTTTCATACATCAAAAGTACATGTAAATTATACATATTAAAGTGATTAATGATAATATTTATTCTGGCTAGTGCTGATGTAAATTATGGTGAGCAAGCAAAGAGACAGATCTCCAGCTTAAATTTCAATAAAGAAAAGAAAAACCTGCACTTTAGATGCAGGCAAATGACCCGCTATTGGCAGAGTCTACATTGGCAGAGTCTAGGGGGCTGAGACCCCTAGCTGAACCACTCGGCATTGCCCCGAATCGTATATTTTTTCAAACAAATTGTGAATATTTAAAATCTTGAACCACACTTTTCATGCTTCCTGTCACTCACAAAATAAAGTAATTCATGAATGTAGATGTATTAGGATCATACATAAATAAAAGATAATAAATAAAACGACATCATTTTGATTTGAGCGGTAAACATAAAAATAAAGTTCAAAAATCATATAAGCTTTTGTTTTTGAAGTGAAAACTTCTTTAGCGGCGCTGAGCACTTTTTGTATGGGTAAAAACTTCCAAACTCGCGTCAGGGTCACGTGATGCTGATCGAAAAAGCGTAAGATCGAGGGGAAGGGAGAGGAACTAGTATCTCCCACTCTTTCTACCGTGCCTGTGTGTACTGCTCCGTTTAGGCGGCGCAGGGCGCTTGCGCGAATGTCCGTGTGTGTTTTTGACGTGACAACGTCTTGTAAATTGGTTTGCCGGGAGACACTTCAAGAAACTGCGTTACGTTACGTTACGCTCCGCTCACGATACGCGCTCACTTTTCTCTTAACTTTTTCCGGTCACTTGTGGGACCATTTTCTGAACGTGAATGTGAATTCGCTGCAAGGAAGGGGCGGTGCTTAATAGGAATTTTAGATAGTATCAAACTAAGACGAAATACGTTATGTATTAGTTATTAGTATAAAGTACAAAGAAAATAAGTGTAGTTTATTTCGTAATTCGGTGGTATATTATGGAAAACTAATGATATGTGATTAGTGAAAGCCATTTTACTTTAGTTATATTCTGCTCATTGAAAAATTCTTTAATATGCTGTTTACAAAATTCAACATTTGACATCAATAAACATGAAGTAAAATGTGTTTAACAAACACAGTGTATTGCAAGTTATTGTATGTATATTTGTATATAAATACGTATGTATGTGTAAAGGTAAAAATAAAATTTTGTTAATATGAAATTCAGTGCGAGATTCTTTGTATAAATTAATGTTTTAAATATAATTCTTTGTATAAATAAATGTTTTAAATTGTTACTATTATTTCATCCTTCTTCCTGCTATACGAATGAATATTCACATTAAAATTATTTTACAACTCAAAGTCGTTGTCACGTAAAACTTTCGCCCGTATACCGACTTTACAGGCAACCAATTTTTTTAGGTGCGTTCGTAATTATGTAAATACGTAGCACCTATTGTTGTCGCTCAGTCCGTCCGTCTGTCTGTCTGTCCGTCTGTCTGTCTGTCCGTCTGTCTGTCTGTCTGTCTGTCCGTCCGCATATAACAACGCAAAAACTACCCAACCGAATCGTTTGAAATTTAAAATACATAATTATTACATAATTTTGTCGAGTCATTTCAAATTTTATGAAAATCGGGTGGATAGATCAATTACAGGGACAATCAAAAGGATTCCGTTACATTACGGTCAATGGGGAAAAAAGTTTCAAATGCATTTTAATCGTTTGAAATTTAAAACGTATATTTATTACATAATTTTGTCGAGTCATTTCAAATTTTATGAAAATCGTATGGATAGATCAATTACAGGGACAGTCAAAATGATTCCGTTACATTACGGTCAATGGGGAAAAAAGTTTCAAATGCATTTTAATCTTTTGAAATTTAAAACGTATATTTATTACATAATTTTGTCGAGTCATTTCAAATTTTATGAAAATCGGATGCATTGATCAATTACAGGGACAATCAAAAGTATTCCGTTACATTACGGTCAATGGGGAAAACAGTTTCAAATGCATTTTAATGGTGTTACACTCATTTGAATATAATAGAATCGACATGAATCTATGAAATATGTACTAAAAATACATTTTGTGTAATATGTGATGCAAAGAATATTTATTATTAAATTACAGGGCCACAAAATTTTTTCCACTAAATAATGTTATACGGGGAAACATTGTTTGGGGGGTGTTTTAATTATATTAAACTACTTCACATTTTATGAATAAGATACACAAAGATTTCGACCACTATACTGTATCCAAAGTACGCTCTACTATATCAGCAAGATCTGAATATTTTAAAACTTCGTTATCAACGAATGCACCTCATTTGCTACGCTTTACGTGCAATTTCCAACTTGTTTAAGTTATAATTGTATTTATGTTTAACAACTTATTGTTAATAGATGGAATAAAACGTTATGAAAGAAAAAGTATGACATTCTGCATTGATTATGCTGCAGTTTCCAACTACTTTTTTTCATTTTTTTTTATTGTATTTAAATAATAACAACATAAATTGATACCAAATGGAATAAAAAGTTAAGAAAGAAAAAACATGACATTGCACATCAATTATGCTGCACTTTCCAACCATTTTTTCAATTCCTTAAATTTTCAATTGTATTTAAAGTTTAACAACTTACATTGTTATCAAATTGAATAAAAAGTTAAGAAAGAAAAGACATGACATTGCTCATCGATTATACTACACTTTTCAATCAATTTTTAAAATTATAATTGTATTTAAAGTTTAACAACATATACTGTTACCAGAAGGAATAAAATGTTAAGAAAGAAAAAATATGACATTGTGCATCAATTATGCTGCACTTTCCAACCACTTTTTTCAGTTTTTTTAATTTTTGATTGTATTTAAATAGTAACAACAAAAATTGATACCAAATGGTATAAAAAGTTAAGAAAGAAAAACATGACATTGCACATCGATTATGCTGCACTTTTAAACCTTTTTTTTTATATATATATTTTCAATTGTTTTTAAAGTTTAACAACTTATATTGTTATCAAATGGAATAAAATGATAAGAAAGAAAGGACATGATATTGTACATTGATTATGCAGTACTTTCCAACCAATTTTAAAAATTGTAATTGTATTTAAACCTTAACAACTTATACTGTTACCAGAGGGAATAAAATGTTAAGAAAGAAAAAGTATGACATCGCGCATTGATTACATTGCACTTTCCAACCATTTGTCTCTCTTTTTTTTAAATTGTTGACTGTATTTAAATAGTAACAACATAAATTGATACCAAATGGAATAAAAAGTTAAGAAAGAAAAAACATGACACTGCACATCAATTATGCTACATTTCAAAACCATTTTTAAAAATTTTAATTGTATTTAAAGTTTAACAAAATATACTGTTACCAGATGGAATAAAAAGTTAAGAAAGAAAAATCATGATATTGTGCATCGATTATGCTGCACTTTCCAACCATTTTTTAAAAAATTGTATTTAAAGTTTAACAACTTATATTGTTTGATTACTATTCAATTTGTTGCAAGTTTCAGAAGATACGGTCGTCCAGCAGCAGGAGTAGCTATTTATAAAAGGTTGTTTGATGTAATGGGCATATATTTCCACAATTCATATGAATGTGCATGTGAGGTACACCAGTATGTTTGGTAGTAATGTTTTTGATATCAGTGATATATGTGTTTGTTGTTGCCACTCTGAAAATGAAAAACTAATTGTATTGGTTGCCATTTATATTTCACCGGATAAGTCTTTAAGTGCAAATGAGAATTTTTGTATGAAAATTTATTTATTTGTTCTAAAGAGGCTTCTGCATTACTTCAAGATAGAATTGGAAAGAGATTTGATGATTTGCCGATGATTTTGAGTAGGGATTTCAACATCAACTTTGTGGATGATGAAAATCTACAATTAATTGAATTTTTAAATAGAAAATTTGATTTAACAATGACCAACCATCGCAATCTTAGCACAGAGAGATAAAAAATTACAATTGATGCAGTCATTACAAGATATTTAAATAGAATTGAATCAAAATTGTTTGCTATATATTTTAGTTACCATAAACCTATAATATCAAATCTAGAATATAATGATAATAATGATGATGATGATGATGGAAGAATTGTTGAAATGGGGATGAAAATTCATAAGTTTTATGGGTATTTATTTCAAAGAATACCAACTGACGATATTTCATATTTCATGCATTTGTAAATTTATGTTTTAAGCAATAGATTGCAATTTTTGTATGTAAAATAATATGCATTATTTTTCATATATAATAGCGCATTAAATGAAAATTGTAACATAATTTTTGTAGCAGTGGTTTATAATAATGAATAAAAAACACTTCATTTAAAAGTATTTTCTGCACAATAAAATATGTCCAGACGACTAAAAAAATACACACATAATTGTTCAAGTTTTCACTTCTGTCGGCACTCCCGGAGTGCCTTTTTTTATTATTTTGTTTGTATAAAAGGATTTAAACATGTAAAATACTGAAAAAAAAAAACTCAAATAGAGACCTACATATATAAGTATTGAACAATTAAGTTGCATTTTTAGAAAACACAATATCAGACGCTGGAATATTTTTTAAGTTTTTGAACAATTATTATTAATCCTGTTGAAATGTTTTAAACTTAATTTAAGGGGCCGCATTTTTTCACGTTTTATGCCCCTCACAAAATAAAAAAATTCACGAATGTAGAGATATTAGGAGCATACATAAAAATAAGAAAATAAATAAAATGACATCAGTTTAGTGTAAATAATGTTAGAGATAGCAATGTGCGTAATATTTATAATAACGACTACAGTGTGGGAGAATAAATGAATCGTAATTCCTAAGATCATTCTGTTTCTAAGCGGGAAGTCATCTGCACACACTGAACTCCCATTGGAGCACATTGCCCGCACAATGGCTGTTTACACGGATGACGATGATACATGGACTAAAAATTCTTACTGCGTGCGATGATGTGATCTTATTTCTCTGTCTGCGGTGAATCGTTCACTTCAGTGAATGAGATAGGACCGCCCGGAAGAGGATTTGGTGCATGAAAAGACGTTGCATTTTAGTGAACTTTACTGAAAACTTTACCTTTCTATTTTAATATATATGATTAATTGAAGGTGGTTTTAGGTTCTAATAGTCATGATTGGGTGCAGATCTTCAAAATTTTTTTAGAAATTCTAACATAGTAGAGAATGTAATAGGTAATATTTTATAAGAAATCTATTTAAATATATAGCATACATTACTTAAAAATTACTTACAATTTAAGATTCTTGCATAAAATGAAAAAAAAATCCCTATGAATTCCGAGGACGTATAAAAATTTAATAAGCTAAATGTGAAAACGACAGTTTTAGAAAATAACACATTCAATTATTTTTCTATCGCACATATTTTGCTATTTAATGATGTACAAAAATACATAAATCATTGTTATTAATTACAAATAGCAGGAAAACGAAAATTAAAAGCGTCTATCCCTATTTAACTCAAAATAATTAAACTAATCGAATTCATAAATTTAAAGAAAACATTAAAATTTTAATTTCGAATAGGTTGGAAATTTTTTTTTAAATATAGTATTCATTACGTACAAATAATTGATGTTTTAAAAACTTTTGCAGCTTTTGCATAAAAATTGAACAATTCTTAAGAATTAAGAGAACATATTAAATGTAAACAATCTAAATGTGAAAACGACGACTTCATAAATGAACATTGACTATTTTTTCTTTCCAATATATTTTTTTAAGTAATTATACTGAAACTGAAATTATAACTGATGTAATTATGCACAAAATTACACAAAACATCGTTATTAATTACATTTAGAGACAAAAAGAAAAATACAAAGCGTCTACACTTATTGAATTAAAATTAATTGCACTAATTTATTACATAAATTTAAAATAAATCTTTAAAAAAATGTCAATTGTATTAAATAACATATTAAATTGTAATATATTAAACAATCCCAATAAATGCTATTATTAATATTCGATTATCCCCAAAAATTATAATACCGAAATTTCTGAAATTTATGCAGTAAAAATTGAAAAATACCAAAGAAACTAGAAAATATATAAAAAGAAAAAAAGTAATAAGATATTTTAACGCTATTTAATAGTTGCAATACACATAATTTTTACGTCTGAATAAATAAAAAAAACTATTAAAACATGGAATCATGTAAACTAACTTAACTAACTTAAATACATTTAAAAAAAATAAAATTTATACACAAGAAAAAAAAAAAATACTAACAAACATTTAAAAATACAAAAAGTAAAGGTTTTACTAAGATATACTCGCAAGACGGCATCAATACAAATAAATATCCATTACATATAGCCCAGTCATTTTAGCAAAAATAAGAGAAAAAATTAGAACAAAGCTGGATTTTTGCATAGGTGCTAGTTAGGTTATGTAGTTAAACATACTAAAAGTCCCCATCGATCCGATGTGAGCTTTCGCCACCTGGGGGCGCTAAAGAGCTTCAAAATCAGTTTTTTGTTAATATCTCACGAACAATGGCATTTAGAGAAAAAAGGTGAATTACAAAGTTGTAGATAATTTAATTTTCTATAAAAAGTGTCATTAACATTTGTTTGTCACATTAACCCTTCCCTGTCAAAAATGTAAAAACGTGACCATATTTGAAAGTAAAATTATAAAAATTCAAAAAATCTGCTGGTACTTTAAAAAAAAAATTGTAAACAGATCTATAATTCTCACCTTTGAATGGGGAAAGTGAATACATAATATACATTTATGCTTATTTCTACACCACCTTTGAAGTAAAACACTTAGTGATTTTTTTTTTTTTTTTTTTTTTTGGTTTCCCCCGAAGGCATATTCCACTTATAGTGAATGGCTTAATCCAATTTAAGTCGTTTAACTGCTTTAGTAGTTCTTTGCACAGCTTCAATTTCTACACTCGATTCAGATTCGTAATTATCTGTATTTATTTCTTTCGTTGCTGTACTGCTTTCAGTATTTTTTGTTTGCTTTTCGATATCATCACTGAATACAGAAGTAGCGCTTCCCTCCTCCCTTGTAGTGAGAGGGATACTGTCAATATTTTCCTCGTTTTCAAATTCAATTTTACTTGCATTATGAAATGAAACTCCGCAGCAATTTATGAAATATCAGAACATTTCAATCCAATTTTTCGGCATACACATGCTTTTCCACATCCTTTGGACCAAGTATAAAAAATATATTCAATAATATCTTTTGGTGCAGGTGGTAAGGTAGCAAGAATTGGAAACAAATTGGGTGCATTTTGCCAGCCCCAGTTCTCAGGAAGTAGTTTATTGCTCAATCAGTATTGTACTTGATGATAAATACGTAAACTGCACAATCTAGCTGCATCTTCGGCAGGCGGCAACGATAAAAGGCTTTTTTTTACCAACAGCAACTCTTTTCTTGAAACATACATAACGGTACTTTTTCAGAGAAATTTCTGCTTTACTACCGTATAAAGCAAGAAAAATAGTTTTTCGAGCCTCGGAAACTTCAAATTAAGATACTTGATCACTTTTTAAAATGCTGGCAGCTTGTATGTTATAATCTTCCTTCTTCAAAAATTTTGCTAACGACATTTTACCTTTCCCAAACATTGCTGATGTCGAGTCACAACCTGAAAAAGCGTGAAGGAATAATATATGATCTTTCAGAACAGCATCATTGTTAAAACTGTGCGATGAATACAGCGTGGTAACAATTCGTCCTCTAAAAATATCTCTATCTCTGGAGGTGCTAAAACTGTCAACGATACGATCAAGTCAACAATATCGCCAACAACAGCAGTAAGCGCACAAGACTTTGCTACTTCAATAACTGTGTTAACAATTAGCGTGTCTGCATCATCTTCTACTTTTTTTGCTTCGAAACCATTCTCCATAAATTTCTCCATAAGCATAGATATGAGACGTATCTTATTTTAATGATTAGATTAAAAAAATTCTTTTCCGCGATACTTTACAGCTTTCTTTTTTTCCTTCAGTAAAAAATCTTCGTCTAATATATCAGAAATAACAAACATTTTCCCTTAAATTCAAACAACGGACTGTCATTTCTCAATTTTTCCTTCAATGGATGATTAATTTGTACGGATGTTGATCGTTTTTCGGTATTAGATTTATTGTATGATTTAATAGAATTCTTTCATGAATAATTTTTCTTACTCTTTGAACGAACTGTAAATTCATTATTGTTTTTAGCCATTTCTTCAAATATTTTCCACTTATGGTCATCTCTTTCCGAACTTGCTGTCACAAGCAACTTCAGACCCTTTTTTTCTGTTTTTACAAAATCTTTCGAAACCCAGTCCTCATCTCATGCAAGATAAACTATTTTGTCAATCTCCATTTTTCGGTCAGAATCAGCAATTAAGAAAGAGTCATTTTAAACCGTCATAAATAATTTAAAACTTTCTACAACATGCGTTGAAAATAAAATTATTCCCTTCCTAAAATCTTAAAAAAGAATAAATACTTCGTTCAATAAATTAGGGTCATGTCATATTAGCGAAATGAGCACCAAATAAAAATAAAATATTGAAAAGTACTTGCACTTGGTACATTTCGACAAATGCAAAGAGAGATAGGGTATTGGGCAATGACTATTCGTCACCTGAGAATAATAAAGTTCTATCTGTGTTTTTGAAAATATTGATTTATCTATATAGAAAGACTATTTGTATCTACGAAGGCATTTTTGCATCAAAATGATGTTATATATAATTTACATATAATATTACAATTATATTACGACATTATTTTAATCCAGAAATGCCTTCATAGATACAAATGGAACATTTCTATATCGATAAGTCGATTTTTTTAAAAACACAGATAGAACCTTATTATTCTCAGGTGACGTATTGCGCAAGCGCGCGAAAACGCCATACAAACAATGGGGGAGAGATGAGGGGGGGGGGGAATCAAAAGTTGTTTAGTATTTGTTCTGCCTCTTCGCTGCGTTATGATTGTACTTTCACATTCTTTTTCAATAATGTTTATTTTATCTTAAATTTTGGCAGGGAATGGTTGGTGTGACAAAAAAATGTTAATGACACTTTTTATAGGAAATTAAATTATCTACATTTTTGCAATTGAACTTTTTCGTCTAGATGCCATTGTTCGTAAGATATTCACAGAAAACCGATTTTCAAGCTATTTAGCGGCCCCTGGAGGCGAAATCTCACATCGGATCGATGGGGACTTTTAGTATGTTAAACTACATACCCTAACTAGCACCTATGCAAAAATCCAACTTTGTTCTAATTTTTTCCGCTATTTGCAAAAAAAGGGGCTAAAATGACTGGACTAATAACCGACATAGGAACAAATCAAGAACAGTTACAGTTAGTTAAATTTTAGAAAAAGATAATATTCACTAGAAACAGAAAGAGCATGATTTAGAGTTGGTGATCGTAAATATTTAAACCAACCTTCGAAGAGTAATCTACGGTGATAGCTGTTACAACCCGATTTAAAGATACTGGCGTTCGCAAACTGCATAATATGTTTCGTTTGACGACAATGCTGGACAATTTTAGAATTTAAATTTTGATGTTTAATATATTTAAAATATTTCATTTAGGTAATGTACACATGCACTTATTATGCATGTACAAATTTTTATTATATTTAGTAAGAAGTAGAAAATAAGAAAGTGACTTTACTATTAAATTAAAAACAACCACGTATATTATTAACACTAGAATTACCGAGGCGGGTCATCCGTGACCCAAGACGTAGTCTTTTGCTCGTATCACTGTTGCTTTTCAAGTTAAAACTTTGAAACTAATTGACTTTTCCTAAATACTTAGTATAATGCCTTATCACGAATTTCGTTGAAATCGGATGAAAACTTTTTTATATACAAATCTTTATACCTAGAATTACCATACTGGGTCATCGCTGACCCAAACAAAATAATTGCATTTTACTTTAATTTCAACAAGGATTTCAACTCTATATTTTTCAATAAGATAAAAATAATGTAAAGATATATTCCACACTTACATTTCACAAAAGAGGGAAAGGAATGTGTGTATGTACAGGCGCGGGGGGAGGAGCATGATCACATATCTGTTATGCATTTGAAAAGTAAATGTGTGAGTTTTGATGGTATTTTAAACTACTGTAAGAATGATGTAAATAGTTGTTTTTTATGTTATACCTTAAAAAGTAACTAAAAAAATATTTTGACTCTCATTAACCATACGGACAAAAAAAAAAAAAAAAAAAAAAAAAAAAAAAAAAATGTTTGTGGCATTTGACCTTTGCACATTTATAGTAAAGGCGGTTTCTTGAATGAAAAAATTTTAAAATTGTAACGTGAATTGTCTTTAAATGACTTTAGAGAAGAAATTTAGTGAATAAGTTAATATTGTTATCATCAATGACAATCTTGACATAAATGTAGAAACAATTTTTCTTTAAAATAACAGTAAAATTTTATTGTTCGAATCCAATACATGTAGTAGCAAGCTGAATGAAAGTAGCCAAATAAATGCTGTGGGAAAAATTAAGAAGCACAAATAAATTGTAAGTATCTTGCAGAAAATAAAAAATAAAAGCATCGGCTTTTTCGAAATAATTCTAAAAAGTGAGAAAAATACAAAATAAATCACTTTCCGAAGTGATTTGGAACATCAAACTATATGGACGATAGAGCCGCAGGTGTTCAATATCTTCTGACTTATGCAAAATCTGACTCAAGGTCTAGTGGTCATAAATGTCTCGATAGTTTTTAAAGATACAACAGATTCTAATATCAGTAGAAAAGTCTTCTTGCTAAAATTATAGATCAAAGTATTGCAAAAAAGAACGTGAAGATATCCGTCCACACACCAGAACTGAAATTTCAAACAAATGAAAAATGTTGCCCTACAAAGCAATGGTAAGGCAAAGAAACTAGCACTGTTTGCGGAAACTGTTAACTTGTGTGTGCATTATGCACAGAAAAAAAGAAAAAGAGAAAAGAGCATGCCATTTTATATGAATTGATTGGAAAGTAAACTGCATAAAACTTAAAAATATACGTAAAAAAAAATCACGAATGTGTATATATATTTTTATTTATTGTATTTGAATATCAAATTTTTCTGTAGGAACATTATTACACAATTTAAATCGATAAAACATGTGTATAAATATACAGCTAAAAAGGTATGAAAATCTCAAAGCGTTTTTTAAAGAATTAGAAATAAATGAATTCCTTTGTGGTATTTATTCTCAAAATTTCACATTATGTAATATTCTAAATATTAAATTGTATTAAATATTAATCAAAAATCATTGTATTCATCGTCAATAATTATTGTGTGTTTTTATCTTCCATATAAAACAAGAATTGCGTCTTTAAAAGCCAGGGGTCAGATGTGACCCACTCTGGTATTTCTAGGTATACAAGAAACGCGGTAATTCTAGTGTTAAACGGAAATTTAAGTATGAAATGAATTACGTTTTTAAATGCATTGAATTACGTTCAGAATTACATAAGATATTATGCATGAGAACCTTTTGACTATTAATTCGCAAAACCGAAAATTGCGAATAAAATAGACGAACGCACTAAAGAATAAAATTTTGATTTTACACTGTAAAAAAAAATTCAAGAGGTTACTAAAAATTTCTTAGTAAATTTGTATTCCACAGAATTTTTAAGTAACCATTACAAAGTTTTATTTTGCAAGTGAAACAAGCATTTCTTTTGTAAACTAAACAAAAGAATTCTTTGTATAACTAACTTAAAAATTTTTAGTATGAGCCACCAAGCAAATTTTAGTAATAGCTCTAAAATTATTTTTAATAACCATTACGTGCGCCCGAAGGGCAGGGAGCTTTCTTCGAGCTGCATCAAGACTTCTGAAGCGGAAGATTTTCGGCAAAACTGCAACAGATGGCAGCGCCAAACATTCCTATTTGCTCCGACAGGATTTTCATAATCCCTTTATTAACGAGACACTACATACATTCGGGACGTATTTGGCGGTGGCAAGTTTCGAACCCGGGACCTTTTAGTCTGGAGTCCGTTACTATAACCACTATGCTATCAAGGCCACACCAAGTGAGTTTTAGTAATAGCTATTAAAAATGTAAAACTATTAACTCTTATCCATTGCTAACTTTTTTCTAGTAATTGTTACAGATTTTCTAGTAACCGACTAAGATTACTAAAATTTTTTTAGTAATTACAAGGATCACTAAAGTTTTTTTAGTAGATCGACCCTTTTGTTTTTACAGTGTACTCTCGGCTATTTGTGGAGAGAGAATACCGAGAGAAAGCATAATTCCTTTCTTGCGAAGTTTGAAGGATAATGCTGAATACACATGATTTAACGATCCGTAAATAAGGTTACGGAATGTGAAGAATATATTGTAAAGTCTGGTGTTGAGTGCTTTTAAAAATATCTACATCAAAAAATTGAAAAATGTATTTGAACGTTTCTGTAATAGACAAGATTTTTTTTTACTTATACAAATGTCCTATATGAAATTGCATTATATAATTTGAAGCTGAAAATTTAAGAAATGTGCTAAAAAATTAAAATAGCTTAAAGATTTGTAAAGAAAAATGCTTGAATAAAAATTTCAATTTTCAGAACACTTATAGAAAAAGCTACACACAATTTTGTAAATTATTTTATAAGTTAGAGTACTAATTAAACTCAAAACATATTAAATATAATTACAATTAAAGATACACTACTGGCCATTAAAACTGCTACACCATGAAAGCGAAATGCTACAGACGTGAAATTTATACGACAGGAGGAAGATGTTGTGATATGCAAATGGTTAGCTTTTCAGGGCATTCTGACAAAGCATGACCGTGTGCCGGTAGCGACACTTACATTGTGTTTAAATGAGGAAATTGCTTAGCCGATTTCTCACTCAGAAAGTGGTTTTGAGCGTTGTTGCCGGGGAAGAAATTGTTGTGATGCCTCGTGTAAGAAGGATAAATTTGTACCAGCATGTTCCTCATTTTGATAAAGGTCGAGTTGTAGCCTACAGGATTTGCGGATTATCGTATCGCAGTATTGCTGCTCGCTTTGGTCGAGATCCAATGACTGCTCGCAGAATATGTAATTGATGGATTCAGGAGAGTAATACAGAACGCCGTACGGGATCTCGACAACACCCTATCACTAGCATCCGAGAAGACAGGTATGTTATCGGTATGGCCGTAATGGGTTGTGCAACCATGTCACGACCCCTGAGTCAAGTAACGGGGTCATTTGCAAGACAAAAAGAGTCTGTACGAACAGTTCGACGACGTTTGCAGCAGCATGGACACTCAGTTAGGAGACCATGGCTGCGACTTCGTTTGACGCTGCGTCATAGACAAAAGTGCCTTCATGGGTGTGATCAACGACGAACCTGAGTGCACGAATGGCGAGGCGTAATTTTTTCAGATGAATCCAGTTTCTGCTTATAACATCATAATGGTCGCATCCGTGTTTGGCGGCATCGTAGTGAACGCACATTGGCAGTGTGCATTCGTCATCGCCATACTTGCTAATCACCTGGCGTGATGGTATGGTGTGCCATTGGATACACGTCTCGGTCATCTCTTGTTCGCATTGATGCCACTTTGAACAGTGCACGTTACATTTCTTATATTTTAAGACTCCTGGCTCTACCCTTTATTCGAGACCTGCGAAACCCTAATTTCCAGCAGTATAATGCACGACCGCATTTTTCCTGAATTGTACGGACCTTTATTGATACAGAAAACGTTCGGCTGTTGCATTGGCCAGAATCTCTGTTTGACACAATGCCCAGGTGTGTAAGTGCTGTTACTATTGCCCGAAGTGGATGTTTTGGATGCTGATTTATTAGGATCTATGCACCCAAATTTCTTTAAAATTTAATCACTTGTTATTTCTATCATAATATATTTGTCCAATAAATATCATTCTGTAATATGCATTTCTTCCTAGTGTAGCAATTTTAATGGCCAGTAGTGTATAGTAGAACCCCGATAATCCGGATCGGTTTTTCATTTTTTTTTCAACTTTGAGAAGCGATTGGCTAAAATGTTTTTGTTTTATTATTCAGAATACGACGATGCAACAAGTTAATGTTAAAGAAATTAACCAATCGCTTCTCAAACTTGAAAAAAAAGCGAAAATCCCGATCCGGATTATCGGGGTTCTACAAAGGCCAAACGTATCTGTTCGTAACGCATACGTCATCTTTTGCATGGCAACACTTTCAAATTTTAAATGAATTTCAATATTGTAATTTTTGCTACTAAAAGTTTTTAAACTTCTTAATGTCGCATATTTTCAATTTTTACACCATCGTGTAGGAAAAAAAATGTACTTTAAAATGAAATTTGTTTGAAAGTTGTATCTTATTGCTTTTGAAATATTAATTTTTTGTAGCTTTTAATACCTCTTTTCTAATCATGGCAACAGGAGTAATCCATTTCTATTTAAAGCAAACGAAAAATAAGAAAAATTAAGCGCTGTATCTTTATGTTGCCATTTTCTCATTAAAAGAGAAAAAATAAAAATAAAAATATCTTCTGTTACAAAACCCAGTGAATTTTGACTTCATTTATAAAATTTGATTTACACGTAAAATGATATCAAATGTTTAATATATATTTTCGCTAATAGCTCCATTGAAACTTTAAGTTTTGAATCAAAATTATCAAATTAAAATGTCATTTTTTATAAAAAGGTGAATACAGATGTGAAATGTACATTTGTAAATTTTGATATGGTAAAAATGATGCTGGGTTTAGACTTCACGAGAAAAATATTTCTATGATTGGGTCAAAATTGAATACATTTTGCTTTTTATCATTTTGGAATACTAGCATAAGCATATAAATTGATAATTTTATCATAATAACAAATCTTTATTATTTTTTACTTTTTACATATACGATCAAAGTTTCATTTTAACAATTTTTACAACTGCGTTTTATAGAAATAGTATTTTGTTAATTTGATGATAAATATCCTTTCTTTAAGAGTTAGATGTACCAATATAAAATGCATTTTTTACTATAGCTAATTTTGTAGGCTTATTATAAGTTAATGAAACAGTTCCTTCTTAAACTTTTTCTTTCGTCAAAATTTGACGGGTTCTGCCTTATTTCAATAAATATCAAAAGTAAGAAAACCCATTACATTAATAAAAATAATTGAATGCAAAATATATTGTCTACAAATTAAAAGACCGATTTTACAAATAAAAGTAATGATATATAATGTGATATAGATCCACTATTTTATCTTATAATTTCATTTAGGTGTTTAGCTTTTAATGTTCTAATTCACGTGTATTGTATTATTTATTCACAACTGCAACTTAATATTGTTCTCTAAACAAAACTATTCATTATTTACAAAAATTATTCGGCTTAAAGCAAACCAAATATTCTATTCCATGAATTTTTATATTTACAGGTTTAGGTGCGTTCGTAATTATTTAAATACGTAGCACCTAGAATGGTAGTTCAGTCCGTTTGACTGTCTGTCCGCATATAAAGACGCAAAAACTACCCAACCAAATCGTTTGAAATTTAAAATACATAATTATTACATAATTTTGTCAAGTCATTTAAAATTTTATGAAAATCGGATGCACAGATCAATTACAGGGACAATCAAAAGCTACTGTTACATTACGGACAATGAAGAAATTTTTTTCAAATGCATTTTAATCGTTTGAAATTTAAACTATATAATTATTACATAATTTTGTTGCGTTATTTCGAATTTTATGAAAATCGGATGCATAGAAAGACAATCAAAAGTAATTCCGTTACATTACGGTCAATGGGAAAAAAGTTTCAAATGCACTTTAATGGTGTAACACTCATTCTAACACAATAATATTGACATGAACCTATGAAGTATATATACAGGGTGTCCGAAAAGTCTGGAAACGGTCGAATAACTCGAGAAATACATATGAGATTGATAAACGTAAATATACGTGTTAAATATTTTTAAATAAGCTACTCAGTGATACCAAATTTGACCTTCGTAACCGACCCCCTGGGGGTCAGAGGGGCTCCAACTTTGAAATCTTAAATTATAACCCCCATTTTTTATTGCAGATTCTGATTCTGCGGACAAAAATACGTAACTTTTGTATTTGATGTTTATTTCGAATCCTCGTTTATCACGGTGTAATCGAGCATATTAAATCGATACATATTCCCGCTTTTCCAACGGGATTTTCCCTAATCGAAACTAATTGGGGAGAATTTATGACATCAAATTCCTCGTCTTTTGCATGAATAGCGTTTCCTGAAAATCACCCGTGCCGATTATTTCGATAGTGCTACACAGTTAAAAATTTGATCCATTTGCTGTAGCGTCACTCCTCAGCTTTTATAGAATATCTCTTTCATGACCAATGAGAATGTTCCATAACACAGTAAAGTACACTGTTAAGAAAATTGACCCTTTTGCTGCATCGTCACTCCACCGCTTTTATAGAAAACGATTACTTGACTGTGTTATGGAGCATTCTCATTGGTCACAAAAGAGATATTCTATAATAGCTGTGGAGTGACGCTGCAGCAAATGGGTCAAATTTTTAACAGTGTAGCACTATTGAAATAATCGCCACGGATGATTTTCAGGAAACGCTATTCCTACAAAAGACGAGGAATTTGACGTCGAAAATTCTGCCCAATCAGTTTCGATTAGGGAAAATTCCGTTGGAAAAGCGGGAATATGTATCGATTTAATATGCTCGATTACACCGTGATAAACGAAGATTTGAAATAAACATCAAATACAAAAGTTACGTATTTTTGTCCGTAAAATCAGAATCTGCAATAAAAAATGGGGGTTATAATTTAAGATTTCAAAGTTGGACCCCCTCTGACCCCCAGGGGGTCGGTTTCGAAGGTCAAATTTGGTATCACAGAGTAGCTTATTTAAAAATATTTAACACGTATATTTACGTTTTTCAATCTCATATGTATTTCTCGAGTTATTCGGCCATTTCCAGACTTTTCGGACACCCTGTATATATATATATATATACTAAAATATACATTCTGTTGAATCTGTGATGCGAAAAATATTTATTATTAAATTACAGGGCTGCACATTAGTATTCCAGTACATAATGCTATACGGGGAAACATTGTTTGGGTCGTGTTTTAATTATATATACTTATTTCACATTTTATGAATATGATATACGTTGCTGAGGTGTAATAAAAATTACTTCCTGTATATTTACAGGAACACGAAGATTTCGACCATTATACTGTATCCGAAGTACTGTCTACTATATCAGCAGGATCTGAATATTTTTGAAATCTCGTTATCGTACGAACGCACCTCATTTGCTAAGCTTCACATGCAATAACTTACCATTTATGAAATAACTTTCCATATATGAAATATAATTTCTGACATTTATTTATGAGCAGCTGTTTAGCGCCAGTTTACACAATTTGCTATAATTTCTTATAATGAAATTAGAAATATATATATATATATATATATATATATATATACATAATGTGTTACTGTCAATTTGATTAATCGGTTATTATTAATAATAATAGGTAAAAAATATGATACATTAATGAGTATTTATCAAATTAATCGGTTATCATTATTAAACAAGGTGGAACCCATCGAATTTTGACGAAAGTAAATGTTTAAGAAGGAGCTGTTTTGTTGAATTAAAATAAACCTACAAAATTAGCTACAGAAAAAAATTTATCCTACAATATGAAACTCTAATCAGTCTAACTCTCAAATAAATATGATTTAAAGCTAAAAAAAATACTATTTCTATAAAACTCAGTTGTCTAAATTATTAAAATTAAACTTTATACGCATTTGTAAAAATATAATAATAAAACAAAATATAATAAAAATCAATTATTAAGATGAAAATATCAATTGAGGCTCTTATGTTTGGTATAAATGCGTATAAAAAAAATATTTCAAGTTAACACGATCTTAGAATTTCATGTGACATCTAAATCCGTCATAATTTCCATCTTCTCAAAATTTACATGCGCACATTTCAATTTTTATCAATTTTAAAAGGAAATGTCGTATTTCTGTTGCCACGATAGCAAAATTCATACAAAAAAAAATTAATAATAATATCTCAAAAACAAATTAAGGTACACCTTTCAAACAAATTGCATTTAAAAGTAAATTTTTTTCTCTTTACGATGGTGTAAAATTTGCGATGTTTAGAAGAGTAAAATCTGCAGTACTGAAAATTGCAAAACCGCAATTGCATGGGAAAGTGTTGCCATTCGCAACACTTTTCCATGATACCAATCAAGGGGAAGGATAGATATCAATCAAGGTTGGTAAGAAAAAAAAACTTCAACTCGTTTAGCTTGAAATTTTTATAATATATAGTTTTTTTTCCTAAATATTTATTGCTAAATGTATGCATTTTAAAGCTGTATATTTTATTCTATGAATATTTCAGAGTTTGGAATTTACGTGTAGTTCTTTCAGTAATTATAAAAATATTTATTTTAAACTGCTTTGTTTTTTGCGTTTTATTAATTGAACACTGCTTTTGACTGAAAATTACTGTCTCTTAACGATTATTTTTATAATTCTAGATTCAAACTTTTATGATTGTACATATTTTAGTAAAATATATATTCACTTAGTTAATCATATTGATCGAATTTCATCAGTAATTATTATTAATGACCAGTAAATTTGAACAATATACAACATTTATCAAATTCACCAAAAGGGGTGCTTATTATAAATAATACCCTGTTATTATTAATAATTAACAAATATATCAAGTTAACAGTAACATGTATTTATATGCCTATACGGGTGTTTAAAAAATGACAGGTATATTTGAAAAATCAATAAAAATTAAACGGCAGCGATAGAAATAAAACGTTTCTTGCAGTATGCTTGGGACAACAGTAAATTTTGAAGCAGACAAAATTTCGAAATTAGTTACAATATTCTACAACAGATGGCGCTGCAGGTAATTTTATTGCTGTTATATTATTGCTGTGCATGGTGGGTATGCGGAAAGTACCATGTTTAGATTTTTTTCAGACTGCAGCGCCATCTGTTGTTGAAAATTTTAACTAATTTCGTAACTTTGTCTGCCTGAAAATTTACTGTTTTCCCAAGCATATTGCAACAAATGGTGTATTTCTGTCGCTGCCCGTTTAGTTTTGTTTGATTTTTCAAATATACTGGTCATTTTTGAAACACCCTGTATATACACACAATAAAAGCTGTCAAATGATATCTATCTGCACTGATACAGCAATGTCCAATTTTTAAGAACACACTGAATGTTTCATCTATTTATTGTATAATTTCACTCACTTGACTTGAAAATAAGGTATACGACTTTAAAATATTTAGACTGCATGCCCAAAATTTCATATCAAATGAAACGAAAGTATAGCGTATAAAGATATAAATGAAGTAACTGATAATGAGAGGGCACTTTCAATGAAATAATATTAGATTAAAGAAACGCCTTCTGTCCAGAATTTTCATAGGATATCTTTGCATATTTAAAAAGATATGGGCAGACCATGCAAATTATTTCGTGCTATGAGATGTTTTATGTTTTAATCTATATGCTTGAAAATGTGTTACAAGATTATGTTAATGATAAACTATATTGAATATATGTGTATTAATATTTTTTTAAATGAATAAGTTACTGTACTAAACTTAAACACAAATGTTTTTACGAAATAATAAAATTTGGAATATTTAATCTCCATTTATTTGTATAATTGGAATATTTTATGTATATAATTTTTAGTTATATTTATCCCAAGAGTTATTCATAAATGTTATTATACAGTCTTTAAAAAATGATTGACAAATAAAAAATTTAGCATTAACAAAAATAAAAGGTAAATTTAAAGACAATATTAATGTAATTTATCCTGGTATGGAACACATTCATTGATTCATCTGCATTGGTACTTTAATGCAGGGCTACAATTTGAAATTAAATGTTAATGTGTAGCAATAATACACAATTTTACTCTAAGTTTTGATATTCGTTTATATATTTTTTGAGCTTTCGAAACCGTGTAACATTATGGCGCCGTTTTCTTTGGTCGTCAGTTCTGATCACTCCACTGAAATAATTTAAATAATTATTGATTTAAATGAACCCATTTGTAGATGTGCCAAACAATAGTAGCCAAACAATATTGGACCAATATTGGCTACATCTTGGAGCAATATTGGCACATTGGCGCAATATTGGCATGAAGCATTCCTCCAATATTGGGGTGTTTACATTTTGCCCTTATTTAGCCAATATTTGCAGCCAATATTATGCCAATATTGGGGTTTCATTGCAAATATTGCCAATAAAACGCCAATATTGGTTAAATATTGGGAATTGATTGAAAATAGTTCCAATTAAACGCCAACATTTGTATAAAATTGGAGTTTTATTGGCAATATTTCCAAGGAAACCCTAATATTGGCATAACATTGGCTGCAAATATTAGCTAATAAAAGAGCAATATGTAAACATCCCAATATTGGAGCAATATTGACGTTTTATTGGCAATATTTCCAATTAGTGAAATATTGGTGCACCGTTGACCAATATTGGTTTGCTACTAACTATTTCTTAAAAAATAATCTAATCATTTTAGTTTAATGTTATTTACATCAAAACAACTCATACTACTTTTTCGTCGAAGAAATATCTTTGCAGAAAAGGAAACGACTGCATATTATTGTTTTTATAATGTGTTGAAAAATTAGAATTAATTAAAATGAAATAAAAAGTCTTCATATTTAAATTTATGTAATAATCATTAAAAAAATAAAACCTCTGAACAACTCCCATTTCTAAAGGTCACTCAATTTTCTATGGTCCTATTGTTAACCATAATTCAAAGGTTATATTGTAACTCATTATAATACAGTGTTATTACTAATGAATAATCGGATTTTGATACGTTACTGCGTGCAAACTAGGAAACGCATATGTTTCCATGACAACTCAAACGAGAGGGCGTTAATTACAATTTTGGGCTTTGTATGTGTCATGTGTGTCTGGTTGCGATGGTTGCTGCGCGAACGTCATATTCACAATGGCGACTGAACAGCAGAAATCATTTTGTGTACTCGTATTTTCAAAGTATGAATCCCTTATAACCGTTCTGAAAGCATTGCGGAAGGCATACCAATGCAACCCAACAAAACATATTGCGCTGGTATCGACAGTTTAAAGAAAACGGATGTTTATGTAAAGGCAAATGTTCCGGCAGACCAACCGTTACTCAAGGAACAGTGAATCGAGTTAGAGAGAGATTCATCCGTAATCCCAAAAAAATGAACTGACGACGAATTGAAATTGAAAGACTGCCATCGCGACCATGGACGTCAATATTTTTGCTTTATTTTCATGTAGTAAATATTTTGTAACCCATTTATGTTCCGAAATAAACACTTCGGAAATCCGATGAATCTTTTGTAATAACCCTGTGTTTTTAACTACAAAGTCATAAACGTAATATTTTTATTACCATTTTTCGAAAGTTAAGTAACGATATTTTATGCGCATAGAATATTTTAATTCTTAAATTAAGTCGTATTCTTAATTAATTTTTAATTCTATCGTAGAATCTTCTATATCAATTTTCATAATATTGTATGTGTTAAATAAAATACATCTTAAAAAGATGAATAGAAGGATTTATGATTTAAGAATCTCAACGAGTTTCTCTTTTCACTCCTTTCCTTTCACATCTAAAGCGCAGTTTTGTGTAACATAAATCTTTCAAAAAAAGTCGTAAACGGAGTAAAACGGAATTCTGAATAAATACTGTTCCTTTTCAAAATAAATAAATAAAAGCTAAAAAGCTAAAGCAGTACTTAGTGAGCATAAAAATAAATCAAAGAGATAAATATAACATGAAAAAAATCATATTATGAAAAAACCATAAACAGACTGCATTACCATTAGCTTTAAACTTGTGACTTGAAAAATAAAAATAAAAGAATGAAGGAAAAATTTAGTAAGATAAAAATAAAAAAAATAAAAATACACAAGCAAAACATACATTTCTATTTTTTTTAATATATATGGTTTACATATTTTTATGCACTAATCCATGTTTTAGATTTAAATAATTTTAATGAGACGCAATAAATTTAACAAATAGATTTCAACAATAGATAATGATGGGAAAATTTATAAAAATATTTTTAAAGCGGCGGGTATAACAAGCACGAAGGCCATAACTAAGTTCGTATGTATAGAATAAGATTTAGCAGCTACTACAACATTTTTCACACCATGAAGATAAAAGAGAGAAAGAGAAAAGTGATGCATAAAGAGAAATTGAAGCTATTATAGAATCTTCATAAATATCCAGTATAAACACATGTACCAAGTTTTTAAAAACCTTCCAGGAATCCAAAATTTTGCATTAAATCATATGATGAAGCAAAAGAATCATTTCATTATTTCTTTTGGAAAAAATATTTGCAGAAACAAAATTGGCTGCAAATTATTAATTTTTTAATGTATTAAAAATAAGGATTAATTAAAATGAAATGAATGTTATTTCTATATAAATTTATATAGTTTTAAATAAAGAAAATAAAGTAAAACCTCTGAACAGCACCCTCCACTAATGAGCTTTCACTTCTCCATGGTCCCACTGGTAGGCGTTATTCAAAGGTCATACTGTAATTCATTATAATATTTTAATTAAAAAGTCATAAACATAATAATTTTATTTTCATTTTTCTAAAGTTAAATCGTGATACTTTTTGTGTTTAAGGTATTTAAAATATGAATTAAAACTCATTATTTATTAAGTCGTAAAATCTATATCGAAATTCTGTTTCATTATATTGTACGGTTTAAATAAAATAATAATATAAAAAATAATGTAAAATATAAATCTTAAAAAGATGAATAGAAGGTTTTATGATTTAAGAATCTCAACGAGTTTCTCTTTTCACTTCGTTCATTTCACATCAAATGCGCAGTTTTGTGTAACATAAATCTTTAAAAAGAAGTCGTAAACGTAGTGAAACTGAATTCTGAATAAATACTGTTCCTTTTCAAAGGAAATAAATAAAAGCTAAAAAGCTAAAGCTGTACTTAGTAAGCGTAAAAATAAATCAAAGAGATAAATATAACATGAAAAGAAAAAAAATCATATTATGAAGAAACCATAAGCAGACTGCGTTACCATTAGATTTAAAGTTATGATTTGAAAAAGAAAAAAGAAAAGGCGAGAGAAAAAAAATAGTAAAATAAAAATTAATGATGAATGTACAAGCAAAATATATATTTCCCTTTTTTAATACACATGGTTTATATATTTTTATGCACTTATCCATGTTATGAATTTAAGTAATTTTATTAAGATAAATTCCGTTTTAATAAGTGAAAAAATATACCAACTTTATTTCAAATGTATGAATATATATTTTTAAATTTCAAAATATTAATATATTTTTAAAATTCTATGGATATAAAATAACAATAATGATATGCATCCATTTTTCGAAATATTTTTATTTATTTATTTTTTTTAATAGTAGGTATCACACTTTCTTTATCAACTTTTTATTTCACACATAGAAATGAATAAAAATGTAATAATTTTAAAAGAAAATGAGATTCATTTTTAAAAATAAATAATAAATTATTGATAATTAATTGTAAATCTATAACATGTTAATTTTTAAATTAATTTTATCAATAACAGTTTAGCTACCCATTCGTACGCTTTTTCGTACCATAAAATTTTTATGAAACTTTTTTGTTATATAATCAGAAGATTGCGGCAATTACTAAAAGTAAAATTTGCTATTATATTTTGTGGTTCAAAAAAAGATTAAGAGTCTCCCTGTACAGAAACAGTAGTAATTAAATATATACTTGTTCGCTTCGTTCCTTAACTGCACCTGAAGTATAGCTATTTGAGTTCATTACAAGCTAGTTTTATATTCTGTGAAAGACTGTACTTACAATCTATCTTTTTTATGGGTATTTTATTTTTTTCTTTAAATTTTTAAAAATGTTTATGGTTTTTCATTCAAATGTTTTATGTACTACTAGCTGATCCGTCCGGCGTTGCCCGGGTCCGTATTAACAATATTAAACGAACTTGAAATTTGTATGATTTTATCATTAACTCGTTACATGCAGAAATGCATTGTCCGAAATACGTAGCCACTGACTGTGTGAAAAATCGGTTTTAAAAACAACTAATATTAAGCTCTAAAAATACTCAAAATGAGCAATGAAAAACGCGGGAGGGAATATGTATCCAACGATTGCATGATTTTCGTGTAAAAAAGTTGATATTTACCCGTAAAAATCACTGTTAAGTCACGTAACTAATTATTATTTTCACATACAAATCCCAAGTGAAATATTTTGAATTTCAAACTAATTATATCACTCTTAAATCCGACTATACCATGAATGAAATCGATACACGATGGTAGCTAAAAAGTTGGTATATAGTACTATAATTTCAGAGCTATTTAACAAAAGTAAGTGTTATTTTTAATCAAATCTTGCGTATAGGTTCACTCTGTATATAAATTCCTAACCTTAAACTTTTATACCGTAACCAGAACCTGTCTGTAACCTAACAGCGACTTAGCAGTACCCTACCGTAAATTAAATATAACAGAAATGTAACCTAGCCTAAATGTATTCACTTTATTGTAACATATCCTTATTCTAACCATAACATAAATGCAATTTAACTTTAACCTAACTTTAACCTAAATAATATAATAGAAAAAACCCATTTTAAAAAATTACTATTTCTTCGTAAAATATGCTTCAGCTGTAATTCGTTTCTTTCAATTCGTTTTAATAATACAAAATTCCTTCCTCGTGATTTTGTTTGAGACATTAAAATTTCAGCGATAAATGGTTTAATACTGCAAATCACGGAGTAAGACATTTCTTACTCCGTGTTGCAAACCTTTTTTCGCTTTACTTCGCCTCCACCTATCTTTTTCTCCATGGTGTACAGCAGCTGTGATTTAAAGAAAATCCTCATTTAAACTGACAGTTTGCCAGTCTATGAATTTTAAAGGTCTGTCCCAGCTTTTTAAATTATTTCTGCGAAACTTTTATGCAACCAATCAACCATAAGAAAATGAAATTTAAAAAAAGCGAAAAAAGGCTATTTTTTATGAGAGTGAGCTTTGGAATTTAATTAATTACTCACTTAATAAATAGAATTTGGAAATTCTGAGCTTCAGGTGCATCAGGAGAGACATTGGGCTACTCTCAAAAAAATTTTGAGCTTCGTACGTGCTGTGGATTTTGCTAGCCATCGCAGACACGCAGACACACACAGAGACAGACAGAGCGTTTTGTTCTTTTATTAGTATAGATATTCATTTTCAAAAGACAAGCAATGTATTATATGAATACTTGGATAACATGGCTATTTGCAATCTATTATATGATATATTTTAATATTTAAGATACGTAGATCTATTCATTTTGTTGGAGAGTTAAAAACCACCCTTCTCGCACACACATACATATACAGTGCTTGTAAAAACTATAAGGAAAGCAAAAAATATTAACTTTCTTTAATATGTAACAACGTTTTTCATTATAATATGTATCATCAAGCTAAAAAACTAATAAAAATATATAAAATTCAACAGTGAGTATTTTATTATGCAAATAATGTATTTGTATAAAAAATGTTATTTTTGTCTCTATAAAAACTTTAAGAACAGCAAAATAAATAGCATACAGCAACTGGAGAAATATACATTTATTATATTATGCACCCACCTATAAATTTAATGATTGAAAATGTTCCATCATTCCTTGACCTCTTTAATTATTAATAACAAATTGGGACTGGTTTTATGCAATTCATCTTCAGTCGTAGATCTGAGATCGGATGCTGAGCAAAAATGTCTTTAATTGTTATAAACTCGTCTTGCTAGATCTCTCCGTAAGTTATCGTCAGGGTTTAGCTCAGGACTTCTTAGTGGCCAATGAAAAACTTTAATATTTTTCTGATGGAACTAAAGTTTTGTCTCGCAGCTTGTGTGGACAAGCGCCTTATCTCGCTATTGTATCCGGTTTTTCCTTTCCAAAAGTGTTGTAACAAATGAAAAGTAATCGGAAAGTTTTTACATATAGGTCTTTTAATTAAATTATCCTCAAAGACATAGAAGAGATACCACGTCATTGAACGAAAAGCAGCCCATGTTGCATTAGGCACCTAACTGATGTTTTAATAAGATCCCTTTTTCTTTTTATAAAACATCCCAATATTATATTCAGCCATCAGGATCATTTAGGTTTCATTTCTTTTGTTCGGATAGAATTAGATGCAACCATTTATCGTAACAAGTCATAACTTGTGTAACAAACTGTAAACGCTGGGATTTACAGCTAGTCAGTAATCGTGAGGGGGGGGGGTTGTTGCATAATTTTGCCTTATATTACATATTCTCACATCAATTAATTGAATTGTGGAATGTTTTTGAACATTTTGAACCCAATCTTTTGTATAATTTTTTAACTGAAACATTTTCCAATTGATGCTATATTTTAAAATGTCCTTCATCACTAGAATGCAAGGCTTTTGGCCTCCTTCCAACGGTTATTTATTTATTTATAATTTCGTCTTTTAACATTAAAAATGTTGATAACGCTATTAGATTTTTCTATCCTTTTTTAGACAGATTTACAATTCATTCCTGCCTATAACCCTATATAGTTCGAGCCTGTATTCCGAGTTTATCAATTTACACCCACAATTTACTTTCGTCGCATTAAGTTCATTCTTGTCTCATATACGAGAGTTAAAACTCAAATGTGTTTTAAATTAGACAATGAATTTTACACATGCCAATTTTAAAAATATTTTTTTAACCATTAACCGATACAACATAAATTGTCACATAAAAAATGTGAGCGATATACGAGACCGCTTGATCAACAGATGATTAAAATGGCGCGATTAACTCATAGAATACACTTTCGAAGCTAAACATACTGTACAGAATTAATTCGAATGAAATTTAATCTATTCAAAATTTTCTAATCATGGTACCATGACTATTATCGAGATAGCTTTTTTTAGTAACATACACTTTAATAAGAAATTACAAATTAAACTGAAAAAATATAAAAACATAAAAACATAAAACAGCAGTTAGTAAGACAGCATCGGTTTAGGATTAATTTCATTCCCAATATAATTATAATGAAGTATAACCATAAAATTCCTATTTAATTTTTAATAACGAATCTAACAGAGAGCTTAATGTTTGTCAAATTATATTAATCTAATATTATATTAATCAAATGATCTTATTTTATTGTTAAAAAATACAAAATAATTAATAAATGTTCTTCAGACTAAGAATCTTACAGAATGAAAACATAATATTCATATTTTATCTCCAGTAATCTACGTAAAAATATTTATAATTCATATTTTTATCCTACATTAATATTAATGTATAAAAACCTCAGCCACCATCTGATTAGAGACGAAATCTTACTTAAATAACCTTCAAGTTAAAAGCTTTTTAAAAAAAATTGATCAAGCCATGCTCATCTGAAGCTCACACATTTGCTACAAAACTGTTGAAATATCGCTTTGTATTATCGTGGTCGAATCGCAATGCGGAGATACCTGATTTTATTCGAACGCTCGATACTTTTATTTTTTCTCAATTTCTTCAGCTGACGAATATTTTGTATTATATATATATATAATTCACTGAAATATGAGGGCAGCACTGATGCCAGAAGAATTTCCGTGAATTGAAGAAAAACGTTTGAGAGTGTATATTAAAATTTTAATTTGAAAACTTTCCCCCGCTTTTTCCAGATCTTACTTTGCAAGTGTATGAAACACATGTTATAGCGCTTGAAATGGATAGTACAATTTTTATTAAGTTTGCAGAACATTACTTAAATGCGTAAGTACTTATTGATTGGTATTCTTAATTTGCATTCTTAAAAAAAATTTGTTTATTTTGCCCAGTTTCCAGGAAAAAAGTTTGCTGATTTTACAGAATTTTAGTTTGTTTGTTTATAATGTACTTAAATTGGATTTCTTCTTCATAAGTGCGATTCTTTGAAATCATTAAATTATATGAAAATTATTGTAGAGTTCAAATCAAAACATTATCCGATTCCCCCCCCCCCCCCCCAAAAAAAAGAAAAAGATTTTTATGAGATTGTAATTTATTTAAACAGGTAGCTGATGTAATATTACAGAATTAAGTTACTAATACGTTGATTGCAGCTTGAAGTAATAATTTCACTTTTCTAAACTCAATTTCTTCTTAAATGTCATACGTGCTTATAATATAGTGGGACTGGTATTCAAAACGGCTAATATCTCATCGAGGTTTGAAAACCGAAACTATTCATAAAACGAAATTCGACGAAAAGAGACAGTGGAAATTAATACATTTAAGACTGAAATTCTAACTATAAAATAAAACATCTTTAAATATATATATATATATCATACTGTACTGAATTACATTAGATATCATGTTTGATAAATTTTACTCATAAAAACTGAATATTGCGTATGAAATATGGGGACACATAAAAAAGAAATCTCACATAGCCACACTCACTGTTATTTCTTGAGTCAGACCACCAGAAGAAAGCAAAAATCCTTTCCTGCGGACCTTGACTTCAAATTGGCCAAAACCAAACAGATTAACAAACGAAATTAATTTAACTGATACATTTAAAACTGAAATTTTAACTATAAAGTTAAACATCTTTAAATGCATATCATACCCATCTAATTTACATAAAATATCATGTATAGTAAAATTTACGCATAAAAACTGAAAATTAACTAAGAAATATAAAAATACATAAAAAAACAAATCTCACAGAATCATACGCTCGATTATTTTTTGCATAGAAACACGAGACGAAAGCATAAATCTTTTTTTTTTTGTGAACTTCCAGACATAATGCTGAAAAAGTAGATAGGCTTAAACGACCCGAAAATAAGCTTATGGAATGCAAATAACGTGTTAAAATACGTAGAGAGAGGTTTTTTAAGCATACCTAAAATGTTATACTGAAAATTTTATTGGAATTTTTCTGTTAAAGGTTGACTTAGCGTTTTAACTTTAACAAACATATATTCCGACTTAGCGATTTTACTTTAACAAACATATATTCCATAATAAATTTTAATTTAGTAATTTAAGTTTAAAATAAAACAATTTAAGAAAAATTAAAATAAATTAAAAACAGATAAAGAAAATGGTATTTTTTATTTATATTTTACTGCAAAATTACTTATAAAAAGAATGATTATATTTTGTACATTACGAAATTTATAAATAATAATAATATAAAAAAATACTGCAGTACTAACTGCACATTCAACATAAAAACAATCCGTCTGAAACACATAACAAAATTATATTCAAGTAGGGCCCAAAGTACCTTTATTAATTAATGAATTAATTTTTTAATAATATTTTAACCATTTCTGGCCTGTTCTATATTAATAGTACACGTACTTTAATGGAGTATTATTTTGGTTTAAGTGACACTTTTGTTAATATTTACATCTAGTAATGTTAGTATATGCCTGTGTATTTACTGTACGACATTATTTATGTTTAGGCATTTAGCAATATCACTAATTATTAGTATTTGCTTCATTAACTTTGCGCCATTTGAGATTATTTTATTTTAACCATATATTTCACTCTTTAAATTTAAAATAAAAGTTTCCTGAAAGAATCATGTGTAATAAAGAGCAAAAAGTATTAGAAATTTGTATTTAAGTTATACCTCATTGTAATACAATATTTAAAAACATCTCCAAAAATTCTTCCTAAGCCTTTTGTCATATGTATATGAATTGATAAGTACGCAAAACAACAATATTCGTTATATTTCTGGCAATCAAATATTCGTTAAACACTAATTAATCTATTTGGATAGTAGTATTAATGTTACTAACGTAAAAGAAATTTTTTTCTAAAAATTGAAAAAGAAATTGGCCCAAAAGGGTTAATACATGTGGCGGCACAGAGCTTTATACTAAAAAAAGAAAAGAAAAAAGAAAACTTTGCAGAACAGTTTCACTAAAATGTACGTTATTTTTTAAAATCCAAGGGATTAATGCATGAACAAAAATTAAATTTAACGTGGAGAACAAGTAAAAAATTGTTGTTATGTTCAAAGATATCGCAAAAATAAAAACGTTATCTGATTTTTTTTAGAAAAATTAAGCATAAGATTTTTTATATTATTATGACTTATATTTAATCTTAAATCTGGTGTAATAATACACAAATAAGTAATTAGCGTATTGTTTGTACCTTGCAGTAATAATTTCACTTTTTTTAACACTCAATTTCTCCCAAAATTTTATTCGCGCTATAGTATAGTAGGACAGGCATACAAAACGGCTAATATCTCATCGAGGATTCAATACCAAAACTATTTATATCACGAAATTCACCAAAACCAGACATTTGAAAAGTGAAAAAAATATGTAACTCATACATTTAAAACTGAAATTTTAACTATGCAATTAAACATCATTAAATGCATATATTGTTCTAAATTATATAAGATGTAATATGTGATAAAATTTATGCTTACAAACTGAAAATTGCGTAAGAAATATAAGGAGGCATAAAAAAGAAATCTGACACGGTTATACTCTCGAGTTATTTTTTTCCCTAGGAACACGAGACGAATGCATAAATCCTTTTTTGTGAACTTTGAAACATAATGCTGAAAAAGAAGACAGGCTTAAACCATCCGAAAATAAGCTTATGGAATGGAAACAATGTGTTAAAAAACGCAAAGTGAGGTTTTTTTTAAATGTACCTAAAATGCTACCTGAAAAACCTTTTTCAGTTATAGGCTGATGTAACGTTTTTGCTTAAACAAACATATATTCCATAACAAATTTTCCTATATTGATTTAAGTTTTTAATAAAACTATATGATGAAAAGTGAAAGTTTAATAAAAACAGGTAATAGGTAATTTTAATAGGTATTCTTATTTTTTATTTTATTGCAAAGTTACGGAAAAAAACAATCATATTTTATACACTACATAATTTTATTAATTATACCAATATATATATATATATATATATATATATATATATAATCCTACAATACTAATTGACCATCTTTGATCTCGTGCCCTTACACACACCTGCCCCTTTTACCTGATGATGAGCTAGCTGTATTGTTTTAGCTCAAAACGCGTCCTGATTTGTTTTTAATATTATGTTGATTTATACAAAATCTGTTATTATAATTATTAATTATCGCCAGTGTATTCGGTGTTTTTTCCTACTAATTACACATTAAGCATTTTAAATGAGACGTTAAAAACTCATTACAAAATTATATAGAAGTTTAAATGAATTTAAAATATAACAGATAATTAAATCAATTAAATATATATAAATGGAATCTGGAATCACACTTTTGACAAATTATAGGACTACATATCCGAAAAAAGTTACGTTGACTAATAAGACTAATATGATCTACATCACTTTCAAAAATTGATGAGCAATTTTTATCAATTCGGTTTGTCTGGCCGTCTTTCCATGCTCTAATTTGCGTAAATATACTCGTAATGCCATGAAATGAATAAATCTTATTGCAATTTACTATTGCATGATAGGTATTTTAAATGAAAAGTTAGCATTAATGGTTCATTTACTGGGACACACAAAATATTTCCATTACATTACGTCTATAAATATCGTTTACCATGTATTTTAATGACATCACGTTAATTTTAATGTATTTAAATTCATATTAATCATAAAAGTGCACAACATTATTCCTTCTCCAGAACATAGCGAGCTTAGAGTTTATAGTTTATTTACGTGGACACAAAAAAGAATTTCGCTCCAGTGAAAAAACGAAAAACAATCAAACCATTCAAGCCTCTAAAGATTTGTTGCTTCGTTTTAAATTGTGGTATGCGTTTGTAATTTTAATTCACTTTAAATGTTATTTTTTATGTATAGATTCTGTATATCATATACAGGGCTCCCAAAAAGTCCGCTAACTGAACAGCAATACTTTTTTAACAGAACATTTCATAGTAGGTTTCTACAACATTCGTGCTAAAACCTAACCTCCGATGACGGTTTCTATGCACATTTCAGTGCCATTTGGGAGCCCTGTATATAAACGATTGTACGGAACACTTTAACAACATCCGTTTAAAGGCGAAATTGCTGAATGAAAAATTTCAACAATGTATGCGTTTAAATGTAATAAACGTTTGTCATATTATGTAGTAAAGATGCGTATGAATAGATTATATACAGGTATGAAAAAATGTATATTTTACTTATTATTAACAGTAATAGCAGATCTCAGCTTTTCATATTAGTCATTTAAACATCATCTTTAAGCTTACGGAACAGAGAAGTTTTGTTTCAATATTCTGAATTTATATGACAGTGTTTCATAATGTATGCCGTAAGCATAATTTTTCGTTTTTGTCTAAGCTCTTTTTAAGGAATAGTATGCCATTCTACGATAATAGAAACTTCCATTTCGTTTACAGAAAAACTGTTAAATATTAAACTTTGTGACTTAAAGTATCTCAAAATATATAAGAGTTTAAATTAATTTCCTAGGCAAAAATCTGAAAGTTGTTTGAGTCATAGTACAATTTCAAATTTTCTCATTCATAAATCATTTCTGAGTGGATTTAACCGGATGATTAGGCTAATTATTCTGCTGTTGCAGTTTTGAGCACCAAATTATAATGATCAAAAGTTAAGAAACGATTATACATAATATCTAGATATTTTTCAGTGTTCATACTTTCCGAATATGTCTTCTAATCACAAATCCATCATAGACTAAAGCTCACTAAGCCAGTAGCCCCGACTCATTTCACAATTGATGCATTTCTGGGCTTCCTCAAATTATAGCTGTATTGAATATATTTAGGAGTGAAGAGATATATTATACTTAAGTTTAATTGAATTCCGCACCAGAAACAATAAATTCAGTTTTATTTTTAAATTTTTGAAGTAAAAGAACTGAAAAATACCTTTATTTTTAAATATATTTTTTTTATAATTTTCGGTTTCAATTCAGCCTTAGATTGTCCATCTGAAGCATCAAAATTACTCTCAAGAAATGTAATTTGGGTTCATCCATCGTCACAGGACATGATACTTAAATACATTGCAGTACAGTTTTATGATTAAATTGATATTACTGTATCTTTTGAAAATATGTGATTATCAGATTGAGAATGACGGATTTAAATCTTTCGTAAATGCTTTATTTTTGTTTAAAATTTACCACCACCATTATAAGAAAAAATACGTGTGGCACTCGGGGACTGCCGCGGTAAAGCTATTGCACAGCATTTTTATCAACTTATGCCATTATAATTGTTTATTTACTTTTTATTTATGAAGTTTTTTTTTTTGTCTTTGATATTAATTCAAGTTACACTTTTTGAGCGTGATGACCGATAACATTTTTATTTTTATTTTTATTGAGCGAATGAGAAGTTAATATCGTTTAAAATATTTTTATTATCTTACAATACATGTAGGTTAATCAGGAATTTTTATCATTGAAACTATACGTTTATAGTAGCTGAAATAAAAAACATAAGTTTGAGACTTGATATTCTCAAAATATCTGAAAAATACCGCGTGAATGTCTGCCGAAGTCTAAGGAAGGATACCGTGCCGAAGTCTGCCAAATTGAAGCGACGTTAGCCGTCACTAAAAATTAACACTGTTTCAAAATAAATCACCAAACAAAATTTGGCCGCGCTACGAAAATTAGATCGCGAGTTATAAGCATTTTAAATTTTTCGACCCTCAACGTGGGGGATCACCTGTCACCAAAAGTAACACAGTCTCATAATAAATTACCAAACAAAATTTGGCCGCGCTACGAAAATTAGATCGCGAGTTATAAGCATTTTAAATTTTTCGACCCTCAGCATGAGGGTAGGGTCTCCTGTCACCAAAAGTAACACTGTCTCATATTAAATTACCAAACAAAATTTGGCCGCGCTACGAAAATTAGATCGCGAGTTATAAGCATTTAAAATTTTTCGACCCTCAATGTGGGGGGGTCTCCTGTCACCAAAAATTAACACTGTCTGTTGAGATTTAAAGTGTTTTAAACTTAGGAGAGATTTTTATTTCTTATAGTCAAAAGAGATTAATTACCTGAGCAATTCTTCTTGACGGCGACTTTCATAAGCAATTGTATGTTTCATAACTTGAATACCAGTCTTCGAATTCACGAGTTCTTTATCTCTTGAAAATAGTTATTTAGGAATTTCGCCCACTGGTACTATTATACCTTTTTACGTTTGGTGCTTCACAAACAAAAAAAAAATGATTTAAAGGGATTTTAAAGCGATTTAATAGATTTCAGCAAACGTAAACATACTTTGAATCAGAACATATTCTAAACTGTCCCGAAGTCAACTGCAGAATAAAGAATGCAATCTAAAAAGATGGATTACAGATGAATAAATACAAAACATATATCTCAAAAAAAAATATTATGAATTTACAAACACAAATGAATTGCAATCAATGCGAAAAATTAATTAATTAAAGTTATTAAACAGTCACGATCTATCCAGATCAAAATTTGGTTCTGCCATCTAGATTCATGTTTCTGAAATAATTACTGTCAAGACACAACATCCCCCGCCCCCGGCAGTAAAGGGACACCTTTGTAATAGGACGTTTGATGTCACCGTCCGCTGTTTTAATCAAGACGACACGAACTCGATTGTCCTGTCCAGGGAAACTTTGTAGAATGCGGCCCATTTTCCATCTCATGGGCAGGGATCGTTCATGAATTACCACCATGTCTCCTTCTCGGAGATTAACACTTGGAGTAGTCCATTTAGGACGCTGTTGGAGATGTTGGGGTATTCTCTTGACCACCTATACCAAAATCTTTCAATAAGGCGCCAACGAGCATTTAATGATAGAGCTCGCGAATTAGAAGCTTCTGAAATATCAAGGAGCGGTGCTCCGATTAGAAAATGACCTGGCGTTAATGCGTGCGGATCTGATGACATCGGCGTTAGAGGTCTGGAATTTATGCAACTTTCTATTTGACACAGTAAAGTGGATAATTCTTCAAAGTTTAAAATACTGGATTTACATGCCTTTAATAGATGATTTTTTGTAAGCTTTATAGCTGCCTCCCATAGGCCACCAAAGTGCGGCGCATATGGAGGAATGAAATGCCAATTGATTTTTTGGCTTAAAACTTTAGGTTTTAATGTAGGACAAAATGCACTCAAAGCAGCCAGGAAAGCTGATGAACTGAGGATTAGAGAAGCAGAAAAAGCTGCAAAAGAATGCAGCTTAGAAGCTCGAAGAGCTAGATATATGATAAATAATTCAGAACTTGAAAAAATAAAAGATAAAGAAGGTATAGTGTATGAAAGCGGAAAGTTTTAAAATGCATTCAAAAGCTGCTTTTGTTCAATAAAAAAATATTTTTTCATTAAATATTTTAATTTAATAAAAAAGCATATATTTTATTCACTTGAAAAGTCAATACAATGTAAAATATAACATTAAATGAATTTTTTTTAAAGGTAAGTGGAATGTTTCCTATTTACATAATTATCGTTTTTCACGCAAGTCTGTGTATTCTGCAGCGTTTAACAAATTTTTCAATATTTATCAATTTAAACTAGCATTTAATTTTATTTTTAATTCTGAATGTTATATAATTGTTTTGTTTTATTCATTCTGAATTTTATATTTTAAAAATCCACTTTAATCATAAAATGAAATTTTCTCAATGTTTTTTTTTTTTTTTTTTTTTTTTTTGCGCTCTTGCGCATATCTCCAAAATCATTTGAAGTACAGATCCAAAATTTTTACCTTACCTAACTGTTCATACAAAGATGACAAGGAACTAAAGTTATGCAGCTGTGTATAGTTTGAAAGAAATTATTGGGCTGAATGTGAGCAAAAATGAGCGGCTTTTTCTCAAAATGAAGTTTTGCATGCTTGTGCATTAGGGCGGATCGAAAAAAAATTTTTCACTGTGTCAAAACCTACCTATGCGGAAAAGATGTTCTCTTGGATGGAGATTAAGGGAAAAATAATTAAAAAAATTAATTTTAAATTTTAATACTGCCACAATGAGGTTGAATTTCGAAAAAAAGTGAAAAAAGACCTAATTTTGGCTAGAATATTTTTTATTCAAAATAATAGTTCAAAAAGTTATCCAAAACCTACCTATGCGTAAAAGATGTTATATTATATGCTGAGTATGAGAAAATAATTTAAAAAATTAATTTCAAAATTTAAATCTACCGCAATGTGGCTCAAATTTATGTATTTGAACGTTTTTACGGTAAAAAATCAACGTTTGTTTTGTAAAATAAAATATGAATTTTAGACATTTTTAACATTTATTACAATGGGAGGATATTTAATTGATTACAAGATAAAAACTTTAGTTTCTTATTTAACAGCTTCATTAGTATTAAATCAAGAAAAATCGTCAACATTGCAATTGGCGATAATGACGTTCGGTATTGAAAATCGACATGAGATTTTGTAATTCAATTCAATTTTTATAAAACTGTTACTTATGTATGGTCCATACACAGCAGAAATACTTCCGTGAGTCTTTTGATTATTAGTTTTGTAGAATGAGAGTTGCGCGAATAGATATTATTGATAGTAGATGTTATTGCCACTGAAATGATTGCTGGATTTACATATTGCTTCTGAAATCATGTCGTTACTAAATCCGTCAGTTAGTGGAGGTTCGACACATTTTCCCATTTAATTAAATCTATGAAATCCGTCGCAAAAGGTCAAAAAGCTGGTAAATGGAAAATATAGATAGTTTTTATGTAATGATTAGGATTACAGCAGACCGTTTGATTTCACTCGCGCATTTTTAGAATTCATATACTGACATAAATGAAAATACAAAAAGCTTCTAACATGCTGCGAATAATCTTTCTATTTCACCAATGAAACATTTATGCCCAGCCGCGGTTCCATCCACGCTGCAAAAAGATGACATGGTGAAACTTCATTGGTGTGTAACTAGCACAAAAAACATTGTAGTGGACGCTTGAAGATCAGTCCCATATTTCGAATAACACATCCTTTAACATCTATATTAACAGATATTACGTCACAACCGATAGCAACCAACTTTGTTACATGTATATTATTGTTAACACATGACAAAAAATGTACGTCGTGTTTTCAAATTGTTTGGTACTCTCCCGGAATTTATATATATGTGGCCGATGTATTCGGAACCCAGTTCTTTTTTAAGCTCAAGTCTGCTTCTATTATCATTTTTCTTCTGTTGTTTTCTAGTGATGCAGTCAGTCTTTACACCCATAAAAGTTTAAAGAAAATGGCCATGGTCATAATTATACTATCTTTAAGCATTTAAATGTAAGGCAATGAACAGTACTAAAATAATCGAGGTGGGCGACTTTATTACACACAAACATATTTAATAAAACTGACGGCACTACAGACGACATATACACATATTGTAAACACAGAACAACCATCTGGAACGTAGATACATTATGTTCCTTACATAATTCCATGGAATAAAACAAGGGGCGCCATCTACCGTTTAACCTGAAAAGTAAAAGTATAAAATACCACAGCTCTTCCCCACTTAGTAATGAAGTCGGTCAGGAGCTCTTCGATGTCTTCTGGACCTTCTAAGTATCTGTGGAGAAGAAGAAGAATTAGTTTTTACATGTTCAGGGGCATCAACTGTAGCACTAGTAGGAACCGACGGTTTTTGGTGAATATTATCAGAGTTAGCTGAATTAGAACTCGAAGAATCAGGATTATGAAAGTCAGTTGGAGTAGGATCTGGAACAACTGGAACATGAGAGTCAACTGGTTGCGGATCTGTGAAACTTGACTGTAAGGGTGGAAAATCATCTTGCTTCACACTTGTATTTTCACTTCTAAAATTTTCTGTAACATTTTCTTCTGAATTTGGATCATTGGTTAAAGAAATATCTTCTCCTACATTAGTTATTTGATCCACGTGCCTTTTCCAAATATTCGAACCAACTTGAACTCTGTAATGTAATTTTCCTTCTCTTGCTACAATTCGACCAATTTTCCATTTGGCTTCTGGAGTATAATTTCTTACAGCTACTTTCTGGTTGACTTCAAATTCTTTTACTTTAACTTTAGATTTCCTTGCAGTTTGCTTTTCATGAACAAAATTTGCAACATTTGGCACGATCAAATCTATGTTTGTTCTTATGTGACGCTTTAGAAATAAAGACGCAGGACTTTCCCCCGTTGTAACATGTGGCATCTTCCTGTACTGCATAAGAAAGTTATTCAGCTTCATTTGTAAAGTACCTGGTTCAGACGCTAAGGCTTTTAATCCACGTTTGACCGTTTGCACATATCTCTCAGCCTGTCCATTTGTAGATGGATGGTACGGTGCACTAAACTTATGTTTTACACCATGACTTTTTAAGAACATTTCAAATTCTTCAGATGTAAACTGCCTAGCATTATCTGATACCAAAGAAATAGGAAAACCGTATCGTGCAAAGAGAGAAGAAAGACAAATAATTGTATTTTCTGAAGTTGTACTAGGAACTATAAATACTTCTGGCCATTTACTATAAGCATCAACCACTAACAAAAGCATTTTTCCGTTAACAGGACCAAAATAATCAATATGAATTCTCTGCCATGGAGCAGTAGGCCATTCCCAATGATGTGTATCAACTTTAGGAGGATTATTTTTCAAATTTACACAAATAGAGCAATTTCTTGCAATATCTTCTATATCATGGTCTATTCCTGGCCACCATACAAAACTACGGGCTAAAGATTTCATTTTCACTATACCAAAATGACCAAAATGTAATTCCTTTAATATTTGTTGTCGATGGATTTCTGGGATAACTACCCTACAACCTTTCAAAATACAACCATGCTGAAGAGTAAATTCTTCTTGTTTACCACCAAAAAGTAAATTCTTAGGAATTTCTGAACCAGAAATGAGGTGATGAAAAATTTGTCGCAAAAGAGGATCGGTTTTTGTAGCTGAAGCAATAGATTTAGCATTTAAAGGTAAAACAGAAAGTTGATTTATTTGAATGATTTCCGATTCATCAAGTCCTTCATTTGAATTATATTCGTGGGGCAAATCTTCACTACGTAATGGAAGACGTGAGAGTGCATCGACATTACCGTGTTCAGTAGTTTTCTTATAGCGGATGTCATACTGGAACGCTTGTAAATATATGGCATATCTTTGCATTCTAGCAGCTGATAAAACCGGAATACTTTTAGAAGGTGAAAAAATTGAAACTAATGGTTTACTATCAGTAAACAAAGTGAATCTGTTACCGTACAAATATTGAAAAAATTTCTTAACACCAAATATTATTGCTAATGCCTCCTTATCTACTTGACTATACCGTTTTTCGGCATTATTCAAGGTTCTGGATACAAATCCAATAGGCTTTTCAGTCTTGTCTGGCATCACATGCGAAAGAACTGCAGAGATACCATATGGAGAAGCATCCGTAGCTAAGATTAAAGGTAATTTAGGATTGAAATGCGTCAGCACTCTGTCCGAAGTAATTTCTCTTTTTATTTTTTTAAACGCTTGATCACATTTGTAAGACCAGTTGAACTTTACATTCTTTTTAAGCAAATTATTCAAAGGATGTGCAATTGTCGATAAATTCGGTACAAATTTTGCATAATAAGTTACAAGACCAAGAAATGCTTTTACCTGGGAAACATTTTCTGGCTTAGGGGCATTTACAATTGCTTCTATTTTATCTGGTGTTTTATGAATACCATGTTTATCCACTTTATACCCACAATAAGTAATTTCATCTGCCATGAAGAATGATTTTTCCTTATTTATCCGAATATTATAATTTCTCAACCTTTCTAATACTTGCTTTAACCTTTGCAAATGAATTTCGTCCGTTTCCCCAGTTATTCCTATATCATCAATAAAAATTGTAATTCCCTCAATTCCACTTAAAATTTGTTCGATTTTTCTTTGCCATATAGCAGGAGAACTATTAAGACCCATTGGTAATTTAAGAAACTGAAATAATCCTTTAGGTGTATTAATGGTTAATAATTCCTGGGATTCCTCATCAACGGGCAATTGGAGGTATGCTTGATTTAAATCAATTTTTGTAAAATGAACACCACCACTTAAAGTAGCTAACATATCCTCTATTTTAGGCAAGGGATATTTTTCTACTTTCAGATATTTATTTAATGTGACTTTAAAGTCTCCACATAAGCGTATTTTACCATTAGATTTTACCACTGGAACAATCGGGGTTGCCCACTTGCTATTTGTAACTGGTTTAATTATACCTGCTTCTTCTAATCTTTGTAATTCCTCATTGACTGCAGCACGTAGTGCATAAGTAACAGTCCTAGCTTTACAAAATATGGGTGTAGCATCCTTTTCAAGGTAAAGCTCTGCCTTTAACCCTTTAATTTCCCCTACTTTATCAGAAAATAAATCAGAAAAATCATTTAACAATTCTTGTAATTTATCAGAATAATTTACAGTCTCATTAACATAAACAGATCTTAAATTATGTGGAAAAATATCGAATGCAGAGGCCCAATCGCGGCCAAATAATAATGGAAAAGTATCTTCTTTTATCAAATATAATTTTAACTTTTCTGTTTTATTTTCATAAGTAACATTTACTTCAACATAACCTACAGGTTTAAAAATTTCACCAGTTGCAGTTTTTAACTGAACATCTGGAGGAAATATTTTATAATCAGGAAAAATTCTGCGAAATCTTTTTAAAGGAACAGCAGAAATTCCCGAACCGGTGTCCAATTCCATATCCGCTCTGGCTTTATTTTCAATTAACACAGATAATTTAATAGGATTTGCACCTGTATTTTTTATAGTTAATACATTTACTGTATCTACCGAATTTACGTGTTTTTGGAAAGTTTTACTTCTACAAACCTTTCCAATATGGCCTTTTTTCTTACATATTTTACAAGTAGCATTAATAAATCTACATGAATTGGCTAGATGGGAAGTATTTCCGCATCTATAACATTTTAATTTACTTTTATTTGCTTCAGGAATTGTATTATTTATATGATTGTTGACATTTGACTTCTGACAGTCGTTAGAAAATTTCTTTGGGTGTACATTTTTTGAACTGGAAATTTTATTAATACTGAAATTTTTATTTTTAATTTCAGAAATTTCAATATCTACATTGTGTAAGGATAAAGCTTTCTCCACTGCTTTCTCAAAAGTTAAATCCTCTACTTGCGTAATCAATTTATTTTGAATGCTTTCGCTTTTCAAACCGCGTAAAAATTGTTCAAGTAAATTTTCATTTAATGTATCACCCGTAAAACAACAAAAAGTTGTATTTTTCTTTAATCTAGCAGCGAAATCTTGAACTGATTCCGACTCATTTTGGTAACACTTACGAAATTTGATTCTTTCAATAAATTTGTTGGGGGCGGGGCTTAGATGCTTTATCAATATATCAACAATCTCCGAATATTTTAATGTTTCACATTCTTTAGGGAAACATAAATTACTCAGTAAATTATACAGCTTAGGGCCCATGCAAGATAAAAGGGCTGCAACTTTTTTTTCCTCTTTTAATTCATTCAGAATAAAATTCTGTTCCAGGCGTTTAATATAAGCCTGAAATGTTTCTACTTTATCATCATATTCCTTGAATGAAAACATCGTATTCTTTATGCAATAACACAGGAAAAAAAAAGTACTTTAAAATTCAATGTACTTACCACCCCCTTGTTTTAAAGCTGCTGATATATTCTGGAAAGCTGCTGTTACCTTGTATGTTTGTCGAACGCAAAAACGAAAGAAGAAGCCATTTCTCTTGGGCGCGCCGTTATTCCTTTAAAATTTTTACGGTAGAAACTTTTAACATCTCGTCGCCATTATACTATCTTTAAGCATTTAAATGTAAGGCAATGAACAGTACTAAAATAATCGAGGTGGGCGACTTTATTACACACAAACATATTTAATAAAACTGACGGCACTACAGACGACATATACACATATTGTAAACACAGAACAACCATCTGGAACGTAGATACATTATGTTCCTTACATAATTCCATGGAATAAAACAAGGGGCGCCATCTACCGTTTAACCTGAAAAGTAAAAGTATAAAATACCACAATAATCTTTTACAAATGACTAAAGAGAATGACTAAAACGATGGAGTGGTCTTTGGTTTGTTTTGTCATGCCGATTTTTTTCTGTCAGTAGCATTCGATTCATAGTTTTGTGAGATAATGCCCACGTCTTGAAGTGCACCAGACACGATGGCAGCACCTGCTTGGTCGGAAGTGCCCAAACTCTCCAATATTCTGATGATGTGACACCTAGCTTGGCAGAATTTTGGCTTTTCAATGATAGCTGATGATGTAGAAAAGTGAGTTTGCTCTCAATACGTCGGTTTAGTTTACACTCAACATTCATATTCATATTCAAATCTATTGAACTGAAAAAAATAGGCAGTATTTTCGGAAAGGTCCAAAAGACTGTAGTAGCTTTCAGTATCTTATTTAGTTTTACAGGAATTAAGAAGAGTGCAATATTTGTCGTTAAACAGTTTAATTTTTCTTAAAAGGCTGCTATGGTAAGTTATTGAGATTGAATCTCATTTACAGGTCACTAGTAACTTATTAGCAACTCCTTCTCACTGGCAGGAAATAAATAGATGTTGACCGATTTCTTTCTTCGGTTATTCTTTAAATACCAATATGTAAATTTTATAACTTTTTGTATTAGGGAGCATATTTACTGGCATATCAAAGCTAGACCCAAATAGGGTGTAATTCATATCTCTCTCTTTTTTTATTTTATTTTAACAACGCCATGGTACAGTAATATTCAAGGTACACTAAGCTACACAATACACAAGCAGACAAATTCTAACTGAAAAAACTGGAACTGCCAGTTTTTCGAAACTTCAAATTACTTGCAAGAGTATTAAATTTCGAAATTAGTTTTATTTATTTATTTATTTATTTATTTATTTTTACTTAATATCCATGCAATATAATATTTCTTACGCAAAGGTAGGTTTTGATTGATATTAAAATGTTTATTTTGCGTCAAAATTAAATCTAACCAAATTTAGATCTTTTTCCGTTTTTTCAATATTTTATCGAATTTTCAACTTTTTTGTGGCAGTATTAAATTTTGAATTTATTACTTATTATTGTTTTTTACTTAACCTCCATACGATATAGCATCTTTTCCGAACTGTTGGATTAAAAAAAATATTAAAGTAATTAGTTTTTGACAAGAATAACCTAACCAAAATTCGGTCTTTTTTCAAATTTTTTCGACATTTCAACCTTTTTGTGGCAGTATTAAATTTTAAAATTAATTTTTTTTATTATTTTTCCCTTAATCTCCACACAATAGAACATCTTTTCAGCATAGGTAGATTTTGATTAATGGTAATTTTTTTTTCGCCATAGGCAATCGATCCACCCTATTGTGCATATCATATCTCCAAAACCATGAGAAGTATAGCTTCAAAATTTTTATCCTATCTAAATATATATATAAACATGAAAATAAATTAGAATTATGCAGCTGTGTTTAGTTGAAAAAAAAAATTATAAGATTGAACGTGTGCAAAAAATAATGATTTCTGTTTTTTATAATTCAAAAGTAATTGCTATTGTTCTAACTAACCATTTACATAAAATTAAGTTTAATTTATAGTCTAGAATATTATGTTTATTTTAAGAAAAAAATTATGCAAATCGTATGAAATCTGCATGAACTATCATGCATGCAGTAGGCGATTGTTCAATGCATATTCGACGTCATTTTTTTTTTGTTTTTAATCATTTTAAAACCTACTCTTTGGTATTTTTTGCACATTATATATCCAAATTATATATTTTTAATGCAGTTCAATATCATATAAAGATATTTTGAAAGTTCTGTGCATCTAGGGACATTATTATTTACAAAAAAAAATGCAAACCATATTATCGAATTTCGTATTTTTTGCGAGTCGCAAACATGTGCACAAATTCCTACATTTTACTCCATTTTACAAACTATTTTTTTATTTATCAATTTAAACAAGCATCAAATTTTATTTTTAATACTGAATGTGTTATATTATTAATAGTTTTATTTCTTTTTTATGAGTTTTACATTTGTAAAATACATTTTAATCTTTAAACGGCTTTTACTCAAAATGATGTTTTTTACACATGCGCGCGTGATATCTCCAAAACCGTTCAAAGTATAGCTTCAAAATTTTTACCCTGCCTACATGTACATATAATGAAGAAAATGAACTAGAATTATGCAGTTGTGTTCAATATGAAAAAAATTACAAGGTTGAATGTATGCAAAAATTCATTTTTTTTTTCTATAATTAAAATCTAATTTCTCAGTATCTAATTAGCCATTCATAAACATTCTAGTTCAAATTGTAGTCCAAGGTATTATGTTTAATTTAAGATCAAATTTATGCAAATAGCATGAAATCTGCATGAGATATCTTGCGCGCAGTGAAATGTTATACGTCGTAATTTTTTAAAAATATAATTTCGAAATCGACCCCATAAAAAAAATTGCTGTATTATATCTAAACTAAAATTTTTTAAAGAAAGTTCAATACCATATAAATATATTTTGAAATTTTTGTGTTTCCAGAGACATTACTCTTTTTTTAAAAAAATGTACAGCACATGATACAATTTTACGTTTTCTACGGCTTTTAAAGGTGTACTGTCCCCTTAAATAAGGTGCTTTTAGCCAACTGAGAACAATCTGCGAATCTGACCACAAATAAATATTGTCAAAGTTTACTTTTAATGTGTCGATAATTACAGAACATAACTTAGCTAGTAAAAGAGCTGAACAAAGCTCGATTCTTGGCAATGTTTGAGGTTTAATAGGGTTCACCTTCGTTTTTGCAGCAATCAAATTAACAAATACATTTTCACGCGTAAATAGGTAACAGCAGCATAAGCTTTATTTGAACCATCGCAAAATCCATGCAGTTTAATTTGAACAACTGCTTCATTAAATAAATTCGTGTATCTGGGAATTTCTAACGATTTCAATAAATGCATTTCAGATGACAATTCATTCCAAACCTGTTGTATGGCATGTGGGATTTTCTCATCCCAATAAACCTTATCCTTCCAAAGATCTTACATCATGATTTTTAACTTTATTGTAGTAGGAGCTAGGAAACCCAGAGGGTCAAAGACACTACAGATAACAAGTCTCGTTTTGTTTTAACATCCTTTAAATCAGCGAATCTAATTTGTAAAATATCTTTGGAAGAGTCTTAAAGTAAACCAAGCACTTTAACAGTATCATCTTCCTGAATAATCTTTTTTGAGGAAGCCTTCATTTCATCAGATAAGTGACTTATTACATCAGGATCGTTACAGGTCCACTTTCGTAGATTAAAACGTCCACTTTTCATAATTTTAATTAGCTCTGTTACTAAAATTTCAGCGTTTTTTCGTATATCGGATCCAGAAAGAAGATCATCAACATAAATTTCCTCTTGAATAATTTGGCCGGCTTTTTGATTATATTGTTCATTATCAATGGCCAATTGGCATAATGTCCTAATGGCCAAAAAAGGTGCACAGGAAAAACCGTATGTAACGGTCAACAGCATGTATGATTTGATAGTGTCTTCTAAATTAAATCTCCAAAGAATACGTTGATAATCATTATGCGTCTTGTACGGAGGTGTACTAAATTAAAAAGAAAAACTAAATTTAAAAAAAAGCAAGTAGACTGTAAATTTAATGGAATGCTTATTTTTTAAGAGTCACCGCTTGTTGCAGCATTAGAGCTTGTTGCTAAGAGACCGTTTCTCTCAATCCACTGCGTCACACAACACGTGAATAGGGTTACACTAAATTGCCGATTGGCGTGTAATTGGTGTGGGCTGTGTTTGTCGCCAAGGCGATGTTACAAGATCACAATACAGAAGCGGAACATCCCGCCCGGCGTTGAAATATTTTTATATTTCAAGATAAATATGCAATACAAGTAATAACACAACATGATACAGATTATAAGCAAAATAAATAAATAAAATAAATAAACACAAATAATACATGAAAAATTAATACATAATAAAGCACATTTAAAGTTTAGGATCTATGATGTTGTCCTCAATGGGTAATATACTTATTTTTGAAATAGGTCGTTTAAAATTACCCTTAGTGGTACGAACTTCAACTACCCAGACTATCCCGTCCGCGCCTGGGAAAACCTTATTAATGCGGCCTAGTGACCAAGTGCAAATGGGTAATTGTGAGTCCTTAAGCAAAACTAGCATTCCTGGCAGAATATTAGGCCTTTTAAATAGCCACTTGTTTCTTTCTTGTAACTGGCTCAGATAATTATTCTGCCAACGTTTCCATATTAACTGCGTTAATTTTTGAGTCCTTTGCCATTTATTTAGCAAATTATCTTTGAACTCACTTAAATTGGGTTCTGGAATTAAATTAAGAGGCTTTCCTATGAGGAAGTGACCAGGAGTCAACACCTGAAGATCGTCGTCAGGATCTGTTGACAAAGGACAAAGTGGTCGCGAAATTAAAATAGCCTCTATCTGTGTGATAACTGTCAGGAATTCCTCGATCGTGAGATGAGCTGAGCCCACAGCACTTTTTAAGTGGTATTTGAAAGATTTGACTCCTGCCTCCCAAAGGCCACCAAAATTTGGCGCCCTAGGAGGGGAGAACTTCCAGTTAATACCTTCAGAAGCTAAAAAGTTCGAAACTTCATTACTCGTAACAAGTCTGCGTAAACGTTTTAGTTCTGCTGAAGCCCCAACGAAATTTGTAGCATTGTCGCTAAAGATTACAGAGCTTTTCCCACGACGAGCGAAGAATCTTTTTAGAGTCGCTATTATAGCCTCGGATGTCAAATCTGAGACAAAATCCAAGTGCACAGCTTTAGTGACCATACATACAAATATGGCAACATAGATTTTCTGAAAAGTACCCTTTCTTTGACCTTTATATTTTATTTCAAAAGGCCCACTTAAATCTAATCCCACATTTGAAAATGGGGAACTGGGCACTATTCTTTCAGGAGGGAGATCCCCCATCATTTGACTAGCCGTTATAGGTTTAATTTTAAAGTATTGTAAACACTCATGTACAATTTTACGCGCAATATTTCTGCCACCAAGCGGCCAATATTTTTGACGCACAGTGTTCAAAAGAGCTTGGGGTCCTACATGAAAATCTCGTTTATGATAATATTGAAAAATTAATTTCGTCAAGCGACAGCTCGCCGGAAGTATAATGGGGTGTTTATGGTCAAAATTCAAATTTGATTTTGCTAGTCTTCCTCCCACCCTCAATAAGCTATCTCCATCTAAAAAGGGATTTAAGAATTTTAACTTACTTGCGCGATGAACCGAAGATCCCGCTTGGAGGGCCGAAATTTCATTTTTGAAATACTTTACCTGTTCATTTTTTATTAAATAAACCTCTGCCTTTCTTAATTCCTCCAGCAACAAAGGGCCGGTTGCAGATGTTGCTTTTCTACATTTATGTATGAATCTGAAAATATAAGCTAAAATTCTAATTAATTTTTGGAAATTATTGCTAAGATTAATTAAATTATCACAGAAATTAGAGTCAGTATGAATAGCGAATGTCAAGTTGCTGGGAGCTTTAAGCTCACTAGAATAATGTTCATCTTTAATGTCACTTATATTAGAGTCAGTTTTTGCTATTGTTTCTTCAAGAATTGAAAGAGGCGGGCCATGCCACCACAACTGGTTAGAAGACAGGTTTTCCACACTTGCACCTCTTGATATCAAGTCAGATGGATTGTGTTCTGACGGAATATGAAACCAGTTCTTAGTTTGTTCCTTAATTTGCACAACGCGGTTTCCCACAAACGTTTTCAGGAGATGAGGAGCAGTGTCTATCCAAGCTAAAGCAATAATTGAATCAGAAAACAAATTAACTGAAGCTACTCGTTTGTCTAATGAATTTAAGACCTTGTTAGTGAGTTTAGCCAGAAGAAGACATGCTGACAGTTCGAGACGTGGCACTGTTATTACTTTGGTTGGACACACGCGGGATTTACTACATAATAAGTGACTGATGGTTTCACTAGAATTAGATGTTTGCATGTATATCACTGCGCCATAAGCCTTGGAAGACGCATCTGCGAAACCATTTAGCACCACTGATTGGTTCACAGCTAGGAAGCATCTTGGCACTTCAATGGATTCCAGTTCTTTAAGACTTTCGAGGAAGGTTTCCCATTGTTTGGCAACATGAGAAGGCAGCTTCTCATTCCACTCTATTTTAAGAAGCCATAGCTCCTGCATGAATATTTTTGCTTTCGCAATCACTGGCCCTAAGAGACCGAGAGGGTCATAAATGCGGGCAATTTGCGTAAGTACATGTCTTTTTGTGAAATCACTTTTTCTGTTAATATTAACTTTATACCTAAATGTATCATTGAAACTGTTCCACAACATTCCTAATGTTTTAACAGTTATTTCTTCAGAATTTCTGTCCAGGGGAAACATGTGATTTTCAGTAGATTTGACCTCATTGGTACACCATTTGTGTAAAACCATCCCTCCCTTTAGGAGGAGTTCTGTTAATTGCGATTTCATTAATCTGAATTCTTCTAAATTGGATGAGCCCGATAGGCAATCATCCATATAAAAGTCCTTCAAAACAATTTTCGATGCTAACGGGAATTCCTTTTTCTCATCTAGAGCTAATTGTTGTAATACTTTGGTGGCTAAGTAGGGAGCACAAGATGTTCCATACGAAACTGTTGTTAGCTGAAATACCTTAACCGGGGATGACATACTGTCTTTCCACAAATTTTTTAAATATTTGCACTGGGATGGATTTATTTCTATCATCCTAAACATTTGTTTAATATCCGCAGTAAAAGCATAAATATGCTTTCTAAATCTAATTAATATCGAAAAAAGATCATCTTGCAGAACTCCACCCTTACATAATAAATCGTTCAAAGATTTTCCGTTGGTTGACTTGGCACTAGCGTCAAAAACGACGCGTAGTTTTGTGGTTTTGCTAGAGGGTCGTAAAACACCGTGATGTGGTAAGTAATAGCCATCATTAAAGTTCGTGTTTTCTTTTATTTCATGCATGTGATTTAAATCTCTATATTCTTTAATAAATTCTGTGTATAAGTTTTTCATAACAGGATCTCGATCTAAACGTTGCCACAGAGAGTTTAATCTTTTCAAAGCAAGATTTTTGGAATTTCCCAAATCGGGATCTAAAACCTGTGGTTTAAACGGCATCGTGACCACAAACCTACCATCCGGTTTTCTGAAGTGCGTTTTATCGAAGTGATCATTACAATATTCTAATTCTTCACTGTTACAGGGTTTTAAATTTTGTACTTCTTCAATTTCCCAGAAAGACTTCAAAGTGTCATTAAGTAATTCAAGATTTTTTGTTAAGAAACAATAATTAATATTATTATTATTTACTGTTTTGTCTTAAATACAACCAGATACCGAAAATGCTTGATTGCAAGTATAAATTATTGCCTAACTTTATTTTTTCTTCATTTAAAAGAGAAAAATACAGTTCAGCACCGATAATTATCTCCACACTGCTTGGAATGTTAAATTTTTTATCCGCTAAACAAATATTTGCTGGAATTTTAAAATCTGATATGTTTATCTTTTTCGAGGGCATGAAGTCACAAATGTTTGGAACGATTAATAACTCAATATCATAACTGGCGCTATTCATTTTATTTGAAAACTTTGATTTGATTCTAGATTTAATGTAAATAGGCAATTTATTTATTCCACTTACATGAATATTTATTTTCTCTTTTTTCAAGCCTAATATTTGTGCTGCTTTAAATGTACAAAAACAATTCTGAGATGCGGAATCTAATGTTGCCCTGAAAGGAATTTTGATGCCATTTACATCTGTCAAATAAATTATTGCAGTGCTAATTAAAACAGATTTATTATTATCATTTTCATACGAAAAAAATTAATGAGCAGTAGTTTCGTTTTGTAATAAATCTTCCGAAACAAAATTGCTATTTATTGTTTCATGTATTGGGAGATTGTTTATAGGATTGTTTACTGGTGTTGTATAATTATGTAATGATGAATGGTGGCTTGCGCTCTTGCAAACATGACAAGTGCTTTTTGAATTACAATAATTAATGAGGTGGTCTGAACTTAAACAATTGAAGCAAAGTTTATTTTTCTTAACAAGGTTAATTCGCTCACTTCATGTTTTTATATTTAACACAATGATATAAGGAGTGGTTTTCGGTTTTACAAATTACGCAACATTTACTTTGAGGTTTGCTTGTTTTTATGAATAAGGGATTTGCAGTATATTTAGAGGATACGTTAGAACTTATACTATTTAAGATTTGACATCTTCGTTCAAGAAATTCTAAAAATTCATCAAAATTAGGCACTTCATTATCCTTTAATGTTAGTTCGTATTGTTTACGAGTTTCGTTATCTAGTTTATTTAGAATAATATTCAGCAAAATTGCGTTCGAGAAATTATCTCTATCATACTTTAAGATCTTTAAAGCCCTTAAATTTTTCTTCACGTTATCCAATACAATGCGGAGATCCTTAGCGGATTCCTGTTTAATTACATAAAGATTTAAAATATTCTTTATATGACAATCTACCATAACTCTTTTATTCTCGTATCTTTGTTCTAACGCATTGAAAAGCGAAACATAATTTTCATCTGGTGTAAGCAAACTCCTCGCTTCACCAGTCAAAGCAGAACGCAAATAAAATAATTTTTCATTATCTTTTAAATTTGAATTATCATTAATAAGCTCATTAAAAGTACTTTTAAATACGGACCATTCTTCAATTCTGCCACTAAAAACCGGCAATATGACCCTAGGTAGCTTAATGCTAGATGTTTTAGCTTGGTCCTGTTCAATGGAGTTTTTATTTGAATCGGTATTTTCATAATAAGCATTAATAGAGGATTTTAAGCTTACCTCTAGTTTTAGAATATCCTCGTCCAGTTGACTCAATATTTTTTCAGTTTCTTCCAACTTTTCTTCCTCTATTATTCTATAATACTCTAGTTTAAGAACTTCAAACTTTTCTTCTGTTTTCGAAAGTAAGTCCAGGTGAGCTTTCCATTCGGATAAATTAAATGTTTTTCCATCCGTTGCGTTAAATATTCTAGTGACTTGGGCCTTGATATTCCCTCGCCTTTTGTTTAACGATGTTATTTCACTTTCCGACATTATTCATCTTGTTGACGAAATTCGATAAATTCAATATTTAATTCAATAGAAAAGACACTGACTCGTTCATACCTCCGGCTCGACGGACCAAAATGTACGGAGGTGTACTAAATTAAAAAGAAAAACTAAATAAAAAAAGCAAGTAGACTGTAAATTTAATGGAATGTTTATTTTTTAAGAGTCACCGCTTGTTGCAGCATTAGAGCTTGTTGCTAACAGACCGTTTCTCTCAATCCACTGCGTCACACAACACGTGAGCATAGGGTTACACTAAATTGCCGATTGGCGTATAATTGGCGTGGGCTGTGTTTGTCGCCAAGGCGATGTTACAAGATCACAATACAGAAGCGGAACACGTCTGATTAACGAGGATTTGTCTAAACATTTTTTCGATATCAGCAGTGAAAGCAATTGGATTCATTCTGAACTTTAATAATAAAGGAAATATTTCCGGCTGCAATTTTGGACATATCTCTAAATAATCATTTAAAGAGCGGCCTGATGAACCAACTGCAGATGCGTCAAATACTACTCTAAGTCGTGTAGTTGAACTATCTTCTTTTAATACCCCGTGATGTGGAAGATAAAAATGATCCGTATTTGAAATTTCTGAATTTGGTATAAGTTCCATATCCCCCAAGTCGATATATTCTTGCATGAATGCTAAATATTGCTCTCTAAGCAAGGGGTTTTGGTGGAGTCTCTTCTCCAATAAATAAAACCGCTTTAGAGCTTGAGATTTTGAATCACCGAGGATTGGTTTAGATTTAAATGGCAAGTTTACAACATATCGTCCTGATTCTGCGCGTGAAACGGTTTTAGAATAATTATCTTCAACAAGAGAAATTGCATCAGAACTGGGAACCGACTCAAGTTCCCAGAACTTTTGCAGCTGAGAAGTAATCTGTGTAGTAACATGACAGCTAACAGATGAATTTTGGTTTGATTCATTCGAATAAATAATTCCCGATAATATCCTACCCAGTTTAGAATTAATAGCACTCGGTGATCCTTTAGGTCCTAAAATAGACTCTCCTATTATGATATTAGCAAACAAATCTGCACCAATAAGAAGATCAATGGGACTGGACACATGGAAATTTGGATCCGCAAGATTCAAGCCTTCAATATGTGGCCAAAACGTAGTCGTAATCAGAAAATTTGGTAAATTTGTTGTTATCTGATTAACAACTAAAGCATCTATTTGAAAGATTTCATCATTAAAATGGGGAGAGATCGTCAAAGAAACTTCCTGAAGAGATGTTTCTGCAACTAAATTATTTATATCTGAGATTTTATGATTTGTAGGCCTTGACTGAAGACCTAATTTTTCACAACAAATTTTAGAAAGTAGGTTTTTTGAGAACCGCTATCGATCACCGCCCTGCAAGGAATGAATTTGCCTGATTTGGATTTTACAGGTATAATGGCAGTAGCCAACAATGTTTGAGAAATTCTACTAAACGATTGATTAGTAAAACAATTTGATTCATTTAAATTACCTACAGCATTTGGGGTTGTTACATGATCTTGTTGTCCAATAATTTGTTGTTGTGCAGGGGCAGATTGATAACGATGACGGAGTGTATGATGTTTCAAATTGCAATGTTTACATGTGGTATTTATGAAACAATTAGCAACAAAATGGTTAGAACGCAAACAGTTCGTACATAACTTTTTAGATTTTACTAAATGCCAGCGTTGCTCAACAGATAAATTCTGCATTGATGGGCATCTATGAAGTTGGTGGAGTTCATTACATTTTGGACAAATAATTTTTTGTGATTTATTCACATTATCCGTTACGACAGTATTAGATACCGATCTTTTTGGAAAATGTTGAGATTTAGGATCAAATTTATTATTAAACTTAGATTCAGTTTTAATAAATTCAACATTACAATTCTGCAGACTACGTGCTTGTTTTTCAAGAAAACTAATTACCATTTCATAAGTTGGAAAACAATCATTATTTAATGATAACTCCCACTGTTTTTGTAAATTATCATCAAATATTGTTTGAATTAAATAAACTAAAATCAAATCAACAAATTCATTAAATTCAAAGTTTAAAGATTTCAAATTCCTAATAACTTCATTGCAAGTGTCCAATAGCTCTAGAATTGATTTTTGCGTAGGTGATTTTAATGATTTAGCTTTAATGAATTTTGACAGTAACGAATATGCCAAATTCTTACGATTATCATAGAGATTAACAAGAGTTTCCCACGCTTTCTTATAATTATCGCCGGAAATAGAAAAACCGGAAATTAATTTAGCCGGATAATTCTTTACACTCGCTATTAGATAAGAAAATTTTAATTGATCTGATAAATTTTCATTATTATGAATTGCAGTCAGAAATGTTTCCTTAAAGGTAATCCAAATACTAATATCTCCATAAAATATCGGCAATTCAAATTTTGGCAATTTTAAAGTGTTATCTTTAATAGACATTCCTGAATTATTGCTTGTTTCGTTCATATTTTGTTGTATTTTTACAACCAAAAATTCTTCGATTTTAACTAAATCGTCAACAACTATGTCCTTTGCTTTAGTAAATGAATCGTATAAAGCATTAATACTTTCTTCGGCGATTTCAAAATAAGATTTCTTTAAATCAGCTTCTAAACTAATTAATTCTCCTTTAAGCTTCTCAATTAATTTAACATTTTTGTTTTCTATTGCTTCAACAACTTGAATATTATATCTATTTCTTTTATAGTGAAATTAAATTTCTGTTCACTTTGTATTTCTACTTTTGTTTTCATTCTGAAGTAATTAACTTTTATAAATAAACTTTAAAAATACGCTAGACGCTGCGGCTGATGACGGATCATACAGTTTATTTATGTTGAGATTTAAAGTGGTTTAACTTAGGAGAGATTTTTATTTCTTATAGTCAATGGAGATATATTACCTGAACAACTCTTCTTGACGGCGACTTTCATAAGCAATTGTATGTTTCATAACTTGAATACCAGTCTTCGAATTCACGAGTTCTTTATCTCTTGAAAATAGATATTTAGGAATTTTGCCCACTGGCAATATTATACCTTTTTACGTCTGGTGCTTCACAAACAAAAAAATGATTTAAAGGGATTTTAAAGCGATTTAATAGACTTCAGCAAACGTAAACATACTTTGAATCAGAACATATTCTAAACTGTCCCGCAGTCAACTGCAGAATAAATAATACAATCTAAAAAGATGGATTGCAGATGAATAAATACAAAACATATATCTGAAAAAAAAGCATATGAATTTACAAACACAAATGAACTGCAATCAATACAAAAAATCAATTAATTAAAGTTATTAAACAGTCGTGATCTATCCAGATCAAAATTTGGTGCTGCCATCTAGATTCATGTTTCTGAAATAATTAGTGTCAAGACACAACACTGTCTCATAATAAATTACCAAAGAAAATTTGTCCGCGCTACGAAAATTAGATCGCGAGTTATAAACATTTTAAATTTTTCGACCATCACCGTGGGGGGTCTCCTGTCACCAAAAGTAACACTGTCTTACAATAAATTACCAAACAAAATTTGGCCGCACTACGAAAATTAGATTGCGAGTTATAAGCATTTTAAATATTTTGACCCTCACCATGGGGGATCTCCTGTCAACAAAAGTAACACTGTCTCATAATAAATTACCAAACAAAATTTAGCCGCGTTACGAAAATAACATCGCGAGTTATAAGCATTTTAAATTTTTCTACCCTCACTGTGGGGGGGGGGGGTCTCCTGTCACCAAAAGTAACACTATCTCATAGTAAATTACCAAACAAAATTTGGCCGCACTACGAAAATTAGATCGCGAGTTATAAGCATTTTAAATTTTTCGACCCTCCCCATGGGGGATCTCCTGTCACTAAAAATTAACACTGTCTCATAATAAATTACCAAACAAAATTTGGCCGTGCTACGAAAATTAAACGCGATTTATAAGCATTTTAAAATTTTCGATCCTCACCGTGGGGGGTCTCCTGTCACCAAAAAATAACAATCTCATAATAAATTACCAAACAAAATTTGGCCGCGCTGCGAAAATTCGATCGCGAGTTATAAGCATTTTAACTTTTTCGACCCTCACCGTGGGGGTCTCCTGTCACCAAAAATTAACACTGTCTCATAGTAAATTACCAAACAAAATTCGGCCGCGTTTCGAAAATTAGATCACGAGTTATAAGCATTTTAAATTTTTCGATCTTCACCATTGGGCGGGTCTCCAATCACCAAAAACTACATTATCCTATCTTGTTTTATCTTAAGACGATTCTTTTCTATACACATTCTATCAGGAATTTTTATTATTGAAACTATAGATTTATAGTAACTGAAATAAGAAATATAAGTCTGAGACTTGATATCCTCTGAAAAATACCGCGTCAATGTCTGCCGAAGTCTACCGAAGGATACCATGCCGAAGTCTGCCGAACTGAAACGTTGTTAGCCGAGTGTTAGGATTTATATTTTAGGTAAGCCCGTGATAAAAGCTATGCAATAGCTTAAAAAAATCACTACTTAGGCAACTGTTTCTTTCGTCGCATCATTATAAATAAATTACGACAAATAAATTAAGGATACTACAATGACTATTTGAGACATTGATTTTCTTTTCATTCATTTACAAAATACAAACGCATGCATTTATGGTGATTCAGAATAGACATATAGTACGGAAATTTTTTCAAGAGGATTTAGACATTTTTAAAAGTTCCATTACTTAGTTCAGAAAAAATGAATATATTTTTATAATAAGCTTATTTTTAAAACTGTGATTAGAAAACTGAAATTTTTAATCTATTTTTTGAATGTATCAAATGTAATTAGATATATATTTGTTCAAATCATAAGTAGAATTAATAATTGTATAATTATTGTATAAAACAATAAATAATTGTAAAATTGTTTTATAATTAATAATTGTATATTTCGTCTAGTAATTGTTCAGAGTTTATCAGTGGTTTTATGATATCTTAAAATATTATTACGCATGTTTAATGTTACGATTTAGTTGAATAATCATGTTTTAAAAACGATTGATAAATCGAATAAAAATTGAAAAGTACGTAAATAAAATGGTAATGCATAAAAATAAAATATCCACCATAAATATGTGTATTTGCAGAGTAGGCACATCATATGAAACCATAACTTCCCGTTCCTCTGGGATTTGAGAGACAGTACAGATGCGCAGACAGACTTAAACGATCCGTGAACACACATATGGAGTGCAAATAAAAATGTTAAAAGTTCTCGTGAGAGTGCTTTTAAAAATATCTATTTCATAAAACTGAAAACATAAATGTTTCACTGAAACAGATATTCGTTCTCATTTCGCTTGAAATGTATAGTAATTTGTGACTATTTCCAAAATCTATTGAAAATTTATTTTTTTTTTATTTTTTTGTTTTGTTTTGTTTAATAATGTACACTTTTTGTGAAATGAAAAATTAAGAAAAGAAACAAAAATAATATAAAGTTGATTCTTATCTGTACTAAAATTTTGAAAAATTAAAGTTTTTACAAGGTCATTTCTGAAACTAACGAACCGATTTCAAAAGGAAGGGTATTCAAATGATTGTATTTGACAATCTTAAATCATAGGCTATAAATAATATCTATGTCAGTATTAGAAACTATTTGCAGGAGCGAAAGACTTTGTAAAGATTCGATTTTAATGGTTTTTTTTTTTTTGAATTTCCTAAAAATATGAAAGTTGGAATGACAGGTACCCAGTGTTTGATAATTTTCAACAAAACTACTTATTCTAAGGTTTACAGACCATTTAGTCATTTATTCTACATTTCATGTGATAGTTAATGCCTTTTTTTCATTTAAACATAATCATTTGATCTTCTTCTTTGAGAAATTGCTTTGGAATTAAGTTGCTGAAAAGTTAGTTTGGAGTTTTGAAGACACTATAGTCGGTTGTAATAAGATATCTGAGAAATAAGTTTAGTTATATAAAATAAAGCAAGTTGGAAAATCTGCCCCAATGGAAAATGTGTCCCTGTCTCCCCTACTTATGAAATGTAAGCTCTCCAAGTACAGTTTTGAAATTTTTTGTAATTTAAAAGGGTTTAAAGTGCGCGAAAAACGTTGGAAATTGCAATTTCTACGCAATCTCAGTCAGAATCAAATATTTTGAAAAGCAATTGTTGCAAGATTCTGGTGGCAGACCCAGCTGCAATATAGATTTTTTAAAATATTTTTGACCCTACCATTTGGGATTTCAAAAGGAAAAATTGTTTTAAATTGCGTTTTATGTTTAACATATATGGTTATTTTGCCGATTTAACTGAACAATAAATACGTTATTTATATAATAAGTCACGTTGGTGTAGGAGGGGGAACATTTTCCAAAAAGAAACATGCTGGAAAAGTGCCCCGTATGGTGTTGGAAGCCTGTCAAATCAGTATATATCAAACTTTACTCAACCTGGACAAAAAGTGATGAAAGATATTTGAGGGAAAAATTACATGAGAAAATAAACGCTTTTTTAGTGAATGCAATGTCAGAATAATAAGTTGAACTCTAGTATGTTTTTTTACGTTTTAATAAAGACCTGAAATTTTATTCTGCGTTGAAAAAAAAATTATAAAAAGCTTTTCTGATTATGTGACATCAGCTACTAAGCTGTAAATTTTGCACATATCGTGCATTATGTTTCCACTTTGGCTACTTCATCCGCTGGCATCTTCTAGCGGCTGATTTAAAATGTAAAGTGAGTTCAAAAACCTGACTTTTAGAAAATGTGCTCCTGTGTCCCCTATTTATAAAATGTAATCTCTGTATAAACAGTTTCAAAAAAATTGAAATTCAAAAGGGAAAAAGCGCAGAAAGCTTTGGAAATTACGTTTTCCGCTGAATCTCACTCAATATCAAATCGTTTTCAAAAATAAGTGTTGCAATTTCATGGTGACAGTGTTTGCTCTAATATAGATACATTTTATGATTTTGAACCTAACACCTAGCATTGAAAAAGTAAAAAATTGAAAAGTTCTAAATTGAAAAGTTTTTTGTGTGTGTGTGTTTGACAGACGTTGTAGTCCTCATCGTCAATAAAGTTATTTATTCTTCAAAGTTAACAAAGAAACCTGTGAGCAACTTTCGTGATATTTTGCTCTATTCAGGGATGTTGAGGACGCGCTATAATTTTTGATGAGTATATAAATTAGAAATTTTATTTAAGAAACGTTTTAAAGTAAAAAATTGTTTCGAAATTTTCTCATTAAAATTGGATGCCTCATTATACAGCATATATTTACATTTCTTCAATTCTGTTAAAAGATAAAAATAATGAATTGGATTAAAATACAATGGAGTAAAAGAACATTGTCGTATAAAGGGTAGTGTCATTTAGTCACAATGACCTTATAATTTTGTTTCATATTATGTTGAAACAGAAACAATACATTTTATTGGCAAAAAAGATTTAAGAATAGTAAAACAGAATGAAATAAAAAGTCAAAATTTTATTTATTTGCAATTACATTGAAAAAAAAAATAAAATTTACAGCACACCAACTACTGTCAGAAGTTATTGCCGTAAGTTTAACAGATATATATATATATAGGGGAGAGTGGGGATACTTGAGCATAGGGAATACTTGAGCCACCCCTATTATTTCTACAGTTGGTAAATTTTTTTTCTAAAACTGGCAATATGGTAACATATTTATAGTTCTGAACATGTAATAAAGAAATCACATACCTTGGTACCATTTTGAAAGTATGGAAATTAATAGTTGTTTTTCCATATCTAAAGTAAATGTTTCGGTGCAAGGTTTTTTTTTTATTTTTTGTTATCAAAGCTTCGTTTAAAGTTGAAACAATATTTATAAATTTAATAAATCAACCATCCCTACTAGGAAATTAGACATGGGTAAAATAAACAAAAAACAAAATTACGTCCTTATATTCACTAATAGATATTTTTTCTAGATAAAAGGAAGCATAATTTTTTTTTCTTAAAAAAATAATGACTTAGAAAAAAAATGTTTAAAAATGTATTTTTTAAAAGGAAATATCGATTTTATGTAGATAAAAGAAAAATGTAGATAAAATACCATGTAGGTAAAAGAAAAAAGATATGTGGTTTTGCAACCATTCTGAATTTGTTCTTCATACATGTTGCCAAAGAGTTGAAACATATTAATTCTAATCTCAATTGGTTTTGAAGGACTTTATTAATCACAATTTATCATTCTGTAAAACATTTGTGCAAAATAAAGCGAAAAAAAACTTTTGTAGGTATTTTTCCGTACTGTCTCAAGTATCCCCATGGAGGGGATACTTGAGCCACGATGTAAAAAAAAAAGTAAAAATTAATTAAACATAGAAAAATAGTTCAAAATTAATTGAAAGTGGTTTTCAGTTGAAGAAAAATTTCATTTTCAATATTTTATTTTGTTCTAAGAAATTATAAAAATTAAAAAAAAAATTAAATTTAAAAAGTGGCTCAAGTATCCCCATCTTCCCCTATATATGTATATATCTATATATATATAGGGGAAGATGGGGATACTTTGTATTTGGGGATTCCATTTTCCCATGTCTTATTATCGAAGTTTGTACAGTTTTTACCTGATGATGCAGCATAATATAAAATTACATGTGCGGTCTGTATTAACCCTCGTTTATCAAATGGAGAAGGTTGAAAAGTTTTCAAAAAATGATCTTATTTTAGATCTGATTAATATACGAATGAAATTAAATGCTTTTAATCACGCCGTAAATAAAATATTAATTTATGACCAATTCCTTGTTCTTAGAAGTAGCATAAATTAGATTTTATTAATAACTAGCTGACCCGCCCGGCGTTGCCCGGGTCCGTATTAACAATATTAAGGGGTCAGTTACCCTTTGAACTAACAAAATACGTGAAAAAATGACCTGTGTAAGAATTGCAGTCACTCTGTATCTAATTGACTTTTAAGTATAAAATTGAAAACACATATTAAGAAGGATACATTTTATTAGATAAAGTAGTTGTAAAAAAGTATACACATATGAAATTATTTGTAAATGATTTTTAAAGATAACACAATTTTTACGAATGAATAATTCTTGTATGCCTTGCAGGCACGATTTTTCAAATTCGAATGGCTAAAACAATCCAAGATTTTTTTTATGAGTAGAGATATAATGTGTTTTCAAAATGACCTACGATGAAAAAAATAAAATTTATAGATCCAGAAAAAAAAATGTATTAAAAAAAATTCGAAATATCGTGATATTTTTTTACAGAAAAGTACTCGTGAATTCTAAACTTCTAATTTGAGGAACATAATAGTAGGTCATTTTGTGCCTGAAATTTTTTAGGTTCAGATTCAGTTCATGCGAATGGAAATTTTTTGTCTTATTCAGATCCGGTTACGATTCTTTGGGATATTTTTTATCAGTTTCCGATTTGGTTCGATTCAAACTTCATGTATTTTTTCAAATAGAATTTTTAGGTTCGGATCTCGTTCCTGTCCACGGAAATTATTTTGTCATACGCGAATCCAGTTATGATTCTTTCGAATATTTTGGTCGAATTTAGATGTGGTTTGGGTCAAATTTCAGTTTTTTTCAAATCGAATTTTTTAGGTTCGAGTTGGGTTTATGTCCATAGAAATTATTTCGTCTTGCTTGGATTGGATTATAGTTCTTTAGAATATTTTTGTCAGGTTTAGATTTGGTTCAATTCAGATTTCGGGTTTTTTCTTCAAATATAACTGTTGATTTCGGGTCTTCTTGCATGTTCACGGAAATAATTCTGTCTTGTTCGAATAAAAATATGCTTCACTGGAATATTTTTGTAAAGTTCAGATTTTGTTAAGTTCGTGATTTTTTCAAAGAAATTTTTTGTCTTCGGATTGTGTTCATGTCCATGGAAATATTTTGTCTTGTTTGGATCCGGTTGCCTTTCTTTGAAATAGTTTTGTCAGATTTAGATTTGGTTCGATTCAAATTTCAGGTATTTTTTTGAATGGGAGTTTTAAGTTCATATCGGGTTCATGTCCACGGAAATTATTCTGTATTACTCTAATCCGGTTATGGTTCTTTCGAATACTTTGGTCAGATTTAGATGGGGTTTGGGTCAAATTACAGGATTTTTCAAACGGAGTTTTTTAGGTTTGAGTCGGGTTTATGACCATGGACAGTATTTTGTCTTACTGGGATCGGGTTATAGTTCTCTGGAATATTTTTATCGGTTTCAGATTTCGTTCGAGTCATATTTCGGGGTTTTTTTTAAGAAAATATTTAGGTTCGGGTCAGGTTTCATGCCCACGAAAATTATTTTTCCTTGTTTGAATCGGGTTATGCTTAACTTGAACATTTTTGCGGGATTCATATTTGGTTCGGGTCAGTTATCAAATCCATAGTTTTTTCCAAACAGAATTTTTAGGTCAGGGTAGGGTTTATACTCACGGAAATTTTATGTATCACGCATCAGAGTGTGGTCTGGTTTTTTTTTTTTTTTTTTTTTTTTTTTTTTTTTTTTTGGTTGGGATCGGGTTATGTTTAAATTAGTCTAAACATTAAGGTTATAATCAGTTTTTCTACTATTCTTTTTATGGCTATTTCTGATAGATAATTTACTTTGCTATTTGATAATTTATTATGGTGAATGAATCGTTAACGGATACAAACAATTATACGCCAAACAGCTATTTTATTTTTGTTTTAAAAACAAATTAAAGCCATATTATAATTTTAAATTGAATAGAACACATTTGAATTTAATCAATGATTAAAAAAAATAAACTCATAGAAAAGTGTTGGGTAATGTTTTTTTACTGCGACACAGCTAATGATGCATACATTCTACTGTTCGAAATACCAAAAATATGTGTACAACCATATAGTAAAAAGAAATTAATAGAGTGGCAATAAAATGTCTTGGGGTGACGCAAAAAATGTAACTCTAAAATCCGCTACATTAAGTCCAAATAAGCACCAACAAAACCCTAGTGCTTTGAAACTCCGATCAATTCAAACTAGATTAAACCAGCATTTCTTTGTTTTTGTTTTTTACCTTTTAAACTGTTATTGAATAGATGACTAAAATTTCGTTTAAAAAATAACGTTTTGTGCCATTATTGCCTGTAATACACGATCAGAATGCATGAAAGATACAATTATATCAATCATAGGCAAGAATTATTTGATTATTTTCACCATATGACTTTGAAATATCAATATAGAAGCATCATTTAAGACTTTGCTTGAAAAATCATCATTCTTTCGTTAATGTCTTAAAATCGTCTGCACTCTGAAATCTACATTTTAGATTAATATTATTATTTAAGTGTTCATGCATGCTTTCAAAAGAATCTTTTCATCACTATATTTTATATATTGACATGGAATTATTAATATGTTGTTAAATCATAAACATTTTTCATCTACACTGTAAAAAAAAATCTGGAAGACTAGTTTTTGTAAAGCTGCAAAAATCTGCATGTTTACTAAAATTTTATTTGTAACCAGGTATAATATTTACCACCCGCATAGTACAAATACATGAAATGTCGTAGTTTCACCTGTAAGCCAATCAGAAAGAGCTTCAGTAGTGACGTAATCGCTATTTACGAAGCCACAGAGGCGTGAAATGCATCCATCTTGAATTCGGTATGGATAAACATTTCTAGTTACTGAGTAAGTAAAGTTTTATTCTGTATGAGTTACATTTTATTACACTTCCTTTTTGCTTGATTCATAATAAGTAAAAATCAAAACTCAGAAAAGACTATTTGATTTTTTGTTATTGGCAAGCTAATCTGCAATTATGTTCTGTTTATTACATATTTATTTTTCGGTGAAATAACTATTCTTTACATATGTGTTTAATACATGTGAAATTTCTAATGTTTTATGTAATAAATCAAATTTATCTGCTCTTTTTCTAAAATTTCACTTTCCTTTATTGCCCTCTTCTCCACAATGCAAAAATTTAAAGTGTTTAAAACTTGCTTTTAAAAAATATTACTCAACTGTGTCTTCATAGTAAATAAATTTCATTAATCATTCTTACATCACATTCATTTCATTAAAACTTCATATGTTTCTCTTTTGAAATTTTGCTTCCGAATTTTCTTCAAAAAGTTTTCAAAACTGCTTAATTTAAAATAACATAAAAAGTATAATCTGTGCTCTATGTGTTAATTTATTGTCGTAATGAAATATCAATTAAGTCTTTCCTGTTCTTCCCCCCACCCCTTTTTTGACTAAAAGAACGCATAGAATTACACACAGAAAGTATAAAACTCTTTTAAACTCCAGTGGTAAGAGAGGAAAAAGCGTAAATCGGAATTATTTAGAGGAAAGCTGGAAATTATTTAAATTCATTTAGTTTAGATCAAGGATGAATGAATAAGTTCCCCCCCCCCCTCTTGCTAGATTGCGTTAAGAAATATGCGCAAATTTATAATTGGAAAATAATTTTTTTTTTAATTACCATAAAAATATCTATTTAAAAAAACCTAATGAAAAACACTGTCAATGCAAATGTTGTAGAACTTAAAATTATAAATAAAATGATAACCGATATTTAACATTTTTGTTTAATTTTCAACAATTTTACTTCAAAGTATTGGCTAAATCGGTAAACAAGAACTTGAAACGCGAAAAGACAAGGTTATCAGTTTACCGTGCTTGTTATTATGTACATGCAACTTTTTTTAGTTATTGATGCATTACTTAGAATGGATATTTTTGAGAAATATGGCTTAATCTCTTCATTGCGGATTATAGCCCAGTGGTGGGTTATACAAAAAAGGCCAAAAGTCTGGTTTAATTCCAAGAAATCTGGAAATTGTTTTAATCCTATCGACATAGATTAGAAATTAATGTATCAAGTTTCCTCCTTTTGTAAGTGAGCTTTAGCCACTACAAACAAATTAACTTTAAAAAGTGGATATTTTCATAATTTTTAGAATATTTCAAAAATGTCTCGTAAATGATGGGAAATGTTGCTTATTACTTCCGATATTGTATTTAAAATATGTATAGCATTTAATATGATGCATATAGAGTGAACAACAATGCGTATGTATTAAAATTAAGGATATTGAAAATAAAGGGCAAGGATAGGGGGGAGCGGGGTAGAGGAACAAATGGGTGTGCATAAGACATTTCTCTAGAGGAATTCAAGGTCAAATAACAGCGCGATTATAAATTTCGATATTTGCGTAAAAGACAAAGATGGTAATAATAAAATGATTTTTGACAAGTGTACATGAATCTGCAGTTAAATTCATAAAAGTTTCAAATCTTACAAACATTGAAAAAAAAGTATTATAGTCTTTACGTAAAAAATCTTTCACTTTAAACTATGGTTTAAGGTTGGCGGTGTTTGCTGCGAAATGAAATGGAAAACAGCTATCATTTAAGCAACACTTTGCCCGAAAACTACTAAATTATAATTCTCAAAATAGACAAAATAAATTCCTAACGTAATTACCATAACATCGTGAAGGCCTCAAGAATTAAAAATGTATCTGTACACGTATGTAACAAATGTAGAGAGGATGAATGGGTAACTTGGTGTCTCCTTTGGAATAGCGGTTAAGGCAAAATTTTGAAATAGAATTGCGACAAAATTATGAACATGGGTATTCATTTTATTGCAAATTTTAAACTCTAAGACATTTGAATTGTCAATTATTTTTACAGTATTACTTGTTTTGTGATATTAAGATAATTTAAAAAAATGTATTTTCTAACGTAAATTTAGAACATGGGGGGGGGAATTCTAGGTCTAAACTGGAGGGATTAAAATAATTTCCAGTTTCCCCTAATTAATTTTTAGTTAAACCTCCTGACCACTGTGGTTAAACTTTGAAAGAGAATTGTGGCATTAATGTTCAGCAAAATTATTAAATGTAGATGGTCATTTTACTCAGAATTTTAAATTTTACAACATCCGTATTGACAATGTTATTTAAAGTTAATTCTTTTGAGATATTTTTATGATATTAAAAAAAATTACTGTGCATCTATATCTTTTTTCTAATTCTCACCTCGTAGGGGAGAAAAATTAAATACATTCATTTTAGATCTAAGCTGATGGGATTAAACCAATTTCCTACTTTACCCTAATAACGAGCTCTGCAAACTAATCACTGGGATATTAGTATTTTACTTATTTCTAATTTTTAACTTATGTAAATAAGTCATCTAATACTCTCCCTTTCTTAAAAAAAAAAAAAAAAAAAAAAAAAAAAAAAAAAAAAAAAAAATCCTGATCTGTTACTTTATTGTACCAATAAGTAATAGATCAGATCCTTTACCCCTCCTCTCACCGAAAATGACGTTATCTCTTCCCTTCTCTCCTTAAAAGCATACAAAGTTTAGTTTTTTACAGCGATTAATTTTCATTTTTTGCACAATTTGTAAGTCTTCAGTAAGTTAAATTGTCAACCGTTTGGAAATTCTTTCCTCCCCTCCTTCAATAATAAAAAAAAGAAAATATGGTTATCTTTGTCGCCATGCTTACTTTTTAAAAATATAAATCTTTAAATGTCTATTTTCTTCCTGCTGTATTTGTTACTTTATTATGACAGTAATTAACCATCTGAAATCTTCCCTAAGTCTCTCAACCTAATATTTTATTACTTAGTAAGGGAGAGTGGGAGTAAAGGAGAGTGAAGTGGAATGGGACAGGAGATTTTTCTGTTTGTTTCATTTATAAATATTTCACCAGTCACGTATTAGATTAAGGAAAAGCATCCCCAATGTTTAGTTGAATAAAGTAGCTAATTTGCACAACTTGCAATTGTAAAAAGAAAAAGATTATTTCAAGAACCAAAAGTAAATTTGCTTTATAATTTTTTATGTTTCTGTATATTAATGACTTGTTTATGTATATATGTAATTGTTTCCTTTTTTATAGAGCATTATACTATATATCATCCATAATTTAAACTATGTCTAAAAGCAGCATTTCTGTCTATACAAGAAATTTAACGTAGAGTATAGGGAGGAATGGGACATGCCAGCAAATGAAGAATTAGGACAAATCCAATTTCTTTACTTTTTTTTTCTCTTAGTTACAATTTCATTATAATTATAAAATCGTTTTGAAAATTATGTTTCTATAATGTTCAAAAACATTAAAAATGTTTCATTTTGTATTTTATAAATCGAAATTTTGGTTTTTGTGTCAAATTTGATATTCTCATCTTTGAAAGTTGTCTCATTCCTCCCCACTCTCCCTTATTTTTTTTTTTTTTTTAAATATTCAGGTAATTTCAGAGCTTTAAGCGAGTAATTCAGTTGCATGTCTGTTAATTTAATTATTTATAGAGGAAGTTTTATTTTTATGTAAAATTAGAAAAAAAAGAACTCTTTATGTTTTAAGAGCAAACAAATTAATCTTTGGGGCTAAACAAATATAACGTTATTATTATTATTATTATTATTATTATTATTATTATTGGAGGGCGGTTGTTATTTGACATCGATGTCATTTCTGATCATCAATTTTTTCTCTTTTTATTTGTAACATGGTCTTTTGTACAAAATAGCATGTTATCTTTTTAGCCTGTTATTTATTTTTATGAAAATACAAAGTTATTAAAATAACTGAATTGTTATAAAATTATTTAATTCTAAAATATAGTATACCCGAACGTTTAAGATTCCTATTTTTCTTCATATGTGTATGCATATCGCAGTTCGAGAATCCGTATAAAAAATATACTTGAAATGAAGCTGTGTTTACTAATAAAGAAAAAGAATGTTGTCCTTCTTTTGCTGGTATGAATTTCAATTTGCACCTCACCCCTCTCTGTTCGGTGCAAGTACGACAGTTCTTTATTATTGTTGCGAAGTGATCTGCGTTTACCAGTGTATTTGAAAGAGTTAAAATTCATATTTTAATAATCAACTGCACTATCAATTTTAGCATTTCAGCTTTTAAAGCATATATTTTGTTTATCGGAACTTTAAAATAGCATCTTGTAGTTACTTAGGGAGTAAAAAGATTTTGGAGAAATATTTTTTTTTTTATTTTATTTTATTTTTTTATTTATTTTTTTTTCCAAACGGCTTACTGTAGGGGCTTGTAGATATCAGAAATTTAATATCAGAATATATAAACATGTTAAAATTGGTACTGATGATATATTGCGATAACTATCTTAAACTGTATGGGAATAGAAAAATTGCCAATTTTAAAAGATAAATGCATAGCAGATATTTATGCACAAATAGATGCAAAAAGCAGCTAATCATTTTTTATACTATTTGCTCCTTAAGCATCTTTTAAATCTGTGTGTATTCTTACTTAAAAGAAGTATTTTTAAGCAAGCACTAAAAATAAATCTAAAACCATAGATTATAAAACACTTTCCAACGCATTCAGAATTGTATCTAAAATTTCCACCGCTTAAAAAGGTTAAGTATGATGGCTAACTAAGCATTTTATAAAACACATAACGCATTTGAAAACTTAATTTAAAAAATTGCTATCAGTTATCGGAAAAATATCAAAATTATTTTGTAGAACACTGTATATGATCTATAGCTTTGTATGTACACTACATGGCCAAAGATGACCGGTCACTTGCGATTTTAGACATTTTGATAAATATCTAGAAAAATACATGAGGAATTATCTTGAAACTCTAAATGTGTAAATATAATAGTAATTCATACATTTCCATGAAGTTTTTTTCCCCCAAAACTCCAAAGGGGGCCGTCAACAAATTAAAAAAATAATGTTTTAGATAACCCTGCCAAAACTAATTTATCAAAAGCGTTCGAACTGTATATTATGATTAAGTGGGTTATTCTAATAAACTGTGCTTATTTTTATGTGGATAGCATGTATACTCTTAGAAAAATTAAGGTTTTTATAAAAACAGTCCTAAATTTTTCCAAGTTTTGACGGATTCTGTCAGCTAATTTTCAAATAGTTGTAACATTCGATACTAAGATGAATATTAGTTTTTCTATAATAATATTCATTATAAATTTTATTTAATTTATGTTGACATTTATCTTTTCTTTTTAGATGCATGAAGAAACTGAAGTACATCTTAAAAACAATGTGAGCCTGCTTGACGGCGAAATTTGAGGAAAAAGCTCTATCAATCAGAAAAATCTCGTGAACATCATTCTTGCGCTTTAATATATTCTGAAGCACTGAAGTTTTCCAGTAGTTTTATTGTAATGACATTTTGACAATCGTTGTCTAATAGTGTTTTAGCATACCTATACATATGAGTTTGATTATTGTTATTTAGACAAAGCATGACTTCAAAAATATAAAGTATGAAATCCATAGGCATTTGTATAAATACTAATTATGTAATACTTGCAAAACGTGAGTTGTATAAAAAATATGCTTTTTTATTGCAATGAATTTAATAAATAGTTATTTAATAAATTTACTCATATATTTTATTGTATTTTGTTATTTATTCATATTGCATTTATTGGTTGTACAGATATGGATATTATATTTATATCAAACGACAGTTTATATTATTTTCCAAAGCAATATACATTTCTTTTTGTTTCCATTTTAGTTTACATAAGCTTTCTACTTTTATAAAATTGCTTAGTTATACTGATAATACAATATTGATAAACATTAAAAAGTTCGAAACCTGCCCACAATTACTGTTGATGTATCAAAGGTGTATTTTTTCCATATATATGTTAAGGTGTATATCAAGTTTCATATATGTAACTATTTGAGTTAAAGATTCTAATTCCAAAGGAATGTTAACCAGATAAGAATTCTGCTAAATTCATACATATTTGATCCATTCTTCGGGAACTTTAAGTTAGGTTAGTTTTAAATTCCTGGTCTTGCCAATAATTTTTTCCTCTTTAATATTTATATTTGAAACAAAACTCTCAAGCAAATAAAGTATTAAAGACACATGTAAAATATGTAATGTATTAAGTGTAGGGGGTGCAATAAATATATGAAGAATAAGTCGTGGAAAAAGATCACCCCCCCCCCTCACAAAAAAGGGGGAGAAGAAAGATTCTAATAATTAGTTATAACTTCACTGCATATTCACCTGAAATAAGAATATATAAGATGTAAAAAAATCTTAAATGCGACATTCAGGTAAATACATTAATTTTTTTGCAGATTTCCTATCTGTTTTTGTGCCATTGAATCGGTTATTATGTAGTGTTCAAATATATGTACCAGGAGTTAATGAAGTTCTTACGACCATAGAACCGAACAAAACTTCTTTAAAAAATATATATGACTAAATATATATTTTTTATTTCTAGTTTAGTTTAGTAGCATATTTACATAAAATGAACAGATAATATTTTCTCACAATATAAAAGTTTTTAAATCATGCATTGGATCAGATGAGACACAGTGCTTAATTATGTATGTATGTATGTATGTATGTATATATATATATATATATATATATATAGAGAGAGAGAGAGAGAGAGAGAGAGAGATAATATAGTCCTTACAATTTGTAATTTTTTTTTGTCACAATTATACCACTAACATATTTTAGGCATATTTTAAAACTCAATGATGTACCTTACTTTGTTTTTATTGGCTTTTTTTAATTTAACTAAAAACCGTAAGATCTGCTTCAGCTTATCTGCTCATTTAGTGCCGTTGTTATAATGCCCATTTAATATAAAATATGATTTTGCACCTATTGAAATGTCTAAAGTAAAACTTTAGTGCATAACATACAAATATTTGTGTCAATTGCTGCGGTAATATTGAAACATATGTCAGGCCATATTGTTTATTTTGTTTCGAAGTATTTTGATACATGAGGAAAACTTCACTCTGAATATCTAAAACTCTAAAAAATCAACTTCATATTGAAAGAATTCGTAACAACTCCAATTAATAGAAGTATTAGTATACAATATATTTATATACACGTAAAATCTTTTCGGAATATTGCTGGTAAACCACTGGTAATACAACTGGAAAAATATTTTACAGTTACAAATATATTTTGGAAGTGCAAATAAAATGTGTTAAATACAATACTAAAAAATCATTAGCATTTTTAATGTATTAATTCTTGTAATGTTGCAAAGAACTTTCTGGCGAGAATACAAAAACTGGCTCAACAACATATAAAACAAAAAAAGGTAATTTTTCTGACGGTACCTTAATAAATTTCCATTTTTTTTATAAGTACATTAAAAGTTTAGTTTGCAATTTGAAAAATTCTAAGTAAATGTGCCATGAAGTCCCTTGCAAATGTACAAGAAAATTCTCAATAAATTTACTACAAAATCATTTGTAAGAATACTAAAAATCAATAGAAAACTCGCAAAATATTGTTTAGAAAACTCCCTAAAAAATCATTTGTACGTTTACTAAATAATTCTTAGGAAATTTACCAAAATATATTTAGTAATCGCCCTAAAATATCGCTAGTAAGCTTACTAAACAATATTTAGTACTTTTATAAAAACTAATATGAGAAACTCCCTTAAAAATCATTAGTAAATTAGCTCAAAATTCTTTAGTAAACTCCCTGAACAATCATTAGTAAGATTACTAAGTAATATTTAGTAAATTTACAGGCGATTCTTTGGGAAACTCGCTAAAAGAAGGTTAGTATTTTTCCTAAACAATATTTAGTAACAGTTACTAAAGCAACTTTTGTAATATTACACGATTTTCTTGTGTTGCGGTTACATAAAAAATTCTAGGCATCCCAGTTTCCTAGAAAATTCTTAGTAACCTCACAGAATTTTTTTTTTACAGTGTACGTTATAAAGTATTAAAAATTTCTGAAAAAAAAAAAGAGAAAACTTTTAGTAATACAATTTTTTACTTCAAATCATATGTTTTCAATATTTTATTTAATTTTGTTTTGACATTTAATTATTTTTAATTTTCCAATTTCAATTATTTTAAAAGCAAACATTTATTTTAATAAATAATATAATAGAAAAGAAAAAACATTAAAAAAAAATACTATTTCTTCGTAAAATATGCTTCAGCTGTAATTCATTCCTTCCAATCCGTCTTATTAATACAAAATTCCTTCCTCGTGCATTATTTTGAGACATTAAAATTTCAGCGCGATAAATGGTTTCATATTGCAAACCTTTTTTTTTTTTCGGTTTACTTCGCCACCACCTATCCTTTTTCCTCCATGGCGTACAGCAGCTGTGAAAAAAAAAAAAAAAAAAAAAAAAATCCTCATTTAAACTGACAATATGCCAGTCTGAATTTTAAAGGTCAGTCCCAGTTTTTTAAATTATTTCTGCGAAAATTTTATGCAACCAACCAACCATAAGAGAATAAAAGGGGAAAAAAGGTAAAAAAAAGCGATTTTTTATGAGAGCGAGGTTTGGAATTTAATTAATTACTCACTTAATAAATTGAATTTTGAAATTCTGAGAGTCAGGTGCATCAGGAGAGATATTGGGCTACTCTCAGAAAAATTTTGAGCTTCGTACGTACCGTAGTTTTCGCTAACTATCGCAGACACACACACACACACAGACAGAGCGATTTGTTATTTTATTAATATAGATTAAATTAATTATTATAAACGCAATATCATGTAATATGGTCTATGTCGAAATTAGACATTGTATGGGGTTAAGTTAAATGTATACACATAGGAAACAGAACAAAAATATTAAGCAATTAAATTAAGCAAAACCCTCTGAGATATGAAAAAAAGTAAAATACAACAATTTAAAAAATATATTGTACTCAATCTTTCAAATAATGTAAGAAACATTCGCAAGGTAATCCAGAAATTATTTTACCTGTATTAGAGAAGGGAAATACCGAAAATACAAGATATTAATTAACACTAAAGATTTTAAGATACAGTAAAAGCAGTAAAGTTATTTATGGATTTAAAATTAACCATGAATAATTTATTACCAATAAAAACTAAAAAGTAATTATATCCAAATATAATTCTTAATTTCTGTTCTTGAAAATAAAAACCAACAACAACCAAATATGTTTCGAAAAACAAAAATGTAAATATTGAGATGAAAAATATATATTTTTGTCGAATATATAAAAATTATTACTAAAAATATCTATATACGTTGTGATGATATTCGATGAATTAAAAAAAAAAAAAAAAAAAAAAAAAAAAAAAAAAACATTACAATTTCAATTCTAAAAATATTTTCATACATTAAATAAATTTGAAATGACTTTCCAATCTTTATAAAGCAATTTCTCTTCTTAAAATGTTTTATTCTGTTACACGACTATTTCAAAAAAAATATACAAATAATATCCATTCAGATAATGAAGGAAAATTTTTTGCTTGTACTCTCATTAGTTATATTTTTTGTCACTACTTCCACTGTTTTTACAAGATATAATAATAAATCTAAAGGTAGTACATTTTTTTTGGCTTCATCATCAAACTTCATTCATTACATTTTTTTGTCTATTCTATGTTTCATTTATGTCCTTGATTTATCGAAGTTTTTAATAAGTACTGCTTTAAATTTTTGTTCCAAGTATTTGTTTATTTATTTGTTTATTTTGAAAATGAATTGCATTTATTTAAAATTCAGTTCCACTCCGCATACGTCTTCTGTCTAAAGGTTTATAGCATAAAAATATATAATGTATGTGGAATGAAAGGCGTGTGAAAAAATACTCTTAGGGATTTCTAAATCATAGAACTTTCGTTTCGTCATTTAAAATGTTAAGTGTTAGGTTTTACTTTATTTATTACGTGAGGTATAACGAAAGATATATTTACAAACTTTTGCTTTTAGATTTAAGATATAATAGTACTTACACTTAAAATATAAGTTAACTTGCACTATTATTATTGAAGTTATGATAAATTTCGATGTGTCCAAACTTTTTTTGTGGCCTTGTTTAATACCTTACGTCATAAGTACTTAAATACTTACTTCTAATTTGAGCAAAATAAGAGTAATTAGTAACAATCAAGGATTATATATAGAAGAAGAATCGTTGCAACGAATCTAAATAAAGAGATTCATTATAACGATATTTTATCAACAAAAATTTCTTTAAAATATCTTTTGCATATTTGCATTAAAAGACATTAAATTACAAATGATATCTTAAATTTGTAAAATAAATAAATAAACAGGCATGACGGACAGCGTGCTTTTGTCAATCATGATTTGCCAGTAGCATGTACGGTCATCCATCTTCCAATCACGATTGATCATTCGCATTAATAAATTTGCATTGTAAATTCTGTATTATTTAATCCAAGCATTTTTCTGGTTTAATTAGACAAAAATTTCTTTTTTGAAAAAGTGGTGATAAAAGATTAAAAATTCTGTAAAAGACATGAAAAAATAAAACATTTGATAATTTTTTCCCAAAATTATTGATAAGTTAAGTGGTTAAAGAGAATATTTTTACAATGAAATGAGGTGATATAAGTTTTTTTCAGAATCCAAATTATATTCCTTAAACTTAAAAAAAAAACGGCTATTCGCTGTGATGTGGATTACTTGCACATGCTTGTAACATTAAAAAAAATTTCGTATATCAATTTAGGTACTTTTTAACACTTCCTAACAAAGTTTAAAAGTGTATATGCATTTGGTATGTCTGTCTATATGTCTGCCAAATCGCAATCTAACTCCCGAAAACTATATTAGGATTTTCATGAAATTGGTAAGCTTTATTTATGTTCTTCTAGGCATGTTTAATATTGTAAATGAAGTTTGTGGGATTAATAGATAATTTTAAAGGGTAATTCTAAACTATTCCATTTCCATTACGGTTTATGAGTAAACTTATTTGCAGGGTATTTTAATGACATTATGCTATTGAATATGCACGGAAAATGATGTACATCACTAAATGTGACTTTCCATATTGTTGAATTACAATATTTCAAGTTAATAAACAGTGTAGTTTTGTTACATCTTTCTGAATGCGTTTCAAAGTGTTTCATCATTTATGTTTGACGCTTGATTTTTCTTCCTTGTTCTTTATTATGTACGATTTGGATGGCGAGGTCATAGATATAATACACGAAATCCAGAAAACAGTGATAAAAAATATACAGTGGACTCTCTCTATTCTGAACATTCATGGGACCGGCCAAAATGTTCAGATTATGGAGGTGTTCATTATAGTGGGAGACTGGAAATACATTACTACTACAACTATGTAGGAGGAACGAGCTAGTTGTTGATCAAATAAGGTCAGTGATACAAGGTTTTTATTATATTTCCTTTCTTCAAAGTTTTAGAAGTAAACTAACATGATTACTGCATCCCTAATGAATGTCCTATAACGGTCAAAAATGAAATATGCTAAAATTAAATAGCAACAAAATTATAAGCAAACAGTTTCTGATCCCAATAGAGTCCCAGTAGTTGATCAATCGAAGAAATCTATCAAATTCCAAAATTATTTTTAAAATATCATGCTTAAGCTGCGGTTAAAAATAATTCATATAAAACTGTTATTCGAAATAAGCAAGATGGAAATGAATTATTTTAACTAACTATAAGTGCCCCCAACTAATCAAAAACTAAATGTTTACACTTTACTTTCTAATAACAAATATCATAAAATGGCTTCTTTTACAACAGGCAGCTGACAACAATGTTGCAACAAGTGCTCCAAAATTTTAACTGAAGGTTTTATTTAAAATATTTAAACAAATAAAATGCAACTTCAAGTACATGCTTAAAATTTAACAGTTCTTTTGTCTGTTTATTTTTTAATAGAATTCGTTGAACCTTTTTATTTTTCTGTAACAGTTTTCCCGAATTTACATGATGTGGAGAATTCGGATTACGATTGCAAACGCATGTTCAATTTACAGAGAGGTGGAGTAAAAATGGGGACCAAAATTAGCGTTCATAATTGTGGGGTGTTCAGATTAGAGAGTGTTCAGAGTACAGGGAGTTCATGTTTTGTTAATCCTATTGAGTTTCGCCGGGACCATCAGAATATGTTCATAATAGCAGGATGTTCACATTAGAGAGTATTCACATAGAGAGAGTCCACTGCATTATAAAAAAAATTCATATTACTTGAGACATGAATTTTAGAAAGTTAAAAAACTATTATGGATACTTAACAATGGGAATTCTAGCATATTTATGGCAGAATTTAATTAATTACTCGCACTGAAATACTTGCTTTAATTTTAACTGCATTTATTAAAATGTTCTATCCCCAAAAACAAGAAATTTCGGCTAAATTTCGGCCTATCAAAAAATTTGTCAATCAATGGATGAATATCAAATCAAGAGATTAACGCGGTATTGTCTGCACAACAATTGTAGATTACTCTTGCCTTTTAAAATTTCTGTAAAAACACAAAAAACGAGACTTTCTGTAAATTTACACTAGTTCTCGGTTAAACATATTTGACTGAGTTTCTCTATCATCATTTCATCGATATTTCTCGTATCTTGTATGTAATTCCTTGTAGGGATTTCCATGTCTTTTTTTTTTAATTCTTTTATCCATGTTAACCCTCTAAGCGTCTGAAACGTAATATTCCGTATAATGAGCTCCAGTTTTCACTGTAATATAAGCAATATTTAAAATACTGTAATTCTGTAAATTTGATGGATTTTCAATGCATTGAAGAATTATTCGTACTCTGGAGGATTACATTCATTCTTATAATAAAGCTTTTTTAATAATGTTGAAGGAATCATATTTTCTTAACATTTAAAACGAAATGTTGAGAAAACAACAGTACAATTTTACCCTTTAGCAAGACTCTTGGAGGGAAAATCTACTTCAAAATACAGACTTTAAAACAAATTTTGAAATTTTTTAGATGTATTAAGAAAGGAAATATAATTTAAAAATTGTTTTGGTTTAACTTAGCATAATTCAGAAACGGAAAAATTATCTCCTCGGAGTGAGGGGGCACTTCTATCGACAACCACATAATTATGATAACAAATTTTTTTTTTCTCAAAAACAACTGCTTCTATAGTTCAGTCAGTAAGGAGTTCTTCCATTGTGAAATGGTCTGGGGTTCAAATCCCAGGAAGACTAAGTACAAATTATGTAAAAATTAAAATAAATGATAGATTAATTAAAATTTACTTGAAAAATAAAAAATCTTTAAGATCATTAAATAAATAGTGATTACATAACTTCTAAAACTAAATTAAATAATTGGGAATAAATATAAATTTACAGAATCTTGTTTTTTCTAATGATGTCATTTACAGAGTCTGTTGTAAGTTTACCGGCAAATTTTAAGGCTTTTTATTTTTGCCCCATAAAATAATTTAGAATTGGTATTTTTACAGTGTGTTCCGACAGATTATTTGCGATTAGCCGAAAATGGAAAACATATTCGATTACATAACTTCTGAATAACAACTCATACAAATTTCACGTGTTTCCAAAAAATAATAATAATAAATAGAATATGTCCCGAAGTACATACTTTTCATTTGAACAGCTTTATGCAATAAATACATAATTTTGAAATTATTAATATATTTTTCTTCTTTTATTTAATCGGTTATTAAAATTATTTAATATAATAGTATCTATATCCATTATAAAGTAGCCAAAGTTTTATTAACGCAAGTTTTTAAAACATAAATTACAAAAATGTATATTTTTGATTAATTTTTTTTTACGTTTTTTCTAGTCTTCTTTTACTAGACTTAGTTGAATTCACAGTAAAAGTATTTTTTATCCAGAAAAGTGCAACCACACACTTTACTTTTTAGAAACAGATATATATATATATATATATATAACAACTCTCAAGATACCTTTTAACATGTTTCATTGCACTTCATAAGTTTTCACAAGGATCTTTTGAGTTTTTTACGGCTTTTGCATTATCTTTATAAGTTCGCATAATGAAATTTATGTTTCCAACTAGTGTTCTCACACCTCAAATATTTATGTATACATTGGTGATACTTCTTTTTTACGAGTGTTTCTTTTACTTAGAAAATTTTCAGAAGTTTCTAAAGAAAGATAGTTTAGGTAATTTTGAACATTATGTATCCTCTCTAAAAAACATTAATTGCATATTCGTTTCAAATTATACAAAATAATGTATGGAACGTTAGTTTTTATATAAGTTTTAGTTTATTCTCATAGGGTTACTCTAATAATTTCGCATAAAATTATCTATTACTGTATTTAATTTGATGAGGTATTTAAAGTTTAAGAAATTGAATCCAATCATTTTTCCTTCTTGCAAAACAACATTTACACTACAATCATCTATATTTAAAATACATTTAGTAAATATCAATTAATTCACTGACTGATTATTCAAACGTAAACAGTTCCTTGGGATGTTATTTCGCAATTTTCTAACTGTAATTATTGCTTTGTGAAATTGTTTTTCGTTGAGAAACATCTGCGTTACTTATAGGAATATATTCTATTCATATGCAAGACATCTACAATCCTTAAGAAACTTACCATTCTGTTAAACACTTGTTATGAAAATTAACAGAGTAATGTTATAAAATTTATAATCGACAACATTGATAAAAATATTTAATTTACGAAACTTTCGATTGTTTTTCGAAAAAAATTGAACGTTAATTTATTATTTTATTTTAAGTTCAAATATTTGTCTCTCCATAAACATCTTATTTTATATTCAGCAATAATATGCATCAAAATTATAGCTCAAAAAATAAACGGAAATGGATTTTATTAAACCGGAAGTGACTGTTTAAAGTGCTACAGGAAAGTAAGCAATGTATTTTAATACACAAATATAAAATGTATTTTATGTACTTATACATACATATCTATAATCTATCTACAAATAGAATTTAAACTTATAAGCTTTATACACATTTTTCGTGCTATACTTATATCTTAATTTTGACTCTCTTAAATTTCGCATTTTTTGTTTTTTGTATACGTTTACGAGAAACATCATTCCTTACAATGTGCTTAAGACATTGAAAGAGAATTTTGTAATAAGGTTCTGTTCATCTATTGATAACCTTATATATATACACACACACATATATATATAACTGACGATTTGGAAAAAGATCAATGAAAATATGCGTAGATAACCAATGGACCAATAAAACTCTGTGTAGATACCGTATAGGGCAGGACAGGTTTTGTCGCTAAATATCTGAGATATCGCCAAATTTGGCGACCAAAATTTATTCGCAAAAATTTGCTCAAACTTGGCGATATTTCTAATATTTCGCCAAGTTTCCATAGACATTCGATGAAAACCAGTAGAATTCCTTGCTTTCAGCATCAAAGACATATTATTGCAACAACAGCTAATATTAGTTTACGAATCGAGCTTAATTGGATTATTTACATTACTTTTGTAATGTAACAAATACAAACTATTTACAAAATTTATAACAATATATTTATTTGACATAAATTAAATTAAATTTCTGAGATATAAAAACTCATATATAAAAATTTTTAGAATGTTGCATGAATGAACTAGAATTGAATGGACACGAATATGTTTTAAATTTTATAACTTATAAATTTGATGACAAACAATGATATAACAAATTTCCAACTTTGGTCGCTGATTTCATAATTAATTAAAAGATAATTGTATTCTGTGTGTGGATCTTATATATTTTTTAATAACATGAAGATTGCCGTGAGACCACTATTATCAATCTAACCTCACAATATGCAAATCCGACAACATTTCCAATTTTATTTTCTCATGGTGATCTAAGATGAACATACAATATGTTGTCAAAAAAGGTAAAAATATAACACCTTTACAGTATTTTTGGCATCATTGAGCTCTGTTGAGAAATTATTTTAATCCTTGAGTTATTAAATTCATTTTCATTAGCTTATTCTAAAAACTTAAATAAAAAAATGAAAGATGAAAACAGATACTGTATCTATTAACAGTGGCTTATTTGGCCTTAAAAATCTCCAATCAAAGGAAAATGAATGGAAATCAGTTACAGGGAGATCAGCACTTTTCTTTGAAACTATAATTCAGTCTTTTTAAAGTCGATGACATTAGCGTGCTTTTAGAATCTGTTGCGACTGAACGAGGGAGGGCGAGAGTAACTCACAGTGACCAGAGCCCTCTAGTGTTATAAAGTAAAATAAAGTATGTAACTTTATATAGGTAAATTTATGAACTATTTTTATTGAATGATGCATCTTAAAAAATCATGTTTTGTACACAAAATTTGGTATGAGTTAGTAACATTAAGAGGTATTGTTAATAATATGCTTTGTAACACAGGTGCATGGTTTGCTAATATAGTATTGAAAAAAAAATGTATTGGATAATTTTCGTTATACAAGATTTGTCAAAAACACAAGTTTTTACTAAATTTGGATAAAATATTTCCTAAATTTGAGATGCTATTGAAATTCCATTAACAATGTATGTATAAATTATTTTTTTATACCTTGTTTTATCTGAAAACATATGTTTGAAAAACAAAAACAAAATTCGTATTCTTTGAAAAAAAAAGGGCTTCAAAGATATGTACATATTTTAAAAAAAGAGAGTAAGAAAAGTTAGTAATAAAATAATTACCATAAACAAATAGCATACGTCTATAATTTTTTTAAAATATTGTTACAATAAAAAATTAATATAAAGATTCGGTGATACATTATTAATGTTATGTTAAAAGTATTCAATAGAAACATTTTCATCTTATAAATAGCATTTCACTAAAAACTTAAGAATGAAACATTATGTTCAGTTTTTTTTTTTTTTTTTTACTTTACGAAAATTGCTTGCACAAAGCAGCAAAATCCAAAGATTTAGGTTAAAATTGGATCAGATTAAATAGAAATCAATTGATGCACACGTAGACAGATGTATACTGTATAATACGGGATTTTGTGTCTTATCTATGAAATATTTCGATTAAAATATTGCATTAAGTTTAAAAAATCCTTTCAAATATTTGAAACTTACGAAATAAAATAGGAGCAATCAATTTTATATATTTTAGAGACTCTCACAAAATTATAAGAAAAATTAGGTTATCAATCTTACCGAAATTTAAAAAGAAAGTTTTTTCATGAACGGTGGCAATACCGGATTTGTATCTTTCGTCAAGGATTTTGGCAGTAGTACAGAACATAAAGAATTCTTTTGTCAGAATGACTTAATAAATAATCTCGAAAAAATATTATTTATAGATATCCTGTTTCATTTTATAAGATACATTAAATTATGTTTAAACTGTTTCTATAATAACAACTTTAAACTGAAGTACAAAAACTCGGTGAAACTGTAAAAAAAAAAGCAATTCCAAATACTTAAAAGAACGTATTTGTAAAAATAGAAGAATTATAACGTTGTTGATATTCATGGTATACTAGTGCATAAAATTATGCAATTTATGAGTAAATAAAAAACGATAAAATAATTTGTTTCTGCGTTCACATTTACATATATATCACCACATGTTTACTTTTTAAGTCATATTGAATCTAAGAACGATTTAATACCTTTATTCTTTTTTCTTTTATGATATCTTTTATCTGTTTTCTTATTATTTTTCTTTTTGATTTATTTTTAGGCTTACAAAGTACGTCTTTAGATTTTAGAGACAAGTATTTATTTATTTTGAAAATGAAGAGTATGTTTTTAGAATTCAGTTTCACTTCATTTACCCACTTATTTCTAATGATTTATGTTACACAAAATTGTACATTTTATGTAAAATGACCGGAGTGAAAAAACATTCCATGATATATTCCAAAATCATAAATGCTTCTTTTCGTCTTTTAAGTTACATTTTATTTATAACCTGTACAGCATGGTGACATCACTGCGACGTTTTTGTGAAGTCACACGGTGAGTTTGTGACCAGACCATCGATTGTCGATGTGAAGGCACAGTGACTAAAACGTGAAGGATTTATGGCCGTTTTACAGCTCATTTGTGACGTCACATTGTGACCACTTTGTGAAGTCACGGTGTGACAAATTTGTGAAAAGTGTGTCATTTATGACTATTTTAACATTAACATCGTAACGAAACTGTGACAAAAGCGACGTTGTGACAAAAGTGTTTTTTAAAGTAAATAACATGTTTTAAAATTTTTTTGTAATTTTCTAAAGATTTTTAAGAAAGTCACATCTCGGTCACAATGTGATGTCACTGATTAGTGGCATTTTGGTCACAGATCTGATGTGACCATGCATGCTATGAGGGAATAATGAAAGAAGTGTTTGAAATATATGATTTTAGGATTTAAAATTTAAAATATTTTTCTCATATAAAATGCGACTATTTAACTTTTGAATTGTGAATTATGTTTTCAAATTCGATGTATTTAAAGTATTGTATTTAAAGGCGACAAAAAGTACGTAACAATTAATTTAGGTTTTGAATAGCAATAATTTTGGTTTTAGTAATTCTGTAAAAAAAAGCTTATAATTCAAAAGAAAATAAGATTTGTATGATATCATTTGAAATATTTCTTCTATGATTTGGTGCAATTAGTAATCATTATTAAATATGATGTAAAATGTATGTTTTTAAAATAAGTTAAATTTACTTTTAATATATGCAATTTGAAAATAAACAAATGCGATATTTAATGAAACAATTTTTTATTATGAGTGCAGTAGTTTTCTATTTTTTTGTGATTATTATGTATTAAAATCTAATGTCATGTTGTATATTTATTTAGAATTTTACGTGTTTCAGTTAAAAAAGTTATACATACTTGAATGACAATACAATGAATAATGATGTATACTATTTATATATTTTTATGCTACGCAAATTGTACATATCACTGGATTTTTTTTTTAAATATAAATTATTTTAAACAAATAAAAGGAAAAGAAGTATAGCATTGCAAAATTTTGTAATTAAACAAAACAGCAGAATCAAAAGTAAAATATAATATTCAGTTTTTAATGACGTTTTATACATTCAGGATAGGTTTTTTAATAAATCATTATGTTAAATACGTAAATGATAATTTTTAAAAGTTTTAATAAAAGTGTATTATGCACCATGGAAATATAACGTTATCAAATTTGTGGTAATTTTGGACCCTCACTCCCTTTCGATTTCATACGTTATCATCCCTCTCCCCCTGGTAATAATATCGTTTTCAAAGTGTAATACTTTTTGGATTTATAGAATTTATTTCTCTTGTTCGAAGTGGTATACAAAGCTGGTTACATTTATTATTTATTATTTATTATTTATTATTTATTATTTATTATTTATTATTTATTATTTATTATTTATTATTTATTATTTATTATTTATTATTTATTATTTATTATTCTTTATTTGTTATTTATTATTTATTATTTTTTATTTATTATTTATTATTTATTATTTATTATTAACTGCTTTCACTCCATGACATTTACAATATGAAACTTACCGCATTCCCCCCCCCCCCTTATCTCCCATAAAATGATAATAATAATAAGAAGAATAAAATGAAATATATCCCTTGTAACACTCACCTTATTACCAAAAATGTATTATTATTTTTTTTCAAAAGAAAAACAAAAATTAAAAAATGACAATAATTTTTCTGAATTTACACATAAGGGGCATTTTGTCACTTTAAATTAAAAGAAAACTTCTTAAAATATTCATTAACGCTCCTAATAATGTCATGTGATAACAACCTGATATAAAGTAATTTATATCAGGATGTCATCACATCATAAAAAATCAATATGAAAAGTAAATTATAATATTCACTTTTTTAATGACATTTGAATCTTTGAGAATAATATTTATAGTAGTCTAATTGTAATAATAAATAATTATATTGAAAACGTAAATGATAATTTGTAATAAAATATAATGAATCTTAATAAATTTTTATTAAAATATACTTACATACAAAAGAAACTTTTTCACTGGTTTATTGCTAAATCTAATAACAGAAAATACTCTTTAAAGTAATTTATTATTCTCAATAATATTAAAAATTTCAACCTAATACATTTCTAATGTAATTTCAATAAAAGATAATTTATCTTTTACGAAAGTTCTTCACTATTACCAGTGCGTTAAAAAAGAAAAAAAAATTGCTGCAAAAAAAAAGTATTAAAAGGACAATTAATTTCCGCCACTCCATGGCATTTATAATGAGAAACGTACCGCATTTTCCCCGCTTATCTACTTTAAAGTAATGAAAAAAAATCAAGTATATCGCTATATCTCATAACAATCACCTCATTACAAAAAAAAAAAAAAAAAAAAAAAAAAAAAAAAAAAAAACTTTATTTGAAAAAAAGAAAAAAAAAGGTTTTAATTTTGAAAATATTTTTTTAAATTGAAACGCAAGAGAAAACATTTGTCGATTTTAATAATAATAAAAAAAACCCTCATAAAATATGCATTAATGATCCTAATAATATCATGTGATATCCTAATAATCCATTATCACTTGAGGCTTCGGGGTGACTTTTTTAATTACCTGATTGTATTAGTTAATCATTATATTGAAAACATAAATGATAATTTTATTAAAGTTTTAATAAAAGTTTATTAAACAAAAAATAAATTTTAGGACGCTTATCGCTAAATCTATTAACAGAATCTCAAAAATAATTTCAAACTCTTAATAATATAAAAATGTTTAGCCGAATAAATGTATAATGTATCTTCAGTAAAAGGAAGTTTATATTTCATGGGATTTCTTCAGCATTACTAGTGCGTAAAAAGAGTTTTAGATGAAAAAAAAAAGAAACTGCTGTAAAAAGGACAATTAACTGCCGACAATTTATGACATTTACAACATGAAACTTACCGTATTAATTACCCTTATCTTTTTTAAAATAAAAAAAAGTAAAGCACACCGCCCTCTCTTATAACACTCACATCATTACAAATAATGTCATTTTGAAAAAAAGAATAATTGTGACAATAATCTTTCTGAATTAACACATAAAATATAATTTGTTACTTTAAACCCAAACAAAAACTCATAAAATTTTCATTAAACCCCCTAATAATATCATGTGATGATATTCTGATATAAATTACATTATATCAGGATGTCATCACATGATGAGCTTAAATTTCAGGATAGATCTTATATTAATTGTATTAGTATATCACTATATTGAAAGCGAAAATGATGTATATTTTTAAAAATTTTAATAAAAGTGTATTAACAAAAATCAAATTTTCAGACGCTTATCTCTAAAGCTATTAACAGAAACATGTTCTCTAAAATAATTTTCTTATTCTTAATACTATAAAAATTTTCAACCTAATAAATCTAAAATGTATTTTCAGTAAAAGGAAGTTTATCTTTTATAGGAATTATTCACTATTGCTAGTGCGTAAATGAGTTTTAGCTGAAATAAATAATTACTGTGAAAACACCATTTACTGCCGCCACACCATGGCATTTACAGTATGAAACTTTCGGAATTATTTCCCTCTTATCTCCTCTAAAATTATGAAAAAAGTGAAGTATGTCACTATCTCTTATAACACTCACCTCATTAAAAAATATGTCTTTTTTTTTTTTTTTTTTTTTTTTTTTTTTTTTTTTTTTAAGAAAAAATATTTTAATTGTGACAAAAAAAAATTTCTGAATTGACACATAAGAGATTATTTGTCACATTAGATCAAAAGAAAATATCATGAAATATTCATGAACGCTTCTATTAATATCATGTCATGACACCCTGATATAAATTACTTTATATCAGGATGTCAACACATGATTAGTTTAGGTTTCAGAATAACTTTTCTAATAACTTAATTGTATTAGTATATCATTATATTGAAAAAAGCAAATGATATATTTTTTTAAATAATAATAAAAGTGTATTAATAAGAATCAATTTTTCAGACGCTTATCTCTAAAGCTATTAACAGAAGCATATTCTCTAAAATATTCTCTTATTCTTAATAATATTAAAAATTTCAACCGAATAAATCTGTAATGTATTTTCTGTAAAAAGAATTTTATATTTTATTGGAGTTCTTTACTATTACTAGTGCGTAAAACGAGTTTTAGCTGAAACAAATAATTACTGTGAAAAGGACCATTAACTGCCGCTACTCCATGACATATACAATATAAAATTTACCGCATTATTTCTCCACTTATCTCTTCTAAAATGTTGGAAAAAAGTGAAGTACATTACTACCTCTTATAACACTCTCCTCAGTAAAAAAAATGTCTTTTTTGAAAAAAAAAAAAATAATAATTGTGACAATAATCTTTCTGAATTGACACATAAAAGATATTTTGTCGCTTTAAACCCAAAGAAAACATCATAAAATATTCATTAAAGCTCCTAGTAATATAATGTGATGACAACCTCATATAAATTACGTTATATCAGGATTTCATCACATGATCATTTTAGGTTTCAGAATAACTTTTGTAATAACTTGATCGTATTAGTATATCATTATATCAAAAACGTAAATGATATATTTAAAAAATAATAATAATAAAAGTGTATGAAAAAAATCAATTTTTCAGGCGTTTATCTCTAAGGCTAGCAACAGAAACATATTCTCTAAAATAATTTCTCATTCTTAATAATATAAAAAAAAAAATCTAACCTCATTATGTATTTTCAGTAAAAGGAAGTTTATCTTTTATGGGAGTTATTCACTATCACTAGTGCGTAAAAGCGTTTTAGCTGAAAAAAATAATTACTCTGAAAAGGACCATTAACTGCCGCCACTCCATGACATTTACTATATAAAACTTACCGCACTATTTCCTTCTTATCTCCTCTAAAATGATGAAAAAAGTGAAGTATATTAATATCTCTCATAACTCCCTACTCATTAAAAAATATCCTTTTATTTTTCCTAGGAAAAAAAAAAAAAAAAAAAAAAAAAAAAAAAAACAAGATTTTAATTGCGACGATAATTTTTCTGAATTGACAGATAAGAGATATTTTGTCGCTTTAAGTCAAAAGAAAATTTCATAAAACATTCATTAACGCTCCTAATAATTTCATGTGATGACACCCTGATATAAATTACTTTGTATCAGGATGTCGTCATATGATCAGTTTAGGTTTCAGAATAGCTTTTCTAATAACTTGATTTTATTAGTATATCAATATATTGAAAAAGTAAATGATATTTTAAAATTAATAATAATAATAAAAGTGTATTACAAGAATCAATTTTTCAGACGGTTATCTGTAAAGCTCTTAACAGAAACATGTTCTCTAAAATATTTTCTTATTCTTAATAATATTAAAAATTTCAACCGAACAAATCTATAGTATATTTTCAATAAAGGGAATTTTATCTTTTCTAGGAGTTCTTCATTATTACTAGTGCATAAAAAGAGTTTTAGCTGAAACAAATAATTACTGTGAAAAGGACCATTAACTGCCGCTACTCCATGACATATACAATGTGAAATTTACCGCTTTATTTCCCTCATATCTCCTCTGAAATGATGGGAAAAAGTGAAGCATATTACTACCTCTTACAACAATCACCTCGTTAAAAAAGTGTCTTTTTTGAAAAAAAAAAAACTTTAATTGTGATAATATTTTTTTTCTGAATTGACATATAATAGTTATTTTGTCGCTTTAAATCAAAAGAAAATTTCATAAAATATTCATTAACGCTCCTAATAATATCATGTGATGACAACCTCATATAAATTATATCAGAATGATATCAGATGAAAAGTTTATGTTTCAGGATACCTTTCCTAATAAATTGATTGTATTAGTATATCATTTTATTTAAAACGTAAATGATATATTTAAAAAAATTAATAATAGTGTATTAACAAAAATTAATTAATCAGGAGTTTATCTCAAAGGCTGTTAACAAAAGCATGTTCTCAATATTTTGTTTTTGTCAAACAATGTTTTTTTCAGAAATGTCACTTTAAATTAAAAGAAAATCTGATAAAATATTCATTAACGCTCCTAATAATAGAATGTGATGATATCCTGGTATTAATTATATCAAGAGTTCATCATATGATCAGTTTATTTTTCACGATAGCTTTTCTAATAACTTGATTGTACTAGTGTATCATTATATTGAAAACGTAAATGATAATATTTCTAAAAATGTTCATAGAAGTGTATTCTCAAAAATCAATTTTCCAATTGCTTTTCTCTGAAGCTATTAACAGAAACATGCTCTCTAAAATAATTTCTTATTCTTAATAATATAAAAAAAAATTAACCTAATAAAGCTATAATGGATTTGATGTAAAATGAAGTTTATATTTTATGAGAGTTCTTCACTATTACTAGTGCGTAAAAAAAAGTTTTAGTTAAAAAAAAAAACTGTGAAAAGGACTTTTAACCACCACCACACCATGTCATTTACATCATGAAACTTACCTTATTATTTACCCTTATCTTTATTACGATAAAAAAAGTAAAGTACATCATATCTCTTATAACACTAACTTCATTACGAAAAATGTCTTTTTTGAAAAAAAAAATAATTGTGACAATAATCTTTCTGAATTGATACATAAAAGATATTTTGTCTCTTTAAACTCAAAGAAAACCTCATAAAATACTCATTAAAGCTCCTAATAATATAACGTGGTGACACCCTGCTATAAATTCCTTTATATCAGGTATCTGTATTACACTCTATATCATAATATAAAAAAATCAACCTAATAAATCTAAAATTTATTTTCAGTAAAGGGAAGTCTATCTTTTATAGGAGTTCTTCACTATTACTAGAGCGTAAAAAGGGTTTTAGCTGGAATAATAATTACTGTTAAAAGGACCATTAACTGCCGCCAAAACATTTACAATATTAACCTTACCGCATTTTTCCCCTCTTATCTCCTCTAAAATAATGAAAAAAAGTGAAGTAAATCACTATCTCTTATAACACTCTCCTCATTACAAAAATTGTCTTTTTTTTTTTAAATAAATTGTGCCAATGATCTTTATTAATTGACACATAAAAGATATTTTGTCAATTTAAACCCAAAGAAAACCTCATAAAATATTCATTAAAGCTCCTAATAATAACATGTGATGACAACCTGATATAAATTACTTTATATCAAGATGTCATATCATGATCAAACTAGATTTCATGATAGCTTTTCTAATAACTTTATTGTATAATCATATCATTATATTTAAAACATAATTGATATATATGTTTCAGGCCAAACCCGATTTTAGGCCAAACTAGATTGGCCTAGGCCAAACTAGTTTATCCTAACGCCCATCGGATAGACTAGTTTTTCCTAGGTCAAACCGGTCTATCCTAACGCCCATCGGATAAACTAGTTTTTCCTAGGCCAAACCGGTCTATCCTAACGCCCATCGGATAAACTAGTTTTTCCTAGGCCAAACTAGTCTATCCTAAGGCCCATAGGACGATCTAGTTTTTCCTAGGCCAAACTAGTTTGGCCTAACTCTTATAGGATAAACTAGTTTAGCCTGCTGTTTATTGGTCTGAACTAGTTTCTCCTAGGCCGATCTAGTTTATCCTAGGCCAATTCAATTTGGCGTGATTTTACTGAATTCAATGACCACCACAGCGCCAACATTCTAGTTTGTCCTAGGCTGATCTAGTTTATCCTAGGCCAATTTAATTTTACGTGTTTTTAGCTCGCAGGCATCAAAGCCTGAGAACTAATGGGCTCGCAGGTTCTGTATGTATGAATGCACGTATGTATGTACGAATGTATGTACGTATGTAAGTGCGTATGTACGTAACGCGATAACTCGTGATAAAAATATCCGATTTGCTTCAAATTTTGGATGTACGTTCATTGATATAAGGTACTTTTCTGATTAATTTTGGGAATTCATTGGATAAGAATAAAGGGGAGCGAACCGGAGGCTAATTCCCCACCGTTAATTTAGAGAAATCGATTTTTCATGCAGAATTATCAGTTTTCATTTAAAATTTTAAATATAGGATCATTCTGACAAGGCGCCTTCGTGATTAGTTCTGGATGTTTATTGTTTAAGTGTAAAAAAAGGGCAATGTGGGTTAACCCCCCCCCCCATAATTTAGATAAATGGTTTTTGGCGTAGAATTTACGGATATGCTTCACATTTGTATATAGGTTCTTTCTGATAAGGCGATTCCCTAAATAGTTTTGGGGGTTTAATGGTTAAGTATGAAGGGAAAAATGAACGATTACCCTCTTACATAGAAAAAACTAGTTTATCCTATGGGCATTTAGGTAAACAAGTTTGCTGTAGAGAAAACTAGTTTATCCAATTGGCATAAGGATAAAATAGTTTGGCCGAGGCTAATCTAATTTAGCTCGAAAACGGGTTTGGCCAGTAAAAAACATATCTTTCACTAGAAAAAGTATAAATGTGTGCTAAGAGTCTTTGCATATAACACCAATACAGAAATTTAACATGTTCACCTTAGAGACATGATGCGTTGGACATGGTGTTTGCTTATTCAAGCAAATTATTATTATTTACTTTAATATTATTTACTTTTGTACAGGCAGAGCTCTGTCTGTACAAAAATCAGTGAAAAAAGACTCAGTCCGGCTCCATCTGGCCCTACTCAATTTCTGTAAAAGAATTCAGGTTTTATTCACATACAATTAAGATTCCTTTAAAAAATACTGCTTATATACTTATTGGATAAATTTACAATGTATTTTTAAATTATGATGTGTTCACAGAATGGAAAATACACAATTTATTAATGATTATCTAGATTCTTAGAGTTTCAATATTCAAATACGGATTTATTAAATAATCAATGTAGTTTAGAACAAAAGAAAAAATATGAAAGTTATAAATATCGTAACTTTTGAATCCGTTCAGTAAAAAAGTAGATTTGTGAATATATTTCTCTGTCATTCCTTAAGGCTTTTCTCAAATCCTAAACAGCTACATCCTAAAACATTTATGAACTACTTCTTTTTCCGAAATGCATAAGGTTAACAGAGTCAGATAATATGTAATTGAATGACGTAAACCATTTTTTCATAAAAGCGATGTATCTTTGACAAAAATATAAAGCTACGTTTTGAATCTAATTTCCGGTTACGACTTCACGAAAAAAAATTGACGCCGTGACAAGAATAGCTTATATGTCGGCAGGTAATTAATTTCTCAAAAATGGAAAACGCTGTTCGATTCCAAATTATGTTCAGCTTCGATCTGGCTCGAATATGCAATAATAATAATAATAATAATAATAATAATAATAATAATAATAAATGCAAGTCAGATCTCAGTCGGCACGAGTGTGCAGAAAAAAAAGCAAACACCATGTCCAATGCATCATGTCTCTAAGGTGAACATGTTAAATTTCTGTATTGGTGTTATAAGCAATGACTCTTGACACACATTTATACTTTTTCTAGTGAAAGATATGTTTTTTACTGGCCAAACCCGTTTTCGAGCTAAATTAGATTAGCCTCGGCCAAACTATTTTATCCTTATGCCAATTGGATAAACTAGTTTTTTCTACACCAAACTTGTTTATCTAAATGCCCATAGGATAAACTATTTTTTCTATGTAAGAGATGTAATCGTTCATTTTTCCCTTCATACTTAACCATTAAACCCCCAAAACAATTCAGGGAATCGCCATATCAGAAAGAACCTATATACAAATGTGAAGCAAATCCGTAAATTCTGCATCAAAAACCATTTATCTAAATTATGGGGGGGGGGGGGAGTAACCTACATTGCCCTTTTTTTACACTTAAACAATAAACATCCAGAACTAATCATGGAGGCGCCTTGTCAGAATGATCCTATATCTAAAATTTAAATGAAAACTGACAATTAATGCATCAAAAATCCATTTCTCTAAATTAACGGTGGGGGACAAGCCTCCCGTTCGCTCTCCTTTATTCTTATCCAATGAATTCCCAAAATTAATCAGAAAAGTACCTTATATCAATGAACGTGCATCCAAAATTTGAAGCAAATCGGATATTTCTATCACGAGTTATCGCATTACGTGCATACGCACGTACATACGTATGTACATTCGTACATACATACGTACATTCATACATACAGAACCTGCGAGCCCATTATTTCTCAGGTTGTGACGCCTGTGAGCAAAAAACACGTAAAACTAAACTGGCCTAGGATAAACTAGATCAGCCTAGGACAAACTAGAATGTTGGCGCTGTGGCGGTCACTGAATTCAATAAAATCATGCCAAATTGAATTGGCCTAGGATAAACTAGATCGGCCTAGGAGAAACTAGTTCAGACCAATAAACAGCAGGCTAAACTAGTTTATCCTATAAGAGTTAGGCCAAACTAGTTTGGCCTAGGAAAAACTAGATCGTCCTATGAGCCTTAAGATAGACTAGTTTGGCCTAGGAAAAACTAGTTTATCCGATGGGCGTTTATCCGTTTATCCGATAGTTTATCCGTTTGGCCTAGGCCAATCTAGTTTGGCCTAAAATCGGGTTTGGCCTGTAACATATATATATATAGTATTAAATAAAAGTTTATTAGCAAAAATCAATTTTTCAGATGCTTATGTCTAGTGCTATTAACAAAAGCATGTTCTCTAAAATAATTTCTTATTCTTAACAATAAAAAAATTTCAAAGTAATATATTAACAATATAAAAAATTTCAAAATAATATATCTATAATGTATTTTTAGTATAAGGAAGTTTATATTTTATGGTTGTTCTTCACTATTACTAGTGCGTTAAAAGAGTTTTCGCTGAAAAAAAAAAATAATTACTGTGAATAGGACCATTAACTGCTGCAACTTCATGACATTTGCAAAATGAAACTTACCTCGTTATTACCTTCTTACCTCCTCTAAAATGATGAAAAAAGATGAAGTACTTTGCTATCTCTTATAACACTCCCCTGTTTACGAAGAACGTATTTAAAAAAAATTGTGACAATAATCTTTTCGAATGGACACATAAAAGATATTTTGTCGCTTTAAACCCAAAGAAAACCTCATAAAATATTCATTAAAGCCCCTAATAATATCATGTGATGACACCCTTATACAATTTACTTTATATCAGGATGTCATCACATGATCAGTTTAGGTTTCAGGATAGTTTTTCTAATAACTTAATTGTATTAGTATATCAATATAGTGAAAATGTAAATGATAATTAAAAAATAATAATGTAAGTGTATTAACAAAAATCAATTTTTCAGACGCTTATCTCTAAAGCTATTAACAAAAGTATGTTCTCTAAAATAATTCCTTATTCTTAATAATATAAAAAAATCAACCTAATAAATGTATAATGCATTTTCAATAAAAAGTTGTTTTTCTTTTATGCCTCACTATTACGAGTACGTAAAAAGAGTTTTAGTTGGAAAAAAATAATTACTGTGAAAAGGACCATTAACTGCCGCCACTGCAGGAAATTTACGATATGAAACTTGCCGCATAATTTCCATCTCCTCTAAAATGATGAAAAAATGTGAAGTATATCACTATTTCTTATAAAACTCACCTCATTCAGAAAAATATCTTTTTTGGGTTGAAAAAAAAGAATTAAGATTTTAATTGTGTCAAATAATTTTTTTCTGAATTGACACATAAGAGATATTTTGTCGATTTAAATCAAAAGAAAATCTCATAAAATATTCATTAACGCTCCTAATAATATCATGTTTACCCTAATAAAATCATGTTGTGACACCATGATAAAAAATTACTTAATATAAGGGTGTCTTCACATGATCAATTTATTGATGTATGCGATATTAGGGTATCCATATAATAAAGAAAATTAATGCAATAAAGACGAAATTATTATTGTTATTTGTAAAATTGAATTTTTTTTATTGTATAGCAATACATACCGTCCAAAAATGAACTGTAGTGAAACTGCAATGAAAATGCAGTTTGAAGACAGCAATTTGGCACAAATGACTAAAGTTTTTTTTTTTTTTTTTTTTTTTCAACTCGACATAACTATAAATTTACCACAGTAAATTTGTGTTTGATAACTACACATTTACTGCATTGAATTTGCAGTCGATAAGCAACAACAACATCAAGAACAATATCTGTTTAATGGCGCCCTTTGTTGACCACATTTGCGTTTATGCTTGTTAAAATTATCCAATCAGTTTGACAATGGAAGCGGTTGGGGAGAAGCCTCTAAGAACAGAAAGAACACGCCTTGATCAATTTACCATTTATACTTGTCGAAGGGGAGTATTGTTCGACGGGTAATAATTTGTAGCATTTAATAAATGATGGTTTGCCGATGAATGTGAATAGTAGCCGGGAAAATTAAGAGTTTTGGGTGCTTTTATTTTATTATTTACTTACCGGGTGTCCCAAAAATGACTGATGGATTTTAAAATTCAATAAGTTGCAAACGGTGACAGCTATTTAAAAATTTTTTGCAGGAGGGTTATGTATAATGTCAGGAGTTTTTTTACCGTAATTTTTTATTTTAGTTCGCATATCAAACAATAGGTGGCGCTGACGGCGATTGAAGGCCAGGTAATCGATCAGTGCTGAGTGAAGCGTCGACCTGGCCTTCAATCGCCGTCAGCGCCACCTATTGTTTGATATGCGAACTAAAATAGAAAATTACGGTAAAAAAAAAAAAAAAAAAAAAAAAAAAAAAAAAAAAAAAAAAAACTCCGGACATTATACATAACCCTCCTGCAAAAATTTTTTAAATAGCTGTCACCGTTTGCAAGTTATTGAATTTTAAAATCCTTCAGTCATTTTTGGGATACCCGGTATTTATTTATTGCAATTGCCTTATGCGAGTACATTTAAAAGTTAATTTAAATGAATGAAGTAATTATTTTAACGAATTCGCTTAACTTATAAATTTAAGAATCAGTTAATATTCAATAAAGTAATTTTATTTTTAGAGTATTTGTTTATTAAATGAAATTTTCTTATTATGAATTGTATTGTAATTACATGCGTTGCATTAAATTATAAAAGAGAATTTTTTGACATGGAAACACTTAATTTAGTTAATAATAGACTGGTAATTAATAACCTTTAATTAAAATAAAAATTATTTTTATGTCGTTTGATAATTTAAGTTAGAACATATTTTATTTAATTATTTATTATTATGTTACAATTATTATTTCCTGTCTATAAATATTTTTTTATTGAAAAAAATAGAAATTTTATTTTCCTTTGATTTTTAATTTTTTTAATGGGGGATACATCTGAATCTTTCTTACAATTTAAGAATATTTAATAAAGAAATTGAATTTTAGATTATTTTCTGTTCATAAAATTTCCTTTTTAGGAATTAGAATATAATTAAATATGTTAACCTAAGAAATATATGTTTGTAAAAGAGTTTAAAAAAATAATAAAAAATAAGTTGGTAATGAATCACTTTTAATTAGAATAAGAATTCATTTTGTAGCATTTTATGATTTAATGTAGCATATATTTTTAATGAATATGTTAATTGTTAAATTATCGTGTTATATTAATTAAATGTTATATTAATTGTTAAATTATCAAACTTTTTATCTAAAAATAAGAGAGAAACTTTAATCTCTTTTTTTTCGGCAATTAATTTTTTACATGGGGAACTTTCATATTTCTTTTACATTTTAAATATAAAAAGATGAATATTTTTTTAATATTTTTATACTTGTAAAATAATCTTAAACACTTTTTTAATATTTTAATATTATATAAAGTAATAAATTTAGCTGAATATATAATTAGAAAGTAACTTAAATTAACATATGAGATATTTGTTTTCCTTCTATGATCAAATATTGATCAAATAAAAATTTTAAAGAGGGATTCCAAAAATTATTTGATGATTCAAATAATTGTAAGTTCTTTTTAAAACGAAATGCTTGTAAGTTAATTAATTCTATGTCATTTTCAGTATTGAAGATGGAAATGGAAGGGATGCAGGAAGCAAAGGAGACCAATTGTCCCTCTCTGGGTTCTAAAATTTAATTAATAATAAAAAGAAGAAAACAGAAACATAATATAAATTTTTCGAGTAATAATAATAAAAAAAAACATCAGTTAGGGAGGGGGATTGACTCATTACCCCTCCCCCTAGATTTAAAAATTTATTTATTTATTTTTTTATTTTTTTAAACTAACTACAAAAAATACAATGATATATATATATATATATATATATATATTCTTTTAGAGTAACTTCAAAAAGAGAAAGTAAGAGTTTATGTTAGAGGAAAGAAGAATAGGTAATCCATTGCCCCTCCCTCTATTTTTGAAATGTAACTATTTTTTTTCCTCCAATTTTTGAAAAATATACTAAAATTTAATCTTTTTTTCTTTAAATATAATACAAACTAAGAATTTTATGTTAGAGGGACGAAGGCAGACGAGAGTTATTACCACTCCCTAAATTAAAAAAAATAATAATAATCAATTAAATTTTTCCTTTCTTCTTATGCAATTTTTTCCAATAATTTACAAAAAAAAAAAAAAAAAAAAAAAAAAAATCTATTAAGTGACCGATGAGTGAGAGACCAACCATTCCTCATTGCTTTAGAAATTTAATAATTTTCCCACCGATTTTGAAAAGCAAAATAAACTTTATTCTTTTAATGTAAGTTAACATAAAAGAGCTAATAAATTTTTCATTCTTGGCTGCGGACATAGGTAGTCATTACTCCTCCCTGGATTTTGAAATGTGACTTAGTGAAATTTAATTTTTTCTCTTAACTTAATTAAAAGAGGAAGTAAGAATTTTATCTTAGGGGGGCGGGGAGTAGAAATGGATAGGTAGGTACATCCCTGTTTGTATTTAAAAAAATAATAGTTTTTTTTTTACATATTAAAATTTATAATTGCCCCCCCCCCATCTCAAAAAAATAAGAACTAATAAATTTTTCGCCGCTTAGGAAGTGGGTGTATGGAGAGAAAAATATTTCTTTCAATTTTTATGTATATTTTAAATTATATTTCTTCGATTGAGGGGCCTAGTACCTTTTAAATTTGTTGAAAATCAGTAATTTAAAGTTAATGAGAAAGTTTGAATTAGTGTAACTCCTTTGTTTTTTTTATGCATAGACATAAAATTTTAGATTTTGATTAAACAGATTATGTTTTTAATACACTATCCTAGATACTAACTAGTCTTTTGCAGAATTCGAGTACTGTTGAATTTAAAACATATTTTTATTTCACTTCATAGTCATTGCGTGCATCGTATCTTGAGAACATATGTATGGATTTTTATGAAACTTAATATAAATAATATGTATATATGTATTTTTAAAATGAACTACTCTTAGGTAAAAATTATATAATTAACTATAAAAAATCAATATTTTTGTTTAAAATAATTAAAAAATTACATTTTTAATCAATAAAACTATCCATAACTAAAATTATTTTAACTCTAAATACTTAAAATAGTTCATTTTAAACACACATATCTGTTTAATATCTACACTTAATTTCATATAATCCATACATACATTCTCAAGTTATCGTGCGCGCAATGACTTACAGAGTGAAAAAAAGAGATTTTTAAATTTCAACAATATACAACTTCTGTAAAAGATTACCCAACAAACACATAACTTGTGGGCCATTAAAGGTGTCGTTAACGTTGGCCCAAAGTGTTTGGTGACGGCCCGCCATCCTTTGCCGTAACGGCTCCGTCAAAAAACTGTCACGGCCGCTAGAACGCGGCCACAAGATGAGGCCCACAAATGTGCCGTTATCTTTTTATCAAAATATCAGACAGCCTCAAACTTGCCACAGTTATTCTTTTAAAGGCCATTAACAATCAGAGCTAGCCATAAGTGTGCCCTAGCTATGCCATTTGTGTTTTGTAAGAATTAAGTTTAGCCAAAAGCTGCCCACAAAAGAGCCCTTTATGATTTATTCTATCCAAAAGCCTGCCACTACCATTCCATAAAAATTATTTAAGCATAAATTCAAAATCTATTTAATAAAAAATATCTATTAAACAACTGCTTGAATGATTAAATGTTTTTGCATGAAAAATAAATATATTAAGAATAATTAAGATACAATAAAATATATGTATATATAAATTTACTTTTCTTGATTTTTCGAAAATTTTCCAAAATACAATACTTTGCATATTGAATTTAATAATTTGTTTATTTATTCTATTATGCATTAAATATATATATATAAATAATGCAATTTATAAACAGTTGCATTTCATATACAATTTGAAAAATAAAATTAGTATGCCAAACATTGTATTTACAATAAGCTCAAGATAAATAAATTTATACATTTTTGAAAAATGAACCGAAATCATTATTACTATATTTATTTTTCATGAAAAAACATTTGTTATTCAAGCAATTATTCAACAATTATTTTTTTTTTCAACACATTTTGAACTTACGCCTAAATAACATATATTCTTAATATGATTTATTATGTACTTTATATTAAAATAGATCTATTTTATGTATGTATGTGGTTTTTTGTTTAGCTTATTGTTAAGTCTGTCCATTCATTAACGTACATGAAATCACAATAATTTTTGCATCATTTAAAAAAAAGAAAGAAAAAGAAAAAGAAAGAAAAGAAAAGAAAAAATAACACAGCTATTTAAAAATAAATAAAATATACAGTTTGATGTTTACATAAGTCACGAAACTTTTTTTTGTGTACATATATATATAGATAAAATCATGTTTCGTATTTCGAAAGTATTTCGAGCAATTAATATTGACTTTTTCCTTTACTCAATTTCTTTTTTGCATTAAAATTATTTAGTTGTTGCTTTTAATGGCATTTTCACCATTGATAAATTATTATCCGGACTTAGAGGGGGGGGGGAAACACTTTTCTTTGAAAGTTGAATAAAAAAGAAAGAAAAATCATATGGAAACAAGTTTAATTAAACTAAAATATTAATAAAGTAGTATCAAAAATTCACAATGTTTAAAATCGATTTATATAATCCCCACTATAAAACATTTATAGAAACAAAAAAAATCAATTTACTGCTACAAACTAAATAATTATTTAATAATTAAATAATATTGCAAAATTAAATAATATATATAATTAAATAATATTGCATTATTTTGGAGAAAACTACAATTAATAAATATTAAATAAATGTTATTCTACCTTTTCGTAAACCAAAATATGTTTAAAAATCAAAAAGTAGCAGACAAAAGCTACTTTGCGTCCTCTAAAATCGTAAAAGCTAATAATGCTAACATTTACTTTTTTTATGCCGTTCTAATACAAAAACAAATACAATAAAATGATGCAAAAATATTTCAGAGTTAAAAATCTTTAATGAATAGACAAAAAATTAAGACTTACAATATTTTCCGTGTAAATACCTCTTACTTTCAGAGATAAAGCGACCACAAGCTAGCACCTGCGACCTAGCGAGGCGACCGGCAGGAATGAAGTCCAAATAATAAATAGATACTTGAGAACATCTGGGTGCTCAGAGGGGTGGGAGGATGAATCAGCGAAAAATAAGAGGTCACTGGCGTGCCCTTGAAAACCGTGAGAGAGGGAGGAAGATGGGAAATCTTTTTACAACCCTTTTTTTAACGAGACGTTTCTCAAATTTACAAACAACTCTTTAGAATTTCAAGTACAGTAACTCTGTCTAAGGCGAAATAAATTGGAATCGAGAAAATTTCCCGTTGTAGACAATATTCCGCCTTAAACAAATTTTACTCTATGTCTGTAGATTAGCAGAGACTTGAAAATGTTTGCGAGATAGATAGATTTCCGTCTTACACAGTATCTGCCTCACAGAAGTATTACTGCAGTTGAATCACCTTTTTATAAATAAAAGATTATATGATGTTTTGAAACAAAACAAAAAAATCATATTATAGGAGTAAAAGTTAAAAAATATGCATACCTATAAAATATTTTTATCACAGTTTTAGGCATACATTTATTTCTCTAAGAAAACAATTTCAAGAAATGATAATACGACCTTTAGTGAATTTAAAGAAATCATTGAAAAATCCTTCCTTAAACTGAGATTCTAATGGGCTAAGGTTTTAAATAAAAAAAAAAAAAATGTTTAGAAAAAAATGTTTTTTTTTTTTTTTTTTTTTTTTTTTTTTTTTTTTTTTTTTTTGCACCACTCAATGACCCGAAACTTTATGACACATTTTGTATTTTTAAGTTGAGTGTTCATTAAAGCGATTTTTCATCGACGAGTTTTCCTTTAATTTTTTTTAAAATATATGCATGAATTACATATTGTTGAATTTTTATGATTTCCATTTTTCACCATTTCCTGCGCTGTCGCGTCCGGATACTTGGTACAAAACCTCAAACTTGACAGCATATTGAAAAAGAATTGTTTTGAAACAGAACAAAAAAATCATATTATAGGAGTAAAAGTTAAAAAATATGCATACCTATAAAATATTTTTATCACAGTTTTAGGCATACATTTATTTCTCTAAGAAAACAATTTCAAAAAATGATAATACGACCTTTAGTGAATTTAAAGAAATCATTGAAAAATCCTTCCTTAAACTGAGATTCTAATGGGCTAAGGTTTTAAATTAAAAAAAAAATGTTTAGAAAAAAATGTTTTTTTTTTTTTGCACCACTCAATGACCCGAAACTTTATGACACATTTTGTATTTTTAAGTTGAGTGTTCATTAAAGCGATTTTTCATCGAGGAGTTTTCCTTTAATTTTTTTTTAAATATATGCATGAATTACATATTCTTGAATTTTTATGATTTCCATTTTTCACCATTTCCTGCGCTGTCGCGTCCGGATACTTGGTACAAAACCTCAAATTTGACAGCATATTGTAAAAGATCTGCTACCTTTTCTGAAATTTGCTTTTATAGAAGGACGTTTTTCTATTTTAATATTTATTTTAAATTATTTTAATCTATTTTAAATATTTTTCCCTTTTCTTTCTATTGTTTTTTAATGATGAGTGTAAAAAGGCGCCGTTGAACAAAAATGTATGGAAGTGTGGATACCATTTCAGATATACACATTTATAAAGAAATGAAAAAAGTTGTTTGATTGCAAAAACAATTTTCATTCATTTCTGTACAAAAAATATTTAAATGCATAAGAAAGTAATTTATGTAACAGAATGTATCAAAAGCATGTTTTTACGCAGGAAAAAAGTAAATTACTTTTGATACAAAATAAACAAAAGAATAAAAAAAATGTATTGTTCTACTGAAACATTATTCATTTTAAGGGAAAATTATCAGCCCCATAACCTCTGCCTTCCAACCCGCTTGCAGAGGCAAAAAAATCAAAATTCCCCTTTAAAAAAAAAAAAAACAATTTTTCCATTTTTGAGTTAAAAAAAAATAAAGCTTTCCTTTTGCTTTACAGATAGGTGTGGGGGGAGAGACAGAGACGATTTAGGCACAATCTAAAGGCTTTTTCTATTTTAATATTTATTTTAAATTATTTTAATGTATTTTAAATATTTATTTATATTCTTTTAGCTATTTTTTTTATAAATAATGAATGCAAAAGGGCACCTGAAGAAATTATTTGGAATATGTATACATTTTGGGAACAATATTTATTATTTATAAAAAATATTTTTAAATTAAATAAAATTATGTCATGTGTTTAACTGTCTTAAATATAAACCTTACAACATATTTATATGTTTAGCAAAACTCAGATTTGAAGTAGTTTTTGAAAGAAATGAAGACCAATAATACCCTTTCTCTTTTAAATAAAAATGCTGGTTAGATTGTAATGGCCCTCTGCTTTCTAAAGTATGAAACGCCATTACACTATTGCCAGAAATTGACCCTTAGGAGTTGGCCGGCAAAGTAAATGTAACTGTTCTCTCATCGCCGATCCGTTACTGGCTCGGCGGTAGCTGCCGCAACTAGCGGCGGGTCATTTGCGGTACCGCATTGTTTTGTTACAAATGGCCTTAACTCCTTCTGGCCGCAATGAAATCGCCTGTCGGCCGTAAGTCATGTGTTTGTGGGGTAGTTAGTATCTAGTGGTATTATATTAAAAAGCATAATCTGTTTAATCAAAACCTAAAATTTCATGTCTATACATTAAAAAATAATGGAGATGCGCTAATTTAAATCTTTAATGTTTTTGTTGGTTTTCAACGAGTGTAAAAGGTACAAGACCCCTTAAAATCTGTGAATTACCAGACGGTAACAACAGATATACTGGAGATGAATCAGAAAATGCATTTCTAAACTAATAGTTAGTTAATAAATTCAAATTTACAGCATAATTTCTACGATTATGAAGTCTTATATGTTTTTTTAATTTATGATTATAAACTTCACGGAAACTACGGTATTTTTAAAGTTAATTGTTCCCAGTATATTTAAAATAATTTGCTTTAGTATTACATCACATTAGCTACTAAATAACGGAAGTATTTTATAGATGAGATTGCACTATAAAAAATCTACAGTTAACTTTAGGAAAATCTCAAAAATACTTTATTTCTACGGCAGTTCAAAAACTGCAACTGATTTTTAGCTGGGAGGTTTTCATAAAAATTTAAAATATTTGTACATTTCATATTATGCCATTCGTTATAAGGTCAGGCGGAGTGAATTTGACCACCATATACGTTTTCAACATTGCAAAATATTTTTATTTTTTTTTCTATTTGGAAAAGTGGTGTTTATAGTACATAAGAAGTAACTTTCACTCCTTAAATACTCCTTTTAAAAGTTTTAATTCTCATAGCCCCCCTCTTTTTTATTAAGTTAAAGGGATGGTTATAATTACCCTTTTAAAATCTCGATATCAGAAAAGTTTGGAGTAATTCAGAGCACTAGGGGGGGTGGTTATGACCACTATATTTCTTCTTTATACTTTCTAAACACATTTTCTTGGGGAGCAATTAAGACCATCAGAACACCAAACTGACAATTCTGTTTATCAAAAAAGTTGACAGACTTTCTTCAAATTGCTATTTGAATCTCAAAAAATGCTCCAGACTCGTGATAAAGAAAATCTAAAATGAAAAATATATTATGAGGTTACTATCTCAGCTTGAAACAAAGTTTTACCAATTTATTTTCTGTAAACGATACGAACGTCACTGCGCTGTAATATTTGTTAATGTGAAAGGCAAAATTGAGCCTTATGAATAAAATGTACACTATTAGGAGTGCAGTCTCATGATAATTTTATTCCTGCTTATTTATGTTCTCTTAACTATTCTTCCCTTAAAAATGCAATATGAAAATTCCATGAAGCGGATTTTAAATATTTTCAAATTACCATGAGCAAATAAGAAGACTTTTTTAATCAAAAATTTTACAATCATAGCTGAAGTTCGAGGAAAATTCTTCGAAATTATCGCTAGTGTCAGTTCCTTTTTATCTACTCCTAAATTTCTAAAGCACGATAGGCATGTGTTACTGAAAAAATTATATCTCTCGGTCTACAAAACAATAAAAAAATCATTTCAGTTTCAAACTGTAATAAGTATTTTACCATTATTTGTTACAAGTTGGTGTTGCTGGGTCCCAAAATTAAAAATTTTTTAATACATTACCAACAAAATAATTTCTATTACTAGCAACCTATTTAAAGTCAGCATTCAACACGAGAGATTTAGTATTCAACTAGCAACTCACAAAATAAAACATGCCAAAAAATGGCATAATTTCAGATATCTTATCAACAAAGCATCTTTTAAGTGAAACAATTTCAATAAAAAAAAAAAAAAAAAAAAAAAAAAAAAGCATTAAGTAATTTTAAATATATATATTATAAAACAATATATATATATATATATATATATATATATATATTTCCCTATATATATGTACATTAATTGTAAACGAAAATAATTTCTTAAAAAAATTATAAAGGCTTCATTTTCCTACAAAGTTATTCAGATTCTTTTCTAATGTGTATATTCATTATTGTATTAAATTCGTACATTTAATACTATTATTTGAAAAAAAGGGAAGGATTTGGTACAATTATATCATAAGAATCTTCCCAATTAAGTTCGACAATGTATCTATTTCTCTGATTCTCACAACACAGCTGGTTGTTTTCTTAAATAATTCGTCTTATTCACGAACGTAAGACTCAAATTATAAAACAATCATTCAAATGATTATGTCTTTGAAATTTACGAAAACTAAATATTTATAAACACTCTTTCTTATCTGCAATTTATCTTTACAGAATGTTCCCAAATATATAGGCTAAATTACAGGGGAAGGTAAAGTAAACATAAAAAATCCATTTTGGTACCGCAATAGCGGTCGGAAATAAAAATATTTGGCGAAAAATAAGAAATGTGGAAGCGAATGTAAACTAGTGTTTTATGGACATAACAATAACAGTAAATGATGAAATGTGACACTGGTGGCATCTAACATGTCAGTGGCGAAGCTTTTACATATTTCAAGAGTTTTACGATCATTTCCTTCAAGATAAAACACAACACTGAAAGTCTCGTAATGATATTTTCCTCAGAGTCATCTGGTAATTTATAGAACAAATACCTGGAACCTCCGAAAGAGATACTAAAATCACTTGTTCAACGGTGCCTGAAAGGTATCCATATTGATGACGTCACACTTTCTATTTTTATGAAAAATATTATTTGAAACCAATACATCGGTCTAAAAATAGGAAAGATAGTAAAACAATTTAAAATTTTTAGTTAAAATTAGATATTTTACAGCGTGTATCCCACATACACAATTACTGTTTTTAAAAATTGTATTGCTCTGTTAGTTGAACAACCGTCATAGCATGCATGGCCACACCATGCTTTGGTCACATCACAACTGTGACCAAAATGCCACCACTCAGTGACGTCACATTGTCACAGAGATGTGACTTTCTTAAACATTTTTAGAAAATTACAAATATTCTTCAAAAACATGTTATTTATTAAAAAAAAACATGTTTCTGGCAATTTAAATATCGTCGCTTTTGTCACAATTTCGTCACAGTGTTAATGTCAAAGTAGTCACAAATGACACATTTTTCACAAATTTGTCACACAGTGACTTCCCAAAGTGGTCACAATATGACGTCACAAAAGATCTCTAAAAAGGCCATAACGACTTCTCATTTTAGTCACTGTGATTTCACATCAACGTCACGTAACGTCACATCGAAAATCGATGGTCACAAAGTCACAATGTGACTTCACAACGACGTCGCAGTGACGTCACCATGCCTTACGGGAAGTTGCCATAAATAAATTACTTTTATCTGCTTAACATTTTGAAACTTTCTTTATATTAATATTTTTAAGTATTCTCTTAAATAAAGTAAATTTTGCCTTAAAAACTTAATCGGTTTTTTTTCCTCTCAAATACAGCCATTTGTCATGGACAAAATAAGTGTTATCCTATTCTTTGGATTGTTTTTTATCAGTTACAGTGGTCTTATAGGCGAAATTCGTGGCACATAATTAGAATTATAGTGTTTTTTGGTATGTGTCAGATGTGCATACGGTGCCGTGAAGGTTTAATCACACTCTCAAATATTATATTAATAAATGCTCGTTTTCTTTTTTTCAACCTTCCTTGGTTTTAGCGATAACATTTAATATCCAACGCCGTGGCTATACAAAAATTGCTTTTTTATGTAAACATTTTTTTCTTTCCATAAAGTTTGACCCATGCATTCTATAACACATTGTTTATAGTGACCTCTAATTCATATGCAACACAGAGAAAATATCTTCTTGTACCACAACATTTGAAAAGACAAAAAAAAAAGTATTTCATTTAAGAACTTGTAAGGAGATTTTTTCTAAAAATTGTTGCACTGAAGATTAATTTTAGTTCATCACGTATAAGTGAGATGTACTCTGTACGAAGTTTTAAAAAAATTCTTTTGGGCAATTTTCCGTTTTAAGAATTAAAACAAAATTGCTAATGCTGTTATTTTGTTTTTAGTTTTATATTCACGTTTGTTTTACTTAAAATGTTACTGTATATATTGTAACAAAAAAGACAAATGTGGAACTACATTTAAAAAAACCCTGTCGGCTTCACCTATTGGCGGAGGTAGATTTCGAAGAGCATTCATTTCAATAACAAAAAATAAAATATGATTAGAGATAAAACCAGTATAACAACTTTATTTTGGCCGCTTTTGAAAATTTTTTAATTTCATTTTTCTGTAAGAATTCGTTTTATGATCTTCGTTTTGTAATCTTAGCGAAATTCGGCTCATATGCCCGACTTGACAATATATTTTGAGATATTCTGACTTTATTAAAAAAAAATCGACCATTAGGGCACGTTATATAGCTCCTAAAGAACATAAAATTGTCAATTGAATGCATTTGAGAGCAAAATTGAATTTAAAAGTGAGTCACAAAGTAACCAATTTGTTATTTGAAATCATGATCACTTCGGGAAATTTTGTGCCAAAAGTGCTCAATTTGACAGCTTTTTTTAGGTGCGTTCGTAGTTATGTAAATAGGTAGCACCTATTGTTGTCGCTCAGTCCGTCCGTCCGTCTGTCCGTCTGTCCGCATATAACAACGCAAAAACTACCCAACCGAATCGTTTGAAATTTAAAATACATAATTATAACATAATTTTGTCGAGTCATTTCAAATGTTATGAAAATCGGATGGATAGATCAATTACAGGGACATTCAAAAGGATTCCGTTACATTACGGTCAATAGGGAAAATTTTTTTAAATGCATTTTAATCGTTTGAAAATTAAAACATATAATTATTGCGTAATTTTCTCGAGTCATTTCAAATGTTATGAAAATCGGATGTATAGATCAATTACAGGGACAATCAAAAGGATTCCGCTACATTACGGTCAATGGGGAAAAAGTTTCAAATGCATTTTAATGGTGTTACACTCATTCGAACATAATAGAATTGGCATGAATCTATGAAATATATACTAAAATATGCATTCTGTACAATCTGTGATGCAAAGAATTTTTATTATTAAATTACAGGGCCACACAAAAGTATTCCACTATATAATGCTATACGGGGAAACATGGTTTGTTATGTGTTTTAATTATATTCAACTATTTCACATTTTATGATAAGACATACGTTGCTGAGGTGTAATAAAAATTACTTCCTGCATATTTACAGAAACGTAAAGATTTCGACTACTATACTGTATCCGGAGTACGCTCTACTATATCAGCAAGATCTGAATATTTTTAAAACTTCGTTATCGTACGAACGCACCTCATTTGCTACTTTCACGTGCAATTTCCAACTTGTTTATAAATATATTCTGCCTTTAAACAAAATCTGTACAATACTTCACATTATATCGTTCCTGAATAAGAGGACCTGTAAATTGGATACGTTTGAGAGCAAAAATAGATTTATAAATGAATCAGTAAAATATATATATATATGATTTGAATATTTCTTCAATTCATCAATCACGATCACATTGGAAGTTTCGTTCAATATACCAATTTTGGCATTCTTTTAAAAAATATAGTCTGCCTTTATCAAAAAACTGGCCAACACGTCACATTGTATAGTTTTTAAATAAGAGGATCTGCCATTTGGATGTGTTTAAAATCAAAAATTAATTTAAAAGTGAGTCAGAATATAAGATGTTTGGATTTGAGGTTTTTTCCAACTCCTATTTTTGTTTAATCTATTTTTGCTATAAAAATTGCTCCTATAAAAAACGTGTCAATATAAAAGTTGTGGATATTATTGAGAAGATGGAAAATAAATTTATTTAGATTTGATAGTGTAAGAATTTATGAAGTTGTGGAATTTGTCTTTTTTAACATCCCTTTTTGATTAGGTTTTGATTTATTTTATTTCATTTTGTCGGTAAAATATAGTCCTGTCCAAAACTTGTAAATACAAAAGCTTTAGATAATTTGGAGAACATTTATAAAAGAAATATTTGGATTTCATATCTTGAGAATTGACGAAGTTATATTTTTTTTCTCTCAAAAACCCTCTTTCGCCTCTTGAGAACATTTTTAACTTTAACAAAAATCTATCATGGATAAATTTTTGGCCCATTTTTAGAAGTAATGTAAACTTTAAACCGATCCTATATCTATTTTAATTAACAAGTTATGGCGTTTTTTTCGGTTTTCATAAAAATCCTTCCTATTTCCATCCCTTTGGTCCAATTTTGCCCTTTAATGAATTTGGTCGCGATTTTATACCCCTTGATTTTATGTAACAGTTTGGAGCAGAATTATAGAAGCTATTATGTCTAGAAGAAATTGATATATATATATATATATATATATATATATAAGCTTTTTTTATCGATGGTAGTTTTGAGGTCTGCAGGTCATTATCGGTTAAGATGTACAAATTTTTTTGAGAAATTGCGACCGCAATAGGTAATATTTCATACGAAACCTACTTAAAGTTGTATCATACTTTATAACTTACTTTTAATTATTTCAAACAAAGTAGTTAAAGTTACAGTTAAAAAAAAACAGATTACTTGTTCGACACAATTCTGCGTAAATTGTAAATATGCGATTATATAACAGAATACCTTTGCAATAAAAGCAAAAGCTTTTGCGTGTATTTTCGTCCTCATCACTATAACGTCATTGTGAATGCGCATTAATTATTGGTGCACAATAATAAAGAGTTAACACGCTACAACATAAGCTCACTCAGAAATTTATAACCTTAAGTTTAATATTTCTAGAATTTCAGAAAATTCTCGAAATACCTTTCGTAAAATAAATAGTACACTGGGAATTTCTGATCAATAACCTTTCTTTCTTTACAGACATTTTTTATATTTTCCTTATTTAGATATCTTCAGAAGAACTTCAAATATATAAAAATTCCTGAATAAAAGTTTGACTCCACAAATGGAAGACATTCAGAAAGGCATAAAAAGAATAGATCCGATAACCGAAATATACGTATCTTTTAAAGAATTCAAATATCTCTAAGCAAATATTTTAGAGTAAAAAAATGTATAAAATGCTTTATATTAATTTTATTATAAAGATGAATTTTCATATACAAATGAGCAAAATAATCCTGAATAAATTGAAGGCTGGCATGTCGGATAATATTTTATAGTGATATACTACATGGAAATCGTACAAAATAGACGGGAATATTTAATTTGGTAATATTCAATATACATAAGAAATGTAGACAAGAAATTAATTTTTAATATATAATATTCAAGCATATGTAAATTTTGTGTTTAAAATATTTACAATAAAATTCAAAAACATGTTCACGCTATACTTTTTTATGTTTCCATTGCCATTTGTTTTATCTACTGACCTTTTATACATTTATGTAATAAATATTATAAAATTTCTATTTTTTTTCTATTTTTTCATTTTTAAAATTTTTTTCTATTTATATTTTTCATTCCTTTATCTTCATTATTTCAGGAAATAGCAAATTATCCATAAACACATTACTATTATACTATTTCACATTTCAGACCCTATAGTAAATCTCAGAACATAATGTTTATATACCTTTTTTTTTTTTTTTTTTTTTTTGAAATACCAGATAAGCATATTTAGAACGGACAACGCAAAACCTCACATTGAATGAAGTGGATTACAAAAGCGTTATACTTCCGTCTCTTTTCTTCAGTTCTGACGTATAAAGAGCTATTTTTAAGAATTAATGTTGCAAATACTTTTTTTTGTCGTCTGTAGTCTGTCAACAATATCCTCAATCATCGTCAATAGTTTTTAATTTTCTATTACATTCATGTCGAAAAATTATATAAAATGGCTGGTTGCTGCCGATTTGTTACATTTTGTTGAATATCTATCAAATAATTTCGTGGAATTCTCTTTGAACTTTCAGGTGAAACAACATGGTTTACGTCAAACTTTTCAATAAAAATTTAGTCATGAATGCAATTATGCTGAAAATAATGGATATAATAATTAAAATAATATTTGCGATCACTCATATGACAGAAAATGCTTAAAATCGCATGTTTCTATTATATATTACTTGTAAAATTCGATTATTTTGGTTTTTTGGAACGTAATGTATGGTACGTATAAAAAGGTTAAATTTGTTTATTTTTAAATCGTTTATTTCACAATAATTTCTTATTTTTCAATAAAATATTTCATTTTATTTATTTTTAGATTAAATATACCGGGATGCGTATATCACATATGCACATTTATTTAGCGACCAGTCGAAATACTACCCTGTGATTGGTCGAAACAAAGAGGGTTAAAGAGATTATACATCCAGATTTGAATTGGAAGAATTTCGCTACTGCAGGCAAATAATTCTTCGTGGGTTTTTTTTTTTTTTTTTTTTTTTTTTTTTTTTTTTTTTTTTTTTTTTTTGTGTGTGTGTGTGTGTGTGTGTGTGTGTGTGTGTTTCCGTTATGACAGAAATGAAAAATGATTTTATAAATCACGGTGGTGATATAATAAATATTTTGTCACCAATTTTCGACTTTAAAGTTAGTGAAAGTGCGTTTGTTTTCGAAGAAAAATTCACTTGTTTATTAAGAATAAAATTATCTGGTGAACAGAAGCACATAAAAAGGCTTTAAATTTTATACCTTATTTATTATTATTTTTTTTAAAGCTAGCATGTTATCGGTTAAGATTTTACTCAGCAGATATCAGAATTGACAAATAAAGTAAATCGTTTTATAAAATAAGTTCAATATATACATTCAATAATATTTTATTTTATTTATTTATACATTTATTTTTATTGATCTACTATCGATTAATAAAATATATTTTAAAATAAATTCTGTTACTGAAACTAATTTTTCATTTTATTTATTTAAACAACTTTTTTTTATTGATTTACTAACAGCTAATAGAATATGACTTTTAAATAAATTCTTGTTAATGAAACTAATTTTTGATATTTAATTTTATTTACTTATACAATAATTTTTATTAATTTACTATCAAATAATAAAATATAATTTCTTTAATCAATTCTTTTTAATGAAACTTATTTTAAATACTTAATTTTATTTATTTATACTATTACTTTTATTGATTTATTATATAATTAATTTTTAATATTTGTCATACTTATCTATATATTTACTCTTATTGATTTACTATCGTTAATAAAATATGATAATTTTTCAATCAATTTTTGTTAATGAAGCTAAATTTTAACATTAATTTTTATCTATTTTATAGTAATTTTTATTAATTTACTATCCGTTAATAAAATATATTTTTTTAAATCAATTATTCATGAAATTAACTTTAATATTTTCTAAGGATAATGTTTTAATAATCAAAATGAAAGATATTTTAAATCAATAGTAAATCAATCATCATTCAAAATTATAGAAAAATATTTTTAAATTCTAATTTTACAAAAATTTATTTTTATTAATTTACTGTCAGATAATATATTAACATCATTTTTTTTTTATCTATTCTTTATGATGAAACTAAATTTTAATATTTAATATTACATAAAAGCCACATTTTAATTAAAAAACTATGCAATAATTTCAAAATAAAAATATTTGTGTGCATTTTTCCCGATGTTATGATTGAATTAAAAAATATCTTTCATTTTAATTATTAAAATATAGACTTAGATGACATTACATATTAAAATTTAGTTTAATTAAGAAGAATTGATTTAAAAAATATTTTATTAATTGGAAGTAAATTAATAAAAAAGAATAAAAAATATTTAAAAATTAGCTTCATTAAAAAGAATTGATTTATTAAATAATGTTTTATTAACTGACAATAAAAATACTTGTATAAATAAATAAAATTAAATATAAAATTTAGTTTTATTATCAAGAATTGGTTAAAGAAATTATCTTTTATTAATTGATGGTAAATTAATAAAAATGATTGCACATCTAAATAAAATTAAATATCAAAAATTTGTTTTATTAACAAGTATTTATTAAAATAATAATATGTTATTAGCTATTAGTAAATCAATAAAAAAAGTTGTTTAAATAAATAAAATTAAAAACTAATTTCAGTAACAGAAATTGATTTAAAAATATATTTTACTAACCGATAGTAGATCAATAAAAATAAAGATATTAATAAAGAAAATAAAATATTAAAATGTAAATTTTATTAACAAGAATCGATTTTAAGAAACTTTTAGAATAATTGAAAATAAATCAATAAAGATAAAAATATAATAAAAATAATTGTATAAATAAATAAAATTAAATATAAAATATAGTTCTATTAACAAGAATTGATTAAAGAAATTATAAAATAAAATTCAAAATTGATTTTTAAAATTGTTTAAAATAAAATAAAATTCTCAAAATATCTAAAGCGAGGATAGAACCCCCAATGTCAGGTTCACTAGCAGGATGCGCTAACCATTGCACAGTAAGATCCACGTTTTTCTTGCCAAACGGCTCCATTAGATTCATTTCTCTTATAGCAAATAACAATACGCCTTCACATAGAACAATAAGTTTTCTGAAATTGTAGCCAAAGTTCAGGGGCTAGACGTCTGTAAATTAAAATTTACATCTTAATTAGAAATTAAGTCTTTGCATAACTATATTTTAAGTTTATTTAGTTCAGATATTGGTATATTTAAAGGTAGTAGAACTTCTCCACGGAATACTAAAGTAAACAGCCAATCAGGAATCAGAATTGGCGCTGGTCGCTAAATGAATGTGCATTATGTGAATTACGCGACCGGGACACGTTTACCCATGGGGAACGTTTACGCTTGGGGCACTTTTACACAGTGCAGTTTTTCCGAAACCAGTTATAACTGAAGAGCTACCAATCATGACTGACTAATATTGCTCCTTAGAGGGTATTCTCACATGTTTTTGAGCATCAGTTGAGCTTCGTCCTATCTTGGAGAAAAGATAACCTGTTTTCTGTCGAGATGGATGAATTTTGTGTTGAACTTACTGAAACTTATTGTTGACTAATAATACTTATTTCAAGATAGAATATATGGATATTAGAAGAATTTTATTCTTTTTTGAGAACTGCATTTGTATGAATAGAAATATTATTAGTTTTCGTTGCACGTTAAAATATATATCCAAACATGGCGATGGTGAACGTTTACGCACATCCTTACTGCGGAAAGTTTTTTTCTATTTACCGTAGTTTTATAAGTAACTAAACGAGTTAAAAACGCTTACTCATTTATAAATATTAAACGAAAAACTAACAATAAACGTTATTCATATTCATGAAAAAAAAATTAATCTAACCATAAAATAAAGTAAATGTCGGTTACAAACTATGTTTAGATTTCCTCTACATATTGAAAATACACAAATAATAAAAAAATAGTGCGGTACTTAAGTTGCGCAAAAGAGAATTTTCAAACGTTTAAAAATTAAAATATTACATGCATTTTTTTCTTTTCAAAACACTAAATAGTTTACACTAATGATAATTAAAATCTTGTGTATTACACATGTTGTATTCAGATATTAGAGGTATGAATGCAAAAGCATAGCATACCATATAATTTTATGGGTATATTCAGAAAGAACCGGGGTGGTCCAACTATTACTATCCCTACTATCCCAACTATTACTATTTTATAAAATATTTGTATTTAGATGAATGTTCTAGAATATTGAAGTCTAATGTCTTAGATGTCTATACATACATATTTAGAATTATAGCTTGTTTACTGACGTATTTTTAGAGGAAAGGGGGAAGTTTTAAAGATTAAAAGGGTTTTTTAAAGGGGAAGAGATGTGAGGGTGACAGGATGGTTTGAAGCTTCTGGGCTAGATGTATATCAGTATACGAGATGTTGCTACATCATTATGATTACAAGCCCAAAAGACTAGCCACATCTCAATCATGTCCCAAATCTACCTTCATTAGCCCCAAACCAGCCTTTGAGAGCCTCAACCACTCACTAGTTCACCACCCTCTTCGAAAATATTTTAATATAAAAGCTACGGTTCTACAATTGAGCGTATATTCATTTCTTGTTATATGCTTCGATATTCTACATCAACCATCGCAGTAAAAAAATATATTTTATACACACCGGGAATAATAATTATTGAACTACCTTCGTAGTTAACAAATAAACTAGAAGTTTCAAATTTAGAAAAAAATTATCTTAATAAACTTTTCAAATGGGTATTTTTTACTAATTAAATAACTAAACGTTAGAAAAATGAAAAAAAAAGTGAAATGTTAAAATAAACAGTATTTATGAGGAAATGTGAAGAAATAAATCCAAAATACGAATTAGCTGTTTTCTAAAAATAAAATAATAAAGCTTGCCTACATTTCATTCTCGATCAATAACAGTAGATTAAATGTGATTTTTTTTTCTAATCTTGTGACATCTTAGCACGACCTTTATACATATACATGCTTAAAATTGATAAATTAAAAAAAAAATATTAAAACTTTTTAGCCTATAAATTTAATTTTAAATGATTAATTTATCATATTGCTTTTTCGTCTATAATTTTAAACATTATGATCTGGAATATTATAATTTCTTTACTCAATATACAGCTTTAAACTATTTGCTTAGGTTAATTTAAATTGCTTTAAAGTTAACATTGCATTAAGATATGTGGCATGTACTGAATTTATTGACAGACTTTCACAATGTATTAACCTCCACAGTCGTTAAACAAATGTTATGCGGGATCATAATAACCAGTTAAACCCTCTCACACATCAATTTATTAATATAAATCCATAACTGAAATTAAAAAAAAAAAAAAAAAAAAAAATGAAGAATTTAATTCAGTTACACTTAGCTTAGCGTTATAATTATTTTTTTTCTAAAAAACACATTTAAATATGTATTAATCCCACAATCACGGAAGCGGGTTAGCCGGTATGTTTATATAGAATAGAACTACAACTACTCTTTACTTTCTGTAGTTGATTTCTTTTGCACATTAGGATAAAATTTATTTTAGGACAACATTAGGATAAAATTTATTTTATGCTAATATTTATATATATATAAGACATCATATATTAAAAAATGGTGAATATTAAATAAATTCCACTGAGACATAAAAGTCTCCAACCGTAATCTTAGTTTTACTAAAAAAAAATTAACATATAATTATTCGTTATGGTAATCTTGTTAAAATATTATTTAAAAACGTACTATAAGAGCTAAAATATTATGGTGAATGGAGACATACATACCGCGTTTTTCTTTAAAATATGTTTATTTATATAGAATTGGTTAAAAATTGTATGCAGTTTGCTTGTGTTCTTGTCAGAGCTAGGCAAACTCTTTATAGGGTATTTGTTTTTAGATTGGTTTCGTTTGTGCCTGACTTTAAAATACTTCAAGCTTAGGATTTAGGCTAAATTTTTTTCGGTAAATTTTCGGATGAACGTATACGAAATTTATATTTAAAAAAAATCACCCATTTTATTACACATTTTCGACACGTGTACTTGTGTGTAGAAAATGATGTGTTGTCATTCTAGAATTTACTTACTTTTGTTATCGTATCATATATATAAATAATATGAATATGTTCATAGTTATTTAGCGATATTTTTATTACACAGCTCTCATAAAAACAAAGTTAATGTACTTTCTGTAGTTTTGTGATAAATATAGAAGTTTTAAAAATTTAAATTTTGTATTTAATTTTCTATATTTGGTCTATTGTAATTTTAAATTATTCTCTTTTTTTATCAATTTTTACACCCATTTGAAAAAAAGAATTGTTGGATCAATTATTAAAATCTCTTATAGATTTTTCACTAAATTCGCTTTTTTATATAGTTGAAAAAACATTAAAATTCACATTTCAAACGATTTTATTAGGTATCTCGTACAATTCATACCAGAGGATATCATCGGCACTGATAAAATAAAAATCTAACTTTATATCATTCTTAAGTTTTCACTTCTAATTCGAATAGATTTTCAGATAGTTTATTTTAATATAAAATGCTTAATCTTAAAATATTCAGATTGCATGCCACTAATTTAGATATTCAAACTAAAGTGAATGACTAAGTGTTAAGATAGAAAAGTTGAAACCAATATCTAGAGAGCACTTTCACTAAATTAACACTAAATCAATACAGAACCTGCTGTCCAGAAATTTCAAACGACATTTACATAACATTTCAACTAAATGGAAATATCATGCAAATGAGCTCTAACTTTCTACTGGTATATGTCTCTTTATCTCATTTCATTTATAAGGTGTTACAATGTATTTTAAATCTCAAAGACGTGTATAGATATTAGTTATAATTGCTATGAAATGGAATAAAATGTTTTAAATGTCAATAAGACAAGATATAAAAATCAAAAGTTGTATCTTCAAAATATATTTTACCAGACTAATAATTTTATTTCGATATGTGAAATGCAATAATTATGATATATATCTTCATATTTATTGAAAAATACTTTATGCACTTCAGATAGCTGTGACAAGTGTTGTACTGTTCCAAATAAAAATCGACTTTAATTCTTTATTCGTGATTAACCTCTTCATCACCTGAATTCTTTAATTTTTTTATGTCTTATTAAATGTAGGTAAATTATGTTAAAGAATTAGTACAGTGTTGCCAGTGGACTACTTTCTTAATATTCAGATTTCTTCATTAGCAGCACTTTTTAGAAACGGCAAAATTCCGTATGTTTTCGCCTTTATTAATATGTCATTAAGTAAGACGCATATTACTGTTTCAAAAAAGTGGTGCCAGTCACGAATCTGAATTTAAAATCAGTAGTCCATCTGGCAACACTGGCTGACAACACATACGTATATAAAAAATCAACAATTAAAAGTTCATATTATACTATTTTTTATTCTACTAAGAAACTGTATTTATTTTTTTTAAATAATGTTAAGTTAGTATAATTTTATATCTTATTTAATGTAGGTAACTTGTGTTAAAGAACAGTATAAGTATATAAAAAATCTTTATAAGTGCATGTTATACTATTTTCTATTCTATTAAGGAGCTGTATGTTAAAAAATTGTTACATTACTATAATTATATATGTTATTAAATGAAGGTAAATTGTGTTAAAGAACAGTATAAGTATATAAAAAATCTTTATAAGTGCATGTTATACTATTTTCTATTCTATTAAGGAGCTGTATGTTAAAAAATTGTTACATTACTATAATTATACATGTTATTAAATGAAGGTAAATTGTGTTAAAGTTCAGTATAAGTATATAAAAAATCTTTATAAGTGCATGTTATACTATTTTCTATTCTATTAAGGAGCTGTATGTTAAAAAATTGTTACATTACTATAATTTTATATCTTATTTAATGTAGGTAACTTGTGTTAAAGAACAGTATAAGTATATAAAAAATCTTTATAAGTGCATGTTATACTATTTTCTATTCTATTAAGGAGCTGTATGTTAAAAAATTGTTACATTACTATAATTTTATATCTTATTTAATGTAGGTAACTTGTGTTAAAGAACAGTATAAGTATATAAAAAATCTTTATAAGTGCATGTTATACTATTTTCTATTCTATTAAGGAGCTGTATGTTAAAAAATTGTTACATTACTATAATTTTATATCTTATTTAATGTAGGTAACTTGTGTTAAAGAACAGTATAAGTATATAAAAAATCTTTATAAGTGCATGTTATACTATTTTCTATTCTATTAAGGAGCTGTATGTTAAAAAATTGTTACATTACTATAATTATACATGTTATTAAATGAAGGTAAATTGTGTTAAAGTTCAGTATAAGTATATAAAAAATGTTTATAAGTGCATGATATACTATTTTCTATTCTATTAAGGAGCTGTATGTTAAAAAATTGTTACATTACTATAATTATACATGTTATTAAATGAAGGTAAATTGTGTTAAAGAACAGTATAAGTATATAAAAAATCTTTATAAGTGCATATTATACTATTTTCTATTCTATTAAGGAGCTGTATGTTAAAAAATTGTTACATTACTATAATTATATATGTTATTAAATGAAGGTAAATTGTGTTAAAGTTCAGTATAAGTATATAAAAAATCTTTATAAGTGCATGTTATACTATTTTCTATTCTATTAAGGAGCTGTATGTTAAAAAATTGTTACATTACTATAATTATACATGTTATTAAATGAAGGTAAATTGTGTTAAAGAACAGTATAAGTATATAAAAAATCTTTATAAGTGCATATTATACTATTTTCTATTCTATTAAGGAGCTGTATGTTAAAAAATTGTTACATTACTATAATTATATATGTTATTAAATGAAGGTAAATTGTGTTAAAGTTCAGTATAAGTTTATAAAAAATCTTTATAAGTGCATGTTATACTATTTTCTATTCTATTAAGGAGCTGTATGTTAAAAAATTGTTACATTACTATAATTTTATATCTTATTTAATGTAGGTAACTTGTGTTAAAGAACAGTATAAGTATATAAAAAATCTTTATAAGTGCATGTTATACTATTTTCTATTCTATTAAGGAGCTGTATGTTAAAAAATTGTTACATTACTATAATTTTATATCTTATTTAATGTAGGTAACTTGTGTTAAAGAACAGTATAAGTATATAAAAAATCTTTATAAGTGCATGTTATACTATTTTCTATTCTATTAAGGAGCTGTATGTTAAAAAATTGTTACATTACTATAATTATACATGTTATTAAATGAAGGTAAATTGTGTTAAAGTTCAGTATAAGTATATAAAAAATGTTTATAAGTGCATGATATACTATTTTCTATTCTATTAAGGAGCTGTATGTTAAAAAATTGTTACATTACTATAATTATACATGTTATTAAATGAAGGTAAATTGTGTTAAAGAACAGTATAAGTATATAAAAAATCTTTATAAGTGCATATTATACTATTTTCTATTCTATTAAGGAGCTGTATGTTAAAAAATTGTTACATTACTATAATTATATATGTTATTAAATGAAGGTAAATTGTGTTAAAGAACAGTATAAGTATATAAAAAATCTTTATAAGTGCATGTTATACTATTTTCTATTCTATTAAGGAGCTGTATGTTAAAAAATTGTTACATTACTATAATTTTATATCTTATTTAATGTAGGTAACTTGTGTTAAAGAACAGTATAAGTATATAAAAAATCTTTATAAGTGCATGTTATACTATTTTCTATTCTATTAAGGAGCTGTATGTTAAAAAATTGTTACATTACTATAATTTTATATCTTATTTAATGTAGGTAACTTGTGTTAAAGAACAGTATAAGTATATAAAAAATCTTTATAAGTGCATGTTATACTATTTTCTATTCTATTAAGGAGCTGTATGTTAAAAAATTGTTACATTACTATAATTTTATATCTTATTTAATGTAGGTAACTTGTGTTAAAGAACAGTATAAGTATATAAAAAATCTTTATAAGTGCATGTTATACTATTTTCTATTCTATTAAGGAGCTGTATGTTAAAAAATTGTTACATTACTATAATTTTATATCTTATTTAATGTAGGTAACTTGTGTTAAAGAACAGTATAAGTATATAAAAAATCTTTATAAGTGCATGTTATACTATTTTCTATTCTATTAAGGAGCTGTATGTTAAAAAATTGTTACATTACTATAATTTTATATCTTATTTAATGTAGGTAACTTGTGTTAAAGAACAGTATAAGTATATAAAAAATCTTAAGTGCATGTTATACTATTTTCTATTCTATTAAGGAGCTGTATGTTAAAAAATTGTTACATTACTATAATTATACATGTTATTAAATGAAGGTAAATTGTGTTAAAGTTCAGTATAAGTATATAAAAAATCTTTATAAGTGCATGTTATACTATTTTCTATTCTATTAAGGAGCTGTATGTTAAAAAATTGTTACATTACTATAATTATACATGTTATTAAATGAAGGTAAATTGTGTTAAAGTTCAGTATAAGTATATAAAAAATGTTTATAAGTGCATGATATACTATTTTGTATTATATCATGAAACTGTCTTTTTTTTTAAAAAAATGTTAAGTTAATATAATTTTATAATGTATTAAATGTGGGTAAATTGTGTTAAAGGTCAGTATAAGTGTTTTAAAAAAACTTCATAAGTACATATTATGCTATTTTGTGCTCTATTAAGGAACTGTCTTTAAAAAAATGTTAAGTTAATATAATTTTTGCTAATTTTAATTTCTTCAAGTGTTAGAAAATGTCCGACTCTTTCTGATCTCATCAGATTTAGGCGAATTTTTGATAACGGGTTGGGTGTTTGTTTTCAGAGGTTTTATCGATAAGAATAAGTCTTATATTGAAATTCCTCTAGCGATAGGATATAAATTTAAATTTCTACCCCCTTTTTTGTTAATCGATCATTTGGTTGAACTTATTAGAAATTTATAAATATATCCCCCTTCCTTTTATAAATTTTAGACGTGATACTTCATCGCGTAAGTTCATTCTAGAATTCCTTCTTATTTAGTACTGTACCATATACCTAAATAATATAAAATGTGTCTATGTTTGTTTAGCGATATTATAATTATATTTCTTGTACATCGCAATTAATATCCTTTCTGTAATTTTTTAACAAACATAGTAGTTTTAAAAATTTGAATTTAATACTAAATCATCCATTACATTTATAACGAAATTTTACATCGATTAAAATATTATATTAGATGCAATCTCTAAAGTTTCATAAAAAATAATCGTTAAATTCACATTGTTATTTATTATTGTTTAGATACAGGATTATTACAAATGAATCATCGAGTTTTGATAAGTTACTATGAGCGAACTAAGAAACGTGTGACAATTCGTATTCCATGTAACGTAACCATCACACGTATTCCATAACAATTCAAAGGAGAGGGCATTAATTACACTTTCGCACTGCATATGTTTCATGCGCGTGTGGTTGCCATGGTTGCTGCGCGAAACTCAACACAAAATGGCGACTGGACAGCAGAGAGCGTTTTGTGTACTAAAATTTTCAAAGTATGAATCGCTTATAAGCGTTCAGAGAGCATTTTGGGAGGTGCACAAATTCAAACTACCAACCCACAATGATGGACTGGTCGATGCCACTTTGGCTGAGTTCCGAAATTGCATCATGACTGCATTCGCGATCACCGAGGCGGCCATGCTGAGTTATGTGTGAAGCGAACTGAATTATTGCCTTCACACCTGCCGTATCACTAGAGGAGCACATATTGAAAATCTGTAGTATGGACGTCAATCTTGTATACTTTCGATTTATTTTCATGTATAACTCATTGTTGTAACCCAATTATGTTCCGAAATAAACGCTTCAGAATACCGATGATTCTTTTGTAATAATCCTGTAAATTGAAATTCAAATTTAAAGATAACGGCTAACGGTGAATACTATTGTGCAATAAACACAAGAGAATAACATCGGTTCTTATCAAAGAATATCTAACTTTATATGTCACTTACATTGTCTTTGCTAGTTTCAATTCATATAATTCATAATCATTTTCATATAATTTACTTTAATATCAAGTGCTTTACCTTAAAATATTCAGTTAGCATGCCACAGATTTATTAGATTTAATCAGATGTGAGTGACCAAGTGTAAAGATAGAAATGTTGAAACCTGTATCTAGAGAATACTTTCACTGAAATAATACTAAATTAATACAAAGCCTGCTGTTCAGAATTTTTAACGACATTTGCGTAACATTTAAACAACATGGAAATCTTATGCAAGTAAGATCTAACTTTCTAATGGCACATGTCACTTTATCTCAATTAATTTGCAAGGTGTTACAATGTATTTCTACTCATAAAGACGTGTGTAGATATCGGTTTTATTTCTATCAAATAGGGAAAAATATTTTAAATTTCAGTTAGACATGAAACATAGACAGAGTTGGCAAGTCTTTTTTCGCACCAGTATTATCTTTGTGAAAATGCTGTTCTTTTTAATCTACAGAGTGCTTGAATTCAATAGTACAAGATTTTCTGTGTTAAAATACTGGTATCCAAAACGCCGGAAAGAGACTTGGCAGCTCTGCATAGAACACATGTTGTCTCTTCTAAATATATTTTACCAGAGCAATAATTTTATTTCGATATGTGTATTGGAATAAACATGATATATGTCTAGTCGTTGAAAATTAATTTACGGTTCAGACGGTTGTGAAAAGTGTTCTACTGTTCCATTTAAAAACCGATTTAATAAATAATAATGTAATAATAAATTTTTATGCGTGGTTACTTTTAATCACTAGAATCCTTTTGGCATTATTTAATTTATAATACATTTATGCAAATTATGTTAAATTTCAGTATAGGAATTAGTGAAGCAGGCGCTTTGACTCAAATGACCGATTGATACCATTAAATATTAACAATGTTTCGCAACTTATTAATCGACTTTATTTGTAAGATTTAATAAAGCATTGAATGTTGTTAAGCTTAAGTGGTTAAATTAACCTTTTCTGGCGCTTCGCTTTTATTGCTGAAGTGTCATATTAACCACTTAACTGTCGCATTAAATTGCGTTTAAAAAATCAAATTCATTATTGACACCACTTTTAAAAAATGTTCATCCTATTTAATAACAAGTAAAATAATACCAGAATAAAACCAATTACACTATTTTATAAAACTGGTGGGAATCAAACAATTCTGAATAAAAGTCATGAAGCTTCCAGCCCATTAATGTTTCGGTCGCGACGATTAAGTGGTTAAAAGTATATTATCAGTTAAAATCCTTTGTCTGATTTTGAAATAAATATAATTGTTTTAAAATTTTAAATTTTGCATTTAATCATCCATTTCATATGGCGTATTCGTTTTGTGACGTTTTTCATCCGTAATATGTATATATATATATATATATATATATATATATATATATATATATATATATATATATATATATATATATTGGATGAAATTATTAATGATTCTTAAAAATTAGTCTTTACATTTGCATTCTTATTAATTATTCTAAAGAAATATTGAAATTCAAATTTTAGGACGTTTTATGTAATACTATTTTGCTGTAAACGCAAGTGAATATCAACGGCACTTATGAAATAAAATCTAACTTTACATAAAGTTTACATTATCATTGCAAGTTTTAATATATTTTCAGGTAATTTATTTTAATATAAAAGACAAAGTGTAAAGATTGAAATGTTGAAACCAATATCTAAAGAGTAGTGTTTCTGAATTAATATTAAATTAATACAAAGCCTGCTGTCCAGTATTTTCAAACGACATTTATGTAATCTTTCAACTAAATGGAAACCTCGTAAAAATAAGTTCAAACTTTCTACTGGTATGTGTCTCTTTATCTTATTTCATTTACAAAATGTTATGATGAAATTCTAAACATAAAGATGTGTGTAGATCTCAGTATTATTTCCATGAAATGGAATAAAATGCCTTAAATGTCAATAAGACAATAAGTATAAACACATGTTGTCTCTTATAAATATGTTTTACCAGATTAGTAATTTTATTTCGATTTGTGTAATGGAATAAATATGATATAAATCCCGATGTTTAAAACTAATTTACGCAATACAAATAGCTGTGAGATGTATTCTATTGTTCTAAATAAAAATCAGTTTAAGTATTTATCAGTGATAATCCTTCTCGTCACTAAAACCATTTTGGCATTTTTAAAACATATATATATTATTAATTTAAGCAAACTGTGTTAAGGTTCAGTATATATATCATATTAAAAACTACTTTGTATTCAATTTAGAAACTGTCTGTTAAAATAAAATCATGTTATTTATTTTTAAGTTTATTTTTTTCAAGAATTAGAACATGTCCGACTGTTAATGTCCACCAGAGCTAGACGAACTTTTGATAATGAATGTGTGTTTTTCAGAGGGTTTTCCCCACTCGTTTGTGTCTTCCACTGAAATTCTTCTAGTAGCTCGATATAAGCTAAGATAATTTTAAGTATGCCAGCAGTTCAGTTGAACTTATCAGATATTTATAAAAATCTCACTCTTCTTTTTTTCACCTTTTAGACATGAATATTTGTGTTTCGAATGTCGTGCAGAGTCACTCTAGAACTTATTACTTTTTGGTACTGTATGATGTATTTAAATAATATAAATATCTGTGTATTTATTAACCTTTCTACCCTGAATGGGTCTAATCGACCCATTTCTATTATTTATTTCATAATAGCTCCGTCGGGTTTTAACTAAGAGCTCTTATATTTTAAGTATTCCTCAAACAGATAAATATCTTCAGTTTATAATTTTTTCAGACTTCCGAAATTATTTTTTTTAGCCAAAATAAAAAAAGTCACATTTTACCTGAATGGGTCTAATCGACCCATATCACTAATCGCTTATAAATGCATGGAAAACAATTAGATTTTTCGATGCCATTGTGGAAATGCCATGTTCCATGCCATTGTGGAAAATGTTTAATCAAAATAAAAATTTTAATTCCTCCGATCTGTATTGTAATCAGAGATTAGTGTATTGACTCTGCGTCATATGCAAATTTCCTCCTTGCGCCCCAATCGAGTTTTTTCTTTGGGGGGGAGGATTCCCAGAACGTTTTTTTGTGCATGCATAACATGTCCGTTTCTTGCGATACACGTACCGTTCCAACGCTCTTTAGGGTTTTCGCATGCGCTGAGCATTTTGCGATGAAAAAAATGGGTGTTGCCATTGGAAATTTTCGAGTTTCTGTAACTATAGCCGTAACCGTGAGCGTCATTTTGTTGTCGTTCGCAGAATCTCGAGCTCATACCTCTGAATAGCTATATCTGAAATTTCATTTTGATCGGACTGGCTGCTAGAGCTCCATATATCGTCCATATCCCAGTTTTTTTATGACCACCCTGTATTTTCTTCATTATTCGGGTTTCAAAAAGATATGACATTTGTCTCATATGTGCCGAAAAAAAAAACAAATCGGTAATCCTCCTTTCAACTATGCATCATGAGACCAAAGTTTCAAATGGAGAAACAAAAGAAACCAGAAATAATTTTATATTATAATGAAACTAAAGGTGGAGTAGCTACTACTGGTAAATTAGCTGCTGCATATACATGCAAAAGGGGCACTAGGCGATGGCCTGTGTGTTTATTTTACAATTTAATTGATCTAGCTGCAATGAATGCATTTGTTGTTTTTATGCATGTAAATCCTTCTTGCAATCAAAACAAACTATACAAAAGGCGGCTTTTTCTAAAGGAACTTGGGAAACAGCTGACCGAACCTCACAGAGATATTAGGATGAAACAAAATATCCGAGTAACCATAAAGAAGCAATTGGCTACCGCAGCAGGTGAAAAAGAAGAAAGTATTAGTTCAGCTAAACGTGGAAGATGTAAAGAATGTGGTCCAAACAGAGATCGAAAAACGCAGACGAGATGTACTTCATGCTTATTATTTTCTTTGCCAGGAGCATGTAAATGTGTACTGAAATCTTGTTTATCATAAAAAATGTATCAAAACAATGGAAATAAAACAAATTTCTAATGTACATTCTTTATTATTATTTTCCAAATTATTGCGTATACAAACAAGGCATTGCAAGGAAGAGGGGGAGGGGGTGCAGTTAAAGAGAGAGGGGGGGGTTATAAAATACGCTCGTCTCTAATACTGAATACAAAAATAATATCTAAAATAAAGCTAGTTAAAAATACTTGTTTTGACGTAGAATAAATAAAAAGAAGTAAACTGGGTCTAATCGACCCATTCAGGTAAAACGTAACTTTTTTTTCAACAGGGTAGGAAGGTTAAGCAATATTTTTATTATAGTTCTCACAAACCGCAATTAATATATTTCTGTAATTTTGTGATATATATAATAGTTTTAAAAATTCAAATTTTGTATTTAATATCAATTTATTGTCTCGTGTAATAGATTTTTTTTAAAAATTTATTATGACCTTTTATATCCATTTCAATTAAAAAATATTAGATGAAATCATTAAAATTTCGTGCTTCGAAAGTCCTGCAGGTTCACTCTAGAAATTACTGCTTTTTGATACTTTATAATGTATTTAAATAACATAAATATCTGAGTATTTATAAGCGATATTTTGATTATAGTTCCCATATACCGCAGTTAATATCATGTCTGTAATTTTGTGATATTAACAGTAGGTTTTAAAAATATTGTATTTAATCCTCAATTTCATGTCTGTTTTAAAAGATTTTTTAAAAATTTATTATGACCTTTTACATCTATTTCAATAAAAATATTAGATAAGATCATTAAATTTTCTTTAAAATTAGTCAGTAAATTCGAATTCTTATTTATTATTGTAAAGAAATATTGAATAAATATAAATATATACAGGAATAATAATAAAATTTAACTAATAAGAATGTATTTATTAAAATACAACACATTGCTCAATGGTGCACAAAACAAGAATTTTAATATACATTTGTACAATTAAAATAAAATAAAACTATCAACGTTTCGCGCTGTCTTCTGTGGGCGTCTTCAAGAAATATGAGAATTATTGACGAATTCTCATTCTATATTAGAGAAATATTGAAGTTCAAATTACAGGAGGTTTTCTACTATTGTGCCATAAATACAAGTGAAAATCATCGGCACTTATGAAATAAAATCTAACCTTATATATCACTTAAATTGTCATTGCTAGTTTCAACTGATTTTCAGATTACTTACTTTAATACGAAGTGCTTTACCTTTAAAATATTCGTGCTGCAAGCACAGATTTATATATTTAATCAAATATGATCGACCAAATTTTAATATAGAAATTTTGAAACCAATATCTAGAGTGCACTATCATTCAATTAATATTAAATTAATACAAAGCCAGCTGTCCAGAATTTTATAACATTTTATAGCATAGCATTTCAACTAAATGGAAATCTCTTGCAAACGAGTTCTAACTTTCTAAATATATGTCTCTATCTTGTTTCATTTGCAAGACGTTACAATGTATTTATAATCATAAAGACTTGTGTAGATATTGGTATTATTGTTATGGAAAGAATAAAATGTTTTAAATTTAAATAACACAAGAAATGTAGAATACGTGTTGTCTCTATTAAATATGTTTTACCAGACAAATATATTTATTTCTATATTTGTAATGGAATAAATATGGCATACCTGATTATTGAAAAACAATTTACGCACTTCAGATAGCTGTGAGAATTGTTCTACTGTTCAAATAAAAATCTGTTTAAATTGTTTATCCGTGATTAACTTCTTTGACACCAGAAGCCGTTTGGCAAGTTTTAATAATTTATAACTGTTTTTTTAGACTGTTGTGTTTAGAATAATAACGATTTAAAACCTTCACGACGGGAGCCTTTTACGAAAATTTTAATATTTTGTTACGGGTTTTTAAAACCAGAAATTTGCGCCTTATTAAATGGAGAAAATGCTCTGATTAAATAAGGCAAATTTTACTGTATAATTTTACTGGTGGGGATAAACAAGGATTCTTAAACCTTTTTGCCTCACTTATACGTGTCGTTCGTACTCAAAGGGTTAAATGCTTTTTTAGGAATAGAAATCTGCAAAAAAATATTTCCAGTTATTTTGATGTTAATTTACCCAACTAGTTTAATAAATTTTAAATTTTAACTCATTAAATAAAATTTATTTTGAAATGTTTCCGGAAGTCTTTATGCTTTCATTGCTAATTTCAATAGATTTTCAGATAATTTATTTTAATATAAAGTGATTTACCTTAAAATATTCAGACTGCATGCTACAGATTTATGTATTAAATCAGATGTGAGCGACCAAGTGTTAAGATAGAAATGTTGAAAATAATATATAGAGTATCTTCACTGAATTTATATTAATATAATACAAAGTCTGCAGAATTTTCAAACGACATTTACATAACATTTCAACTAAATGGAATTCTCATTCAAATCAGTTCTAACTTTCTACTGGTATGTGTCTCTTTATCTCATTTTATTTACAAGGCGTTACAATGAATTTCTAAACATAAAGACGTGTGTAGATATCGGTATTATCACTATGAAATGGAACAGAATGCTTTAAATGTCAATAACACAAGAAATGAAAAACACATATTCTCTTTTCTAAATACATGTTATCATATTTTGTTTCGATATGTGTAATGGTATAAATAACATATAATTGATTATTGAGAAATAATTTACGAATTTCAGATACAAGAGAGGAGTGTTTTACTGTTCTAAATAAAAATTGATTAAAATTTTTATCCAAGATTAACCTTTTCATTAGCAGAGTCATTTTGGCATTTTTAAAAATATTTTTATGAATTTAAGCAAATTGTGATAAGTGTAGTATAAGTATCATATAAAACATTGTTATAAATGCATATTATACTATTTTATACTCTAATTAGGACAGTCTGTTAAAATAATGTCTGGTTAATGTTATTTTTGTCTCATTCAATTTTTTGAAGGGTCTGAGGCTATCTGACTGTTTGTGGTCTCATCAGAGTTAGACGAAATTTTGATAAAATGAGGGTTTTTTTCAGAGAGTATTTCCCTTTCGCTTGTGTCTTACGTTGAAATTCCTCTAGTGGAAGGATATAAGCTGAATTTTGTTTTTAGTAAACCACACATTCGGTTGAATGTATCAGATATTTATAAAAATCTCATCCTTCCCTTTTTGCATTTTAGATATTAATACTTGTATTTATAAAATCGCGTAGGTTCGATCTAGAATTTATTACACATTAATATTGTATTATATATTTAGATAATATAAATATGTGTATATTTATTTAACGAGATTTTGATTATAGTTCTTCTAAACCGCAGATATAATCCTTTCTGTAATTTTGTGATAAATATAGCAATTTTAAAAATTCAAAATTGTATTTCATTATGCATTTTATACTTTTTGTAATAATATATATATATATATGTTACTTTGTTACGAAATTTTACATCCATTTAAAAAATAATTATCAGATAAAATCATTAATGTTTCTTTTAAAATTAAACACTAATTTCGCGTTATTATATATTGTTGGGAAAAATTATTAAAATTTTAATTATGAGATTTTTTTCCATTTGTTTGTGCTTTACATTGAAATTTCCCAAGCAGAGAATATAAGCTTAAATCTTTTTTTACAGGTGTCGGAGCGTCCCTAAAATTTTCAGTTTCCTACGACATTTCTAAAACGATAATATTTATTCTAGAATTTCAATATATATTTTGAAGGAATCTGATACGGAAATTTTCGATTTAAAATACTGGTAGAAATATACGAAAATTTTAGGGACTCTGCGATCCTTCTTTTTAGTAAACTATTCGTTCAGTTGAACGTATCAGATCTTCATAAAAATCTCACCCTTCCTTTTGTTACCTTTTAGACATGAATACCTGTGCTTAGAAAGTCTCGTAGGGTCATCATTCTAGTTTTTATTACGTTTTATTATTGTATCATATGTTTAAACAATATAGATATATACTTATTCTTTAGCTATATTTTGATTATTAGTTCTCATAAACTGTAGTTAATATCTTTTTTATAATTTTGTATTAAATATAGTAGTTTTAAAAATTCAAATTCTGTTTTTAATCATCCATTTCATGTCTGTTGTGATAATTTTTTTTTTTAAATTACTATAATCTGTGGCATCCATTTAAGCAAGATATTGTATGAAATTTTTTTAATTTCTTTAAAGTTAGCGCTTAAATTCCCATTCTTATTTATTATTTTTCAGAAATATTGAAATTCAAGTTTCAGGATGTTTTATGAAATATTATTGTGAAAAAAACATAAATTAATATCATCTGCTTCTATTGTTGGGACTTTTACTACAACTTTTTAGTAAATGTACCTTGAAATTTTATTCATAAATTCACTTCTGAATAATTAGCATGAGTATCTATTAAATAATCATCATCTATAAGTATTATGGATTCAACAGATAAGTCATTTCTTCTATTAGACTACTAAATCAATTGAGATCTGAATTAAGTTTCCACCTATCTGAATCTTGTTGCTATAAAATAATTAAATTCAAATTAAACCTCATAATTGTTTTGGAGAAGGAAAAAGGGAATTAGAAAAGTAACTTAAAGTTACACGACCAAAATAGCTAATTTATTAATTAATGAAAACATTCCAACTTATTACACGAATAAAAATATTTAAGAAAACACTTAACAAAAATGCAACAAAATTCTCAACCCATTCAGATCCCTAACTCACTGTAAGTTAGTAGCAATGATCCCAACTTTACCATTACTGTTTTGTAGGATGAAAAATACATATCAACGCTTAATAAAGAATCACAATTACAGATCAATTAACTTTAAGAAATAGAGAAAGTAGGGCTGAAATCTCTCAGATATTCAGAGAGCAAAGAAAGACATAATTTTCTTAAAATAGATTAAAATATCAATATTAGAACATTCATCCTGCAACACAAGTAATGGTATATGACCTTGATACGATAGTAATAGTACATTTATACTTCTTTTTTATTTATTCCTATCATAGCGTTGTGAATCATTAACTCATTTTATTTCTTTTGAAATTCTTAAAATTCATTAGTATGAGAATTAAATACAGTACTTCTGAGGAAAATCAATTAAATATTTTCATTTTTAATTAGAATTAAGGAAAGAATTCTGTAAAGTGAATATTAAATAAGCTTCTCTAAACTCATTAAAAATTTCTAAGAAGGTTAAGGAATTATATCACTTAAGTATTAAATTTCAATTACATTATTGGAATAAAATTACTTCATTTTTCATCTTAGAATAAGTTAGAGTTATATTTAGACAAATTCTATTCACTAACCAAAATAAGAAAAATTTCTTCCTCTGAGCTGAAGTTAATTAAACTTCCTTAATTATTTGGATGAAGAAAATTAGAGTAAAAATTCAGTAAATACATATACATTTTATTCACATACTTAATTTATTATAAATATAATGGAAACAACAAATGACACTTCCTCCATTTTCCTTGATTTGTAATAAACTAATCACATATAAAGGGGAATTATACTTTTACATGCTAACATCAATATTCAAATAGGCAATAAATTAATCTATAATACAAAACAAGCTTACCACTGGATGACATGGAATATTCTTGTCTTACAACAGTTCGAACCTTTATAAACTATGATGCTAGAGTCAACCAAAGTTTCTACCTACACTGATATTTACTTGCTATTTCTCCAAATTCACACACGCCGGAAAGGCACACACTAACCCTTTTTGGGTCTCTTATTTAAGACACTCTGGCATTTCGGAAACGACGTTATCTTCTGTTCACTATGGAGTCAACTATAACGGAAATTTCTAGTCCGAAGGTTATTTTCTCGTCATAATACGACAGCCACACTTGCTGGAAAGGCGGACATTGACCTTTTTGGGTCTCTTATTTAAGACACTCTGGCATTTCGAAAACGACGTTATCTTCTATTCACTATAGAGTCAACTTCAACGGAAATTTCTAGTCCGAAGGTTATTTTCTCTTCATAATACGAAAGTCACACTTGCTGGATAGGCGGACATTACTATCCTAGCGAGTTAACGGGGGTAGTATCTCAGAATCTCTGTCACTGCAGCCCTCGCTTCTCAAGCTCCTTTCAGCAAACACAAGTCTTTAGGGGTAACCATACCCTTCTCTTTTTCTCTTTTAACTAGCAGAATTCTCGGTACAACGACTCCAACAAATACTGACCAAGTGTTGTTGTTGGGTTGACCAAAATATTGACCCGATGTGCAGCATTACATTTTTAAGTAGCTGTCTTACTCTGCTATGAATAAGTTTTGGTGGAACACAGCGGTTTCTGAAAAAACAACCGGTGAGGTCTAGGCTCTCTTCACAACTGCAAGACCAAGAGAAGAATGATCTCCAAAAAAAATTTATCTCAGGACCTAAATTCAAAATTCTCCCCCTCTCCCCAGGAAAAAGGGGGGGGGGCACACAGCCACCGAATTTTTACATGTTCACTCTAGACCGGCCTCTCCTGAAACTACCAAATTTATCCCACTTCACTGGAATAAAATCAAACTCGGGGTCTCCTAACTAGCAGCAAGGCTTCCTGCCTCCCCTCGTGCATACTGGGGTGGGCTATCATTGGTTAATAGTTACTTCACACTTTAGTATTACCAAATAAGGGCATAGTAGGGCAAAACTACCCACGTGACGTAGATCCCTACCCTGACGGGAGCAGGTGTCAGGACTTGTTCAGCTTACGGTTCCCACGGAAACAAGGGGGAGAGAAATATTTTCGCTTTCGTATTTTTATTGACGGTAATAAAACTTGACTGTAATAAAACTTTCACTACCGCTGGTGGTCCTTAAGTAAAACATATATTCAGGGGTATTTCAACAATTGCTGCACTCTTTTCTTAAAAACAGTATTGTTAACATTTTTTTCGGGTAGTAAAATTGCCCTAATAAATTTAACAAGGCAGGATTGCAACTCTCAATAGGGTGGTCTTTCATGAGGTGGCCATTAGTTGCATTTTTACAATGTCACTTGCAAGCATCATGCATTCATTTATTTATTTATTGTGACAGGGGTTTGTCCTCTTTTTTACTAAAGTGTGGGAACACTTCGGGGAATGTTTTTTATTACCCTCAGAGTCGAAAACAGAGGCTGGGCAAATACATGGAAAAGAGAAGAAAAAAAAATAATGTGGGGGCATATGTTTTAATTTAGAAAAAATAGAGAGGTAATTCTAATTTGGAAAAATTTAATTTTAATGAAAGGCAAATGGTATATAGGCCTCAACAAGAACTCCCCCACGTTGAAAAGAAAAATAAACATTATTCGTTTTGTCCAAAAGAAAACAAGAATTTTATTTTTTTTAATTTGATGACCCCAGCAGGGCAGTGGAAGCAAGTCCTAACCAGAAATAAATTACAGGTAAATCCAAAATTAATGGCAAGGTGAAATGTTGAATTACTGTTGTATCCCAGTTAATCAGAAGAGTTAAGAATATCCACTAGAGCAGATCAAACAACGACCCGAAAAGTTGACAACTTCACCCTACTAACTCACCACACCAACTATGCACTCCGGAATGCAATGCTGGAGCTTGGATATAACACATGAAAGTAAAACTTAAAATAGGAATTAAGTTATCTCTATTACCAAAGGATTCCGATTCACTACTCCTACTCGTCCTAACCTATCAAATTTTTGAGTTCCCAATAATCTCTGTACATGCCCCTAACATCTGGAACAGTATCAAGTTGCAAATTCCCTATATGCTACTCTCTCTGTACATATGAAGCCACCTTTATAAAAACTGAATGCAAGGAGCTAATGTATAAAAAAAATTTTAAAATATCTAAAAATTTTTTGAATTCAGAAAGCAAAAGTAATCCAAAAGGGCCTAAACTAATAGAATTTTGGAAATTCATAATAGATATACCATGTCAGCCGAAGGTATCACAGATATATACACACATAAGTAAAAATAATATGTTGTACACATGTAAAAAAAAAGGTAAATAAAAATGAACATAAAAAAAAACATCTTGCATTACATAAACAAAAGGTATATATATAAATATGACATTGACATCTGACTGTATGGAGTGGGAATAAATACATACAACACATCATCACATTACAATTACATAACAGTTTCTATGATTAAAACCGATTGATATTTGCACCTCTGTAGTGCTACATATAAGCAATAACCATTGCATAAACAAATATTTTAGAAGGCCAAAAATTTCACCAAAAACAAGCACAGTGAAGTAATATTTACTTCACAAGAGATCTTGCCAATCATTTTGACAAGGGACACGAATTTTCCTAACATACCCAAATAAAAATAAAAAAGGGGTGGGTAGATGGCAATATTAAAAAAAAAAAAAAAAAAAAAAAAAAAAAAAAAACAGAAAAAATATATATAAAATGCATATAAACCCTATAGGTATATACGTGATGTGTATATACCTGGCATTAGATAGATTCTACCCTACAAAAAAAATTACCAAAATAAAATATTCAGAGAATTTTCAAAGATACATTAAAAATTGTAAAGTTATATAAAATGCTAAAAATTCATTAAAAGAATGAACTATCTACACTTAAAATCCTAATATATATAAAAGAGAAGCCTTTAGAGATTCCGAGAAATATATATACTGCTATCACATTTATTTTTTCCAAGTTTCACAACCATAAAATTTTCAAAGACCTCAAAATTCGTGGAAAAATTCGCTAAAAAATCCCAAAAATGCCTACAAACAAGGGACAGATTATTCACCTGGCAGTAATATACAGTAATATTACCAAAACTTTTGAGATTAAATTTGTGAAAGACTAAAATCCATTGAGAACAGGTGCGCAACAGAATCAAAACAAATCCACTTTTGGCTCGTATATATTCTAAGTTCTCTTATTTCGGACCGAAAGTTATTCAAATATCTAAAATTACCTATATACAGAACCTATTTACACCTCATATATTAAAATACACAAAGAACTAAAAGTAAACAATTCTAAATCTTATAATCCGGCCGTGAAATTCTATTCCTCAGAGAATATTCACTGGCGGACGACAGGCGCCCAATGTTTTGATTCGACTTAAAGCTAACTCGCTCCCGTGAACGACTCACACGGCTTGAATCACATGACGTTCCCATTTGCCGCATATCCGTTTCGCGAGTACCCAAAGTAGATACTTCCGTTTTTCCCTGAACGCACCGAGACGTATCTCCACTTCCCATGACGGGATTATCCTTGGAAGGAATGACAGGGGGAAAATCAGCACCTATCGCTTGATTCCTAGTTACGTTTTGCTCTGCAGTTTCGCTTTCAGTACCGTCAATCCCTTTACCGTCAATCCCTTTACCGTATTCAAATAGGCAATAAATTAATCTATAATACAAAACAAGCTTACCACTGGATGACATGGAATATTCTTGTCTTACAACAGTTCGAACCTTTATAAACTATGATGCTAGAGTCAATCAAAGTTTCTACCTACACTGATATTTACTTGCTATTTCTCCAAATTCACACACGCCGGAAAGGCACACACTAACCCTTTTTGGGTCTCTTATTTAAGACACTCTGGCATTTCGGAAACGACGTTATCTTCTGTTCACTATGGAGTCAACTATAACGGAAATTTCTAGTCCGAAGGTTATTTTCTCGTCATAATACGACAGCCACACTTGCTGGAAAGGCGGACATTGACCTTTTTGGGTCTCTTATTTAAGACACTCTGGCATTTCGAAAACGACGTTATCTTCTATTCACTATAGAGTCAACTTCAACGGAAATTTCTAGTCCGAAGGTTATTTTCTCTTCATAATACGAAAGTCACACTTGCTGGATAGGCGGACATTACTATCCTAGCGAGTTAACGGGGGTAGTATCTCAGAATCTCTGTCACTGCAGCCCTCGCTTCTCAAGCTCCTTTCAGCAAACACAAGTCTTTAGGGGTAACTATACCCTTCTCTTTTTCTCTTTTAACTAGCAGAATTCTCGGTACAACGACTCCAACAAATACTGACCAAGTGTTGTTGGGTTGACCAAAATATTGACCCGATGTGCAGCATTACATTTTTAAGTAGCTGTCTTACTCTGCTATGAATAAGTTTTGGTGGAACACAGCGGTTTCTGAAAAAACAACCGGTGAGGTCTAGGCTCTCTTCACAACTGCAAGACCAAGAGAAGAATGATCTCCAAAAAAAATTTATCTCAGGACCTAAATTCAAAATTCTTCCCCTCTCCCCAGGAAAAAAGGGGGGGGGCACACAGCCACCGAATTTTCACATGTTCACTCTAGACCGGCCTCTCCTGAAACTACCAAATTTATCCCACTTCACTGGAATAAAATCAAACTCGGGGTCTCCTAACTAGCAGCAAGGCTTCCTGCCTCCCCTCGTGCATACTGGGGTGGGCTATCATTGGTTAATAGTTACTTCACACTTTCCTATTACCAAATGAGGGCATAGTAGGGCAAAACTACCCACGTGACGTAGATCCCTACCCTGACGGGAGCAGGTGTCAGGACTTGTTCAGCTTACGGTTCCCACGGAAACAAGGGGGAGAGAAATATTTTCGCTTTCGTATTTTTATTGACGGTAATAAAACTTGACTGTAATAAAACTTTCACTACCGCTGGTGGTCCTTAAGTAAAACATATATTCAGGGGTACTTCAACAATTGCTGCACTCTTTTCTTAAAAACAGTATTGTTAACATTTTTTTCGGGTAGTAAAATTGCCCTAATAAATTTAACAAGGCAGGATTGCAACTCTCAATAGGGTGGTCTTTCATGAGGTGGCCATTAGTTGCATTTTTACAATGTCACTTGCAAGCATCATGCATTCATTTATTTATTTATTGTGACAGGGGTTTGTCCTCTTTTTTACTAAAGTGTGGGAACACTTCGGGGAATGTTTTTTATTACCCTCAGAGTCGAAAACAGAGGCTGGGCAAATACATGGAAAAGAGAAGAAAAAAAATAATGTGGGGGCATATGTTTTAATTTAGAAAAAATAGAGAGGTAATTCTAATTTGGAAAAATTTAATTTTAATGAAAGGCAAATGGTATATAGGCCTCAACAAGAACTCCCCCACGTTGAAAAAAAAATAAACATTATTCGTTTTGTCCAAAAGAAAACAAGAATTTTATTTTTTTTAATTTGATGACCCCAGCAGGGCAGTGGAAGCAAGTCCTAACCAGAAATAAATTACAGGTAAATCCAAAATTAATGGCAAGGTGAAATGTTGAATTACTGTTGCATCCCGGTTAATCAGAAGAGTTAAGAATATCCACTAGAGCAGATCAAACAACGACCCGAAAAGTTGACAACTTCACCCTACTAACTCACCACACCAACTATGCACTCCGGAATGCAATGCTGGAGCTTGGATATAACACATGAAAGTAAAACTTAAAATAGGAATTAAGTTACCTCTATTACCAAAGGATTCCGATTCACTACTCCTACTCGTCCTAACCTATCAAATTTTTGAGTTCCCAATAATCTCTGTACATGCCCCTAACATCTGGAACAGTATCAAGTTGCAAATTCCCTATATGCTACTCTCTCTGTACATATGAAGCCACCTTTATAAAAACTGAATGCAAGGAGCTAATGTATAAAAAATTTTTTTAAAATATGTAAAAATTTTTTGAATTCAGAAAGCAAAAGTAATCCAAAAGGGCCTAAACTAATAGAATTTTGGAAATTCATAATAGATATACCATGTCAGCCGAAGGTATCACAGATATATACACACATAAGTAAAAATAATATGTTGTACACATGTAAAAAAAAAGGTAAATAAAAATGAACATAAAAAAAAACATCTTGCATTACATAAACAAAAGGTATATATATAAATATGACATTGACATCTGACTGTATGCAGTGGGAATAAATACATACAACACATCATCACATTACAATTACATAACAGTTTCTATGATTAAAACCGATTGATATTTGCACCTCTGTAGTGCTACATATAAGCAATAACCATTGCATAAACAAATATTTTAGAAGGCCAAAAATTTCACCAAAAACAAGCACAGTGAAGTAATATTTACTTCACAAGAGATCTTGCCAATCATTTTGACAAGGGACACGAATTTTCCTAACATACCCAAATAAAAATAAAAAAGGGGTGGGTAGATGGCAATATTAAAAAAAAAAAAAAAAAAAAAAAAAAAAAAAAAAAACAGAAAAAAAATATATAAAATGCATATAAACCCTATAGGTATATACGTGATGTGTATATACCTGGCATTAGATAGTTTCTACCCTACAAAAAAAATTACCAAAATAAAATATTCAGATAATTTTCAAAGATACATTAAAAATTGTAAAGTTATATAAAATGCTAAAAATTCATTAAAAGAATGAACTATCTACACTTAAAATCCTAATATATATAAAAGAAAAGCCTTTAGAGATTCCGAGAAATATATATACTGCTATCACATTTATTTTTTCCAAGTTTCACAACCATAAAATTTTCAAAGACCTCAAAATTCGTGGAAAAATTCGCTAAAAAATCCCAAAAATGCCTACAAACAAGGGACAGATTATTCACCTGGCAGTAATATACAGTAATATTACCAAAACTTTTGAGATTAAATTTGTGAAAGACTAAAATCCATTGAGAACAGGTGCGCAACAGAATCAAAACAAATCCACTTTTGGCTCGTATATATTCTAAGTTCTCTTATTTCGGTCCGAAAGTTATTCAAATATCTAAAATTACCTATATACAGAACCTATTTACACCTCATATATTAAAATACACAAAGAACTAAAAGTAAACAATTCTAAATCTTATAATCCGGCCGTGAAATTCTATTCCTCAGAGAATATTCACTGGCGGACGACGCGCGCCCAATGTTTTGATTCGACTTAAAGCTAACTCGCTCCCGTGAACGACTCACACGGCTTGAATCACATGACGTTCCCATTTGCCGCATATCCGTTTCGCGAGTACCCAAAGTAGATACTTCCGTTTTTCCCTGAACGCACCGAGACGTATCTCCACTTCCCATGACGGGATTATCCTTGGAAGGAATGACAGGGGGAAAATCAGCACCTATCGCTTGATTCCTAGTTTCGTTTTGCTCTGCAGTTTCGCTTTCAGTACCGTCAATCCCTTGAAGTCTGTTGCTACTCTTGTGACCCTGAGTTGTGGGTTGGTCGGTTGCTGTCTGAGCAAGGGGTGGATGAAACCAATTTAAAAACCGATTTCGCGTCCGTCGCTTAGGAAAATCGAATTGAGGATTCGATTCATTTGTTGACATTCGGTCGTGAGTTTTGTTTTGGTCCAAACAAGACATTCCATCCTGTTTCTGTGCATTTGTAATGCATCTATCTTTGAACAACGTGAGGCGATCCACATGTACAACCTGAATTTTAGAGGGATTAGCAATTAACGCAATTTTAAAATTGACATCACTCAGTTTTTCAATGATTGTAAACGGTCCGTTGTTTAATTTTGACAATTTTCGCGTAGTACCTGTAGCAATAGATGGATTAAATAACCACACTCTATCACCTACTTTTAAATTTTTAACGACCGCTGTCTTTTCTCTGTACTTCTCTTGGCTTTCAGATACTTTAACCAAATTATCATATACCTCAGCGTATACTTTTTGAAGAGATGGAATTAACAGTTCACAGAAAGATGGGGCGCCATTATAGCTAAACCTAGGTGCTTGAGAAAATAGGGTATACGGTAAATTTAGATTTCTACCATATAAAATTGCAGCGGGTGTTAATTTTGTAGAGGAATGCACAGCTGAGCGTATCGCTAACAGGGCAAATTTAAGTTTAGTATCCCAGTCTGATTGATTCTCATTAACTATATGGCTAAGGGCGTTTTTTAACGTCAAATTCTGTCGCTCGATCTGTCCATTCGACGCCGGATAAAAGGCAGACGTAGTGATATGTTTAATTCCGAACATTTTGTAGACATGTTTAATAGCTTCGGATATCAGGTTTCTCCCATTGTCTGTGGTTATCACCGCAGGCGCGCCATAACGCGAAATGAAATCAGCCAGCGTATCTGCGATAACGTCTGACGTGGTAGAACTAACTGCATAAGCTTCTGGCCATTTAGTAAAAGAGTCGATATATGTGACAATAAAAGTGTTACCTGAAAATGTAATTGGAAGGGGGCCTATTAAATCCAAATGTACCTTATTCATAGGGAATTGGGGTGTTGGCATCCTCTGAAGGGGTGCCTGCTGATTAGGTTTATGTGCTCTCTTTTGTTGGCAGCTAATACACGACTCTACTAGGTGCTTGATATCAGCCGACATTCCAGGCCAGTAGAAGTGCTCCCTGATGCGGTCAATTGTTTTCTTAAAACCTTGATGACAAGCAACTAGAGAATCGTGTGTTAGAGCGAACACTTGCTCAATCATATCCCTAGGCACTACTAATTTAATTGGATTATTTATTATATTGGAATCCCTCGTGTCCTCACATACAAGAATATCATCTCTAAAGAAAAATTTCATATACCTAGGTGCGATTTCTAAATTTTTGTCTAACTTTCGGGCTATTTCACAGCACTTTTTATCGATTTTTTGTAATTCACTAATTTTATCAATTAAATTTGAATGCGGTACAAAAGTAGTTTCTTTTTCTACTTGTATACAAAAATTACTATTACTAATTTCTGGTGTCTCATTTATTTTAGCAAATCTAGAGAGAAAGTCTGCTACACTATTACATTTACCTTTTATATATTTAATTGTAAAGTCAAAATCAGATAAAGTACAAATCCATTTTGCCATACGTGATGTAGGATCATGAATTTTTAACATAAATGTAAGGGGGGCATGGTCTGTAAATATGTGAAAATGGGTGTTAGCTAGGTAACATTTAAAATGATTCGTTGCCCACACCAGAGCAAGAAGTTCTCTTTCAGTAGCAGAGTATCTTGTCTCTGCATCTTTGAGTCGTCTGCTAGCAAATGCTACAGGGTGAATTTTATTTTCCTCATCTAGTTGTGACAAAACAGCACCCAACGCTTCACCACTCGCATCGGTATAAACATAAAATTCTTTACTAAAGTCAGGTAAAGCTAGGCATGGTTTAGAAATTAATGCTTTCTTTAAATCCTCAAATTCTTCCTGGGCTTTCTGCGTCCAGGCAAAGTGCCCAGTTTCCTTTGTTAAATCAATTAAATTTAACGCTCTTTTTGTAAAGTCAGGTATAAAACGCCTGTAAAATGAGAGGGTACCAATGAATGATCTGACACCTTTACGGGTGGTAGGCGGTTGCAATTTTTCAATAATTTCAATGTTTTTATTAATGGGGGATACTTGCCCACTATGAATTTCGAAACCAAGATATTGAATTTTGTCAGTTAAAAAGGTGCATTTACTGGGTTTAAGTTTTAATTTATGTTGACGGAGACGTTCGAATACTAAATTTAGTTTATCTAGGTGGGATTCTATGTCAGAAGATGAAATTACTACATCATCAATATAAGTTAAAATACCAAGATCTGTTAAGTCTCCTAAAATGGCATTCATTAGTCTTTGAAAGCTATTGCCCGAATTTGCTAGCCCAAAACAGTTACGTGTCCATTCAAATAACCCTTTATGTGTAATAATGGCAGTTTTATGTCTGTCCTCTTGTCTAATAACTTGTTGAAAAAAACCACTAGTTAAGTCTAGGGTTGAAAAGTATTTGGATCCTGCTAGAGAGTCGACAGATTCTGTAATATTGGGTATAGGGAAAGCATCCTTAACTAAATTTTTATTAAGTTTTCTGAAATCTACTGCCAATCGATAAGATTTATCTGCTTTTTCAACCAAAATAACAGGGGATGCATGTTCAGACATGGACGGTGTTAAAATGATTGCTTCAAGTAAAATATTAAGCTGCTCTTCCATTTCTTTTCTTAATCTGTATGGTACTCTATAAGCTTTACAGCGAACAGGTTTATCAGAAGTTAAATTCACAGTATGGGGTATTGTGTCACATCCAGGTAGGTCTAGTACTGAGGCTGCAAACACATCTTTGTTTTTATTTAAAAAATCTTGCATTTTAGCTTTAAGGGGGGCGTCAAGATGGTCTAGATTTATTTCAGAACTCCATTCCAGATCAGCATGATCAAAGTCAGGAATTTGGTTCTCCTTATTGATATTACAAACTAAATTACCTTCACATGAAATTAAATTAGAGTCATTAGGAGTTAATTTAGGATTATGAGAATCCAAATTAGAATTCTCAGAAGTACAATTACAATTAGGAGTTGAATTATCATTATTAGTAATTAGGTTAGTTAAATTGTTGCTATCTATACATTTTAAGATTTGAGCTATGGAAGTTCCTTTATTTAAGTTAATATTATTATCCGCAAAGTTTGCAAATGACACAAATAATCCATGTTGCTGCGTGCATATAGTTCTGGCAATCAAAAGTCCCTGGTTTAAATTTCTAGCTAGGGGTTCCAATAATAACGGTTCGTTATCTAAAATACTCAGTTTTTTAGTACTTTTAACATCTACTAACATTTTTGTCATAGGTGGGATTACAAGCTTATGGCTTAAAACAGCAATTCCTACAATAGTTTTATCTATCTCATTGTTTTTATCTACATTATCCACTAAATTAGCTTGAATTTCCCCATTTACCTCATGCTCAGTATTTAAATTCTCCTCACTTTGCCTAAGATGGAAGACCTGATTATTTTGTGACACCTTATTCTTATTTTCCTCAACTATTCCTAAATCAGGGGTCTCTACATTTTCCGCAATTTTATCACTCAATCTTTGCTTATTACTTCTAACCTTAATTTGAACAATTTCATTGCTATTGCTACAACCAAGACCCTGAACTGCCTCTTCAGTACTACTTTCTTTTTTACATCTTCCATAAATCTTAGTGTGAGAATTTTCATGTACATTTGATTTTGGCATTTCAATACTTACTTGAGCACAATTACACATACTGTTACAATTATTATTACACTTATGATTATTTACATAATTATATACACTACTTTTCGTGTAACAGTCCTGTTGGACATTATTTACAGTATCTGGATTCCTTACAATTTTGTCTCCATTCATGATTGAGTCTTTGATTTGAGTTTTGCTTTCTATAGGTGTTTTGACTAAAGTTTGCTCAGGTGGGCTAAATGATATTGAATTATCAGAACAATTTAACAAAATATTGTATTTGTTTAGAAAAGGCATACCAAGAATTGCTGCAAACTCATTGGCCAATTTACTTGGTACAATATAAAAATCTGCTTCACAAAACATTCCCAAAAATTTAAATTTTAAGTTTATTTTATTATTAAGATAAATCTTTTGCCCTGTGACAGTAACTATGGGAGTGCAACAATCTTCAGTTTTAAAATTTTGGCCCAGATGAAGGATACTATTACTTATTAAATTAATGGCACTACCAGTATCACATAATATAGGAATTTCAGTGTCGTTAATACAAATATTTTTTATTGGGAGCCCACATGATTTCTGCACAAACATAGTGTATACAGGATGGAAGTCGTTTGGCCTTTCGTGGGTTGGTCCGACTATCTCTGACCCGGCCTTGTCGAGTTTAAAGACTCAGGTTGATTATTTACACTGTTATTCGGGTTTTCACTAGTTTCGCTTTCATTTCTCTCATCATTTCCTCTCCTCCCGCTTCTCTGGTCCCATCTACCTCTCTGATTTGTGTAACCTCCCCTGCGATTGTTATGAAAATTGGAGTTATTTCCTCTCCCTCTGCCTCTAAAATTTTGAAAATTATCTCTACTGTTACTAGAGTTTTGTGGGCAATTTCGAGCAAAATGGTCGGTCTGGGAACAGATATAACAGGAAAAATCTCTATACCGATTTCTTTCAGTAGTATTAAAATTTCTCTGCTGGTTGTTATTCTGCAACAACTGATCCAACTTAACGGTAAGCGCTTCTACCTGCTCACGCAATTTAGTAACTTCCTGCTGGGACTGATTAGAGGGGCCCGGTTGGATGGCTGCACATGACACATTCTGTTGGCTATTCTAGGAATAAAAGGATTGACATTTTCAACCTGCACGTTGTAAAACGGGTTGACACTTTTGCACGCCTTTTCTTCGAGGAGGGCAAAATCCAAAATTTCCTCCGGCGTTTTCGGGCTTTTTGTTATTACACATTTTCTGATTTCGGGTGCTAAATTGCTTAAGAGCATGGAATGCAAAAGAGCAGTTCTACTCTTATTCGCTACATCTTGTTCAAGGCCCTCTACTACTAACGCCTTAAGTGAAAGGTCGTATGCTTTATCGTAAAATTCTTGGACAGGCATTTGGGGGGTTTGTTTAAAATTTAGAAAACGGGACAAGGCTACATCGGGGGTCAGTTCGTGGGTATATCTTTCTTTAAAGATTTTGATAATATCCTCGGTTTGTTTAGTTCGATGCAATTTGTATAATCTAGCGGCGCTGCCATTTAGACGGCTCAATAATGCAAACTTCTTTTCCTCCTCAGACCACCCAAAGAAATCTGCTAATTGCTCATACTTTCCCAAAAATTCATTAAATGGGCATGAGTTCCCTTCTCCGCTAAATGGAGGAATAACACTAACATTTTCGATTAGCGCACTCTTTTTATGTATAACAGCTAAATCCTTGAAATGCTGATTGTCGTCCATTTTTAGGCAAATTACACTTCAATTAAAAATAAACAACACAAAAATAGGGGTAATTTAAATACTAACTAAAAATGGGTGCGAACAAGGAAGAAGAAAAAGGAGAGAAAGAAAAATAAAATAAATAAACATGAAAAAAAAATACATGCCCTGAATAATTTAGTGATTAATTATTATTTTTGAAGAAGACCACAGGTGCAAACATCATTTACATCACGTATTCTATTAGGCATAGTTCTTTACCAATTTTAAATTACACTTAGAGCCCTACTATATAAATATAAAATAAACACACAATTTTCAATAATAATGCACATCCCTACTATATTAAAATATTATACAAAATGCATACTTAAAACAAAAATTTCATGTAAACTTCAATTTCAAAATTTACTGAGCAATATACAGGCTCAACGCCATGGCACCATTCTATTGTTGGGACTTTTGCTACAACTTTTTAGTAAATGTACCTTGAAATTTTATTCATAAATTCACTTCTGAATAATTAGCATGAGTATCTATTAAATAATCATCATCTACAAGTATTATGGATTCAACAGATAAGTCATTTCTTCTATTAGACTACTAAATCAATTGAGATCTGAATTAAGTTTCCACCTATCTGAATCTTGTTGCTATAAAATAATTAAATTCAAATTAAACCTCATAATTGTTTTGGAGAAGGAAAAAGGGAATTAGAAAAGTAACTTAAAGTTACACGACCAAAATAGCTAATTTATTAATTAATGAAAACATTCCAACTTATTACACGAATAAAAATATTTAAGAAAACACTTAACAAAAATGCAACAAAATTCTCAACCCATTCAGATCTCTAACTCACTGTAAGTTAGTAGCAATGATCCCAACTTTACCATTACTGTTTTGTAGGATGAAAAATACATATCAACGCTTAATAAAGAATCACAATTACAGATCAATTAACTTTAAGAAATAGAGAAAGTAGGGCTGAAATCTCTCAGATATTCAGAGAGCAAAGAAAGACATAATTTTCTTAAAATAGATTAAAATATCAATATTAGAACATTCATCCTGCAACACAAGTAATGGTATATGACCTTGATACGATAGTAATAGTACATTTATACTTCTTTTTTATTTATTCCTATCATAGCGTTGTGAATCATTAACTCATTTTATTTCTTTTGAAATTGTTAAAATGCATTAGTATGAGAATTAAATACAGTACTTCTGAGGAAAATCAATTAAATATTTTCATTTTTAATTAGAATTAAGGAAAGAATTCTGTAAAGTGAATATTAAATAAGCTTCTCTAAACTCATTAAAAATTTCTAAGAAGGTTAAGGAATTATATCACTTAAGTATTAAATTTCAATTACATTATTGGAATAAAATTACTTCATTTTTCATCTTAGAATAAGTTAGAGTTATATTTAGACAAATTCTATTCACTAACCAAAATAAGAAAAATTTCTTCCTCTGAGCTGAAGTTAATTAAACTTCCTTAATTATTTGGATGAAGAAAATTAGAGTAAAATTTCAGTAAATACATATACATTTTATTCACATACTTAATTTATTATAAATATAATGGAAACAACAAATGACACTTCCTCCATTTTCCTTGATTTGTAATAAACTAATCACATATAAAGGGGAATTATACTTTTACATGCTAACATCAATATTCAAATAGGCAATAAATTAATCTATAATACAAAACAAGCTTACCACTGGATGACATGGAATATTCTTGTCTTACAACAGTTCGAACCTTTATAAACTATGATGCTAGAGTCAACCAAAGTTTCTACCTACACTGATATTTACTTGCTATTTCTCCAAATTCACACACGCCGGAAAGGCACACACTAACCCTTTTTGGGTCTCTTATTTAAGACACTCTGGCATTTCGGAAACGACATTATCTTCTGTTCACTATGGAGTCAACTATAACGGAAATTTCTAGTCCGAAGGTTATTTTCTCGTCATAATACGACAGCCACACTTGCTGGAAAGGCGGACATTGACCTTTTTGGGTCTCTTATTTAAGACACTCTGGCATTTCGAAAACGACGTTATCTTCTATTCACTATAGAGTCAACTTCAACGGAAATTTCTAGTCCGAAGGTTATTTTCTCGTCATAATACGACAGCCACACTTGCTGGAAAGGCGGACATTGACCTTTTTGGGTCTCTTATTTAAGACACTCTGGCATTTCGAAAACGACGTTATCTTCTATTCACTATAGAGTCAACTTCAACGGAAATTTCTAGTCCGAAGGTTATTTTCTCTTCATAATACGAAAGTCACACTTGCTGGATAGGCGGACATTACTATCCTAGCGAGTTAACGGGGGTAGTATCTCAGAATCTCTGTTACTGCAGCCCTCGCTTCTCAAGCTCCTTTCAGCAAACACAAGTCTTTAGGGGTAACCATACCCTTCTCTTTTTCTCTTTTAACTAGCAGAATTCTCGGTACAACGACTCCAACAAATACTGACCAAGTGTTGTTGTTGGGTTGACAAAAATATTGACCCGATGTGCAGCATTACATTTTTAAGTAGCTGTCTTACTCTGCTATGAATAAGTTTTGGTGGAACACAGCGGTTTCTGAAAAAACAACCGGTGAGGTCTAGGCTCTCTTCACAACTGCAAGACCAAGAGAAGAATGATCTCCAAAAAAAATTTATCTCAGGACCTAAATTCAAAATTCTCCCCCTCTCCCCAGGAAAAAGGGGGGGGCACACAGCCACCGAATTTTTACATGTTCACTCTAGACCGGCCTCTCCTGAAACTACCAAATTTATCCCACTTCACTGGAATAAAATCAAACTCGGGGTCTCCTAACTAGCAGCAAGGCTTCCTGCCTCCCCTCGTGCATACTGGGGTGGGCTATCATTGGTTAATAGTTACTTCACACTTTCCTATTACCAAATAAGGGCATAGTAGGGCAAAACTACCCACGTGACGTAGATCCCTACCCTGACGGGAGCAGGTGTCAGGACTTGTTCAGCTTACGGTTCCCACGGAAACAAGGGGGAGAGAAATATTTTCGCTTTCGTATTTTTATTGACGGTAATAAAACTTGACTGTAATAAAACTTTCACTACCGCTGGTGGTCCTTAAGTAAAACATATATTCAGGGGTATTTCAACAATTGCTGCACTCTTTTCTTAAAAACAGTATTGTTAACATTTTTTTCGGGTAGTAAAATTGCCCTAATAAATTTAACAAGGCAGGATTGCAACTCTCAATAGGGTGGTCTTTCATGAGGTGGCCATTAGTTGCATTTTTACAATGTCACTTGCAAGCATCATGCATTCATTTATTTATTTATTGTGACAGGGGTTTGTCCTCTTTTTTACTAAAGTGTGGGAACACTTCGGGGAATGTTTTTTATTACCCTCAGAGTCGAAAACAGAGGCTGGGCAAATACATGGAAAAGAGAAGAAAAAAAAATAATGTGGGGGCATATGTTTTAATTTAGAAAAAATAGAGAGGTAATTCTAATTTGGAAAAATTTAATTTTAATGAAAGGCAAATGGTATATAGGCCTCAACAAGAACTCCCCCACGTTGAAAAAAAAAATAAACATTATTCGTTTTGTCCAAAAGAAAACAAGAATTTTATTTTTTTTAATTTGATGACCCCAGCAGGGCAGTGGAAGCAAGTCCTAACCAGAAATAAATTACAGGTAAATCCAAAATTAATGGCAAGGTGAAATGTTGAATTACTGTTGTATCCCGGTTAATCAGAAGAGTTAAGAATATCCACTAGAGCAGATCAAACAACGACCCGAAAAGTTGACAACTTCACCCTACTAACTCACCACACCAACTATGCACTCCGGAATGCAATGCTGGAGCTTGGATATAACACATGAAAGTAAAACTTAAAATAGGAATTAAGTTATCTCTATTACCAAAGGATTCCGATTCACTACTCCTACTCGTCCTAACCTATCAAATTTTTGAGTTCCCAATAATCTCTGTACATGCCCCTAACATCTGGAACAGTATCAAGTTGCAAATTCCCTATATGCTACTCTCTCTGTACATATGAAGCCACCTTTATAAAAACTGAATGCAAGGAGCTAATGTATAAAAAAATTTTTAAAATATCTAAAAATTTTTTGAATTCAGAAAGCAAAAGTAATCCAAAAGGGCCTAAACTAATAGAATTTTGGAAATTCATAATAGATATACCATGTCAGCCGAAGGTATCACAGATATATACACACATAAGTAAAAATAATATGTTGTACACATGTAAAAAAAAGGTAAATAAAAATGAACATAAAAAAAACATCTTGCATTACATAAACAAAAGGTATATATATAAATATGACATTGACATCTGACTGTATGTAGTGGGAATAAATACATACAACACATCATCACATTACAATTACATAACAGTTTCTATGATTAAAACCGATTGATATTTGCACCTCGTTAGTGCTACATATAAGCAATAACCATTGCATAAACAAATATTTTAGAAGGCCAAAAATTTCACCAAAAACAAGCACAGTGAAGTAATATTTACTTCACAAGAGATCTTGCCAATCATTTTGACAAGGGACACGAATTTTCTTAACATACCCAAATAAAAATAAAAAAGGGGTGGGTAGATGGCAATATTAAAAAAAAAAAAAAAAAAAAAACAGAAAAAATATAGATAAAATGCATATAAACCCTATAGGTATATACGTGATGTGTATATACCTGGCATTAGATAGTTTCTACCCTACAAAAAAAAATTACCAAAAAAAAATATTCAGATAATTTTCAAAGATACATTAAAAATTGTAAAGTTATATAAAATGCTAAAAATTCATTAAAAGAATGAACTATCTACACTTAAAATCCTAATATATATAAAAGAAAAGCCTTTAGAGATTCCGAGAATTATATATACTGCTATCACATTTATTTTTTCCAAGTTTCACAACCATAAAATTTTCAAAGACCTCAAAATTCGTGGAAAAATTCGCTAAAAAATCCCAAAAATGCCTACAAACAAGGGACAGATTATTCACCTGGCAGTAATATACAGTAATATTACCAAAACTTTTGAGATTAAATTTGTGAAAGACTAAAATCCATTGAGAACAGGTGCGCAACAGAATCAAAACAAATCCACTTTTGGCTCGTATATATTCTAAGTTCTCTTATTTCGGACCGAAAGTTATTCAAATATCTAAAATTACCTATATACAGAACCTATTTACACCTCATATATTAAAATACACAAAGAACTAAAAGTAAACAATTCTAAATCTTATAATCCGGCCGTGAAATTCTATTCCTCAGAGAATATTCACTGGCGGACGACAGGCGCCCAATGTTTTGATTCGACTTAAAGCTAACTCGCTCCCGTGAACGACTCACACGGCTTGAATCACATGATGTTCCCATTTGCCGCATATCCGTTTCGCGAGTACCCAAAGTAGATACTTCCGTTTTTCCCTGAACGCACCGAGACGTATCTCCACTTCCCATGACCGGATTATCCTTGGAAGGAATGACAGGGGGAAAATCAGCACCTATCGCTTGATTCCTAGTTTCGTTTTGCTCTGCAGTTTCGCTTTCAGTACCGTCAATCCCTTTACCGTCAATCCCTTTACCGTATTCAAATAGGCAATAAATTAATCTATAATACAAAACAAGCTTAACACTGGATGACATGGAATATTCTTGTCTTACAACAGTTCGAACCTTTATAAACTATGATGCTAGAGTCAACCAAAGTTTCTACCTACACTGATATTTACTTGCTATTTCTCCAAATTCACACACGCCGGAAAGGCACACACTAACCCTTTTTGGGTCTCTTATTTAAGACACTCTGGCATTTCGGAAAAGACGTTATCTTCTGTTCACTATGGAGTCAACTATAACGGAAATTTCTAGTCCGAAGGTTATTTTCTCGTCATAATACGACAGCCACACTTGCTGGAAAGGCGGACATTGACCTTTTTGGGTCTCTTATTTAAGACACTCTGGCATTTCGAAAACGACGTTATCTTCTATTCACTATAGAGTCAACTTCAACGGAAATTTCTAGTCCGAAGGTTAATTTCTCTTCATAATACGAAAGTCACACTTGCTGGATAGGCGGACATTACTATCCTAGCGAGTTAACGGGGGTAGTATCTCAGAATCTCTGTCTCTGCAGCCCTCGCTTCTCAAGCTCCTTTCAGCAAACACAAGTCTTTAGGGGTAACCATACCCTTCTCTTTTTCTCTTTTAACTAGCAGAATTCTCGGTACAACGACTCCAACAAATACTGACCAAGTGTTGTTGTTGGGTTGACCAAAATATTGACCCGATGTGCAGCATTACATTTTTAAGTAGCTGTCTTACTCTGCTATGAATAAGTTTTGGTGGAACACAGCGGTTTCTGAAAAAACAACCGGTGAGGTCTAGGCTCTCTTCACAACTGCAAGACCAAGAGAAGAATGATCTCCAAAAAAAAAATTTATCTCAGGACCTAAATTCAAAATTCTCCCCCTCTCCCCAGGAAAAAGGGGGGGGGGCACACAGCCACCGAATTTTTACATGTTCACTCTAGACCGGCCTCTCCTGAAACTACCAAATTTATCCCACTTCACTGGAATAAAATCAAACTCGGGGTCTCCTAACTAGCAGCAAGGCTTCCTGCCTCCCCTCGTGCATACTGGGGTGGGCTATCATTGGTTAATAGTTACTTCACACTTTCCTATTACCAAATAAGGGCATAGTAGGGCAAAACTACCCACGTGACGTAGATCCCTACCCTGACGGGAGCAGGTGTCAGGACTTGTTCAGCTTACGGTTCCCACGGAAACAAGGGGGAGAGAAATATTTTCGCTTTCGTATTTTTATTGACGGTAATAAAACTTGACTGTAATAAAACTTTCACTACCGCTGGTGGTCCTTAAGTAAAACATATATTCAGGGGTATTTCAACAATTGCTGCACTCTTTTCTTAAAAACAGTATTGTTAACATTTTTTTCGGGTAGTAAAATTGCCCTAATAAATTTAACAAGGCAGGATTGCAACTCTCAATAGGGTGGTCTTTCATGAGGTGGCCATTAGTTGCATTTTTACAATGTCACTTGCAAGCATCATGCATTCATTTATTTATTTATTGTGACAGGGGTTTGTCCTCTTTTTTACTAAAGTGTGGGAACACTTCGGGGAATGTTTTTTATTACCCTCAGAGTCGAAAACAGAGGCTGGGCAAATACATGGAAAAGAGAAGAAAAAAAAATAATGTGGGGGCATATGTTTTAATTTAGAAAAAATAGAGAGGTAATTCTAATTTGGAAAAATTTAATTTTAATGAAAGGCAAATGGTATATAGGCCTCAACAAGAACTCCCCCACGTTGAAAAAAAAAATAAACATTATTCGTTTTGTCCAAAAGAAAACAAGAATTTTATTTTTTTTAATTTGATGACCCCAGCAGGGCAGTGGAAGCAAGTCCTAACCAGAAATAAATTACAGGTAAATCCAAAATTAATGGCAAGGTGAAATGTTGAATTACTGTTGTATCCCGGTTAATCAGAAGAGTTAAGAATATCCACTAGAGCAGATCAAACAACGACCCGAAAAGTTGACAACTTCACCCTACTAACTCACCACACCAACTATGCACTCCGGAATGCAATGCTGGAGCTTGGATATAACACATGAAAGTAAAACTTAAAATAGGAATTAAGTTATCTCTATTACCAAAGGATTCCGATTCACTACTCCTACTCGTCCTAACCTATCAAATTTTTGAGTTCCCAATAATCTCTGTACATGCCCCTAACATCTGGAACAGTATCAAGTTGCAAATTCCCTATATGCTACTCTCTCTGTACATATGAAGCCACCTTTATAAAAACTGAATGCAAGGAGCTAATGTATAAAAAAAAATTTTAAAATATCTAAAAATTTTTTGAATTCAGAAAGCAAAAGTAATCCAAAAGGGCCTAAACTAATAGAATTTTGGAAATTCATAATAGATATACCATGTCAGCCGAAGGTATCACAGATATATACACACATAAGTAAAAATAATATGTTGTACACATGTAAAAAAAAGGTAAATAAAAATGAACATAAAAAAAAACATCTTGCATTACATAAACAAAAGGTATATATATAAATATGACATTGACATCTGACTGTATGTAGTGGGAATAAATACATACAACACATCATCACATTACAATTACATAACAGTTTCTATGATTAAAACAGATTGATATTTGCACCTCGTTAGTGCTACATATAAGCAATAACCATTGCATAAACAAATATTTTAGAAGGCCAAAAATTTCACCAAAAACAAGCACAGTGAAGTAATATTTACTTCACAAGAGATCTTGCCAATCATTTTGACAAGGGACACGAATTTTCCTAACATACCCAAATAAAAATAAAAAAGGGGTGGGTAGATGGCAATATTAAAAAAAAAAAAAAAAAAAAAAAAAAAAAAAAAAAAAAAACAGAAAAAATATAGATAAAATGCATATAAACCCTATAGGTATATACGTGATGTGTATATACCTGGCATTAGATAGTTTCTACCCTACAAAAAAAAATTACCAAAATAAAATATTCAGATAATTTTCAAAGATACATTAAAAATTGTAAAGTTATATAAAATGCTAAAAATTCATTAAAAGAATGAACTATCTACACTTAAAATCCTAATATATATAAAAGAAAAGCCTTTAGAGATTCCGAGAAATATATATACTGCTATCACATTTATTTTTTCCAAGTTTCACAACCATAAAATTTTCAAAGACCTCAAAATTCGTGGAAAAATTCGCTAAAAAATCCCAAAAATGCCTACAAACAAGGGACAGATTATTCACCTGGCAGTAATATACAGTAATATTACCAAAACTTTTGAGATTAAATTTGTGAAAGACTAAAATCCATTGAGAACAGGTGCGCAACAGAATCAAAACAAATCCACTTTTGGCTCGTATATATTCTAAGTTCTCTTATTTCGGACCGAAAGTTATTCAAATATCTAAAATTACCTATATACAGAACCTATTTACACCTCATATATTAAAATACACAAAGAACTAAAAGTAAACAATTCTAAATCTTATAATCCGGCCGTGAAATTCTATTCCTCAGAGAATATTCACTGGCGGACGACAGGCGCCCAATGTTTTGATTCGACTTAAAGCTAACTCGCTCCCGTGAACGACTCACACGGCTTGAATCACATGATGTTCCCATTTGCCGCATATCCGTTTCGCGAGTACCCAAAGTAGATACTTCCGTTTTTCCCTGAACGCACCGAGACGTATCTCCACTTCCCATGACGGGATTATCCTTGGAAGGAATGACAGGGGGAAAATCAGCACCTATCGCTTGATTCCTAGTTTCGTTTTGCTCTGCAGTTTCGCTTTCAGTACCGTCAATCCCTTTACCGTCAATCCCTTTACCGTATTCAAATAGGCAATAAATTAATCTATAATACAAAACAAGCTTAACACTGGATGACATGGAATATTCTTGTCTTACAACAGTTCGAACCTTTATAAACTATGATGCTAGAGTCAACCAAAGTTTCTACCTACACTGATATTTACTTGCTATTTCTCCAAATTCACACACGCCGGAAAGGCACACACTAACCCTTTTTGGGTCTCTTATTTAAGACACTCTGGCATTTCGGAAACGACATTATCTTCTGTTCACTATGGAGTCAACTATAACGGAAATTTCTAGTCCGAAGGTTATTTTCTCGTCATAATACGACAGCCACACTTGCTGGAAAGGCGGACATTGACCTTTTTGGGTCTCTTATTTAAGACACTCTGGCATTTCGAAAACGACGTTATCTTCTATTCACTATAGAGTCAACTTCAACGGAAATTTCTAGTCCGAAGGTTAATTTCTCTTCATAATACGAAAGTCACACTTGCTGGATAGGCGGACATTACTATCCTAGCGAGTTAACGGGGGTAGTATCTCAGAATCTCTGTCACTGCAGCCCTCGCTTCTCAAGCTCCTTTCAGCAAACACAAGTCTTTAGGGGTAACCATACCCTTCTCTTTTTCTCTTTTAACTAGCAGAATTCTCGGTACAACGACTCCAACAAATACTGACCAAGTGTTGTTGTTGGGTTGACCAAAATATTGACCCGATGTGCAGCATTACATTTTTAAGTAGCTGTCTTACTCTGCTATGAATAAGTTTTGGTGGAACACAGCGGTTTCTGAAAAAACAACCGGTGAGGTCTAGGCTCTCTTCACAACTGCAAGACCAAGAGAAGAATGATCTCCAAAAAAAAATTTATCTCAGGACCTAAATTCAAAATTCTCCCCCTCTCCCCAGGAAAAAGGGGGGGGGGGCACACAGCCACCGAATTTTTACATGTTCACTCTAGACCGGCCTCTCCTGAAACTACCAAATTTATCCCACTTCACTGGAATAAAATCAAACTCGGGGTCTCCTAACTAGCAGCAAGGCTTCCTGCCTCCCCTTGTGCATACTGGGGTGGGCTATCATTGGTTAATAGTTACTTCACACTTTCCTATTACCAAATAAGGGCATAGTAGGGCAAAACTACCCACGTGACGTATATCCCTACCCTGACGGGAGCAGGTGTCAGGACTTGTTCAGCTTACGGTTCCCACGGAAACAAGGGGGAGAGAAATATTTTCGCTTTCGTATTTTTATTGACGGTAATAAAACTTTCACTACCGCTGGTGGTCCTTAAGTAAAACATGTATTCAGGGGTATTTCAACAATTGCTGCACTCTTTTCTTAAAAACAGTATTGTTAACATTTTTTTCGGGTAGTAAAATTGCCCTAATAAATTTAACAAGGCAGGATTGCAACTCTCAATAGGGTGGTCTTTCATGAGGTGGCCATTAGTTGCATTTTTACAATGTCACTTGCAAGCATCATGCATTCATTTATTTATTTATTGTGACAGGGGTTTGTCCTCTTTTTTACTAAAGTGTGGGAACACTTCGGGGAATGTTTTTTATTACCCTCAGAGTCGAAAACAGAGGCTGGGCAAATACATGGAAAAGAGAAGAAAAAAAAAATAATGTGGGGGCATATGTTTTAATTTAGAAAAAATAGAGAGGTAATTCTAATTTGGAAAAATTTAATTTTAATGAAAGGCAAATAGTATATAGGCCTCAACATTTACTTTACTAAAAAGTTCTTTACCATAAAATATTCAGACTGCATGCCACAGATTTATATATTTAATCAGGAGTGAGGGACCAAGTGTAAAGATAGAAACGTTGAAACCAATATCTAGATAGCACTTTTATTGAATTAATATTAAATGAATACAAAGCCTGCTTTAGATTAATTTTAAATAGGATTATTCAATCGGTCAATTAATTATAACAGATGTAAATTTTCATTTTTTTTGGGTGAAAAATGTCCAGGCTAGGAAAACCCAAAAATAAAACAAAAATGAAAAATTTTCATCTTTTATTATTAATTTACCGATTCAATAATCGCGTTTAAAATTAATCTAATGTAATTTCGTATGCAGCGATTATATATTGACCTTCAATTTATTCTGTTGAGATGATCCAGAGTATCAGACCAGATAAAGTGATCGTTGAGGTTAATTGGGTGAAATAGTCCTCCAGTGCCCGTGTCCGGGATGGCTCAGTAGGTAGAGCATTGGTGGCTTCAGCCAATACATTCCTGGTTCGTATCCTGGCCCGGAATTTTTTCACCAAAAAATAATTTAAAAAATGGAAAATTTACATACGTTACAAAGCCTGCTGTCCAGAATTTTTAAATTACATTTAGGTAACATTTAAAAATTGAAAATTTCATGCAAATGAGTTATAATTATCTACTGGTTATGTATCTGTATGTCATTTCACTTACAAGTTATTAAAACGAATTTCTAATCAGAAAAATATGTTTACAAATCGATACTATTGCCATGAAATGGAATAAAATGTTTTAAACATCGATAATATAATAAATAAAGAACATCTTGTCTCTTCAATATATAGTTTACCAGATTTTATTTCAATATGTGTAATGAAATAAATATGATGTATATCTAGTTATTGAAAAATAATTTATGTACTTCAGATAGCTATGAAAAGTGTTCTATTTCTCCAAATAAAAATCAGTTTAAATTTTTATCTGTGATTAACCATTTCATCCCAGAATCCCTTTGGTATTTGTTTTAATATCTTATTAAAATTAGGCATATTCTGTTAACTTTTAGCATAAGTATCTTATAATATGACATATTATACTATTTTGTACTCTATATAGGAACTGCCTGTCAAAATATTCTCAAGTTATTATTATTTTTGTCACTTTTAATTTCTTCAAAAGTTAGAGGATGTCCGACATTTTCTGTTCTCATCATAGCTAGTCGAACTTTCGATAACTGTTGGGTGTTCGTTTTTAAATGTTTTTTTTTTCTATTTGTTTGTGTCCTACATTGAAATTTCTGTCGTTGTAGTTTTAAAAGTGAAATATTTTTTCGTAAACCACTCATTTGTTGAACGTATCAGAAATTTATAAAAAAAAATCTCACCTTTCCTTTTTTTTTCTTCTTTTAAACATGAACATATGTGTTAAGAAAGGCGCGTAGGTTCACTGTTGAATTTTTGCTATTTTTTACATCACCATATGTTTACACTTATATAGCATACACTTATATACACTTATACGTACATTTATATAGCAACATCTTAATTATGGTCCTCATAAACGGCAGTTAATATCCGTTCTGAAATTTTGTGATAAATATATTAATTTAAAAAAATTCAAGTTTTGTATTAAACTATTTATTTTATATTGGTTGTATCAGCATTTGTTTTCTTTTTTACATTTTTACGAAATTTTACGTCCGTTTATAAAATAATTATTGGATGAAAACATTAAAGTTTCTTCAAAATTAGTTACCAAATATGCATTCGTATATATTATTGTTAAGAAATATTAAAATTCATTTTCAGACAGGTTTTATGGGATATTTAGTGCAATAAACACAATTGAATATCATCAGAACCTATGAAATAAAATCTAACTTTATTTAGCACATTAATTTACATTGCTAAGTTTCAATAGAATTTCAGTTAACATGCTTTAATATAAAGTGTCTTTTCTTAAAATAATCAGACTGCATGCCACAGATTTATGTGTATATTCAATAAGATGTGAGTGACCAAGTGTTAAGATTGAAATATTGAAACCAATATCTAGAGACCACTTTGAATGAATTAATATTAAACTAATACAAAGCCTTCTATCCCGAATTTTCAAACGACATGTATGTAACAAACCAAATTAATGGAATTTTCATGCAAATGAGTTCTACCTTTCTACTGGTCTCACTTGATTTATAAGATATTATAGGAAATTTTGAATCATAAGGACGTGAGTAGATATCGGTTATTATTGCTATGAAATGGAATAAAAGGTTTTAGATGTCAATAATTCAAGATATAAATAGGACATGATAACTCTTTCTAACTAAATGTTTACCTAAATTATATTATAAATAACTTTATTTCGGTATGTGTAAAGGAATAAATATGATTTACATGAGTATTGAAAAATAATTTATACAATTTAGATGGCTGTGATAAGTGTTCTAGTACAGTTGAATCTCGTTAATTCGAAATCGGATAATTCGAATCTTCGCTTAATACGAACTAAACATGAAGTCCCGAAATTGTCAGTGGCAGAATAACGTTGAAATTTTTTATTAATTCGTACTCATTTTCTCTTGACTTCGTTTAATTCGAACTAACGAGAATTCCAATTTTTTTTTCTTTCTTTCTCACGGATTTCAGATCATTTGAATAATTTTCCTTCTTTGATTTTTGTGAAAATTGTTCCTAACGAGTATACATATAATACAATGCATTTGATATCCACTTTCTTAGAACCCCGCCTGTCCATCAGGCACGCTTTTAATTTTTCTTCCATCGTGCTTGTTTCGAATCTTTTAATTAGCTTATGTATTTATATATTCTAATTTAATATTAAGTCATATTCTAATGATAACAGACAAAATAAGTTTAAAAAACTCTATAACATTAATTAATTTGTAATAGTACCATATTAAGCATGTTTTCCATTTTTCGAACTTCGGATAAATCGAACAGTTCGTGTGGTCTCGACGAGTTCGAATTAACGAGAGTCGACTGTGTATATAAAAAAATAAATAAATAAATAATAAATAAAAAAAAACAAATTAAATTTTTATCCGTTATTAATCTCTTCATCACCAGCATCCTTTTGGATTTTTTTTTTATTAAATTGAGGCAACTTGAGTTAAAGTTCAATATAAGTATGTTGTATAAAATTGTTATAAATACATATTATACTTTTTTGTACTTTATTAAAGAACTCTCTATTAAAATAATATCAAGTCAATATTAATTTTGTCAAGTTTAATTTCTTCAAGTGTTAGAGGATGCCCTACTGTTTCCGGTCTCATCCGAGGTAGACAAACTTTTGATAAAGGATGGAGAGAGTTTTTTCCATTTATTTGTGCCTTACATTGAAATTCGTCTAGCGGTAGGATATAAGCTAAAATCTGTTTTAGAAATCCATCCGTTTGGTTGATCGTGGCAGAAATTTATAAAAATCTCACCATTCTTTTTTTTTTAAACTTTTTAAACAATGATACTTGTGTTTAGAAAGTCGCATAAGGTCATTCTAGAATAACATCTTTTTAGTACTGTATCATATATTTAAAAAATATAAAATATGTGAATATTTATTTAACGGTATTTTGATTATAATTTTCGTAGACCCCAATTATTATCCTTTTTGTAGTTTGAAATAAATATAGTAGTTTTAATCATTGAATTTTTTTATTAAATAATCTATTTCATTTATTGCGAAATTGTACATCAGTTTAAAAATGAATTATTGTATGAAATCATTAAAGATTCTTAAAAATTATACACGCATTTCTTATTTATTATTGTTAAGAACAACTGAAATTTAATTTCAAACAGCGTTTATGAGATATCTTATGCAATAAACGCGAGTGAAAATCATCGACACAGAAGCAATAAATTATAATTTTATATAACATTTAAATTTTCATTGCTACTTTCAATAGATTTTCATATAACTTATTTTAATATAATGAGTTTTATTATAAAATATTGAGATTGCATGCCGGTCATTTATATCTTTAATAAGATGTGAGTGACCAAGTTTAAAGATAGAAATATTGAAACCAATATCTTGAGAGCACTTTCACTGAATTAAATTTAAATTAATGGAATGCCTGCTGTTCAGAATTTTCAAACGACATTTATTTAACATTTCAGTTAAATAAAAATCTCATGCAAATGGGTTTTAACTTTCGATCGGTATGTGTCACTTTATTAAATATCATTTACATGGTGTTACAATGAATTTCAAATCATAAAGACGTGTGTAGATATCGGTATTATTCTTGTGAAATCCAAAATTTTTAATGTCAATAACACAAAATATAAAGAACACCATGTTGTCTTTTCTAAATACATTTTTCCAGACTCATAATTTTGTTTCGATATGTGTCATTGAATAAATAGGATATACATAGTTATTGAAAAATAATTTATACAATTTAGATAGCTGTGCAAAGTATTGTATTGTTCCAAATAAAAATTGGCTTAATATTTTATCCGTGATTAACCTCTTCGTCACCAAAATCCTTTTGGTATTTATTTTTTATTTTATTAAATAGATTTAAATTGTGTTAAACTTCAATATAAGTATAATTAAAATATAAGTATAAAAATTGTTATAAGTGCATGTTATACTATTTTGTTTTCTATTAAGGAACTGACTCTTAATATATCAAGTTAATATTATTTCTGTCAAGTTTAATTCCTTAAAGTTTTAGAGGATGCTCGACTTTTTCTGGTCTCATCAGAACTTGACGAACTTTTGATAATGGGTTTGTGTTTGTTTTGAGATATATTTTTTGTCGTCAACTTGGCGATATATCGCCAAATTTGGCAACCAAAATTAGTCGTCAAAAGTGACGCAAACATGGCGATAACTATAATATTTCGCCAAACTGCCGTATACATTCACTGAGAAATAATAGACAGGTTTGCCTGATAACAGAGACAATGTACCAAAAACTAATATTTACAAAAATTCGCAACAATATTATTTTTGTCACGCTTAATTTCTTCAAGAGTTAAAAGATCTCTCCGACTGCTCCCGGTCTCATCAGAGTTAGACAAACTTTTGATAATGGGTGTTTGTTTTCAGATATATATTTTTTCATTTGTTATTGACTTACATTTAAGTTCCTCTAGTGGTAGGATAAAAGCTCAAATCTCTTTTAGTAAATCACCCGTTCGGTTGAACGTATCAGATTTACATAAATCTCGCCTTTTATTTTTTACCTTTTAGACACGAATACTTGCGTTAAGAAAGTCGCGTAAGCCCATTCTAGTATTAATTCTTTTTTAGTACTGTATCATACACTTAAGTAATATAAAATATGTGTATATTTACTAAGCATAATTTTGATTTTAGTTTTCGTAAACCGCACTTAATATCTTTTGAGTAATTTTGTGATAAATATTGTATATTTTAAAATTAAAATTTTGTATTTAATCATTCATTTAATAAATTTTGTAATAGTAAATTACATAATCTACTACAAACTTTTACATCCTTTAAAAAAAATTATTGGATGAAATCGTTAATGTTTTTTCCCCTTTTTTTCACTTATTTACTAAATTCTCATGTTTTTATCATTATAATGAAATATTGAAATTCGAATTTTAGTATGTTTTATGAGATGTCATGTGCAATAAACCCAAATGAATAGTATCGGCACCGATGAAATAAAATCTAATCTTATAAAACATTTAAATTTACATTGACAGTTTCAATAGATTTTCAGATAATTTACTTTAATATAAAGTGCTTTATCTTAAAATATTCAAACTGCATGCTACAGATTTATATATTTAATCAGATATGTGCATACAAGTGTAAAGATAGAAATGTTGAAACATTTAGAGAGTACTTTCTCTGAATTCATGTTAAATTAACAGAAAGCCTGCTGTCCAGAACTATTTTCAAACGTCATTTACGTAAAATTTCAACTAAATGCAAATCTCATGCAAAACAGTTCAAACTAGTATAAGTCTCTTTATCTCATTTTATTTACAAGGTATTACAATGTATTTCTAATCCTATAGACGTGTATAGATATCGGTATTATTGCTATTAGATGGAATAAAATGCCTTAAATATCAATAAAGCAAGAAATATTAACGCAAGTAGTCTCCTCTAAATATATTTTATCAGGTTAGTAATTTATTTCTGCATGTGTAATGGAATAAATATGATACATATCTTGTCATTAAAAAATAATTTATGCTGTTCAAACATCTGTGAAAATTGTTCTACTGTTCCAATAAAAAATCAGTTTAAATTTTTATCCGTAATTAAAGTCTTAATCGTTAGTTTCCTTTTAGCATTATTTATATTTTATAAAATTTATGCAAATTATGTTAAAATTTAATGACTAATAACTTTATTTCGATATGTGTAAAGGAATAAATATGATATACATGGGTAGTGAAAAATAATTTATACAATTTATATAGCTGTGATTAGCGCTCTACTATTCCAAATAAAAATAGGTTTAACTTTTTAACCGTGATTAACCTCTTCATCACCTGGATCCGTTTGGCATTTTTATTATTAAATTGAGGCAACATGATTTAAAGTTCAATATAAGTATTATGTAAAAAACTGTTTTAAGACCATATTGTACCATTTTATACTCTATTTAGGACTGTCTTGAAAAAAATATATATCATCATCAAATCAAGGTTTCATTCGTTTGTATAAAGGTCGAGTAAATCATATTTTGAATATGTAATCATAAATAATCTATAAAAACTTTCTAAATTCAAATGTGTTATCTATCGAATAAATCCAAAAAAAAGAAATAATGCTTATCATAAAGGAAATCGAAACAAGTAAATTCTTCGCTGAACTTTTCTTTAACTAAAACGTTTAATAAGATAAAAAATAAATATTTACAATCCTATATATACATATTTACATAAATTTAAATCATTGGGAGACACAATGCTCCATTTTCATATCTATTTTCGACTATAATAGTCACATATTTTTACCGAAATCAAATCACTCTAATCAAAACAACATATCGGCTGCACTCTGTTTTTCAAAAATCAGAGTGTTCTAAAAGTGGAAGTTGAAGTTAAGAAATTGCATAGCGCGTAGCGCCAATCTAACTGCAATTATTTTTCTTCAGTCTGTTAAAATAATGTCAAATTAATATTATTTTTGTCACGTTTAATTTCTTCAAGAGAAGAGGATGTCCGATTGTTTTTGATCTCATCAGAGCTAGACGAGCATTTGATAACAGGGGTGTTCGTTTTGAGAAGGATTTTTTTCTTACATTCTTTTGTGTCTTATATTGCAATTTCTTTAGCGGTAAGATATAAGTAAACTATACGTTGGGTTGGATGTATCAGAAATTTATAAAAATCTCACATTTCCATTTTAATTTTTTCGAGATGAATTTTTGTGTTTAGAAAGTCGCGTAAGGTCATTCTAGAATTTATTCTTTTTAGTACTATATCATATAATTAAATCAATATAATAAAAAAAATATTATAAATCTTATAATTAAAAATATGTATATATTTATTAAGCAAAATTTTAATTATATTTCTCGTAAGTCGCAGTTAATATCTTTTCCGTAATTTTGTTATAAATATTGAAGATTTTGTGGCATTCAAATTTCAGGATTTTTTTTAAGATCTTACGCAATAAACACAAGTAAATGCTGTTCAAACTTATGAAATAAACTGTAACCTTACATAAAATTTTATAATAAATTTTCATTGCTAGTTACAATTGATTTTCTGATAATTTACTATGAGTACTTTCACTGAATTAATATTAAATTAATACAAATCCTGTTGTCCAGAATTTTCAAATGACATATAAGTAAGATTTCAATTAAATTGACATATAATGCAAATGAGTTCTAACTTTCTATTGATTTATGTCTCATTTCATTAACAAGGTGTTACAATGAATTTTGAATCATAAAGACGTGAGTAGATACCGGTACTATTGCCTTCAAAGGGAATAAAACTCTTTAAATATCAATAAAACAAGAAATATAGTACACATGTTGTATCTTCTAAATATATTTTACCAGACTAATAATTTTATTTCGATATATGTAATGGATTAAATACGATATATAAATAGTTATTGAAAAACAAATTATGAACTTTAGATAGCTGTGAGAAGTTTTCTATTGTTTCAAATAAAAATCAGTTTAAATTTGTGTCCGTAATTAACCTCTTTATCACTAGAATCCCTTTGGCACATTTTTTTATAGTTCTTTAAATTTTACGCAAATTGCGCTAAAGTTCATTATAAGTAGCATATAAAAAATTGCTATAAAATCATATGGTATTACTTTGTACTGTATTTAAGAACTGACTGTTAAAGTAATGTCAAGATAATATTATTTTTGTCACGTTTAATTTCTTCAAGAGTTGTACAACTGTTTTTTACTGTTATTTTTTGCATCTCATTAAATTTCTTAGGGAGCTTAGATATAATTTTAAATTTTGAGCTGAAAACCTGAATCGTTGGAAGCTATTAAGTAGCGCAAGCTGAACTGTATTCAATGGGGGTGGGGAGGTTCAAATTTCAAATGATTAAAAAAAAAAAAAAAAAGAAAAAAAAAAAAAAAAAAAAAAAAAAAAACGGAAAAATTGGTCGATGTGTTTGCGGTTTTCGCTAAAACTATTCTTTATATCAGTATTTCCTTGAAAATAAATGTTAAAGATAAATTTCAAAAAATTCCTTAAGAGGGCGCCTCATACTTTAGAGTAGCCAAAAACTATTTTTAAACGTTGTTTATCTAATTAAATGCTTACAAAAGCTTAGATTTAAATTTTGAGCTCAAATTCTGAATCGTTGGGAGGGGTTAAGAGGAGCAAATTTAACTATGTTCAATGTTACCCTCTTCACCCGTCAATCGCAGTTCAATTTTGCGTTTATTAATTACTCACAATGATTCAGATTTTGAGCTCAAAATTTAAGTCTAAACTTTTAAAGCATTTAATTAGATACAAAAAATAACGGTTAAAAATAGTTGTAAATTACTCCAAAATCTAAAGCGCCCTGTAACGGAATTAAAAAAAATATCTTTAAAATTTATTTCGAAGTAAATATTGACATAAAGAATAGTTTTGGCAAAAACCGCAAACGAATCGACTAATTTTTCAGTTTTTTACAATCATTTGAAATTTGAACCTCCCCACCCTCATTGAACATAATTCAGTTTGCGCTACTTAACCAAGGTCAATGATTCAGATTTTCAACTCAAAATGCATGTTTACGTCTAAGCTTCTAAAGAAAATTAATGAAATCCAAAAAATAACTGTAAAAAATAGTTGTTCATCACTCCACAGTCTAAAGCGCCCTCTATCGGCATTTTTTGAAATTTATCTTTATAAATCATTTTCAAGACAATACTGACATAAAGAATAGTTTTAGTGAAAACCGCAAAACAATTGACCAATTTTTCCGTTGTTTATGATTATTTGAAATTTTGGATCCATAACTTTAATGGCACATATCTTTTGTACATCTGAAAAACGTTTTGTACCCCTGGTTTCTTATTTAATATTGTTTTTCTTGATGTGTACTACCACTCCTTAACCCTTTGAGCTCTGGGGTGTAAATTTCTTCAAAATTCCAAATGTCACATTGGCACCAGTGTTTTGCAAAGGAAAAAAAACCGGTTAACGATAAACACGAAATAAAAATGCATTAAACCTTTTTCAAATAAAGTTGGTCCAATTTTCTGGTGCCATTGTGACATTAATTGTTTTGGAATTAAACTTATGGGGGTAGAAAATTCTACCATCAAAGCTCAAGGGGTTAAAGATTTGCTTAAGAGTTTAGATACACCGTGTATATTTTACCAGACTAATATTTTATTTCGATATATGTAATGGAATAAATATGATATATTTCTAGTCATTGAAAAAAAAAAAATTATGCACTTCATATAGCTGGGAAAAGTGATCTACTGTTCCAATTAAAAATCGGTTTTAAACTTGTATCCGTGTTTAACCTCATAATCACTAGAATACTCTTGGCATTATCTATATTTTATTAACTTAATGCAAATTTTTTAAAGTTCAGCATAGGAATCAAGGATGCAAGCGCCGCGCCACAAATGACCGATTGATACCACTAAATATTAACAATGTTTCAAACCTTATTTATTAAGAGGATTTTTGAGATATACCAAAGCAATTATTATTACTAAACTTAAGTGGTTAAAATCAGCCATTTCAGGCGCAGCGCTTGAATCGCTGAAGTATCATATAAAAAAATGTTATAAGAGCACATTATGATATTTTGTATCTATTTATGAATTGTCTTTTAAAATAATGTCAGGTTAATATTATTTTTGTCACGTTTAATTTCTTCAAGAGTTAGAAGATCTCTGACTGTTCCCGGTCTCATCAGAGTTGGATAAACTTTTGATAATGGGTGTTCGTTTAAAGAGATTTTTTTTTTTCGATTTGTATGTGTCTTACATTGAAATTCCTCTAGCGGTAAGATATAAGCTGATATCTTTTTTTTAGTAAACCACTCATTCGGATGAACGTATCAGAAATTTATAAAAATCTCGCCCTTTATTTTTTACCTTTAACCCCTTCGCGACGGGAGCTTTTACGAAATTTTTAATGCTTTGTCACCAGTTGTTTAAAACAGAAATTTGTTTCTAATTAAATCAAGAAACTGCTCGGACGAAATAAGCCAAATTCTACAGTATAACTTTACTAGTGGGTATAAACAATATTTTTTTTTTTTTTTTATTTATTTTTTTTTTTTTTTTTGCTGCACGTATACGTGTTACTCGTCCCCTAGGGGTTAGGACATGAATACTTGTGTTAAGAAAATACCGTATTGTCATTCTAGAATTTATTACGTTTTAATATTTCATCATATATATAAATAATATAATTATATGTCTATTTTTTTGTAGCGATATTTTTATTATAGTTTCGTAAACCGCAGTTAATATCCTTTTTGTAATTTTGTGATAAATATAGTAGTTTTAAAAATTAAATTTTTTATTTAATGATCCATTTTATGTCTGTTGTAATAGATTTTTTTTCTAAATTTTTTATGACCTTTTACATCCATTCCAATAAAAAATATTAGATAAAATCATTAAAGTTTCTTATAAATTAGCCATTAAATTCGCATTCTTATTTACTATTGTAAAGAAATATTGAAATTCAAATTTCACGAAGCATAATAAGATATCTTGTGCAATAAACACAAGCAAATATCATCAAAATCTATGAAATAAATTCTAATCTAACATAACATTTAAATTTACATTGCTATTTTCAAAAGATTTTCAGATAATTTACTTTAGCATAAAGAGCTTTCCCTTAAAATATTCAAAGTTCCCTTAAAAAATTCAAAGTTTGTATTTAATCATTCATTTCATGTCTGTTGTAATATAATTTTTTTTTTAAATTTAATCTGGCCTTTTACACTTTCTAAAAAATATTGGATGAAATCATTAAACTTTCTTAAAAATTAGTCTTTGAATTCGAATTCTTATATATAAGTTTTAAGGAATATTGAAATTCGAATTTCAGGAAGTTTTATAAGATATCTTGTGCAATAAACACAAGTAAATATCATCAACACCTATGAAATAAATTTTAATCTTACATAACATTTAAATTTTCATTGCTACATTCAATAGATTTTCAGATAATTTACTTTAATATAAAGAGCTTTCCCTTAAAATATTCAGACTGCGTGCTACGGATTTATATGTTTAATCAAATGTGAGTGATCAAGTGTAATGATAGAAATGTTGAAACCAATACCTACAGAGCGCTTTCGCTGAATTAATATTAAATTTATACAAATCCTCTTGCCCAAAAATTCTTGTCCAAAATGAGTTCTAACTTCCTACTGCTATGTTGTCTTTTTATCTCATTTCAATTGCAAGGTGTTACAATGTATTTCTACTTATAAAGACGTGTGTAGATATCGGTATTATTGCTATCAAATAGGGAAAAATATTTTAAAGGTCATTTAAAGGATATTCAATATTTTAAAGGAAAATTTCTAATCATAAAGACATAATAGTAGATATCGGTATTATTGCTATCAGTTGGAGCAAAATGTTTTAAATGTCAATAAAACAAGAAACACAGAACACATGTTGCCTGATTTAAATATATTTTAGCAGAGCAATAATTTTATTTCGATATGTGCAATGGAATAAATATGATATAACTCCTTAATGGAAAATAATTTATGCACTTGAGGTAGCTGAAGGAAGTGCTCTTTTGTTCCAAATCAAAATCGATTTTAAATATTTTATCCATGATTAAACTTTTCGTCACCGGAATTCTTTTACAAATTTTTAACCTTTTACTACTGTTTATTACTTTCTTTTATTTGTGAAAGCCCTTTATAGCGCACATAATAAAAATTTACGCAATATCCGTAATGGCAATAGATATTTACGAAATACTACGATCCGCAGGAATTTGAAAACTGTCACGCTAAAGAAACGCATAAACCAGTTCTCTAAAAAATTCTACAAACTGTTTATAACCTTCCAAACCAAATTGTTGCGGAATTACCAGACTACGAGGTATCCCACCCCACTAATAGAAAACGCCCCAAATTCACGCTTTTGCTTAACGATGAAGGTTGAGTTTTCCTCACTTTATTACTATACTTAAATTCTTTGTTTGTTTTTGTCTTGTTTTGTTGAAAAAAAAATAAAAGTTAATCTGATAATATTAGCATTTATTTTATGTTAAATTAAAATGTATGGTCTCTGAAAGGAGTATTTTTTTTTTTTAACAGTTGGTATTCCATGACCTTTTGGATCTAATAAAATTTTTCTTTTTTTTTCTTTTTAACTTGCTAAACTGCATGTATTTTGCATATTCTTAATTATTATTACTCTCTTTCACTTAATTTAAATATTAATAGCTATTTTTTTAATTTTGTGGCAACCTTTTGTGTTTGTTACGCAACTAGGTAGTCCATCAAGCTAATCACGTTGTTCCATTGTTCCATTTCTTCTATTTGTACCGGAAAAAAATATTGTATTCGTGAAAATTTTTGAATTCCGTTTTTTGACGGATTTACACGTTTTATGGCTTTAGAGATTTCCCAAAAAACATGTGTTTTTACAAAATTCTCCGTGAGTCTCTGTGTCATCTGTATTTGACATAAAATTTGTGGGTGTTCTTTCTGAATAATTAATGTACGGAGTTTCTGAAAAATTTAGATTTAGTCATACCTTGATATAAATATTGTACGGAGTATTACAGTACAGTAATTACGAAGTACAACAATTAATGTACGGAGTTTTTGAAAAATTTAGAATTAGTTATACCTTTATTTTTAATTAGATCTGATTAGTTGTAGTTGGGGAAGTTGTATATGGTGATGGTAACATTTTGTACATGTTAGTTTGTAATTTTGTATATGAATGAATCAGTTTATTCTTCGAGGCGTTACACGTGCACTGAAAAATAACACAAAATTAATAAAGGGGAATAAGAAAAAATAAAATAATTAAAAAAAAAGAAATATAACAAATTACTATTCGGAAAATGATACTTTCAAAGACTAAAATTGTGAAGACTTATAAATAAATTCTATAAATAAAATTAATAATATTAATAAACTTAATTTTTAAGATGATCATAACGAGTCATACATTACGTAAGCCGTACATTAAACATTAATATTCTTAGACCAATGATAAAAAACAGTAGTTTATAGGTATAAAATTTTAACTGTTTAAAATGTGCATTTTTATTGGGTGAAGTTAATCAGACTGACTTCTGAACGCCTCCTATTAATAACATACGACATGGATTAAAACATTAATATTCCTGAACCATCAAAATCCGATTTTAAATTAAATTTCAGTTTTACAAGTTTCGAAACTGCAAATTTTAAACTTCTAAACATCATACATTTTAAATTTTTACACCGTTGCGTAGAAGATAAATCAATTTTAAATAAAATTTCTTTGAAATCTCTATCACAATTTGTTTTTAAATTATTAATATTTTTAAAGTTTTTATTACTTTTTTTGTCATTATGGCGTCAGAAGTATTCTATTTTTGGCACTACACATGAACCAATAAAAAACGTAAAAGCTGCGGAATTCAACCAATAAAGAGATTCAGATATACTTAAGATTTCCCAAATATCTACCGAGGACAGTAACTATTCGTCACCTGAGAATAATATGGTTTTATCTGTGTTTTTGGAAAAAACGACTTACCGACACAGAAAGGTTCTATTTGTAACTATGAAGTCATTTCTGGATTAAACTAATGTCATATTATGATTGTAACGTCATATATAAATTATATATATCACCATTTTGATGTAAAAATGCCTTCATAGATACAGATAAAACCTTTCTATATCGGTAAACCATTTTTTCAAAAACACAGATAGAACCTTATTATTCTCAGGTGACGTATTTTCCAAATAGTTAATAACAGTAGAGGCATGTCCTTCGAAAAAGATCGAGAATTTTAGAACATGCGTTGTGTGTAAGCCAGTTTTTAGCGCAGCCACATATATAATATGCAATTCGGCTAGCTGCGTATTGGTGTAGCGATTCATGTTTCTGAAATCCGTGCGGAGATTGACGATTCCTTTCATATTTTTTCCTTTCTTAAGTCATTCCAATGTTATTTCCAGCAATCAGGACAATTTAAGTTTCAATTCTTTTCATCGGAGAATTTTAATTAGATTGATTTAAAGAAGGAAAAATATATTTTTAAAGCAGGCAGATTCATAGCAATTAGGTGGTAGATTTATTGCAACATGGAGTGGTTTTTTGTTGAACTACGTGGTGTCACTTAAATATCTTTCAGAATAATTTAGTTCAAATACACATACACAAACTCTTTTTGACCATCGTTATTTGTTGCAACACTTCTGACAGGAAAAAAAACGGATATAACAGCGTGATAATGCACCTATCAACACATGTCGTGTGATAAAACTTTAGTTCTACAAGAAAAAAAATTGAAGTTGGGCAATGACCTATCAGAAATCCTGATTTTTATCCTATCGACAACTTATGGAGATCTAGAAGACAACTTTTTGCACTGTGCTGTGCAAATTTAAAATGTTGTTGTAAATTTTGCACTGTTATGCACTCTAAATAAAAGTTTTTGCACTGTATATATATATGTGTGTGTGTGTGTGATTTTACTAAAAAATATTTAGTATCATTACTAATATTATCGAAATTACTAAAAAATTTCCTGTAACTATATAAAAGCTAATTACTGGTAGTAGTATCACACAGAAAATTCATGTAATTAAACATCTACTTCATTTCTACAAAGCCTCAGGCGTCCACCTGGTCCCTGTACCCACACCTAAACTGGTTTTTCCCCCACCAGAAATAGAAGATTACGTCTCATAAGGAAGAAATTGAAGCATTCGTCGTTGGTTATGTTTTTATATGGCATATTACGGATAATTAAAAAAAGGATAATTCCCACATACAAAATAATGTAAGTGTTTTATATTGATATATCTTAAATATGTGTATGAATGTATTGTTTATGTTACTTACTTTTAAACTTTTTACTCGCTTTTAATTTACTTATAAACTCTGCGATAACTTACCACGTGTTATGAAATCAAGTGAATTGTAATACCTAATTTTAAATTAATATATTTTTAAGAAATTATTAAGGCTTCGGATTTGGAATGTTTTTATGTATTTTAAAATGATACTTCTTTCGGTATTTTTTTTTTTTTAGTTATGTTATAAAATATACTCTAAAAATAGATTTTTAGTTGTTAGATACATAAATGTAATGGAGATTACATCTTTCTTTTAATAATCAAATTAAACATTAGATAATATTAAAGATGTTTAATTCTACTTCAGTAATATCTTTATATTAGTGTATTTTAAATTATATACTAAAAATGTAACATAATTTAAAGTTATAAATAATAACAATCGTAAAATTGCAATATATATATCTAGTTTAACGCTTAGTTTCTTTGTGAAAGAATTTATTATGTTTTTAACAATGGTTTGAAAATTAAGTGAAAATATTTCAAATTATTTTTGTTGTTTTATATAGTTTTTAGAATAAATATGTTAATAACAGTGACATAAATAAAACTCACTTTTTTTCAACTAAATTAAACTACATTAAACTGCAATACTACATTTTAGTATTGCAATTTATTTATTTTATTAGTTTTTAAAAATTTTTAAACGCTTCATTTTTAATTCTTTGGTGACTTAATCTAATAATTTTATGTCCGGACATATTTTAAAACTTATCGAATGCAAATAAAATTTCTTAGTTTAGTGTATATATATATAACTTAAGTTTATTGCCAATTTATATGCTTTAATTTCTATAGCTTCAAAATTTTAAATTATAGAATAAATATTAAAATAGATTTTTAGTTAGTTAACTTAATCTACGGCGCATTTTTCATCTTAATCAACCTTAATTTTAAACAACTTTAAACAATGCATAGTATTATTAAAATGTAAGCTATTTATTAGCATTTTATGAACTATTACTGTTTATTTTATTATTTTCTAGTATTGTAGTTTAATTAAAACTAATCAAAGTTTTTAAAATTTAACTTCGGTTTATAAAAAATTATGCTTATAGAATTGAAAGTAATAAACATATATTATTATAATATCTTAGATAGTTTTAGAAAATTCATGATCCGTGTCATCATAAGCAAGTAAAAATATTGGAAGAAAGTGATGTAAATAGATTACACAAACAATGCTTAAGAATTATCAAAATAAAACACTAATGTTATATTAAAAAGAAACAAAATAAATTATAACAAAATGAAATTTTTAAAAATAGAATTTATAAATATTATTTATCAGAAATAATTGAAAATAATTGTTATAAATACATAAATCGTTATTATATATTAAAAATACAAATCATTTTCTCAAAAAGATTATTTTTGAAACAGATTTTTATTTTTATTTTTATTTTATATTTTGCGTGTGGGGGGATACATTTTCTCTAGAATTTTTATTAATAAATTTGTAAATTGGCCTTAATTAATCTTTTAAATTACACTTTTATGCATTAACATTCTCTTTAAACAATAACTATTCCGGTTTAATTCCTGTGAATAAATATCGCCTGCAAAATATTTACCTTCCATTTGCTAATATGTATGTGTAGTTAGAAAAATTTAAATTTATCAGGTTTGAAAAAAAATGATTAAAGAATTTTACTTAAAACATGAGCAAAATATATTCAAAAATTAATAAATAAAATGTACTGTTTGACTATCTAAAAAAAAATAGAAAATACAAATTATTGAACAAATAGATTATTTTTGAAACATGCATCTAAGCTAGAATTGTTATTAAGAATAATAATCTATAAATTAGCTTGATTAATCTTTTAAAAAATTCTTTAATGAATTAAGTTTTATTAATTTTCTTTTAAAACATAAAATCATGTGATTTACCTATTATAAATAAAAGCTCTGTAATGGCTGCTAACAATTTCTTAGTGAAGACACGAGAGATGCATTTGTAAAATTACTAATTATTTATTAGTAAACTTACTAAAAAAGTACCTGTAATGGATACTAACGATTTCTTAGTAAATTCTCTAAGGAAGTCTATGTGTTTTTTACTAAGTTTAACGCAGTAGTGTTACTTTAGAAGAAGCTGTATTGGTTACTAGAAAAGTTTATGGAATCCTAGTTGTCTAGAAATTTTCCAGTAGTACTACAGAATTTTTTTACAGTGTATAAATAAAAGGCATTTTTTCTGAATCAGGACTCAGAATTACATTTGAAGATGAATTCTACAAACACAAACACAAACTGTAAAATTTAATTATGTCGAGGAATGATTTGATATTTACAATCATTAAACTCATAAGTTGGATGCATAAAGCATTAAATATTTGTTTCTTCGGTTACTATATTGAATTTATTTTACTGTTCTTAAAGTTTTTACTCGGGCAAAAACAGTGTGTTTTTATACAATTACTTATTTTTATATTAAAATACTAACGGTCGAATTATGTTGACTTTTAATTAGCTTTACAGCTGATGATACATATTATAAGGGACAAAGTTTCACTTCTTTTGAAATTTATAAAAAGAATTAAATTTTTTATTGCCCTTTTACATGCACTGTATATAATTTCTCATTAGTTTCAATGTTATCAATTCCCTTATTTATTATTATGATGTCAAGTATTTTTACAAGCTTTATTATTTAAATTAATTTGATAGTTATTTCACGCAATAATTTGTAAGATGATTTCATATGAATTTATGAACTTTAAAATATTCATGCAGATAACTGACTTGACAAAATTACTTAAAATTTGTGTATATTTAAATATATAATTCCAATGTGTGCGATATTTTAATATATTTCAAAACAAACCTATAAATACTGCACGCATACTTGAAAAAGTTTATGAAGTCACGTGAATTCCTTTGACTAATGAATTATTTCCTACATTTTAAAACTCAGGTTTAGTCAAACTTTAGTTATGCATTTACCTGCTCAAAGGTAATGAACCTTTCTCTATCATGTATATAAACTTGAACTGTTTTCATGCATTGCTAATAATGAAATAAACATGTTTACGCAGAAGTATTTGAATATTTATTTTGCAATATGTTAAAAGTGCATGCGTAATATTAACAAATGTTTTATGTATATCGAAATATCACATACATAATAAAATATTAAAATAAAAATTATAGCTAAAACAATCATATAATTTAATCAAAGTAAATTCTGATAACAATCTAATTAACTGTGAAGTGCTTGATTTACACAGCGCTTTTGAATTATTTCTTTCTTTTACATACTATTTTTTTAGATTTTACATTACAATTTTACATAATAGCAAACCGCTTTTCTATAATTATTCACTTCTATGTTCCATTTAACTTAATTAGATAACGAAAACTTGTTTTTTTTCATTTGTAATATTCATATCGCAACAGTATAAATAAATCGATACAAATTACTTTATCATTCGTACCAGTTTTGTGAAACTACTAAAGATTTTTATAATTGCCACCCCTAGCGACATTATTTTCATGTACACACAGCAGGCCTGCACAAGTACCCCCAGGAGATAGGCCCCAAGTACGCGTATACCTATATATCAAGGGTACGTATAACTCAAGTTAGAAATTAATGATTTGCACGTTTGACAAAATGAAGACTGCAAGTCAATCAATTTCCAAATTATCATTTGTCATTTTTAGTCCTTAAATACTTGATGCATTCGTGAATTCAAAATATCTCCTCGTGAATTTAGTACTTTTAACTTCTGATTTCTTTGTACTCATCTGTAAGTATGTCTATTTTTTTTCTCGGTTTTCAAAATGTCTCTAAAAACTACACTTAATTTTATATGAAGATCTAAAATTCTACACTGTAAAAAAAAAAAAAGGGTCGATCTACTAAAAAAACTTTAGTGATTCTTGTAATTACTAAAAAATTTTTAGCAATTTTAGTCGGTTACAAGAAAACCTGTAAGAATTACTAGAAAAAAGTTAGCAACGAAGAGAGTTAATAGTTTTATATTTTTAATAACTATTACTAAAACTCACTTGGTGTGGCCTTGATAGCATAGTGGTTATAATAACGGAATCCAGACTAAAAGGTCCCGAGTTCGATATTGGCCGCCGCCAAATACACCCCGAATGTATGTAGTGTAAGTACGCGTTAGTAAAGTGATTATGAAAATCCTGCCGGAGCAATTAGCTATGTTTGGTGCTGCCATCTATTGCAGTTATGCCGAAAATCTTCCGCTTCAGAAGTCTGGATGCAGCTCGAAGGAACCTCCTGCCCTTCGGGCGCCCGTAATGGTTATTAAAAATAATTTTGGAGCTACTACTAAAATTTGCTTGGTGGCTCGTTCTAAAAATTTTTAAGTTAGTTATACAAAAAATTCTTTTGTTCAGTTTACAAAAGAAATGCTTGTTTCACTTGCAAAAAAAAAAAAAAGTTTGTAACGGTTACTAAAAAATTCTGTGGAATACAAATTTACTAAAAAATTTTTAGTAACCTCTTGAATTTTTTTTACAGTGTACTTAGTCAGTTTTTAAATCATAAAATAATAAATTTATCACAGAATATAGAAATATTTTGAGAACAAAGAAAAAAATATTTCATTTAAGAAAAAAACACTGAAAAAAATGTTAAAAATACTATTTTCCCCAAAGGAAATATTTTGAATATGAAATTGCGTTAAGCCATGGTACACTGTAAAAAAATGGTCGATCTACTAAAAGAATTTTAGTGATCCTTGTAATTACTAAAAATTTTTTTGTAATCTTACTCGGTTACAAGAATATCTGTAAGGATTACTAGAAAAAAGCTAGCAACGAATAGAGTTAATAGTTTTATATTTTTAATAGCTATTACTAAAACTCACTTGGTGTCACCGTGATAGCCTAGTGGTCATAGCACCGAATTGCAGGCTGAAAAGTCCCGGGTTCGATTTTGAACACCACCAAATGCGCACCGCATGTATACAGTGTAAGTACTCGTTAAATAAAGGGATTATGTAAATCCTCTTCGAGCAAATTCAAACAAAAAGTCGATAAAAAAGTTGAATCTAAAGATATTTTCCAAATTTTAAATTCATTTAACTTCAAAATAATTAAATAGATATCAAAAGAATTCCTTTAAATTTTATTAACATAAGCATTAATTTTGTTCGTTTTATATGTTAGTATTAAGCGGGAAAATGTAACACAGTTTTAATAAAATGGAACATCGTGTTTCTTTATTTAAAAAAAATATATATTACTTTGGGAATAAAAGCCAATATTTAATGAAAATTGAAAAAAAAGTTAAGTACTTAAAAAACAAAAAGAAAAAAATTCTACGGCATAATGCAAATTAAAAAGGATGTTTTTAAAGCAGACGAGTGGATAAGTAAATGAAAGAACGTACATACATGCATACAGATAAAATGTACAGCCGGGCACAATATGATTGTCATATTACAAATATAGTGGCATATGTCAGAGATTTACAAGTAAATTGCAAATCTTTGAGTAAAATTTATATTTATTGCAGTAAAATTTTAAGGCTGTTTGTCATGGTTAATCAAATTATTCTTGAGTAAAATCAAATAAGAAATTCTCCCGTTCCCGCTAAAAGTTAAATGCATGGTAGTTTAATTAATAGCGCAGCAGCTTTTGATCAACTTATTTTCATGAAATTCAATGTTTTTAAAGACATCCGTATAAAAAAGTCGAACGATTAAGCAAATGAATGAACGTGTACACTATATGGCCAAAGGTTAGCGGTCATTTGCGATTTTAGACATTTTAAAAAAATATTTTGAAAAGTATTTATTCTGAAACTCAAAATGTTTAAGCAGAGTAGTACAGCTCATATATTTTTCTGAATAATTTTTCGCGAAATCTTATAGGGGACCGTCAACAAATTGAAAATGTCCTTCCGGCAGTACCGGGAGGAAGAAGTAGCTTTCATATACCTTATTTATTTATTTTAAATTAAGTTATATTATTCAAACATACGAAGCTCAAATTAGTGGAACCCGATTATATAAGATTACATACTAGTTTTTGTCATACTGAATATTAATGGGAATTTTTTGAAAAAAAAAAATCTTTTATTCAAGCTGGTTTCATTTTGAGCGATTTATAAGTTTGAAAATTCCACGATATCATGAACAGTGCATACAGTTTTAAAACAGCATATCGGATAAAACAAACCAATGCGCTTGGACAAAATTTTAATTCATGTGCACTTTTATAAAATACTGGTGTCAAATTTAAACAACTCTACTTTTCTTTAAAAAAAAAAAAGAAAAAAATCCTTTTGCAGCCGCTATTTTTGTATCAGTGCTCAAGCATGGTGTTTTGGGGGTGGTGAACAGCAAAAGACAGTGCATTGGCATTCATTCAAATCGTCGTTTTTGTATACATAAATGCAAAAATTTCATGCAATTACAAAAATTATCTTAAAATGAACTAAAGTGAACGAATGGTGCATGTTCTAAAAAAAATCATATATATATATATTGGCCTTAAGCAAATTCTTCTTTATTTTCTTTATTAACAAATTAATTTGTCTTTAAACAAATTCTAGTTTATAAAATTATAAAAAAAATATTTTTTTTCTTATAGAATCCAGCTACTTATTGTACTTCAGAAACTCAATAACGTCCAAAATTCCTTGGTTGCACTGTAGCTAAAAAAAAAAAAAAAAAAAAAAAAAAAAAAAAAAAAAAAAAAAAGCAAAGGACTACATAAGGACTCAAGTTTTAGAATTAGTCCAAGCAATGGGGACCGTCTAGGGCTCTACCTGGCAAAATGACCCACATAATATGTTTTTAATAATAATAATAATAATAATAATAATAATAATAATAAAGTCACGGTTTTAGTGAAAAAGTTTCTAGAAATTTAGAAAATAGACAAATTTGTCAACAAATAAAATATATGATATTAAAACGTACTATCAAAGTGGCGGAAGAAGCCTGCATCTCAACATGCGCAGTGGCGCTGCATGCGTACCCCCTATGCGAGAGTATCCCCTCCTTGGGGATACTTGAGGCCAGGATGTAAAAGAAAAAGTAAAAATTTATTAGACACAGAAAAATAGTTCAAATTAATTGAAAGTGGTTTTCAATTGAAAAAAAAATCAAATTTTCATTTTCAATATTTCCTTTTGTTCTAAGAAATTATAAAAAATTAAAAAAAATAAAATTTAAAAAATGGCACAAGTATCCCCATCTTCCCCTAAATCATCTCATTTTTTTATTATGTTCATGTTTTGATTAATTTTTCTTTTCTTTTTTTTCACATGGTCGAGTATAGGGATACTTTCAATGTTTCCAATGAATTAAAATAATGAGAACTATTGTAATGTTTAGGGTGTGGGTATCAGAGAAAATCTAACAAAAAACTGGTGAGGGTGAGGAAATTTTGAGTAACTGAATAGATTCACGCTGTGATTTATACTTAATAATTTTTTATGCTTTTCTCTTTTTAAACAGAGTGATTAGAATTTAAGAATTCACTTTCTCCGCCGTCTTCTGTTCCGTTCTCTAACTCGTGTAAACAAATTAAATTTTCTAATAACTGTTATGTTATTGCGATTTATCATCCAATTTTTTGTATTATAAATTATGCATCATATATTATTAGTTTACAGAGAATTTTCCTAAAAAACATTCTGTTACATTACACAAATGATTGGTTATGTGTATGACGGTCAATTATCAACACGAGGGATAAATGCCATAAGGGGTATTTGCCCTCCATGGGGGTCTTTCTAAGGAAACCTAAAACATATGTAAACAAGTAAATCCAAAGTTCAAAGAAAACCAAAGAAACCTCGGAATAATTAGGCCAACAGGCGCAATTTGGTTCTAACCTGATTCACATCCAGTGTATTTGTTACGAAAACAGAACTTCTCGGCCACAGATTTGGCCAAAACACAAATGATTTTTTGAGAAATTTTATGTTGTTCCATTATTTTAATTATAATAAAACTAGATAAATAATACTAATTAATTCGATCAAAAAAATTGTCGAATTGTCGCTACAGTATATTTCAAATTTAGAAATTCTTTTTTGTCGTTCATTTTCGGATAATTCCAAATAAACTTATTTGAAAATGCCTAAAAAAGTTTCATTAGGCTTGAAGATTGAATATTTTCATAATTTTTAGACTTCAGTGAAAAATAATATTTTTATTTTTCCTTTTCGCTTGGAATTAAAATCATTATATATATCGTTTTGCTTCTGTTTCTGAAACCAATGGTATATTATATTTTTTTTAATTATTATCGGGACTAATTACGGGCTGGTTTTCATCTGGAAATATTACTATATTATGCAAAATTTGAAACCGTTTTATTTTTTATTAATGCGTTGAAATATAGGAAAAAAGACTGTATTAAGCTAGCAGATTTTTTTATTTTTAGCAAATTGGTGCAAAATATCATTATCTTTTATTTGCACTAGGAATCACAATCATCAAGTATGTCGTTCTGTTCCTGTTTCTAAAAATAATGGGAATTTTTTTAATGATTTTTTAATTATTATCTTGATTAATTTCGGGCTTATTATTATAGACAAAATTTACGACATTGTACTAAAGTATTGAAATCATTTTATATTTTATTGATGTAAAAAATATACTCAAAATGATAAATTATTCCTAAAAAATAATAATAAAAACCGAGCTTCCAGGCTCAAAACTACATACATCGAACCACTTTCGTTTACATACAGCGGTTGCTTCAGAGCGTCGACGGCAAACACACTGTAGTGACGACATCGTCATGACATTGCTTAAGTAAATATGTATATATTAAAAAAATGAACAGCACAATCTAAAATATATAAATATATATATATATAAATCGAAATAAAATTTTGAATTTATTTTAACAATAACCAAGTAATAATAATAATAATAATAATAATTTTAATTATTAGGTAAAGTTGAAAGCTAATTGTAGTAAAACTGCAAGATTTATTTATAATATTAATAATAATAATAGTAATAATAATAATAATAATAATAATAATGCATGTGTGTATTCTTGGAAGTATTATCACCACGAATTCGCAGACAGACAAAATGAGGCAATAAAGCTATAAAGTATAGTTTGTTGCCAGCCTTTGACATAAAAAATCGAAGGAACAAGTGCAGAATTTAAATGTAAATAAATGTAACGTAATTAATATCAAAAATTATTAATTTCAGCCAGGGGACAAGCATCGCGTGTGGTCGAAAGTCCCACACAAACGGTGGCATCATAAGAAATCTAATAGAAGGAAGAAGTCAGATAAACAAACAAAAAACAAAGGGGGAAGAGAAAAATAAAAAGACATACCTCCCCGAAAGACAAGGTACCAGTGACCTGTTAAGGATTACACAGGACCAATATATTTTATTTAAAAATAACCAATGAGAAAAAGTGATTCCGAGAGAGAGAGACGACAAGGGAAGAAAAACATCTTTTTTCTCTCAGCTTTTTCTTCTGTTACCTGGAGATCAGTGAAAGGAAAAAAAACGCGTTTTTTTTCCAAAAAGGACGTCGGAACGAGGTGCGAATTTCAGGAGATGAAATATAAACAAGTGAGAGTCTTTTGGAAGAGGAGGCGTAGAAATATGGCATTCCATTTTTAGACTGACTCTGTGTGATTCTCTTCAAGTCATGATTATTATTCATTTATTATTCATTATTCACGATTATTATTGATGCATCTCTGCAACATTCCATTTTTAGACTGACTCTGTGTGATTCTCTTAAAGTCACGATTATTATTCATTTATTATTCATTATTCATTCATCTCATCAACATTCCATTTTTAGACTGACTCTGTGTGATTCTCATCAAGTCACGATCATTATTCATCTATTATTCATTCTTCACGATTATTATTCATGCAACTCTGCAACCTACCATTGTTGAACTGTCTTTATGAGATTCTCTTCAATTTGTGATTCGTGAACAGTACAGGATAGTAATCCTATTTGATGCTTACTAGGATTTTCATCAATCTATAACTTTGTGGACAATAATGAACAATATTCACATTAATGTGTGGTACGCTTATGGCAAGAGAAAATTTGATAACTTTAGAGGACTATCTAAGAGGATAATCAAGTCTGCTGGATGCTGTGGTTATGATGTGAAATTCTTTATAATTATTCCAAGTGATAAGGCCATTTTAAATATATTTTGTTTTATGTGTTTCATTAATTGAGATGAAAAAATTCACTATTTAAGTTTCTATTGATAAATTAAAATAAAAAAATAATAAGAATAAGAATAAAATAAAACTAATGAATATTTTTTTTGGTTGAACAGCCCTGACGGATTGTGCTGTGAGCATTTAATAATGTCCATTATTTAAGTCGAATTTAATACAAAAGAATTAAGTGTAGTAAGTAAATTATATAATTATTGGTGAATCTTACTATTTGTTATTTGTATTTTGCAATTTATATATCTTGAAAATAAATGTTTGAAAGTATATATGTATTTGTGTTTTTTTTCATGATTTCTTTTACTCTATTTATTTTCAGCGAGTTAATAATATTAACCCTGCTGATCTGTTCGGGTCTATTTGACCCGAAAATTTTATTGTTCACTTATAAAAAAAATTAGTGCAGAGATATTTCCATGAAACTTTTTGACTTTGTTCATTAGTAGTATAACTATATATTCCTAGAAGTATTTACGTTTGTTTATATTTCCAAGGGATATTTTTTAACTTAGTCCTAATGTACTGTTCGGGTCATATTGACCCGAGTTAAAAAATAATTTTATCATGCACTTTTAATTTTGTTTGGAATCATTCAATAAAAATAATTACTGCAACGTATCTATTTCGAAATGTGTTTCGTTGGCACAGGTGTTAGATCACGTGACAGGAGAGCAAAGTCAAATGTTGATATCATTGGCGGAAGGAAAAAAATGCACCTGTTAGTATCGTTTCTTTTTTCTTGCTTTATTTCAATTTCTAATAATCTGAAGAACAGTTGTATCTCTGAGTATTAGTAAAAAAATGGCGAATCGTAGAAATTTGAGCGACGCTGATATTGCTAAATTAATGGAAGCCTCTGACAGCGAAGAGGAAAATGCGTCTGAGTATGAAAATCATACAAGTGAGGAAATTGAAAGTGAAAGTTCTGACAACGATTTTGATATTGATATTCAAAAGACGCACAATATACAGAGTATTCAGTCTAAGAATCGTGAAATAATATGGAAATTGAATCCCTTTCTTCATTCTGGTCGATTAACATCTGCTAATATTATAAAAACTACTCCAGGTGTCACAAGATATGCAACGACAAGGATAACTGACATAAAAAGCGCATTTGCGACGGTGTTCAATTCTACAATCGAGAACGAAATCATAAAAATGACAAATATAGAAGGAAGAAAAGTGTATGAAAAAGAGTGGAAAGATATTAATATTGAAACTTTTCAAGCATACATCGGATTATTATTATTAGATGGTGTGTACAAATCATATGGAGAATCAACAAAAAGTTTGTGGAATCAAGAAACAGGCAGAAATATATTTCGTGCTACAATGTCCCTCGAAACCTTTCATATGATATCGAGAGTTATTCGTTTTGACAATAAATCTACCAGGCAAGAAAGAAGGTCTGTAGATAAATTAGCTGCTGTTCGAGATATTTGGGAAAAGTGGATAGAAATTCAACCTAAATTGTATAATCCAAGTGAAAATGTTACTGTAGATGAACAATTAGTAGGATTTCGTGGACGATGCCCTTTCAAACAATATATACCTGGTAAGCCCTCCAAGTATGGGATAAAAATATGGACTTTATGTGATAGCAAAACTTCGTATGTACTGAATGCACAAATTTATACTGGAAAAAATCAAGGATCAAAGCCAGAGAAAAGTCAGGGTATTCGGGTAGTGAGTGACCTTACTTATGGGTATTCGGGGCACAATGTTACATGTGATAACTTTTTCACATCCTATAACTTAGGAAAACTTCTTCTAAAACGGAAAATGACTATGCTTGGCACCATTAGAGAAAATAAGCCCGAACTTCCTGAGAAAAAGCTAAACAAAGAAGTACACAGCTCATCATTTTATTTTACAGAAGATACAACAGTTGTAAACTACATCCCTAAAAAGAACAAAAATGTTATTCTTATGAGCACTTTCCATCATGGAAATGAAGTTAGCGACAGACCTGACAAAAAACCACAAATGATATTAGATTAAAATGCAACTAAAGGACCGGTGGATAGTCTTGATCAACTTTTGAGTACATACACTTGTAAGAGAAAAACAAATCGCTGGCCTATGATAGTATTCTATAATATGCTTGATACATCTGCTTACAATGCATTTATTTTGTGGATTTCAATAAACAGCAAATGGAATGAAAATAAATTAACCAAACGAAGGCTCTTTTTAGAAGAATTGGGGAAATCTCTAATTTTTCCACACATTGAAGCAAGACAGCGTCTTCCCAGAAGCGAAGATTCAGTCAAAATTGTGAAGAGAATGCGTAGTAAAAGTGCAAACGTACCCTCGGAATCAGATGAGAACACTTCATTGTGTACTAAACGTGCAAGATGCAAGTTCTGCCCATCAACCAACGACAACAAAACTAATATATTATGTTACAATTGCAAAAAACACACGTGCAAATTTCACGTAAGCTATTTTTGTCCAAATTGTAAATAAAAGTAAGTATTCAAATATTTTTAAGTTATTTTACTGGTGTTTTGTATTATTTGATATATATTTAAGCTTATTTTACTATTTTTTTAATTATTTCTAAAATAGTTATTTTCATTTACTGCTAGAAATGGTAATATTCTAAATCGGGTCACATTGACCCGAACACTACATACGTATAGTAAATGCGAACAGAACAGCAGGGTTAATGATCGGAATCCTTTTACTTTAATAATTTTATTTAACCCATTAAAATCCTAAATTTGCTAAGTTAAACGTTAAATAAGCCGATCCTGAGTTATTGACAATTTACTTTATTTAGATTATTACAGGGTTTTAAATTATTTGATTGATAATATCCAGATCATTCTCTCACAACGCGGATGGGGTATTATCTTTTTGTTATTTATTTTTACTAACCACTAACCGTCAGGTACTCTGTATGTGGTGTCATTTTCCTCACCACACACACCCACACAAAATTCTTTCTTTATTGGCATAGATTGTGAAAATCGAATGATTAAATGTTTTATAATAAATTGTGTAATACAGATTACCTATCCCTATGCAAATCCATATTTCTGTAATAATAAAATATGTAACAACTAATAATATTTTTTTGCAATACCAAACAACAATCATTTAAAATATCAGTCAGAATCTTCCGCTAACAATCTACAAACACCAACCCCCTAAACATCCAAGTCGAAACAAGATTAAAAGATAATTAAAAATACATTTTTTAAATGATAAATGTAATAGAAATTATTCACTGCAATAAAATTATTAAATATAAATGCTTCAGAGTAATTATACGATTTTGTGAAAATATAATACGAATTCAATAAAATGTATATTGAAATGTAAAATTCCATTACATGCTAAAAGTCATCCAATTTTAGCAATAAAAGGACATTTTGGGCCACATAAATTTCGATGAGATATTAAAATTACATAAGACGTTAAAAAAATGGGATTTTTAAGCTACCTTAAAATCATTGGGACCATTTCATTGTATGACCTGCCGTAAATAATGCTTTGCATCGTATAATGGCTAAGAATTTCTGGCCAATTTGTGAATTGGCCAACAAAAGCCCTCAATAAGCTGATTGTTTCATGTCTTTCGAAATTTGGCAGGGAATGTTTGTCACTCCGCGAATTGATCAGCCTTTGAGTTTTGCTGAAACATGTGATTACATTATAGATCAATTATTTTTCAAAACTAGTTCTTGCATGTAGATATTGAAAGTATATGCAAATATACAGGCAATAGTAATTACAGACAGTGGTTTAATGGCTGTTATATACAAACCATATAATTTACTACTAAATATATTTGAAAAAATTGAAAAATAAATAATATACTTAAATGCTTTTCATTAAGTGTCGGAAATTTAAAAGTTTTAAATTAAAAAAAGAAATATTTTCATTTATTTCCCTTTTGATGTATACATTTTTACCAATATTTTTTTTACACATAAATAATATTTGAAAAAAATCCTACAGAATCCCACTGTATCTATTTACAGAAATTTTTCTATAGAAATTAATGTCAAGTATTGGAATATTCCTTGTGAATTCATGAAGAGAAGCAAATAAATAAAAACATTTCAAATGGAATCTGGTAGGAAATAAATTCAAATTGATTAATTATCCGAGCTCTTTATTTTAAAGCATGAAAATTAATGACAAACAACGCGCAAATGTAGCGCTCAATTGTGTGTAAAATTATTCATTAATATAGAGCACCCTCATCCTCATAATATGAGTACTTAATGGACTGTAAAGATACATTTTATAGCCGATTTTATAGATAATTATGTATGAAGATGGAAGGCCTGAATAAAGATGTAAGCTGTTTGAAAATATTTGTGCACATTTTTAAAATATTTAAAAAATTAAATTTGTTTCAATATCACGTTGTTCAGATGAAATTTACAGTATTTTATTGCATATGATCTAGATAATTTTAAAAGGCTTTTATTTTAATTCCTTATAAATTAATGACTCAAAAACACTGTGTTAATACTAGTGTCTTTAAATGTGGAAATTTACACCTTGTTATTAAATCAAATTATACAAATAACTACTTAAAAGGTGTTGCAAATATATAGATATTATTTGTTTATTTTACCTGAGATCTTTCGAATGCCCACGCATTCATTTTCAAAGGAACATAAAAGAAGATAATTGATTAGAAGTAGAAAACATCAAAAGAAAACAAAAACAAAAACAATCCTCGTGTATAAACAAAGTCACGATGAATTCATCGAAACACGAAGGATATTGTACCAGAGTGTGGGAATATTATATGAAATGACGTCATTGCAAACAGTATCTTTGTTTAGCAAAATTTCGAGGGATTCACGGATAATAGAGGAGAAATGGCTGGATGTCGAAAATATTATTTTAGCTTTGTTAAAATTTATCAAAATATTTTCTTTTTGTTGCCTTCTAGATAAGGCTGTACTTGGCTTATTGTATTGGGTATCGGAAAAATGCTCTTTCTATCTTACTTTTATTTTTTGAGAAGCCTGACCAATATAGGATAAACTTTTTTGATGCTCTGTTGTGAAAAAGCAGGTGTTTTTATATTTCCTTTCTGTTTGAGTCACATTTTAATTAAGTTAAACAATTTCACATTTTATGAAATTGATATATATTTTTGAAGTTCACTATAAGTAGTATCCTGTCTAGGAGAATGCATACAGTATTTACAGGAACACACAAAAGATTTTGACCACTACACGGTTTCCGAAGTACTGTTTACTACAACAGCAAGATCTGAATATTTTAAAGCTTCGTTTTAGTAAAAAACGCACCTCATTTGGTACGCTTCACGTGAAATTCCCAACTTTTTTTTTCAATATATATACATTTTTAGACTAAAAAAAAACCTTGTTGCAGCCTATGTGACTGCGCCCGTGATTCTGAATTTTTGTCCCCATAGCTATCTATGGCAAAAAACATGGCGTAAAGTCTGATAGTCTAGATATTAGTAGTCTGATGGTGCAACTTCCAAGAAGTAAGGTGTATGATGCAAAACTTAGAAGTACAATGCTTTGATCTCTCGTCCATGGTCACGTTCTGTATAACTGATGGTATTATTGTGGAGGAGTTTAATTCGTCTCCTGTTTACCATCAGTAGCTGCTTTTAGACAACAGTATTTGAAATCTTTTGTTGTTGTGACAGGTAGACGTCTGTCGTGATCTTTCATCTGCTTTCTAATAATAAATAGCAAACTATACCAGCACTGGTACAACAAACACACATATTTAGCATTTTTTGATGAATGTTCGTTTCAGCAGACAAGAAACGGAACCAAAACCCGAACAATTTTCTTTTATTGTCTGGCTATCCTACGTGACCCAATTCTCATCACATGTTAATATTTGATCAAGGGCTTTTTTCTTGCAATGACAAGCACGTGTTCCACAGTCATAGCTTGTTTCCGTTGAGAAACGAAGTTCCCCACCCATTGAATTTCTACGTCGTCCCACGGTCATATATATGCGACTGGAGAATTTTGTCATATGTTCCAAGATGTATGATAGATCCTTGGCAGATTCTTGGCATTTGTATAGGATAATGTACGAAAAACACGATGCTTATCTTGGCAAAAAATCGGATGCACGGTATAAAAAAAGACGGTTCTGCTGATTTGGATTTTTAGTCGCTATGGATTTTAAATAACAAATACCAGATTTCTAAGTAGCTGGAATTTTACTGTTTGTTTTGTAAAAGTGGAAAAGTTTTTTTTCTTTTAGAAATTTAAATTTACACAACTCGTATTTACGCTAGAAAAATAATGTCCAGCGTTGTTAGAATAATGCATATTGAATAACCTGAAAATAAAATAATAATAGTTATGTCATTTAAAAAAATAAGATATTAGATAAGATAAAAAATAAGATACGCTTATTGGAAATCCTCACTTTGTTAATTAGCTTTATAACTTCTTCATCATGAAGACATAAATACAAGTTTCACGCAATATTGCAGAAAGATTTTTATTAATACAAAGTATCTTCATCCATGTGATATTCGCGTTTAATGATCTTGAAAATAATGCATTTTATTGTCACTTTAATAGTTAATTAATCGTGAAGACTGATGGCCGATAAGCGGTGTGAAAATAAAAAAAAAATGAGGGAGAAGCGAAATTGCACGAGCATGGGGAATCTTTTAAAATTTGTTTAAACGTCATATGTATTATACAGCTCCTTTTTTTATTACGTCAATGGATTTTGTAATTTAAAAATATTTTTGATACATCTTTAAACTAAAATTGAAAGTTTAGTTTTTGTGGTAAAAAATATCAGTGTGAATCAAAATGTTTTGCGTGTGACAGAAACTTACATCGATCTTAAATGATAGTTTATTTTTTTATATTTCTGGTATTTGTTATTATTATTTCTTGTACGAAATGGGATCGAATAAAAGGGGATGTCATATAACATTTATTTAAATTATTAGAAAAGCTTTGGCTAGCAAGAATTATTATCATTTATGTGCAAAAAATTCTGAGATTATTCAATTAAATTTGTGTGAATTTTTATATAAATTTCTCCAATCAATATGTCAATTAATGATATTATAATAATTTTGTACTAAATATTATGCCATTAACATCTCATCTGTGTGTAAAGACCAGCATTTTTAATTATTTTGTGCAAAGCAATTTTATTTTTTAAGTATAATAACGGTAAATCTCTACTATAATAGGAAAACCTTTTAAAGTCTAATGTTTTTTGGCTCTAATAAAAGTATATTTTACTTCTCCAGTTCTACTAAACAGACTTTAAAAATAGTAGAATTTGTTTTAGTTGTTTATTGTATATATACCGGGTGTCCCAAAAATGACTGATGTGTTTTAAAATTCAGTAACTTGCAAACGGTGACAGCTATTTAAATGTGTTATTATGTGTTTTTTTTACCGTAATTTTTTATTTTAGTTCGAATTTCACACAATAGGTGGCGCTGACAGGCCGCAATCAAAGCCTAGGTTGACGCCGAAACTGACCTCACTCACAAGGAAGGTCTCCATTGGGGGCATACTCAGAATTTTTTGAAAAAAAATACGAATAAAACTACTCATGTAGGTAATAAAGGATCAGTGAAAATTAGCGGCGGAATTACATTATTAGATATGTAAAAAAAATAAAATAGTTTGGAATAATTGGCGTGAAAAGCAGAAAGCGACGCGGGATTTGGCGAGCAGTGTATTTCCTCGCCAAAAGCAGACGATTTTAACGAATCTGAAAATTGATTTTAATTGACTTCACTGTTAAAAATCTGCAGCATTTACTGCAACGTCACTCCACTACTTTTATACAATATCTCTCTTCTGATCAATGAGAATGCTCCATAGCACGGTGAATTGACCGTGTCCGTACAACCGATTGAGGTGAGATTTCAGATATATTTTTTCAGAGGTATGAGCTAGGGACTCTGTGAACGGCAACAAAGTGGTCCTCACGTTTATTGCTATAGGCACAGAAACTCGAAATTTTCTAATGACATCGTCCATTTTTTGGCGCTAAATGCTCAGAGGAAGGAAAAACCCTAAAAAGCGTTGGATTCGTATGCATATCCGAACAAACGGACTCGTTATGCACGCAAAAAACAGCTTTGCAAGCGCTCCCCCCCCCCCCCCAGAAAAAAAGATCAAGGAATAAGGGGAAAATTTACATATAACACAGAGTTAGTACACCAATCACTGATTACGACATGGATCGGAGAAAAGAAATCTTTTATTTTGATTATAATTTTTTTCGCATGGCTGCCATCATAGGGCAACTACACATTGCATGCGGGAGACTGTGGACAATAGAGCAGGACGTAGCATCCCATGATTTGTAATCTCATGTTTAATAGAATCTTTCAAATACTCCAAAGATTGCGGATTGCGCATGCACACACTAGATTTGAGATATCTCTAGAACCAGAAATTCATAAGATTAAGGTCCGGGTACTGCGGAAGCCACTGAAATAAAAAATGGATCGATATGTCAACTTTCTTTTCAGGCTTCAGAAGCGATTGGCTAATTTCCATAACATTAACTTGTTTCATCGTCGTATTCTGAATAAAAAAAACCTTTTTTCTTTTCCGAAGAATACCTTAAGTTTTCTTATTTAAACTCTTTGTTGTTACCTTTCAAAGAAACAACAATGTATCACTAAGTTTGACAATTCCAATTTTCTGTTTGAATTACTTAGGAATGTCATAAAAAAAATCACTCCACAAAAAAAAAAAAAAAAAATTACTTAGAGCATTGCAACAAATCAAGATAAAATAGTCCTTACTGTCTGTAAATATTCAATAAGTTTAATATAAAGGTGAATATCTCTAAGTGTGTTCTATTTTATTTCTTTTTTTTTCTAATTCTCCGGATAATCCGGATTGGGTCTGGTTCCAATTAATCCGAATTATCAAGGTTTTACTGTATTATGCTAATAATTGCCTTTTTAAAATAAATTGATCACTATCAGTTATCCGGTGAACGTATTTTAAGAGAATTTGTTGAAAAAAAAAAGAAAAAATGGAAAAACGGAATTTTTATCAAAATTGACAAGTATTATTCCGAGAATACGACAACTCTGAAACAAGTGTAACAATAAAATCGATTTTGTTCGAATACTAGAAGCTTTTCCTTCAGAAATGTCATTTCAAATTGAGCTACTTTATTTTTTTAAATGTAATTCTAATCTTTTAAACTCCAGGTTAGGTATCCTGACATACTAATTTTGTGTATAAATTGGTAAGTAAGGTATGTATAATTTTAAAATTTTGTTTATACTTTACTTTAACACCAAACTGTTAGTCAGAAAGCATGCAAAATAAAATATCAGTTTGGTGATATGTCGTGATTTTATATTCATACAAGAATACAAAAGACATATGCAAAACAACTTTCAGACCACAATATGATTTTGGCAAAATATTAAAAAAACATTGAAACATATAGTTTTAAACAAATTTTATATTTACCGGTAAATAATGAATTTTTTTATAGAATTTAGTAAAAAAAAAAAAAAAAAAAAAAAAAAAAAAAAAAAAAAAAAAAACTTTGTATTACTCTAAGGACTTGCATTTTATTTCGTAAAAATTTAAATTTGCGTATTATTTATTAAGTATTTAATTTCACTGGAAAGTTTCTCTAATAACAACTTTCTAAGTTAATTTAAGATTGATTAGTCATTGGCGTTATAGAGAGAATTTCATTACTTAGTTACTCTATTTTCACCGCTGCATTTGTATTATGTTTAATATTAATTCTGTAATTTACGACGTAAATTCGATAAAATGATACACTATTTTGCCACATCTCGTTTTTAAACAGTTTGACTGCCCGATAATTAGATGTTTTTAAAATTAATATGCAATTTAGAAGAAAAGAAACATAGTTCACGTTGCTTTACCACATTAAAGTCGGTTATAGTTTTCAAATGCATTGTCGTGGAACGTTTTTCTTTATTATTTGAGGGTGTAAAGATGTCTTAAAATTGAAATACAGTGGCGGTCAAAAGTTTCCGTCCACCAAACATTTTTTAGTTAATTTGTAAGTATTTCCTTATGAAAAGGAATCTCAAAGTGATACTTATACATTTTATTGACATAATAGCTAGGAAATTATTTATGCAATAACATATAATTATCATTAAATTTAGTAGATAAAATTATGTACAAAGGAAAACGCATATTCTGAAAAGTTTCGCAAGTTTGGAAAAAAAATGGTCTTGCAACAGAAAATTACAGTGATCAACAGCATTTGCAATTTGTATTTTCTCACCATACTTTTAGTAATAAGTACTGTGGCGCAGCAACGTGACATTTATACAATCAGCAGTGAAAGATCGTCAATGATGCGTTTGTTCCACATTCTTGCAGTTTTTTGGAAATTTGTGATGAGTTGCAATATTTATAGTTCGGCAGACGTTTGTCAACTTCTTTCCAAAGATTCTATTTGATTGTAGTCGGGCGATCGGGCTGGCCATTTCAAAAACGAATATTTTTGTGCGAAAGCCATTGCTTTTTGAGTATTGCATACATTATTTAAGTCGTTATCATGTTAAAACAAATAATTGCGACCACAATTTTTCCTCTAATAAGGATGCAAATAATCTTGCAAGATATCTTTATACATTGCATCATTCATCTTACCGTGGATTTCAAATAACTGACCGACAGTTTTTGAAGAAAATGCTTCCACCCCCATAACGTGTCCTCCGCCATGCTTCATTGTAGGAATAACATAGGTCGAATCAAATTTTTTGTTGTTAGGTCATCGGATGTAGTGTCTACCATCACTCTAAAAAATTGAAACGCGATTGATGGAAAAATAGTATTTTTGTCCAGTTTTCACTTGACCAGACTTTGTGGTTTTTGGAAAACGCCAGTCGGATACGTTGATTTTTTTACCTGTAAAATATTTTTGAACACCGACTCTTCCATGAAATTCCGCATCACGTCAGCATCTTGACACGGTACACCAACATATTCCAGCAATATTTTCATTCCGTATATTGTGAGATATTGCAATGAAATGTTTATGCGCGTCATCAAATGTTTTTCTCCTGATAGTTCTGTCAAGAACAATAGTCATTTTCCAGGGTGTCCCGGATCTTAGAAAGACCTGAAGGCCATTACCATCTTTATATAAATTTTAAATATCGTTTACAGTTGATTTTACAGATAGATAACTTTTCCGCAATATCTCGAGAAGAGTGGCCTTTTAGTATCAAACTAATCACTCATTTACGAGCAATTATAGCTGAACATTTCAATTTTGACATTAAACTATGTTATTTACGCTGTTTCAATAACAAACACGACCAAAAAACACTTTACCGGTTTAACTTAAATGGTTTTGAATATTTGGCGTAAAAAGACGAAAGCGTCACGCGATTTGGCGAGCAGCATTTTTCCTTGCCAAAAGCAAACGATTTTCATGCAACTGAATATTGTTTGTAAATAGATTTTTAGAATGAATGTTAATGGCATTTGATGAATTTAAACTTAAACAATGAGAGAGTTTAATATATATACATATATATATATATATATGTATTACATTGTAATTACAGATATATATAGCTTGTTGCAGCAGTTATTTAATTTTAATACTGTAAAAAATTATTTATATAAAAATGTTTTCATATTGAAAAATATATTTTCATATATTTAAGTGTATTCCAAAATAAATACTAGATGAAGAATGCTAGAGTAATACATTTCAATATCGGATAAGTTTTTGTTACCATTGCAACGAAATTGAATAGACAGCTCAATTGAACTTCATTTTGAGATCGAAGCAAATTTAATTAATTTACTTTTTGTTTTAATTCAAAAATTTCATAGCTAATTTTCGTTATACATATGTATATGACAAAATTACAGCTAAAACAAACTAAAACCTTAAAAAATATATTTATATAAATATTGTTGCAAATAAAATATTTAAATATTTGAATAAAAATAGCTCAACATGAAACATTTTTACCTTAAAAAGTATTTGACAAAATAATTATTTTTTGAAATTTTATTTAGCCGTCAACCGGTGATAAATTGCCAAATAAATGAAAGGTTGATTATTTTTTTACGAGCGTTCTTTCGGGGTTCCGCCGAATTTTTTTTATAAACATATATATCCACATGAGAAGAATATTCTGTAATTTTTTTCAGAATTTTCTGAGTATGCCCATATGGAGACCTTCCTTGTAAGTACTCAAAACTCGCTAAGTTTTTAAAATATCTCAATCCGTCATTGATTTCTTTCGTGTTGCCTTAAAAATCAACTGGCAGACGGCAGGTGCTGGGTTTGATCCCAATGTCTGCCGTCGGTCTAACCGTTCTATATTTTCCGTGGTTTTCTTCTAACCTTGGATTTCCTTTCGGGAATACGGGTTAGGCTCCTTTAAAAAGATTCCCACGGAGAGCATCCCTTCCCGTTTAGGGTCTATATTTAACGTGTAGATAATCTTCCGGTATAAAATAAACCAAACCAAACTTTAACAAGTAAGAAAAATCATGCGTTAAGCATAGATTATAAAACCCTTTCCAACGCTTCCTGAAATCTTTAAAAAAACTTTGTTATTTAGGGAAATAAGATGCTACTGTCCATAGCCAAATATGTTTTGAAATACTTTTGAACAGCCGTGTATTTGATCCGTTGGTTGATATATATATATACAAAATAATGTGAAAATTTAGTTTAGCAAGAAAATGCCTAACTGGCTGAAATATCTCTTGGAGCACTTTATTCTAATAGATGGAAAATACTTCAATACTTTTGTTCAGCCCTGTAATTTATCCATTATCTTTACTACACGCCAGTATTTTGTTAAAATTTAGTTCAAACAAACACATTCTTAAAGCTACTTAAATCACACTTCTAGGAATTATCACATATGGGTGACCATGAAGCTAATACTTTGCGTGACCCTGTATATCATTTCATCTATATTCTACAAACATTTCTTAGTAAACTAAAAGCAGTTCAACGTAAAAATGCATTAATACCACATTTAAGTTAATTACTCTCATATTCAGTAATCTTTATGAGCTCTTTTGTGTAACCCTGTATAGCAACTGTAACATTTATTGCACCACATAATTTACAAACATTTTGTAAACTTAAAAGCGCATACCATAATTGAAAATGCATTTCAACAATTCATCAGCTGTCATCGATAATACACAGCATTTCGGATAAAACTATAAGGTTTGAAATATTTTGTGTGTCCCTATAAAAGCTATCCACTTCATATTATGCGTTAAATATTAAGTCTCAACAGCGTATATCAATTTTATGATACTTGAAATCGTTTAACATCATTAAAATGTGTCTCAAACAATTCCCTCCTTTATTATTCTATAATGGAATTCTTTTGAGTGTTCCTGTAAATGAATAATAACTATTATTTTGACAGCATATTTTACAGAATGCGTATTTTAGTGCACTTTGTGAATCCATGTAAATTTGAATAAGTTTAACAGGGTGTAACATCTTTAAAATTCATTTGAAACGATTTTTTCACATTGGCCGTAATGTATCGGAAAAATTTTGACTATCCCTGTAAATAAACTAATCATAATAGAAACTTCATTTTCATTAGGGTTCGTTCTAGGGTAAACATCAATAACATATAAAAATTCAATAACAATCAGAGTATATTTGCGATAGTTAGAGCGCGGCCAGACGGCCAGATAAACCGAATGCATAAACACTTTTCAACTTTGCTGGGAAGTGTTAAAAATGGATGAGTATAAGTAATTTTTATGCTGAAAGCATAGAGCAAATTATGCTCGTTTGTGGAGAAAAATATCCTCATCTTTCAAATGTATAAATTTATAAAATTGCACAATTTCAATTTTTACGCCACCGAATAGGGATACAAATCCACATTCTATTGCATATTTTTTGAAAGCTATATCCCAGTTTAATTTCATATTTTGTAAATTTCAAAAATATTTTCAATCATGATTTTTCTAATCACATGAATCTGTATCACATGAAGCCTACTTACGAAAGATTCATATGTTTGTACTTAAAAAAAATATTCATTAAAAACAATGATATAAAACAATATACATTTTTTAGGGTTGAAAATCAAACTTTACTTTTAAAAAATCAATACAATAAAGAAATTCACTAAATGCTACGAAACATGCTTCACGTTTTTGCCTTAATTTTGATATTCTCAATGAAATCTTAATTTATCCACTACATATACCAATAAAAACATTTGAAAAGCGTTATAATTTTTAAAGGTGAGGGAATTTTAAGCATTTTCTGAGGGATTTAAAGAATCCTGTCGAAGAAATTTTATTTGCTGTTATTTTTTAAAATGTTTTTGAGCGAGTTTTTAATTAGTTAACAAGAAAGGCTATATAAAATGGCACATGGTTCTTAATCAATAAATATGTATGATAGTAATAAATAAAAATATATAAATATCTCTTCAAAATCCCCAAAGACTCCAGAAAGCCTTCCTACATATTTTAAAAACATCAGAAAATATATCTATTTTCTAAATTTAAAGAAGAATTTATAAAAATTAGTTTTTATTTGCTGACCGTCAGATTCTGAAAAAAATACTTTGTAGCTTTAACAATAAGATTAAGAAAACGGATTATTGAATCGATTTTCTCTAATTTGAATGTCATTTTTTCCAATGCTGTCAATTTCTAGGTAAATATTTTGATTTTCACGAAACTTGTTTAAAAGGTATACATACCTAACTAAAAGATTTAACATTAATATGAAAATTAACTTTATTTTGTTACAATTGTACATAGAAACTCAGTTATAGAGCAGAAATCGGTTCCTTGAGAATCTGAAAACCGATCTTCAGGGTACAGAAACGTGATTAATACATCGTAATGAAATATAGAGAAACTTTTCCCGGAAATAAAAAGTAGCTATCAAAAAATTGATTTCGTATTTTTTTTATTTCAATTATAAATTATTTTCTGGTGTTTCTAAAGATAGATGAACACTTTTCGAAATCCTGGATGTCTCGGAACTGATCAATGTATATTTGCGTTCGTGAATATTGTAAATTTCCGCAGAATAACAAACATGAGTTCTTTTTTTACAGTGTAGTTAACAAGCTTTTTTTTGTGAAAATGGTTTAATATTAACCATTTAGTTCTAGAGCTGCTAGCGATATATGTGACTAGCCACCAGTTTTTTCACATTCAAAATACTTTTTTTTAAAGACATTTTGAATTCACACCACAAAAAAAAATATATATTGATAATTTTTTTTGTAATTTCTTGTTGAAGAATTATTGATATAGTACCTTGTAAAGCAAACATAAAAATTAAAACTTTCTTGTGACATTTCGGAATGTTTAATTAAAACAAGTTGGAAATTGCTCGTGAAATGTAGCAAATGAGGTGCGTTCGTACGATAACGAAGTTTTAAATCTACTCAGATCTTGGTGATATAGTAGAGCGTACTTCGGATACGGTATAGTAGTCGAAATCTTTGTGTTTCTGTAAATATGCAGGAAGTAATTTTTATTACACCTCAGCAACGTATATCTTATTCATAAAATGTGAAATAGTTGAATATAATTAAAACACGCCCCAAACAATGTTTCCCCGTATAGCACTAACTAGTGGAATAGTTTTGTGTGGCCATATAATTTAATAATAAAAATTCGTTACATCACAGATTGTACAGAATGCATATTTTAGTATTTATTTCATAGATTCATGCCAATTTCATTATGTTCGAATGAGTGTAACATCATTAAAATGCATTTGAAACTTTTTTCCCATTGACCGTAATGTAATGGAATACTTTTGATTGTCCCTGTAAATAATTTATGTATCCGACTTTCATAACATTTGAAATGATTCGACAAAATTACGTTATAATTATATGTTTTAAATTTCAAACCATTAAAATACATTTGAAAATTTTTCCCCAATCACCATAATGTAACGGAATCCTTTTAATTGTCCCTGTAATTGATCTATACATCCGATTGTCATAACATTTGAAATGACTCGATAAATTTACGCAATAATTATGTTTTAAATTTCAAACGATTAAAATGCATTTGAAACTTTTTCCCCATTGACCGTAATGTAATGGAATTGTTTTGATTGTCCCTGTAATTGATCTATCTATCCGATTTTCATAAAATTTGAAATGACTCGACAAAGTTATGTTATAATGATGTATTTTAAATTTCAAACGATTCGGTTGGGTAGTTTTTGCGTTGTTATATGCGGACGGACAGACGGACAGACAGACAGACAGACAGACGGATAGACGGACGGACTGAGCCACAACAATAGGTGCTACGTATTTACATAATTACGAACGCACCTAAAAAGCCAGATATCTAGACGGAAACGATCAAAATAGCAAACGTACGCTTTGCACGTCATAGCGCTCAAAAAGGTTAAACAAAAAACATTGTAATGAAAACGAAATTATGAAACAGATTACTAAAACGTTTCCAAAAGCTATTAAAGGCACATCGTTTTTGTTAATGCTCAATTAGAAATTATCAGCGCCATTATAATAATTTCGATTTTTTTTTCTCTTTCTGAACAGATTTCTGAAGATTCAGCATACTCGCCCTAGTAATATAGTTATTCAAAATTTATATCTCTCTTTGTAAAACATAAGTCGAATTTTGTTTATCATGAAGGAATTTTCTTCTTAAATTGTCAGTTTATTATTTTTTTATGTATCCATAATAACATTTATTGAAATTAGCTTCAAAATAATAAAATAAATCTTACTACAAATCGATTTGTACACAAACATTTTCTAACCAATATTACAAATGTGCATTTTGCACAAAATTAAATTCACAAACAGAAATTAAGGAGACAGTTCAATAACAACATAAATTTAATTTCACATAAAAGTGATTGGCACTGATTCAATACGAAGAAATAACCAAGATTAAAACACACATACACACAGACAAAAAAAATACAGTTTTAGTTCTAAGCAATTCAGTACTAAAAAAGTAGGTTTTTATGAGTCATAATATTTTTGGCATGTAAAGAGATATTTATATAAATATTGTTGATGTTTTTCTCTTTTGACATATTCACTTCACATACTTTTTTTTTCTTTAAACAAAAAGAGGCCCTTTTTGCTTAAAATTGCAGAAAAGAGAAAAGCTTGTTTTTCTTTGCAAGTGTTGTAAAAATTTTTATCAAGAAAAAGTAAATCTGAAGTAAAAATAGAAGGCTCCATATATTTTAAAAACATAAACATTTTTTTTTTGGTTAAGAGCTAAAAAAATGTACAGTAAAACATTTTTTATTACACCTCAGATGTAAAAACAATAATACTTGAGTTAGAAAAAATATTTTTAAGGCATAATTTTATTTCGTTATAAAAAAATATTCCACATTATTTATTCATTTATTTATTTGTGAATTACCCAAAGAGAAAATAAACTATAATTTGATTAAAGAAAATTTCAAAGGCTAAATTATGTTTAGCGTGTATAATTTTGAAATTTATTGAAGGCGAATCTGAAATATTAATGTTTAACCCAGAACTTTGAATGTCTTTGGATTTTGTTTTTATCAGTAATACAGAATTTTGAATAATTAATTTTTTCTTATCCGAATAAATAATCACGCAACCCGTTTCAATAAATGATATTTTAAAATATACATTTTTTAAATAAAACGTACATTTCTAAGATATTTCTAAATTTTACTTTATTATTTACTTAACTTTAAACCTGAATCATGTGTAATTATTTTAAGAATAATCTATGTAGAAACAAAACATAAATGTTCGTTTTTAATGTATTTTAAAAAGCTTCTATTACATAAAATAATCAATGCATGATTTTTCAAGCATGATTTTTAATTTTCCTTTAAAAAAATACATTTGATTCCATAATGGGTATACATTATAGGAAAAATGCTGAAGTAGTTATTACTATTTCCTTTTTCAGTATTTTCGATTTTTCTAAATAATTGTCAAATTACTACACTATGCATTAATCGCAAGCACATAATATTTTTTTGAAAAAAAAAACTTGATGAAAATTATTTAAAGAAAACATTTGAAAGCTTATTCTTCTGAAAAAGGCTTTTTAAATGATTTTTTTATTTATTTATTTATTTTTACTTTTGTTACAAACCTATCTCTGGGAAGAAAAATGGAAGGTTTTAAAAGTTTCTTTGAATTTGCTACCTATAAACAAATATTACCACCAGTGGAATTTTTAATGAATCAAACCTAAAATTTCGGTCAAAATGAATACGTAAAGCTTAAAGTTACTAAGCTACAACGATAAATAAACGAGAAGCAGAGAGAACTTCCAAGAAAATCCCATCTTCAAAACTTTGACTTATCCTAAAATAACGTCATTTTTATTATTGCACATTGGGTTTTATTCGAATGTATTTTGAGATTTTGAATAATAAGAATACAGGCAATTGAAAATTTTTTAAACTAAATTGCCGCAGCATGTCCTTTAAAAAAAATTGAGCCATGAAACGCACATGCAACTAACCAACCATTAGTTTGTATCTTATATGCTTATGAAATCTCATGTGTTGATGCTTTGTTCTGCATTGTGGTATAGTAGTCCGATCTCCCCCAGTAACCAAACAATATTGGGGCAATATTGGCTACATCTTGGAGCAATATTGGTTCATTGGCGCATATAATTTCATGAAATATTGTTCCAATATTGGGGTGTTTACATTTTGACCTTATTTAGCCAGTATTTGCAGCTAATATTATGCCAATATTGGGGTTTCATTCGAAATATCGCCAATAAAACGCCAATATTAGTTAAATATTGGGGTTTCACTGGAAATATTTCCAATGTAACGCCAACATTTGAGCATCATTGGGAATTCATTAAAATATTCAAATTGTAACGCCTACATTTGGACAATATTGGGAATTCATTGGAAATATTTCCAATGAAATACCGATATATAATCATTATTGGCATTTTATTAGCAATATTTCTAATAAATGAAATTTTGGCGCAACACTGGACCAATATTGGTTTGTTACTAAGGTCGTAACCAGATATCTAACTACTATAATTTTTTTTTCATCATAAATAAAAACAAGTTGGAAACTGCACGTGAACGTAGCAAATGAGGTGCGTTCGTACGATAACGAAGTTTTAAAAATATTCAGATCTTGCTGATATAGTAGAGCGTTCTACGGATACAGTATAGTAAACGAAATCTTTACGTTGCTGTAAATATGAAGGAAATAATTTTTATTACACCTCAGCAACGTATATCTTATTCATAAAATGTGAAATAGTTGAATATAATTAAAACAAGCACCAAACCATGTTTCCCCGTATAGCATTATATAGTGGAATTCTTTTGTGTGGCCCTGTAATTTAATAATTTTTTTTTGCATCACAGATTGTACAGAATGCATATTTTAGTATGTATTTCATAGATTCATGCCAATTCTATTATGTTCGAATGAGTGTAACATCATTAAAATGCATTTGAAACTTTTTCCCCATTGACCGTAATGTAATGGAATCTTTTGATTGTCCCTGTAATTGATCTATGTATCCGATTTTCATAAAATTTGAAATGACTCGACGAAATTACGCAATAATTATATGTTTTAAATTTTAAACGATTAAAATGCATTTAAAACTTTTTTCCCTATTGACCGTAATGTAACGGAATCTTTTGAATGTCCCTGTAATTGATCTATTCATCCGATTTTCATAAAATTTGAAATGACTTGACAAAATTATGTTGTAATTATGTATTTTAAATTTCAAACGATTCAGTTGGGTAGTTTTTGCGTTGTTATATGCAGACAGACGGACAGACGGACAGACTGACTGACGGACAGACAGACGGACAGACGGACGGAGTGAGCGACAACAATAGGTGCTCGTATTTACATAATTACGAACGCACCTAATGACAGTTGTTTCTGAGCATATCTTTTAAAGCCACATCCTTCCGCTATATAAAGTTTTCTAGTTATTAAATTTTTTAAAAGGACTTATGAATCACCTGTTAACACTCAATAGGAATAAATCCAGTATAATCTATAAATCTAATAAAAGAAACAGAATAAACTGTCATTGTTTTAAAAAACATATAAGAAATTAGCTTTCGGTTTGATTTCGAAACCTCTTGATAAGATGTAATTTCATTTCTGTTACTTTTGTTGCAACTGGAAGAAAAAGATTTTTCTCTTCGAAGTTAGAAACTTTATTTTTTGACAGTTTGATAGTCACACGTAGGAAAAAAAAATCTAAAATATATGTTTTTTTTCCTTTATGTTTGATAAAGATCCTTTAAAAACCTTAACATTTTTTTTTTAGTTACTGGAAAACTATTTTGACTTTGACTTTTTTGTTTTCTAATTTATAAATTTTGTTTAAAATTTAAGAGTTTATTTTTTAAATTAATTATTCGTAAAATATTTACACTTATGTGTGCATTTTATTTACTGATAAATCAAATAAATCAAATATTTACGTTAATTTGGATAGAATCTTATGAAGATTTACAACGTTGTAATACAATTAATGGTTTTTATATTAGCATTCAAATTATTATACTGCGTTTAGCGTAAGTAATGATTGAATGTGTGTGCATTTTGATATTTGATAATGTGGTATCTTTTTATATTGAATGGAATATTCATTATGATTTTTTTACTATTTATGGTATATTTTATATAAATTTTAATATGTAACGAAGATAGCTAAATATATATATTTGTTTTAATCACAGTTAGATCAAAGTACAAGGTCTGGCTATTAATTTCCAGGACTCATGGAATAACTCTGAAGAAAAAAAGGTTAAACACATCGCCATTAAATATGATTCGAAGTAATCCCCATCAGCCGTAATGCACGTCTGTGCTCGGCTGTACAAATTTCGGAAAGAAGTTTTAAAGTCCTCGTTTAGAATGCTCTTTAATAGTGACGTTACAGTTTTCCTGATGGCTTCGACATCCTGAAATCTTGTTCCTTCAGCGAATTTTTCGATTTAGGATACAGGAAAAAGTCTGGGTTCGGGTGCTAGGTCTGGAGAGGAGGATATGGTGAATGCCGCATCTCAACGACAACATGCTGGGCTAAGAATGGAACATGGTGAGGAACAAATCTGGAAAAATCTTGCTTTTGCTAGCTCTTGCGTCAAAATTCGCCAAACCGTCTCTTTGTTCATATTTAATTCATTGTCGAGTACTCGAATAGTCGATCGATGATCACATTTCACCATATCGCGAACTTTTTAAATTGCTTCCGACGTGCGAACGGACTGCTGCCGATCTGTGTGGGGATAACCTTCGACGACTTCGCGCCCGTCCCGAAATCGTTTAAACCATTCAAAAGTTTTTGAGCGGGATAATGCTTCCTCGCTGAAAACTTTTTTGACATTTCGCAGGTTTCCGCAGCTGTGTTGAGCAATTTTAAGCAAAATTTAATGTTAATTCTTTGCTCTATTTTCACTTCGATAACAGGAATTTAAGAGTTACGTTTTAATGCACCTTTCCACTAGAACCACTTACTTCAGAATGGCGCCGAGTGCACTGCACATGCGCAAGAAAGCGCTCTTTAATATGCAATTATTAACGCCATCTTTCGACTTTTTGATCTAACACAATTATGTCAGTCCTGGAAATAATAGCCAGATCTTGTTTAAATTTATAACTCAGTTTTCTAGTAATTAACTTTTCAAAAATCTTATCACATGCATCATTTATTATTTGCACTTAATAGGAATAAACTGTATGTAATCAATACATCTATTAAAAAAGAAACTGAAGAAATTGTACTTTGTGAAGAAATTGTGTTTTTAAAGCATATAAAAATTTACCTTTTTTGTTTTGAAACTTCTGAATAAGATGTAATTTAACTGCGCAACTGGTAGAAAAAGATTGCAGTAGGAAACTTGATTATTTGAGAGTTTGGCAGTAAGAAAGGAAAAAATTCTAAAATATGCTTCTTCTTTTCCTGCTTAATAAACATTCTTTTTTACTTAATTGAAACATATTTTAGCTTCTAATTTTTCGTCTGTTTTCCCCCTTATGATAGAATTTAAGAGCTTATTTTTTTAATCATTTATTGATAAAATATTAGTACTTATATTAGTTTTTATTTACTATTAAAACAAATAAAACATATTTCCGTTAATTTGGAAAGGACTTTAAAAAGATTTACAGAAATTTATTCTACAAGACGTGTATATATATATAGAGGATGTTTCCAAATTTTTTTTTACAATAAAAGAGGGGTGATAGTACACATCCAGACAAACAATATTAAATAGGAGACCAAGGGTACCAAACGTTTTCCAAAGGAGATTGATTTTCGGTTTTCACTAACACTTTTCTTTATGTCGGTATTTTCTTAAAAATAAATTATAAAGATAAATTTCAAAAAATGTCGATAGAGGGCGCTTTAGACTTTGGAGTAACGAACAACTATTTTTTGCTGTTATTTTTTGCATCTCATTAAATGTTTTCGGAAGCTTAGACATAAACTTAAGTTTTGAGCTCAAAATCTGATTAGTAGGGAGTTGTTAAGTAGAAAAAACTGAACTGTGTTTAAGAGGGGGGAGGGGGTGTTAAAATTTAAAATAATTATAGAAAATGGGAAAAAATTTCGATTCATTTGCGGTTTAAAATAAAACTATTCTTTAAGTCAGTATCTTCATGAAAATAAATTTTAAAGATAAATACAAAAAATTCCATTAGAGGGCGCCTTAAACTTCAGAGTAACCAAGAATTAATTTTAACCATTTTTTTAGTTCTAATTGAATGCTTGAAAAAACTTATTAAATGTTTTCGGAAGCTTAGATTTAAACTTAAATTTTGAGCTCAAAATCTGAATAATTAGGAGTAGTTAAGTAACGCAAATTGCAGTGTCTTCAGGAGTTGAAATTTAACACTCCCCTCTCCTCAAACACGATTAAATTTTTCGCTACTTAAACACGCCCAACGATCCAGAATTTGAGCCTTAAAATTAAGTTTATGCATTTGAAATCATTTAATGAGATTAAAAAAACAGTTAAAAACAGTTGTACGCTACTCCAAAGTCTAAGGCGCCCTCTATCGGCATTTTGTGAAATTTATCTTTAAAATTTATCTTCAAGATAATGCTCATTTAAAAATTAGTTTTAGCAAAAACCGCAAACGAATCGACCAATTTTCCTTTTTTTATAATCATTTGAAATTTGAACATGGTTCAGTTTGTCTACTTGACTACTCCCAACTATTCAGATTTTGAGCTAAAAATTTAAGTTTAAGTCTAAGCTTACGAAAGCATTTAATAAGATCCAAAAAATAGCTCCAAAAAAGAGTTGTTCGTTACTCCAAAGTCTAAAGCGTCCTTTATTGTCCTTTTCTGAAAATTATCTTTATAATTTATTTTTAAGAAAATACTGACATAAATAATAATTTTACTGAAAACCGCAAATCAATGAACCAATTTTTCCGATTTTTATAACCATTTGAAATTTGAACCCTCTGAACACATTTCAGTTTATGCTACTTAACTACTTTCAGATTTTAAGCTCAAAATTTAAGTTTGAGTCTAAACTTACGAAAACATTTAATGAGATGCAAAAAATAATTGTTCGTTACTCCGAAGTCTAAAGCGCTCTCTATCGGCATTTTTTAAAATTTATCTTTATAATTTAATTTCAAGAAAATGCCGACATAAAGAATAATTTTAGTAAAAACCGCAAATCAATCGACCGATTTTTCCGTTTTCTATGTTTATTTGAATTTTTGGTCCCTAAACTTTAATGGCGGCTATCTCCTTTGGAAAACGTTTGGGACCCTTGGTCTACAGTTTAATATTGTTTGTCTTGATGTGTACTATCACCCCTCGTTTATTGTAAAAAAAATTATATATGTAATAATATATATATATATATAATCTAAAATACTAACATCTACTAAAAATGTTATTTATTTGATCAAAAAAATAACAAGATATTACAAACACAAAAATTACATTGGTTTTACTCAGTCTATTGAAAAATTTAAATTATGAAGATTTTCTTTCAGCGATATATGTAGTTTTCCTTTTGCCCAAATGCAGAAATTTTGAATGTTGATGCTTTTATTTATTAAAAGGTGTTCCCTGTCTCTCCTTATCCATATCACATTATCTTGTATTTGCATGATAATCCCATTTTTAAAATTTTGATTTTTCGTAAAATAAGTTCATTTTTGTTATTACACATTTAATTTTATTCGGATGTGTTTTCAAATTGATCCTAACATATTCTGAATAACAAAAATACTGCCATAAACGTTTTTTTAGTCTTAATTGGTGCTGCGTGTTCCATGAAAAATTTTCCGCAGTAAAATCTCATGTAGCCAAACAACCTTTAGTCCATTATATCTGCTTATGAAATTTATTGTGCAGATAATTTTTGTTCTTTTGTCTTGTACAGTAGTGTGACCTTTGAGTGATAGATATAACAACTGTAACATTTTTTTCATTATAAATAAAAGTGCCACATGTTTCCGAGCATTTCTTTTAAAACCGCATCCGTCTGCTCTACGTAGTTTTCTAGTTATTATTTTTAAAAAGTCTTCTTACTTATGCATCACCTTTTATTATCACTTAATAAGAATCAATTAAACGTAATGAGTACATTTAGTAAAAGAAACTGAATAAACTGTCGTTGTTGTTTTTAAAACATATTAGAAGCTAGATTATTTATTTCGAATCATCTAGATAAGGTATAATTTAATTTCTGCCACTTTCTTGCTTTTAAACCGTTGACCAGGCCCCTACCTGCCGAGTTATCTCAGCTTAACGGGTTAGATACCTGGTATCGGGGCGGACGACCGCCTAATTGCCGCGAAGTGGCAATAAACTTTCTCTCGCGTGAAATCATTCCCGCAGTACTTGCTTGTCGTTGAGCATACTTTGTTTTGCCTCTAAATTAAAGGTACATCCTCGACTGGAAGAAAAAGATTTTTCTCTTTGGAGTTGGAAACTTGATTATTTGACAGTTGACAATCACAGTGGAGAAAAAAATCTGAAACATGTATGTTTTTTTTCTTCTTGTTTAACAAATATTCTTTTTTAAAAAATTAGCTTTTTTTTTTAATCGTCTTGATAAGATATAATTTAGTTTATGCCACTTTTGTGCAATTAGAAAAGAAAAATAATTTTCTTTCCGCAGTTAGAAACTTGAATATTTGACAGTTTGACAGTCGCAGAAGAAAAAAATTGTCTTTTTTTGCTTTCCAGTTTAAGAATAATAATAAAAATACATGTACTTGAAAACTATTTTGGCTAACATTTTTTGGTATTTTATTCCTTATAATAGAATTTAAGATTTTTTTAAATTAATTATGCGATAAATAGTTATGGCTAACGCGTGTCCCAAAAATGACTGATGGCTTTTAAAATTCAATAACTTGCAATCGGTGACAGCTATTTAAAATTTTTTTGCAGGAGGGTTATGTATAATGTCAGGAGTTTTTTTTTACCGTAATTTTTATTTTAGTTCGCATCTCAAACAATAGGTGGCGCTGACGGCGATTGAAGGCCAGGTCAACGCTCGCACTGATCACCTGGCCTTATATCGCCGTCAGCGCCACATATTGTTTGAAATGCGAACTAAAATAAAAATTACGGATAAAAGAACTCTTGACATTATACATAACCCTCCTGCAAAAATATCTTAAATAGCTGTCACCGTTTGCAAGTTATTGAATTTTAAAATCCATCAGTCATTTTTGGGACAAACGGAATATTGGCATTTTATTTACTATTAAAACAAATAAAAAAAGTATTTACATTAATTTGACTAGCACTTTCAGAAGATTTGTAAAATTTTACTCTCAAGACATACATTAAAACTTAAATAATAACATCTACTATAAATGTTATTTATTTGAACAACAAATATGAAGGTATGTGAAATATAAATATTACATCGGATTACAAACTGAAGAACAAATACTTAGTTTTAATTTCCCTATGTTTAATGCAATTTTAAATAAATGGCAGATGTTCCTGAACATTTCTTTTAAAACGCCATCCATCTGCTGTATATAGTTTTCTAGTTATTAAGTTTTTAAAAGTCTTCTTAATTTTGCTTTACCTGTTATCAGCACTTAATAGGAATAAATTCAAAGTAATCAATACATCTATAAAAAGAAACTGATTAAACTGTCATGGTTGTTTTTAAAACATAAAAGAAATTAGCTTTTTTTTATCCGAATCCTCTTGATAAGATTTAATTTAATTTCTGCCACTTTTGTTAGGCAGGACGAAAAACAATTCTCTCTTCGCAGTTGGAAACTTGATTATTTGACAGTTTGACAGTCACAAAGGGAAAAAAATTCTAAAATTCTAATTCTTTTTTTCCTTCCTGTTTAATAAGCCTTCTTTTAAAACTTAATGTTTTTATTTTTATTTTTACTTGCTTGAAAACTATTTTGACTTCCAGTTTTTCGTCTTCCATTTTTTATAACATTATTTAAGAGTTTATTTTTTTATCAGTTATTTGTGAAATATTTACACTTACAATGGCATTTTATTTACTGTTATATCAAATAAATCACTTATTTATGCCAATTTGGATAGGGCTTTAAGAAGATTTAAAACATTTTATTCTACAAGATATATATATATATATATATACAGGGTGAGTCATAAATATCGAAACAATAGGCTATCTCCTTAAATATTGCCTCTAGACCCATACTTCCAATTGCAAAAACTCATAAAAAAAGGTGAAATTTCTGAAAAGATAAGTTGTAACTCCATGAGGGGTCTATATGAAAAAATACGAAAATTAAATTTTTATACGGTCCCCGTAGAACAAAATTCCCAATTAGAAAAATATTCCTTATCCATTCCTAATTTGAACAAAAAAATTTTTATCTCCGTATCTGAAAACCTGACAAAGATATTAAAATCCAAAATTCTCAAAAATTCGTGACTTACACCACTTTACCATGACTGTAAACGATGTGTTTCTCATCCATTTTTAAAGCAAATAAGGGATCGTTCACAAATTGTCCGTTATTATATGTCGGTTTAAGATCGTGCCTGTTATTTGAACATAATAAAGCAGCGTATTGATTTAAATCAAAACATGTTTTCTAAACATGTTGATCGTTAGCACGGAGGTCTGAATAGATCAAAATATATAGGTCCATTCCTAAACCGACCCATAGGGAAAAAAGTTCTGCCCGGTATGAAATAATGCTGAAATCATAATCCGGACCAGCCTGGAAAAAAGCTTACATCATAGCCGGATCAGCTGTGAATGTCTAGTTAGTTTTTTACTTCAGTATAGTTAAAAATTGTTATGCGTGGAGGAGTTCTGACCAAAAATATTTAATACAGATTTTCGATTTTTATATTTATACTTTTTTATTATTAAAGAAGCGCCAAAGGCTACGATATATTTTATCAACGAATCTCTATTTATATGTAAATGTTTCACTTTTATTATCTCTAATCCACATCCCGTGCGTTGGAGACTTTGAAAAATGTTATACAGTAAAACCTTTTAAGACGGAATCACATAGGAAAGAAAACATACTTAATAGACAAATGCCCTTCCTAGGAGGGTTAAATGGAGTTTATTTTTTTTCTCAGGTATTATTGTATTTATTTTGCATGGATCAACATATTTTCTGTTGAAGACAGAATTCCGTTATAGGCAGATTTTTTTTTCGCTGGTTTTATTTTGTTTAATTTTTTAGCATTTAAATATACTATTCTTAAAAAAATCAATTTTAAAGGGTTTTTTTGTAAAATAAAAGCTATATTAAAATTTATGTGGTTTTTGTAAAAATATTGATTGAACCAAATTTTACTTATTTTATGTACGTATTAGGTCAGTCAGAGGCTTTGATTTTAATACGGATTGTTCGAGACCAGGATTTACAATTTCATCCAGCGCAGACCTAAGTATCTCCGGTATGAAAAATACGTTAGGCCCGGATAGGCGAGTCTTCAGAAAAAAGTAACGTCTCGGTCCTGATTTGACCTGAGCTCAGAATACAGATTTTTTAACAGCCTCTCTAAGACGATAAAAAGTTTGAAGTTATGAAAGCTAAATTTGTAAAAAGGCTTAATCTGCATCTTAGGAAAGCATTCTTTTAAATAACTGATGGGCAGTAAAACAGTACATATCGTTTTTCTGTATAATGACTTTTTTCCCCGACTATTTTTTGTTTTTAAATTATTAAAAGTTAAGAATTGTTAAAGAAAAAAGTACAAACTTGAAACATGTCATTTTTAATTATTTTACATTAGTTTTGTTTAAAAACATGAAAAATTATTTACTTTTGAAAATATGATTTTTTAAAAGTTATTACTTTTTAAATAAATATTTTTAATAGTTCTAAGATAAATATTGAAAAACAAAAACCCCGAAACAAAACTAAAATCCGATTTTCATTTTTAATTAAATAGAAAGAAATTGAAATACATTTAAATAATGTTTGGAGTTATAACGATTTTTATCTATCCCATTTAAACCAGTACTAACCATATAATTTTTTAAAATTTTTATGATAAATTTTAGGATGTGATTTTCTTAGCAAATTATATGGCTAACCATCACAAAAAAGAAAAAAAAAACTAAATTCTAACTCAAAAGATAGAAGACTCGCGTTTCCTACAATTGTTAAAGTAACATTGTCTTTCGAACTGCGCGCATTTCAATTTGTGTCTAATCCCTTAAACCCTCATGAATTATTCAAACGATTTAAACTCCGCGAGTTTTGAAGATATGAAGATGCAACTTTTTGTGTATTATTCAGGACTGGATAAGGAAAGTTTTTCTAATTGGAATTTTTATCCTACGGGGGCCGTATAAAAAGTTAATTTTCGTATTTTTTCAAATAGACCGCCCATGAAGTTGCAACTTATCTTATCAAAATTTTCACCTTTTTTTATGAATTTTTGCAATTGGAAGTATGGGTCTAGGGGCAATATTTAAGGAGATAGCCTATTGTTTCGATATTTATGACTCACCCTGTATATATATATATATATATATATATATATATATATATATATAATGTAAAATATTAGCATCTACTAAAAATATTATTCACTTGATACATTAATAGCAAGATATGAGAAATACAAAAATTAAATTGCTTTTATCCTTTAAAAATGTTTAACAATGTACAGTTGCAATGTCAAAGTGACGTCACACTGAGATTTTGTTCTAGTCGATGTCGGATGACATAAATCTGACAAGGAAAGTTTCCATACGGGCATCTGAAAAAATTACACAATGTTCTTCTTATGAGGATATATACGTTTATAAAAAAAATTCGCCGGAACCTCCGTACTTTGTCCGTAAAACAATAATGAAAATTTCGTTATTTGGCGATTTATCATCGATTGGTGATGAAAACCAATTTCGAAAAATACTTTTTTTATGCCAAATACAATAAGAAGGAATAAAGTTTCATGTTCAACTTGTTTAGATAAATTAAATATCTTTGGTTTAGTCAGTTTTAATTTATTTCTATGTATAATTTCGTTATATCGTTATTTATATGTATTTATATTCAAATATAACCACCAAAATTTTAGATTCAAAAAGAAATTCAAATTTAAATAAACTAGACGGTTGCCCGCCCTCAGTAGCCCGAAGACTATCTGAATGCCAGTTCTCTCGGTGTTCTGGGGTTTCGTTTGCATATCTTTTTTTATTGTTAATGAAGAGGTCTTCCATTTGTTCTTCCATCTGTTCTTCTTTCTGTTCTTCCATCTGTTCTTCCATTTGTTCTTCCATTTGTTCTTCCATTTGTTCTTCCATTTGTCTGGGGTTTCGTTTGCATATCTTTTTTTATTGTTAATGAAGAGGTCTTCCATTTGTTCTTCCATCTGTTCTTCTTTCTGTTCTTCCATCTGTTCTTCCATTTGTTCTTCCATTTGTTCTTCCATTTGTTCTTCAATTATATTCGACGATTCACTGTTTGAGAGCCTATCTGTCCTTTTATTTATAGAAGTTCAAAATGAAAAAAGATTTTCTTAGCAGACGATTTTTTCTGTGCCTCAATTAATTAAATAATTATTCAATTAATTATCCTCAGAATTCCTTTTATTTATAGAGATTAAAATTGTTTCAAGTTCAAAGTCCAGTTGAGCATTGTCAATTTGATTTTGTTGCTATGGAAACACCTGTCTTTTAGTTTTTGAATGCGCTTAAATATATGGAAATATTTTTTTCTGAATAAGATTATTTTCTGTATGAAAATATTTTTTTCCAGAATTAAATTAAATAACTATAGCAACAATTAATATGTAAATGCAATACCATTTATATTTATATGTAAATATATATTATATTAAACCATCTAATTGTTTATATTTAAATTCATTAAATACCATTTACACGCATTCTAAAAGTCCATTAATTTTCAGTTGCGTTTAAAACGTTTGCTTTGATGGGTGAAAATGCTGCTCGCCAAATCGTGTGAAACATTCGTCTTTTCACGCTAAATATTTGAAAGTATTTTTTTAAACAGTTTCTGCTACTGTAATTCCGCCGCTAATTTTGACTGATCTTTTATTATATACATGAGTAGTTTAATTAGTATTCTTTTCCAAAAAATTGTAAGTATGCCCAGTATGGAGACAATTCCTCGTAAGTGAAGTCACAGTAATATGGAAAAAACGGAATGTAATTGTTCACAAAAATGAATAGCGCTTAAAAACCACAGTTTTTATTATATTATTTAAAACCACAAATGTTACTACACAAACATGTTTTTTATATTTTTAATGATTACAGTTTCCTCAAAGTATGATTTTGTAATATGGTAATTTCAAAATATGAGAAACACTGGAAATTAAAAGTGCTATATCTCAGCCAATTTTTAAGATACAGACAAAACAAAAAATGCTCTGGAAACTTTGTATCAAGGTCAAATGCATAAAAGAAACATTTCTTATTTTTTTTGTACCTAATTTAAAATTTTAAATTAAAAAAAAATTAAATGGCCGCCATTTTTAAAAAAGATGGAGGGTGGAACTGGCTAACGAAATCGGTCCAGCCTCATTATGTACTATGTGCACACCAAGCTACATCCAAATCGATCCATAAATATGCGTGTTATCATGTGACAAATATCAGATCATTTCAAAATGTCAGCTGTACTAGAAATTCAAAATGCTATAACTCAGTCATTTTTAAAGATATATACTAAATATAAAGTGTTCTGGAATCTTTGTTTTAATTTCTAGCACATTAAAGGACAATGCGTTTTAACTTTTAACTTTTTCGCATTTAATTTTAAATTTTAATTAAAAAAAGTCCGCCATTTTGAAACAAGATGGCGGATAACGCTGGCCAACGAACTCGGTCGAGACATTTGTATGTACTATGTACATACCAAGTTTCATTCAAATCGGCTCAATACGATAGTTACAGAATGACAAATATCAGATAAATATAGTTATGTCAACATTTGAACGGAGGGTGGTTTTGGGGTCTGGAGGTCATAATCGGTGAAAATATACCAAAATTTTCCGGAGGTGCTTTCTTCGGACGGCTGCTATAGGTAGCTTTTTACTTTTTGTGATGAAAGCTACCTAATATATATATATATATATATATATATATATATATATATCATCGCAATCTTGTGTTATCTAATCTATTTTTTTCTCAATCTTCTTGGCGTCCTCTGTCAAAAAAAATTGTGTTAACCTATAAAATAAGTATAAATGGTAGTATAGATGCATGGTAGCTACCGAAGACCTGAATAATATTATACTGTCATTCAATCTAAATTAGTACGAAAAATTTAATCTTTATCTGATATCTGAAAGTAAGATAATATTCGAGTACAAATTTTGGTCTGCAAAAACATGTACATGATCGTTGAAGCTTAATAAATCTCATAAAAATAACATAAATTTTGATTAAAGAAATCATTAAAAGAAACAGTCGAAAATATTTGCAAAATAAAACATACGTTAATAAAGAATCATTTTAGTCAAACTTAAAATCACAATAAGTTAAACTCAATCGTAAGATTTATGAGTTTTATTTCAAAGCGCAGATACACATGATATAATTATTGCAAATACTCTAAGAACTTGGAATATAACCATACAAATAAGGTGCAATTCATTAATTATAAATAGAAGTTTTCTTATACGTCCATTAAAAACATTTCAAAAATATGCATTAAAATATTTAATTGTTATAAAGGACGACAAATACTAATAAAAACATTAAAAAATCTTAATAATTTTTACATGTTTCGATTGAATTTACTCAATCATCATCACAAAACCAAAATACAAATAAACACAAAGATGGAAAACAACAATAAACTATTACAAATGAAATTAAAAAAAATTAAAAAAATAAAAATCACGCGCGTTATATTTTAATTATGTATCACGTTGCTTAATTTTTAAATTATTTAACAATTCAATCCAAGTATTTGGGATTTGAAATGACAAGGAATCATTGCAGACTATTGAGCTTCTGAAGTAAATTTCAATACTCTCTCTAATAAAAAGTTGCAAATAAAATCAAATTGCTAAATCAAATAGAAAACATAGATATTTTGTCTAATGAAAGTAGATTAATTTATAGGTCAGATTTTTATTTGCAACTTTTTATTTGAGAGAGTACTGAAATTTAGGTCAGAAGCTCAATGGTCTGAAATGATTCCTTGGCATTTCAAATCCCAAATATTTGGATTGAATTGTTAAATAATTTAAAAATTAAGCAACGTGATACATAATTAAAATATAACGCGCGTGATTTTGATTAAAAAAATTAATTTCATTTGTAATAGTTTATTGTCGTTTTCCATCTTTGTGTTTATTTGTATTTTGGTTTTTTGATGATGATTGAGTAAATTCAATCGACACATGTAAAAATTATTACGATCTTTTAATGTTTTTATTAGTATTTGTCGTCCTTTATAGCAATTAAATATTTCAATGCATGTTTTTGAAAAGATAAGGTGCAATTCGCTTGTGTCAAGATCGAGAAAAATGGTACGAGTCATAGATTTTTAAAGTAGCATAACTCGATTAATTTTTGCAATATATAAGGGGATTTTCTTTCTCTTACTTGTCAGTGTAATGGAAAAAAATGTGCTAAATATAAGTTATAGGACAAGAAACAGTATACAAATTTAACTTTCGTATTTTTTAATAAAATGCTTTTACTGAACCAAATCAATTTTAAAAGTGTTGTAGTGAAAGTAAAATTTTGTGAAATTTTATTTTGTGTAAAAAAAAATGTAACTAATTTTGTTTACAGAGATGTATGATTTTCTGTATAATTAATTGTTGAGCAGTCATGAGGCGCCAAGCTGGGGAGCCCATACAATGGGGCTGACAGTATACGTCGGCTATAGTTTATAGCCAGTCACAAAAAATATTTATGACAGTCCGCAGGACTGCGCCCCTTTTCTTACCCCCTTGAAGGGGCCACTTCTGGGAAAATGTTGGAGGCAAGGGACGTCGGGGCAAATGTCAGCTCAGCCGGACCAGGGGAGGAGCATGTAGGACCCTTGTGCAAATAGCTTTGTTCATGATACTAATCAGATGTGGGGCTAATCACAGATTGGCTAAGGGGCTTTCCGAAGGCCAGAATGATGCCCCAAAAAAAATCTGAATATGATAATTAGAAGTCCGCCTCCAGTTTTTTTCCCAGAGAGGTTAGTCAGTTTTTCTTGTTGGAAGAAGAATGAGAGTGTTGGTGAGTTCTGCACGTAAAAAATAGTCAGTGATAAAAAAAAAGTTAGTGGATGTTCCATCTGTGCTGATGTAAAAAAAAGAGAACAGGTAATGCTTAATGTATATTGTTGTTCCCATATTTATATTACATGTTTTGTGATTAGGGATTTTTGTACCCAGATGAGGAAATGGGAAAGTGAGTAATGTATAACTTTAATATATGTAGCATCTGTTTCTAGATTAGTTTAAATGATGCTTAAAATAAATTATGTAACATTTAAAGGTATTGGAAATTGTATGTAATTTAATAGAATTGCAAATAAATTAATTAATTTAAAATTCCCTTTTATCATTCTTCCTAGTAAAATGAGTGTAGTTATTCTTTATATTTTGATGATTGAAATCTAAAGATTTTAAGGGAATCCTATAAGCTAGAATGTCTACTAAAAATTCACAACGCTTTGGCGATGATTAAGTAAAATATCGCTCCTTAAAGTCCAGCATAGGACCTATCATTCTAGCTAGGGATTATATATACGATCACGTAAAGTCACTCAGCTAAAAAAAAGATATATATTTAGAGTTAGAATATGAGTGGTTTGTGGAAAAGCAACTGCTGGTCTATTTCACTCCAACAAAAAGATATCACCTAATTTAATATTTTTTAAGTTTGAACTACATATCTATGACTGACAGATAAAGAATTAGACATTGTCCATCGTTGAAAGTAGACACCCCGTGTTGAAATTAATATGCATGTTATTACATGTCTACTAGTCACCAGCTTTTAAATATTGTATTAAATAAATTACAGTGTCTCCTATCAAACAGTTAACTTTAGAGCTTCTTAAACAGCGATATTTATTTTTCGATAAAAAAGATTAAAAAAAAACGAAAGAAAAGTTTAGAACTATTATTGTCAAAATATATACGAAATTAGCTTTCTTTTTTTGAAACCGAGAAAAGAAGATATAATTGAATTTGTGGCATTTTGAGCTAAAAGGTAAAAAATGTTTTCCACTTTGCAGTTGCAAACTTGATTGTCTGACAGAATGACAGCTTACAGTAGCAAAGAATGTTTGTTTAGAAAATTTTTCCCTTCTTATTTTGCCGGCACATTATTTTTTTATTATTTTTTTTATGAAATATTGATTTTACTGAATTGGAAAATATTTATTTTCTGTTCATTATGATAAAATTCCAGGTGTTACTTTCACCTCTGCAAATTTGATATATACTATAGAATACATATCTTTACATTTTTTTTCACATTTAAAAATAATGTGAAAAAAGAAAAATTGGCGTGAATGAAGCCTAACAAATCGCAGAACCCATAAAAGTATTAATTTGTTTACTATAGCACATATTTAGAGAGTCTTACATAAAAATGGCTTGCAGAAAAAATGTACAAAATGTAAAATAATAATAATAATAACAGTAATAATAATAATAATAATAATAATAATAAAAGTAATAAAAATTAATAATAATAATAATAATAATAATAATAAAAGTAATAAAAATTAATAATAATAATAATAATAATAATAAATAATAATAATAATAATAATAATAATAATAATAATAAACAATAATAATAATAATAATAATAATAATAATAAATATATTTGAAAAATTTAAAAAAAAATGCAATTTAATAAATTACAACGAATGTTGGAAAATTTTATTTTTATAGACTAAAATTTTAGACTTATAAATAAATTCTATTTTTTAAAAATAATAATAACAAGTTGAATGTAGATTCTGCCATTGCAGAATTCAATTTCGCCTCCGATTAGAAAAAAAAAATCAATAGGGGTTTTTTAGAAGGGCGAACCCGTTTAGATTGCAATGAACTAATTTCATTTTTCTTGTGTTTATCAATATAATAGTAAACAGAACGGCGTGAAATTCCCAATTGAATAGCAATTTCTCTCTGAGACATTGGAATTGCGGAATAATAAAGAGATACAATTTGACGCGCTACTTCTTCATTGACTAGATTCATCAATAAAGAATACTGCCCTGTTAAACTGATGGCATTGAGCTCACAGGCTACAAATACTAATTGTACATTAAAGCCTTATATTTTCAAGAGTTAATTCCGTTCGAAAAAAAAATTAAGAAGGGGAAACAGCGCTCCCCTTTCCTCTTTTTTTATACTTAATCATTGAACCTCCTATACTATCAAAGACATGCTTTATCATATAAAAAAATCTATATCCAAAATTCAGAGCAAATGAGATAATTCTTAATAAAAACCCATTTAGCATTTATATAATTTAAAAGGAGTTACAACCCTCTTTTATACTTAACCATTAAACTTCCAAAACTATTTAAAGATTTGAACGAAATCTGAAAATTTTGCTTGAAAAACCCATTTATATAAATTAAGGGGGGGGGCATTAGAACCCCTGTTCCCCCTATTTATACTTATTCAATGAACACCTAATAACAGTTACGGAATCGCCTCATCAGAATGATCCTAATCTAAATTTTGAACGAAAACTTAATTCTGCATGAAAACCCCATTTATATCAACTAAGGGGAGGGGCATGAGCCCCCCGTTCCCCCTCTTATACATATCGAATGAACTACAAAAACTAATCAGGGAAGCGCCTTGTCAGGATATACCTATATACAAAATTTCAAGTGGATGGGATGTTTTTATCATGAGTTATCGCGTTGTTTAAAATGTCATTAAGTGATTTTTATTAATATTTTTATTAATATTCTACTAATTATTTGTTTTTTCGTTATTTAAAATAAAAATTATGCCAATATGTATAATTTGGCTATTGGTTTGGCGATTTGTATAATTTGGCGAAATTGGTCGACGGGATAACAGAGTAGTACCTAATATCGTTATGAGTAAAAGTGCGATGTTTTAAATAGTGACGTCATTTTCTCTTCAAATGTTTTTTAAAAGTTACTGTTATTAGTAATATGAAAAAGGGTATCTGTAATAATATTGTAATTCCCATTTATCTGGTTGCTGAATGACACCATTTTCCTCATTTGAAATTTCTCTTATTTTGATTTAGACATTAATTTTTATCATAAATTATTTTCCGTTATTTTATTTACATTATTAATATTATTTCTCAGTAAATATATTTATCTAGACACACGGCAGTGTGTCAGCCAAGTTCACAAAGTAAAAGGCGACACACTGGCCGTGGGTTATATTACCCGAACCATTTCGAGCCACTTTTGACCCCTCAATAACTTAAATTCTATTTGACCTACACACTTGCAATTTTTTGTGTCGTGAAAGACCATCTTCTAATTTCCGAATCCTAAAATTGTTTTTAAAAATCTTTTACCGTTCACGAGGAATTGACGTCTGAAAACCACTGTTTTTACCACTGACTCACTGATTCACTCACTCACTCATAGAAATGTTTGACAACTTCCAGGTGTCTTAGGAAGTTGAAATTTGGTGTGGAGGTAGGTTATTGGATATATAAATAGGAAAAAATCCGAAATCACCATTAATTAAACATTAATGGTTGGTTAGAGGATAAATTATTGGATTACAATGGAAGTTTATGAGAGTTTCACAAAATACCAGAAATAGTGCCAAGTTGGCGACACTTTTGGCGAGTATCAGGGCTAATCTCTGAAGCTACCGAACCGATTTCAAAATTAATGGTACCAAAATGATGGTGCCTCGGTTCAAACATAGACTATATCTTATGTCTGTGCCACTAACCAAAAGAGGGTTCAGAAGCGAAAAACATTCTAAAAATGTGATTTTTGTTTTACTGAAGGGTCTAGAAGCACAAAATTTGGCATGTTAATCACTACATAGTATAAAACAAAGTCGCTTTTTCTGTCCCTATATCCCTATGTGCGCTTAAATCTTTAAAACTACACAACGGATTTTGATGCGGTTTTTTTTAATAGATAGAGTGATTCAAGAGGAAGGTTTATATGTATAATAACATCCATTAAATAGTGGAGAAATACTGTTATTTTTGAGGTTTTTAATGTGATGTCGTAAATAATTTCATTTTTTCCGCTTATACATTGCAAACGCAAGCTGAACCCTACAAGATTTATCAAAATAATGTACTAATTATTGTACACATTAAAAAGGTCTACAGAAAACCCTGCGATGGTATATGTTTAACTCTTATGGAGATCCCACAATAACATTTTTTTGTCATTTACATTTTACGACTCGTAACTTTTTATTTCAGAAATGCGAAAGAACAACTTTCTCGGCCAATCGCGAGACTGCACACGTCATTCCGGCATCGAACCGTTCGCTTCGATTGGCCCGATCGCCTGTCACGAACGGACGCCTAATCTCTCTGGCAGGCGACATTTTACTCAACTCCACTCTGCGCTCCGTAATTCGCTTCGCGGATTTGTTTTCTCAACATAATTTTAACTTCCATTTTTTGTGTGTTCAGAAATGCTAACTGTACTTAAAACTATACAGCTAAAGAAGTGCAGTGCTACACAAACCTGCAGTGCTAATAATATTATCATTGGTATTGTATTTCTGTAACCAACGGCACCTTATGTGGCAAGTTTGTTTTGAGTTAATGTTGTTTTTTTCTGTCCGGGAAAAATTATGGTTCCTGCGCAGTTTAAAGGAGCTTACTTAATAAAAACGTACTTTTCAGCGCGACAACTTATCAGTAGGTAATTATAAGTAAGTTACGATAAATAATTGTATGATAGTAGTTTTAAAATATAAATGATATTCTATTCTAAGGTTAATTTTTAAATCGCACTTATAGTAATTATAAGTACATAAGGTTAGAAAAGATTAGATTTAATAAAACCATAATTTATGGATTGGAATTTTCTATTAGGATCTTTGTTAAAATTTAGAGTTAGATAAGTAAGTTCAGAAAAATAGGATAGAATAGAATAGGTATCTTTTGTTCTTGATGATTGTTGATTATCTTTTGTTTTTAGTTGCACGAACAGCAAATTATTTTTTAAGTATTTTTAATTTAATTAAAATCGTAGTTTAAGGTATTTCAGTTAAAAAAAAGTACTGAATAGAATCTTTGGTTTTTTATGATTGTTGATAATCATTTGTCTCTAAATGGTAAGTATTTAGATATCTTTTACTGGGGCACATACTAATAATATGGCAATTTGTTCATAGGTAATCATACATAAGTCTAGAACTGAGTAAATTTTGTACAGAAATTATAAAGTCATGTCTGGAAGACGTCGTTGTTCGAACATAGGTCGTAGTACAGTGAATGCCAGAAGAGTACGTTCACAAAGAGATGAAGAATCATCAACAGAACATGAAGCTCGACTCAGATAGCTTAGGGATAGATATAGAGCTGAGAGAGAGAGAGAATCTTCAGTAGAGCGTGAGGTTCGCCGCAGTCGAGATAGGGATAGACATCGAATACAGAGAGCCAGATAATCATCAGTAGAGCGTGGGGTTCGACTCAGTCAGCTTAAGGATAGATATAGAGCTGAGAGAGAGAGAGAATCTTCAGTAGACCGTAAGGTTCGCCGCAGTCGAGATAGGGATAGACATCGAATACAGAGAGCCAGAGAATCATCAGCACAAGTTACTAATTCATGGGTAAATAAGGAAAATTCTGCCATGAATTACGATCCTTCGATTTCTTACAAGGACGATCGTATAGTATCAATAGGTACTATGTCAGTAGTGTGTGAACATTGCTTGGCATTGAAATTCAAGGACGAATCGAAAGGCATGTGTTGCTTACAAGGAAAAGTCAAATTTGAAGAAATTCTCCCTTCACCTGAACCACTTCATTCTCTTCTTACGGGTGATCATCAGAAATCCAAACAATTCATGCGCAATATACGCCGTTATAATAACGCATTTCAAATGACCTCTTTTAAGAGTAAGCAAGTCGTTGAGCGTGGGTTCATGCCTACATTTAAAATTCAAGGGCAAGTGTACCACTTAGCTGGGAGCTTGCTACCACTTCGACCCGATGATCACAAATTTCTTCAAATATATTTTATTGCAGATCCAGATAAACAAGCATCTACGCGGTGTTCAAGCGTTGCACAGCCAATTGATAGAGATTTAATTAGGTCTCTCCAAGATGTGTTACATTCTCATAATTGCTATATACAGTCTTTCAAAACTGCGATTGAGAGCATTCCAGCAGATACTCCTGACTTTAATGTCGTAATCCATGCAAATAAAGTTCCTGTTGGAGAACACAGAGGACGATATAATGCGCCGTCCACGAGTGAAGTAGCAGTGGTGATGGCTGGACAGCAATTTGACAAAAGAGATATTGTATTGCATAATCGTGATGATAATTTGCAAAAAAATTCAGAGTTACACAGATCTTATGACAGCTTACAATATCCTTTGATGCTATGTCGTGGAGAAAATGATTATGCCATTAATATTTCTCAAGTTGACCCAATCGAAGGTACACCTCTGCGTAAAACAGTGTGATGTATGAACTACTATTGCTACCGTATAATGACAAGACGCAACAATTACAACACTTTGCTTAGATATGGAATGTAAACAAACCAATACTTTGTAGATCAATATGCGAAAATTGAATCTGAGAGATTGGCTTACATCCGTAATAATCAAACTAAATTGAGAGCCGAAAATTACGTTCATCTTCAGGATGCTTTGCAGACGAATGAACACGTCAACGGCATAGGGCATTTGGTTATACTACCTTCATCATTCACAGGTGGACCTCGATATTTACACGAAAAATCGCAAGACGCCATGACTTACGTCAGAAATTACGGCAAACCTGATTTATTTATAACTGCAACATGTAACCCAAATTGGCCGGAAATCAAAGAAAATATCAACACCAATTTAACTCCACAAGACAGATACGATATAGTTAACAGAGTCTTCTATTTAAAAGTACAGAAACTCCTGCACCTCATTAACAAGTCTCATATATTCGGTCCCCCGCGCTGTCATATGTACACAATAGAATGGCAGAAACGTGGCTTGCCACATGTACACCTGCTGGTGTGGTTAGTGAACAAAATTAGACCAAACCAAATTGACAGGGTCATTTCAGCTGAATTACCGGATAAAGATGAAGATCCTATCCTGTACGAAATCGTAAAGAAACATATGGTACATGTCCCTTGCGGAACTTTAAACCCGAATTCTCCATGTATGCGAAATTCTAAATGCAGCAAAAAATTTCCGAAGTCGTTCCAAACTCAAACAATTACTATCGATGATGGATATCCCAAATATCGTCGACAATCGCCAGAACAGGGTGGGCAAAATGCTACCGTCCGAAACCATGATATTGATAACCGATGGATCGTTCCCTATAATCCGCTCCTATTGAAAATTTTTGATGCCCACATAAACGCAGAGTTGTGCAATTCGATAAAGTCAATCCAATATGTTACTAAGTACATCAATAAAGGTAGTGATCAAGCCACTTTCAGCATACAATCACCAAATGAAGTGGAAAAATATCAGTCGACGTTACATCTGCAGCTCTGAAGCTGTATGGAGGATTTTATCATTCGAAGTGCACGATCGGGCTCCCACAATTGTCCACCTTGCAGTTCATTTAGAAAATGGACAAAGAGTATATTTCACGGAGAACAATATACAAGAAGTTGTTAATAACCCGCGGGATACAACATTGACAGCATTCTTCAAGTTATGTGCTCAAGATGATTTCGCGAAAACACTGACATATGACAGAGTTCCAAGTTACTATACATGGAACCAGAATTCTAAAACTTTTCAACAGAGAAAACAAGGTACTGCGGTTGATGGTTTCCCCGGAGTAAAAAAAAACGGATGCTCTTGGCAGAGTCTACGTGATTCATCCCAGCAACAGCGAATGCTTTTATCTGAGAATGTTACTGCATATTGTAAAAGGCCCGACATCCTTTGCACACCTAAGAACTGTACAAGGTGTTGTTTACAATACTTATCAAGCAGCATGCAAAAGTATGGGGCTCTTGGAAGACGATTCTCACTGGGAAAACACATTATCAGAAGCAGCTGTTTGTAGTTCAGCTACACCATTAAGATATTTATTTGCCGTCATAGTAGCGTTTTGTCAAGTAACTGATTCTATTAATCTATGGAATAAATTTCAAGAAAACATGGCCAGTGATATTCTGATTCGGCGACGGCGAGAGTTAAACTCAGATGGTATACAATATGATCAAAACATATTTGACGAAGCATTATTTGAATTGAATAAAGCACTGCAATTACTTTCGGGTAAATCGATCCAGGATTTTGGGCTGCTGATGCCAGCTAATACTACTAACTCAGATTTAACTAACAGTGCCGAATACACAAGAGAAACATCATATGATCTAATGAGACTTTTACAAAATATAGCTCAAGATGAGCCACGATTAAAAATCGATGAGAAAAAAGTATTCACTGCATTACTATCAACAATTGATAACAATGAAGGGAAATTGTTTTTCCTTGATGCCCCAGGAGGTACAGGAAAAACATTTTTAACCAATCTGCTTTTTAAAAAAGTGAGATCTACCGGAAAAATTGCGTTAGCTGTTGCGTCATCCGGCATTGCCGCTATGCTTTTAGAAGGAGGTCGAACCGCACACTCTACATTCAAGCTCCCGCTTAAAATCGCCACCGATGACAATAACAGCGTCTGTAGTGTTTCTAAACAGAGCAATACAGGAAAATTGATGCGTGACTGCTCATTAATAGTCTGGGACGAAGCTACCATGTCACACAAGACGTCTATGGAAGCACTGGATAGGACAATGCGCGATATGAGCAAGAAAAATTCACCTATGGGTGGATGTACAATTCTGTTCTCTGGAGATTTTCGTCTAATCCTACCAGTTGTGACTCGAGGAACACGTGCTGACGAAATAAATGCTTCCCTAAAAAGATCCAACCTTTGGCCACATGTCAATAACTTAGAGCTTAAAACTAATATGAGGGTTTCGTCATCTTCACGTGAGAACAGGCTATTTTCAGAGATGCTGCTAAAAGTTGGCAATGGAGAGTTAACACAAAGTGAGGGAAGGATTAACCTTGAAAACCTTTGTATTTTGATAGACAACATCCAAGAGTTAGTCAACAATGTCTATCCTGACATTGATAACATAAGTTATAAGACAATATCTTGGTTTAAAGAAAGAGCAATTCTGTCACCAACTAACGAACAAATAGATAAGGTAAATAACTTGATTCTTTCAAAGATTGATGCGCCGACGAAAATATACTACTCGGTCGATACTGTTCTCGATTTGGAAGAAGCTGTTCATTTTCCTACAGAATTTCTAAACTCTTTGAACCCGTCTGGACTCCCTCCTTACAAAATGGTGTTGAAAGTAGGTTGTCCTGTTATTTTATTAAGAAACCTCAATCCACCTAAACTTTGCAATGGCACGCGTTTGCTGGTAAAAATACTGAAAACTTTCATAATAGAGTGCACAATACTCACAGGATGTGGTACCGGAGAAGATGTATTGATTCCCCGAATCCCTCTGATACCATCGGATTTACCCTTCCAATTTAAACGTTTACAGTTTCCGGTAAAAACATCTTTTGTAATGACCATTAATAAATCGCAGGGTCAAACCTTCAACGTTGCAGGCTTAGATTTGAGCGTTGACTGTTTTTCACATGGACAACTGTATGTCGCTCTTTCAAGAGTAACCTCTAGAGAAAACATGTTTGTATTGTCTAATGACAAGAAAGCTGTGAACGTTGTGTATAAAGACATCCTGTAATTGTTGTAAAAATAAAATAAATAGGTAAAAATGTAAAAAGTAAATAAGTAAAAATGTAGTGTATGAATTACAAATAAATAAAAAATAATAATAATATCCGAATTTTCTTTTATAAATTTACACTTTTTTAATAACTCCATCCACAAAGAAGAGAGTATGAGTATGTGTGTAAAAATTTATAACTTGAATTTTTCTTTAATACCCGTACAAAGCCTGGGCGGGCTGCTATAATCTATATCCATAAAACAAAGTCGTGTTAGTTACACCGTCTATAACTTAAGAACGGATGAATCGATTTTTATGAAACTTTGTATGGAGTTATCTGGCATCTTAGATTAACATACAGGCTACTTTTTACCCGACTACTTAAAAGGAGAGTGATGGTTTTAGTAGTTGCATTTAATGGGATGAAGTGGTAGTAACAATTTGCGGTGTCAGTAGTGACACGGGACTACCCGAAGCAAAGCGAGGGCGGGCCGCTAGTTATTTATAAGATATAAATGGTCACTAATGACATTTGCTAAAAAATGTCAAATTTAAATGGGTGAAAATCCGCGAAGAGCGTTCTAAAAAAGTTCGAAATACCCATTTTAAAACAATCTCAGCAAACAACAAACCGATGTTAAAAGTAATGATATCAAAATGATAATGACAATCTTTGCTCCAACATAGGATATATCGTATGTCGATTACACTAACCCAAAGGAAGTAAAAGAGCAAAAAACATCCTAAAAATGCGATGTCTGTATAATAAGGGACAGGACAGGAAACAAAGTTTGGCATTTTAGAGTTTATGGGAATTTCGCGAAATATCAGAAATAGTGCCAAGTTGGCGACACTTTTGGCGAGTATCGGGGCTAATCTCTGAAACCACCGAACCGATTTCAAAATTAATGATACCAAAATGATGGTATTCGCCCGAGTTCAAACATAGGCTATATTTTATGCGTATACAATTAACCAAAAGAGGGTGAAGAAGCAAAACCATTCTAAAAGAGCAACTTTTGTGTTACTGAAGGACCTAGAACTATAATATTTGGCATATTAATTATTTATAAGATATAAATTATCTCTAAGGGAATTTCTAGACATACGACAGTGTGTCAGCCAAGTTCATAAAATAAAAGGCGATACACCGGCCGTGGGTTATATTACTCGAACCATTTCGAGCCACTTTTGACCCCTCAATAACTTAAATTCTATTTGACCTACACATTTGCAATTTTTTGTGTCGTGTAAGACCATCTTCTAATTTTCGAATCCTAAATTTTTTTAAAAAAATCTTTTACCGTTCACGAGAAATTGACGCCTGAAAACCACTGTTTTTACCACTGACTCACTGACTCACTCATAGAAATGTTTGACTACTTCCACGTGACTTAGGAAGTTGAAATTTGGTGTGGAGGTAGGTTATTGGATCTATAAATAGGAAAAAATCAGAAATCACCATTAATTAAATATTAATGGTTGGTTAGAGGATAAATTATTGGATTACAATGGAAGTTTATGAGAATTTCACAAAATACCAGAAATAGTGCCAAGTTGGCGTCACTTTTGGCGAGTATTAGGGCTAATCTCTGAAACTACCGAACCGATATCAAAAGTAATGGTACCAAAATGATCTTATTCGCCCCGGTTCAAACATAGACTATATCTTACGTCTGTGCCACTAACCAAAAGAGGATTCAGAAGCGAAAAACATTCTAAAAATGTGATTTTTGTTTTACTGAAGGGCCTAGAAGCACAAAATTTGGCATGTTAATTATTTATGAGATATAAATGATTACTAATGACATTTGCTAAAAAATATCAAATTTAAATGGGTGAAAATTTACGAAGAGCGTTCTAAAAAAGTTCGAAATACCAATTTTAAAACAATCTCAGCAAACAACAAACCGATCTTAAAAGTAATGATATCAAAATGCTGATGACAGTCTTTGCTCCAACATAGGATATATCTTATGTCGATTACACTAACCCAAAGGAGGTAAAAGAGCATAAAAACATTCTAAAAATGCGATGTCTGTATATTAAGGGACAGGACTGGAAAAATAAAGTTTGGCATTTTAGAGTTTATGGGAATTTTGCGAAATATCAGAAATAGTGCCAAGTTGGCGACACTTTTAGCGAGTATCGGGGCTAATCTCTGAAACCACCGAACCGATTTCAAAATTAATGATACCAAAATGATGGTATTCGCCCCTGTTCAAACATAGGCTATATTTTATGAGTATACCATTAACCAAAAGAGGGTGAAGAAGCAAAAAAACATTCTAAAAATGCAACGTTTGTGTTACTGAAGGACCTAGAGCTATAAGATTTGGCATGTTAATTATTTATAAGATATAAATGATCTCTAAGGACATTTGATAAAAAATACGGAATTCAAAAGGGCTGAAAATGTGCGAAAAGTGTTCTAAAAATGTTCTAAATTGGAATTTTAAAGCAATTTCAGCAAGCAACAAACCGATCTTAAAAGTAATGATATCAAAATGATGGTGATAGTCCTTGCTCCAATATAGGCTATATCTTATGTCGATTCCACTAATCCAAAGGGAGTAAAACAGCAAAAAGCGTTCTAAAAATGCGATGTCTGTATGTTAAGGGCCTAAAAACATAAAATCTGGCATGTTCATTAATTATAAGATATAAATGATCACTAAGAGCATTTGTTAACAAATACAAAATTTAAAAGGGGTAAAAATGCGCGAAAAGCGTTCTAAAAACTTTCTAAATAGCAATATTTAAGCAATCTTGGGTAATTAGGGAACCGATTTAAAGAGAAAATAAAGATGCCAAATTACGGCGACAGTTCTTGCTCTAATAAAATTATTGGATAAATTACCAGATTACAATGGGGATCTAAGGGAATTTGGCAAAATATCAGAAATAGCGCCATGTTAGCATGACTTTTGGTGCGTAATTTTTGTCGTCAATATAGCGATATTTCGCCAAGTTGGCTACAAACATTTTTGGTCGACGAAATAATCAAGTAGTACCCAATCAGGTAAAAGAAACATCCTTATTAGTGGAATTTAAAGGAACATAAGCAGTTCTAATGTTAAATTTTTAAATTTGACTGAAAAAAAACAGTGAATAAATGCAGGAAAAAGCTGAAAGATTAATTAATATTAAATAAAACTAATTTAACCTATTTATTTCAAAAAGGAAACAAATACCTACTTATTTGACAAAAAATAATGATATCCTACCAAAAACATGAATGTGAAAAAATGCCAAGTTCGTTAAAGGTTTCGCTCATAAAAGAAGTGATTTGACAAAAAATAATGATATCCTGTCAAAAACATGAATGTGAAAGAATGCAAAGTTCGTTAAAGGTTTCGCTAATAAAATAAGTGAGATCTAACTGCAAACCAAGTTCTTTCGGAGCTCCTTCAATCATAACTCCTGTCATGTATAATATTATTCAATTGCTTAAAATGATTTGTTATGTTACTTGTTATTCAATAGAGCGACTTGGCAAGTTTTCAGCTACCAACTTTAATCTTTGAGTTGGATTATAATTTAATCTAGAATCTGATTGGCAAAGATCTAGTCAATCGAGTGTTCGAATAAGTGTATTGAAGTTAAAGTACTGATAAGTTAAGGGAGGGATCAACTTTAATTTCTGATCAACTAAATAGAAAAAATTGAATAAAAGAAAACTTGCTAAGTCGCTCTATTGAATAACAAGTAACATAACAAATCATTTTAAGCAATTGAATAATGTTATACATGACAGGAGTTATGATTGAAGGAGCTCCGAAAGAACTTGGTTTGCAGTTAGATCTCACTTATTTTATTAGCGAAACCTTTAACGAACTTGGCATCGTTTCACATTCATGTTTATGACAGGATATATTTTTACCTCAATTAGTGCATAATTATACGCAATCATTTTGGAAAATAAATTTTTATTATCGAGAGAAAAGCTAAACTGTGTTGCCACCATTTTGAAGAAATGTCATGAAAAAGCTTTTAAAATTAAAAATAAAATATAAAAATGGAAATAAATTAAAAAATAACTAAAATGGGCACAACTACAAATAAATAGCTTTCATTTAAAAAAAGAATTATCAAAATCGGTTGAGTAGAAAACTCAGGGCTGATGACACGACATTTTTAGCTTGTCTGAAAGAAATAGCATCGGATGCTAATAAACATCATTTTTATGATGATCAAAACGTGGTTTGTTTAATAAGAGTCCTATATTATGTAAGCTATATGGATTAAAAAGTCCAGTACCAAATTTCCAGTACCAATCATATATTGAGTAAATCCTATTAGGATATATGTAATCATATACAACTTGAACCACTTTTAAATGAAATTTTAGTTTTAGAGTTTTCGGTACTGCAATTTTTAAATTTTTAAACATGACGCATTTTAAATTTTTACACCGACATATAGCGAAAAAAAAAGGAATTCTTAAATGCAATTTGTTTGAAAGCTGTAGTTCAGTTTGTTTTTAAGTTATTACTATTATTATTATTTTGAAGTTTTTAATACTTTTTTTGTCATTGTGGCAACAGACGAATTTTATTTGTACACATTAAAGATGGGCCAATCAGAAAACGAATAAAATAGACAACAGAAGTATTTCATCTTTGGACATTAAACATGGACCAAACAGAAAACGAATAAAATAAAATAAGTTGTGGTTTTGGTTTGGTTTGTATGTATGTCGGCCAATTATCTACACTATGGGATATAGGCTCTAAGGGGTGGGGTGCCCTCCGTGGGGGTCTTTCTAAGGGAACCTAACCCGTATTTACGCAAGCTTCGAAGAAAACAACGGAAAACTCCGAACGGTTAGGCCAACGGTCGCGATTGGGTTCGGACCCAGCATTTACCGTCTACCAGTTTGAGGTCAGAACCTCTCGGCCATTGGTGGGGCCAATAAGTTGTGGAATTCAAACAATAAATAAATTGAGATATACTTCAGATTTCCCGATTCTCTACCAAAGACAAAACTATTTGAAGAAAAAAAAACATAAATAATTGTACTGTACGTAAGGATACCATTTATTGAGTCCATTATTAATAAAACATTATTAAATATACATGTATTTTACGTTTTTTGATATTTCTGCAATGCAAAAAAGTAAAAAAAGAAAGAAAAAAGAAATATCTTAAGAAATCTTCAACAAAAAAAATTGCTTTTGGAGTCCCAAAGTATCATGTAATTTTATGCACGAAAATCTTTTTTTTTATGTTCAATCTTTCTTATCAATTTGTTATTATAAATTCCTTACTCAAATTTTAAAAAGTTAATAATTAATCCCTGGAGTCTGAAGAAGTTAAAATAAATTCATTCCTAATATTTGTACACTTATGAAGAGTATTTGTTTCTGTATTCATGCTCCAAAAATTATCCATTAAAATGAAAATTATTAACAAAATTAAAAAAATGTAGATAATCCACAAAATAAAGTGAAATTCTTTTTTGTCAATAAAATCTAATTAACACAAGTTAAAACAATTAAGGTAAACTGTTGATAAATATATTTCTCTCATATTCTATAAAGTGTTTTAAAATATTTAATTGCATGTATCTTCAAAATTTTAAATACGTACTGTTTTTCTTGAAATAATATAAAAATTTGCATTATTCAGGTATCTATTTTTTATACACTGTTTTTAATTTAAACTAATTTATTTTTTGCATTTAATGTGCTTTGGAAATTCTTCAAAGCAAGGTACAAGAAATAGTATTCTAAAACAAAAATTCATTTTACATTTTAGTATTTTGTGTATATAAATTTCTCTTTCTTTTTATAGCTTTGATTTCTTTAATTTGTTTACGTTATTTGCATCATTTTTCAGTTGTTTAAATTGTCTCTTCTAGTTTTTTTTTTTAGTTAAATATATTTTATCGTTTAAAACATACATTTTATAACATAACATTTTAAGCCTCCCATTAGATACATTTTACATTTGTATATTTTGTATATCTAGACTAATAAAAGAACAAAATGCTCTGTCTGTGTATGTGTCTGTGTGTCTGCGATGGCTAGCAGAATCTAAAGCAAGTACGAGGCTCAAAATGTTTTGAAAGTAGACCCAAATCTCTCCTAATGTACCCGAGCTTCAGAATTTCGAAATTCTATTTATTAACTGAGTAATTAATTAAATTCCAAAGATCACTCTCATAAAAAATCGCCTTTTTTCTTCTTTTTTCCCTTCATTTAGTTATGGTTGGTTGGTTGCATAAAATTTTCGCATAAATAATTAATAAAAGCTGGAACAGACCTTTAAAATTCATAGACTGGCAAACTGTCAGTTTAAATGATGATTTTTTATCACAGCGGTTGTAAAACAATGGAGGAAAAAGATAGGTGATGGTGAAGTAAACCGAAAAAGGGTTGCAATATTAAACCATTTATCGCTCAAACTTTAATGTCCCAAACAAAAGCATGTGGAAGGGATTTTGTATTAATAAGACGAATTGAAAGAAATGAATTACAGCTGAAGCAAATTTTATGAAGAAATAGTAATTTTTTAAAATGGTCTTTTTTATATTTTAATATTTATTTAAAAAATTTTTGCTTTTAAAATAATTGAAATCGGAAAATTATAAATAATTAAATGTCAAAATAAAATAAAATAAAATATTGAAAACCTTTTATTTGAACTAAAAATTATGTTACTAAAAGTTTTTTTTTTTTTTCAGAACTTTTTAATACTTTATAACGTAGATGAAAATTGTTTATGATTTAACAACATATTAATATTTTTATGTCAATATATAAAATATATTGATGAAAACATTCTTTTAAAATCATTTATGAAAATTTAAATAACAAATATTAATCTAAAATCTAGATTTATGAGTGCAGACGATTTTAAGACATTAACGAAAGAATGTTAACTTTTCAAGCTAAACCTTAAATGATGCTTCTATATTGATATTTCAAAGTCACATGATAAAAATAATCAAATAATTCTTGCCTATGATTGATATATTTGTACTATTAATTTAACACAATCAAACTGATTAGTAAAGTTATCATATGATTTGAATATTTTCCAACTGAGCGAAAATTGCCCATGCCGGGAATCGAACCCAGATACTTGGCTTACAAGGTCAATGCTTTACCTGTTAAGCTACCTGGGTGATATCCGGCTGGGATTTTTCGCTCAGATAACCTTATTGGTCGTAACGTCTGGTCTGTCATTTAGACAGCTCGGCAGAATAAACCGCAGGTAATGGAACTCCATAAACGATGGATACGTAGATATACTATTAATTTAACACAATCAAACTGATTGGTAAAGTTAACAAACGATTTGAATATTTTCCAACTGAGCAAAAATTGCCCAGGCCGGGAAGCATTTTCAGAAAGAATCACGTTTTGGGCACCAGCCTTGGCGAGTTGGCGAAAGTGAGCACGTTCAGCTAGCTGCATCGACAAACACAAAATAAACTAAGTTCAAATGTGTCATAAAACATATGATTAATAGAATTATATGTATTACAAGAGAATCTTTACTACTGTTTTTAATTAACTTCTCAATTTCTTCGAACATAGGGGTTAAGGAAATGATATTTTTAAATTGAGAAAAAAAAACCTATGTTTCGATGTTTTGTGAAACTTAAAGCATTTTAATCTGAAAAAGCTCTTTGTTTTAAGCTATGTTTAATCATAAACAATGGTGAATAACATTTCCTCTCATTATAGTCTTTGCTTGATAACATTTACAGAAAAACAAATGAACAATAAACGCGATTTCTTTGCAGAAGGAAGGGTTGCTATTCGCTAGGCGTTTGACGTCACAAACAAGAAAAGGTACCTATCATTGACTTCATCTCCGCGCCAATCGTTATTCTGGCGATAAGGTGCTTAAAACGTGATTCTTTCTGAAAATGCGGCCGGGAATCGAGAAGGGCAAAAAGTTAAACAGGGAGTAAAAAATTCCAGTAATTTGCGATTTATGGGTGTCAGTCGGAGAAATAAAACACATGGTTGTTGAAAATATAAATATTATTCTAAGGTGAAAAATGAATAATGAAATAATAATGAAATAAATAACTAATAAATGAATAAATAATTAATTAATTAAAAATAATAAAAAATAATTAATGAAATAAATAATAAATAACAATGAATAGTGGGCACGTTATAATCCAAAATTATTGGGTGGGCTGAGGCCCCATAAGGGTGATTGGGTGGGCCCATATAAGGCCGCTGAACTTATTGATTATTTGCAGACAGTAAAAATATTTACTTTGTAATAAAAAAGTTTGTAATTTTTTGCTGTGCCAGTTTTCTATACCTTTTGCGAGCCATACGGTCACTCATACGCTTGATCATAAGTAGTTCGTTGGATATAATTTAAGTAGGAGTTTAAATAAGAAAGCTTAAGGTATTCTTTCGAAAAATTTTCAGATTTTTTTTTTTAAATTCAGAATACGACTATGAGACAAGTTAATGTTATGCAAATTAGCAAAATTGCTTCTCAAACTTGGAAAAAAATGACCAAGCCCATCCCGATTACCCGGAGATCCCGATTAACGGGATCCGAATTATCGGGGTTCTACTGTATATATATATAGATTGTTTACATTTGTCATAACACTCAATTAAATTTTTTCTCAGCTCCGCCCCTTGCTTAGACTTTTTGTCAATGACAAACCGGCCTGATATAAATCTAACCACTATTTTTTTGTTAGTAAAATTTCTCTGTTAGTTGCATTTCTTTGAACATGTGTAGTTTTTAACCGTTTATCTATTTACAGACAAAAAAAAGTTTCTTTCAAAACAATACTTAATAGCTAATTCGTAGGTAGATGTGTCATATTAGGTTGACAAATAATTAAAAAAAAATCATAACTTCGTTAGTTCGCAAGTTATTAAATTAAATCTAAAATATTTTTAATATTATGTAAAATTTTTATATTGAGAATTTTTTTCTGAAAAAACATGGGTCGAAGAAATAATTATTATATAAACATGAATCTGATAAAACTGATTCTTACAGATAAATAAATTACAAAGTCATTAAAAGCAGCCAAATTAAATTGTTAAAATTTTTCATCTATATTTTTATGTCTTTTTTTCGTAAATTTAGTGCTTAACTCTGAAATCTACTAGTAGTTTAATCAAAGTCCACAGAATTCCAGAAGCAGATTTCTTTTATAATTATATTTACTAGTAAATTTTATGCAATAAATGAAATTTCAAAGAGTCTTTCTAAATAAATAAATTTCTAAAAAGATAAAAATTTAACATTTTTAAAATATCAAGTTTTTTTTCACATATCCTGGCAATAAATATTGATATTTAATAGTGAAATCAAGCTGAATATGTAAATACAGAACTGTGAATTTAATATAAAATTAAAAAAATAATTTGTTTAAAAAATGTAAATACTTGTATCTTCTAAATGAAACACCCACGTCTAAAAATATTTCGATCGCAAATATGAACTAAAGATTTTTGTTAATTTTACATTAAATTAATTATATGAAAGAATAAATACAATCTATTAATTTCAATTACATATGTAAGTAGATTTTTGAATAAATAAAGATATGTGTTTAACTATTACAAACATACGTATATATGATTATATTTGTACTACTAAAGAAATCGTACATTTACAGGTTGAAATAATCTCGTAAATATTTCTTTTTTTTCAATTTATACTTTCGATATTAATGTTGTATCCATCATCATTTAAAAAAAATATATGCATAAGATATAAATCAAGCGTTTTTTAAATTAAATTGTTAGAGACTAAAATATTATTCTTTATATTTTGCATAAAAGTAGTATTTATTCTACAAAATCAATATTACTGTTTTGCGGTAACTTTGTGTGTGAAAAAGAACTAAATGTCCACAATGTTCGTTCTATGTTGGTTGAGTTTGGATTCGTCTCAAGGGTGAATAATAAAAAATATATACGGGAACATCCCCAGTAATTGGCATGCACCAATGATTGGCACATCCTACAAACATGTCCTAAAATAAGATTTATATCCTGCCTTTTAAAAATAAAAGACGATATACCAGTTATATGCTCATTTACTTTAAAGATTATAACTTTGATTTATGCTACTAGATGACAATAGTGCCTATAAAAGAGAAACAATTATGGTTTGTATCAAATTAGCCATTTCTTGGCAAATGCTTCTTCTCTGGCTTAAGAAATGCATGCTTTTCAATTAATTATTATCTGATTTATAATATATTTTAAATTTTAATTGACAGTAGTTTTGTTTAATTGTGTAAAAGTTTTTGGCACAAATATTTGGATTTCTGAATTAATGATAGATTCCAATTAATAGTGCTTCAATTTTGCTAGTTCCAAGTATTTGGCACCTATTCCAATAACAAGTTAATCGCAAGATTTGCGATGAAATGACTTATTTTGGCAGTACTTTTAAAGTTATAGACGAATTCTGTTTATCGCCTGTTTTTATTTGAAAATAAGGAATATTATCAGTAATTGGAATCCATTGAAGCTTCACATGACAATTAGTGCGAACAGCATGACAATTACTGGATATTAATATAAATGTATTGTATTATTTTAAAGTGTTCACATTTCAGACTAATATGCTGATTTCTTTGTCTCAAAAACCTGAAATATGGCATCTTCATCTGCAGTAAATTCATTTAAAGCGGTTAAACCCAATGCAAAATATAAAGTTTTTTTAAAACATGTGCCAGTTACTGGATCACAAGGTCTCATACATTGGTGCTCTAGGTGCCAATTACTGGTGACTACAGCAACTTTTTATAAATTTATATTTTTGTATATATATTTGTATATATACAAAATATATTTATACTTATATATTTGTATTTTTATAAAAATACTTTTTCAAAAGTTTTTGCTTTTAGTAGGCAAAATAAATGCACAGATATGAATTCTTTGATTTAAAAATATTTGCAAGTAAATATTTTATTTCTTGGTAATAATAACTGAAATACGTTTAAAGGCAAATTCTTAATGTGCCAATTACTGGGGATGTTACCCTAATGGAAATTACAATCCACACAATATAATTTTTATTAAACGTTATATAGTGCAATTTATTTTAATTTATTCTAATTTATTCTAAAAAATAGTCTTAGAAATATTTTCAAGAAACGTTATATTTCTAATAACATAAATAAAACAATAAAAAGTCTTAGAATTTCAGATTTTCATTTTCTTCGCTTGTACACTATGATATATGCAAACTAAAGTACCTTCTGCTATACTGTATAGTAGAGATTTTTTATTTAGTTATTTTAATTATTTTTTTAGTTATTTTAATTTCTAAATAATTATTATTCCTTATAAAACAAAAAAGCAGGAAGATAACAGTTCTGTATTTTACATACATTTTAATAGTTTTTCATAATTAAAATGTGATTATCAATGAAAATGAATGTCATATTCCTGGCCTGCTTTTCAGTTATATTTATCAGGTATCAATATGGCACTAGAGAGTGATTCTTCTAATTTTTGACACAGATAAATTCAGAAGTAATAAAATCATAGCTACCAGCCAGATATTTTATGTACTTCTTTAAACAATTGACAGACTCAAGCCGTGGATGTAAATTATAAAGTAAGCAATGCATATATAACTAAAATTTTTCCATGTGCTCATAACCTTTTCTTTTGATAGTTCAGCTAAAACAAAGTCCTTCGTAAATTTAAAACTCAGCATTGTCCTAAACACGCTTTGAAAGGAGTTCTCAAAGCTGCAAAACCACCTTTGTTTATTCAGTGTTTCCCAATATAGGTTTTTTATTAACTTTTAAAGATATGTGAAAAGTAATAAGAGATATACTAAAAGCAAACTAGTCGAGCATCTCACAGTATGTATGTGATTAATTCTAATTAAACGAATCTACTGACAAGGCTCTTGTAAACAAAACAGATTTAATGCGTGGATTTTATTAATAGCATTTTGCAAAAGAAAAAAGAAAAGACGAAAGAAAAAAACCAGCACTAGCCTGAAATCATTTTAGCTGAAAAATACCATTTAGTAATGGACCCGACTACGAAAGAAAATATTTACTGTATCACAGTATGCTTTCCAAAAAAATTCTTATTACTATTAAGTCTTTACAATAGTTAGCATTTCTTATAAAGGAAAACATTTGTTATTTAAAATCATAAAATCTTAAAAGCATAGATAATTTTAATTATCTCAACACATTTTTATTTGAACAGCTTATTTTGAATAGCTAATTTTTAGATTATAAGAGATCTTTGAGCCTAGGAGTTATCCCCGTCAACACCGTTTGGCACATCACAAAACATACTAATTTGAACAGTATTTAAAATATTGCGAAACTTTTAAATATAATTTGAAAAAGTAATAATAAAAAAGCCATCATTTTGCGAATGGGTTTTTATTATTTCCTCTTTGATTGGTGGAATTTTAAGGTCGAATAAGCTGCTGTTAAACATCTACTGGCTATTCACACATATGATTAAACAAAATCAGTTAAACACTGAAATACGCCGAATCTTTGCCTCCTAGTGTTTTTTGGACCTCGGTATAAGAGAAAGAAATAAATAAAACACTCCAAATGTATCGTTTAAAAATGATGTAATTTTCACTAAGTATTTCTTTCTCTATTTAATACTAAAGTTAAAGAGCATATGCTATTTGAAAGTATGCATTATTTGTGCTTCTTAGAATTTACAACAATAGTTAGAAAGATCATATCAAAATATAAAGGAAATGTCTGATCTAAATATATTTTTAAATTTTAAATAATTCGTAATATTACTTCATCATTTTAAATATAATGTAATTTCTTTAACATATTGCTTTTGACACACATTAATGACTTTAAAATTTAAAATTTTTATTTTGATATTCACCTGAAGATACTTTTATTCCTAGAAATGAAACATTTTTATTTGTGCTCCCTTAGAATTGGCAACAGTAGATTAAAAGAAGAGGTAGAAATGTGAAATGTTACGAAAATATGTTTCGAAATTTAAAATATTTGCAATATTTTTGTTTGGCTATTATAAATATAATGTATTTTATTCATTTACTGCGGTTATCGCATTTAAATGGAATCATTATTTTAATTTTTTCTTTCTCTTTTAATATTCACATATAAATATAGTTTTATGACGTAATTTTCTATATTTTTAATACATGATTATTTAATTCTCTTTTGAATGTTTTATTTTCAGTTAGTTGCGTGTAAATAATTTTTTTACTTTGAAGAAAATATTATTTTCGGAATAGAGGTAAACTATTTAGCATTTTACATTTTCCAATTCGATATTAGTTTTATTATTATTTACTTTATGAAGAAAGCTATGTTTTAAAAATGCTACATAATTTATTATAACTCCCTAAAACTTACGATTTTAACTGAAAAAAGAACTCTATTATTTTTATCTAGAAAAAATTTAATCAATGATTACATTAAAATGCTTAAAACGATTTACGATGCGTTTCATTTGCTTAAAAACTGAGCTAATTGAATCTCAGATTTCTTCGTTTCTTTTTTTTTAAACGATTATTTTAAAACGACTTTTTAAAAAATTTAAATGTAAAATGTTCTTAAAAAACAGAGATTGCAGTGATTGAACGGAGTGGATTTATTTTTCAAAAGAAATCATAAAACCTGTAAATTTGACAATATCTAATAATAAGAAGTACGGAATGAAGAAGTACGGAAAAAATTAAATGTGAACTTCAATCTGAAATGAGAAATAGGATTTACATTCGAAAAATTATATATTGTTTATTATTGATTTTATTTTAAAATATAAAATCAAATAAAAAACATAAAAATATGGGTATGCATCTATGATATAGTTTGCTTGTTACCATATTGCTATATTTTGTTAGCTGTTACACACTGTGGATGTATTTGACTATAAAAGATAATATCATTTTTATCAATACATAATTTCATTTTCTCTTTAAAAGGAAATAAAAACCTTAATAAAATGCGGATATACTCAGCTCATTATAAAAAAGTTCTATTTTTTAAGATAAAAATAAAAATAAAAATAAAAAGCAGACTATGTTCTAAAATTGTTTTCCAACTTGGATCATCCCATTAAAATATTCATGAGGAATTTATTTACTAACCTTTTATCTACCGACGGTACTTCTAAGTACCGTTAAATTTACTTATTACATTTTTTAATACGTCACTTATTTCTACTACTGTATAGAATAAGTTGCAGATACATTACTTTATTTTGTTCCAAAAGCATTATTGGTTATATAAAATAAAAATATTTTTAAAAGGATAATTTCATTTGCTTTTGTATCTTTTAAGCTTTCTTGGCGCTGAGGGAGAGGGGTGGGGATTTTTCAATTCGGAAATATTTCTATATTTATATTGTAAGAACATCATATTTGTACATTTTATAATTCTGCAAAATACTAAGAAAATAATTAAAATAAAAAATTTGAGTAAGGGTTAAAATTTTTGCACAAAATCCCTGTAAATTCAAATTTAATTCATCCTTCTAAATCCTCCAATCCTTCTAAAATCCTTCAAAAATTTATTAAATGATTATATAAATCTTTTAATTTAGTTTAAATAATTTACGTAAAATGCTTTAGAATGTAAAATTTCAATGAAATGATAATACGGTAGATAAAGTGTTAAATTTAACCATAACTTAGGAAAAATAAAAGAAGTAGTATCGTTGCAAACAAAACTTTTTCGTGTATAAATATCAATGGACTCTCCTATAATGGACTTGCGACAACAATTTGATACGAAACGTAGTTTGCTTTCATTACGACTCATTTTTATTGGCGTAATTGTTTTCCCAAGCACCTTTGTCGTTCAAAGCCCAAGATCGCACTCTGTTTGGTTGTTGCTCTCGGCACTGTTTTCATGTATAACTTGTCGATAACCATACTTGACGTAACGATAGATACTTCAGTCTGTCGACGTTGATTTCCTTCCGAACAGAGTACAAAGTAACTTTTCTCTTGCAGCATTGGATTGGATGGAACGTGTCTTCCTGAAAGCTGTACTCTTTAAAAGTTTTTACACACAAGAGCCCAAGACCACGAGGATAAGAATGAAGGAAGAATAAGAATGAGTAGGTTAGGTTTTAGGTTTACTGGTTCACTTACGAGCGAAGTATTTTTCGCAAGTACCATACTTATTGCCAAGTTACGTGAAAACAGTGCCGAGAGCAACAACCAATCAGAGTGCGATCTTGGGCTTGGAACGACGAAGGTGCTTGGGAAAAAATATTTCGCTTTTTATTGACCGTTAGAAGATTTGTATTTTAATTTTTATTATGATTATCCTTCTTATCCAATTGGAACCAAAATATGTTGTCTAATCTAATGGATTTAACCCTTTCGGGACCGAATTTATTTTTTCAGTTTTTAGAAAAAAGTCTTTTACGTTGATAAAATTAACGCTGGCTATCCAAATAGATTAATTGGTGTATAATGAATATTTCATTGTCTGGAAGATAACGAATTTTGTTGTTTTGCGTACTATTTAAGTAATATTCACATGACAATAGGCAAAGGAAGAATTTTTGGAGATGTTTAGAAAATATTGTATTACAATAAGATTTAACTTATATTGCAACTTTCTAATGCTTTTTACGCTATATTGCAGAGGATTCTTTTAGGAAAGTAATTTTTATTTAAAATTTATGGAGCGAAATATATGCTTAAAATAAAAGATTCGCAATCACGCAAAGATAATAAAGCAAATAATAATAATACTTATTATTATTGGCAAGTATTTAAGCATAAATGGAGCCATATAATATATTTATAGACATATACTAACAACGTGTAAATAGTAGTAAAAGTATTTCTTAAAACAAAATAATTCCCTTTAAAAGACATGTACCATCAATAATACACCAGACTCGAAAGGGTTAATAAACTTTTTATTAGAGGTTAATAATTATACATAAACACATAAAAATATACGTAATATAATCATTATTATGCTATACTATTCTTGTATTTTATATGATTTAGTCCAATGATTTTATTTTTGAAAGATGTTTTATTTAAATTAGGCATAATGAATAAAATAATATTTTAAATTTTTATAACATTGTAACTTTGGTTAATAAAAGTACTTTGTTTATACCTGTACTTTGGCTTATTTTTTTTATTCTCTTTTTATTTCAGTTAGGAAAACTTCGCTATATCATCAATTGCCCAGAATACTGTGCAAGAAAATCAAATAATAATAGTGGTTTTAAACTTTATTATCTCTCCGGTAATTTAACATATTTATTTTTAAATCTACAGCAGTTTTCTCTTTATAAATGAAAAATTATATTATCCTTTATAAAAGTAATCACACCATGATATTCATTGAATACACACACACATTTTATCATTCGGTTATTACGATTTTACTCCACATTATTGTAAAAAAAAAAAAAAAAAAAAAAAAAAAAAAAAAAGGCAGGATATTTCTGTTTAAATGCGATTCTGTGATTTCAACGCATTCCATTAAAAGAAAACTTACTTAACTTTAAAATGTAAATTCTCATAGAAAGTCGCTTGCATCGTATTAATTGAGAAATTGTTCGTAATAAAAAAGACGCTTTTCATATTTTGTGAAAAAAGATTTGAACTTAGAACTATTATATTAAGAACAAAACCCGAAAAAAAAAATTCTAAAAAAAATGATCTATAAAAGCTGAATTTTATAAAAGAGCAAGAACGAAAAATCATGCATCTAGCAAAGATTATGAAACATTTTCCAACACATTCAAAATACTAAATATCAATTGTTTGATTTTTAAACTATCCATATATCTGAGTTAGATATTTGTACTACATTGTACGCTAAACCTAATTCAGTTGTTCCATAGTACATTCCATAGAAATTTGATTATTCTTTAATTTCTGTGTGTAAACGGAAATCTTTCGTGTAGTCATGCATATGTTCTGTATAAATCTTTGAAATAGACCACACAGGAACTTCCCCATAGTTCCCATGGTAATCTAAAGGAATTATTGTAAGAATCCCTGTAAATGAATCATTAATTCTGTACCTTTTTTAAGAGAAGCCATAGAATTTCAATAATATATACCAAAAATATGTCAATCTGATTGCATTTATGCAAGTTAGAGAACGGACAAATTGCAGGCAGACAAATAGATAAATATGTAGACAAACAGAATTCGTAAACATATCAAAGTGTGATAAAAAGTTTATTATATCCAATAGATTTTTTAAATCACCAGATTTTAAAAGATTCACCTTTTATATAAACATTTTAATAAAAATTCTATTTTACTTAAGAAAGGTGTTATCATAATTAAAAATAAATGACATTGAAATGTTTCGGATCCGTCTAATAAGATCCATAATCATAATAAAAATAAATTATTACGTAGGCATGACTGGGAGAATGCTTGGTATTAGAAAAGGGGAACATGAATCTGATATTAAATTTGGACGTTCTAACGCTGCCTTATCTAGAACAAATTCAAATGAGGGGATAAAAATATTGTTTAGTGAAAGCAAATTATGTTTCATAGCAAATGGTTGTCGTAAGTTTATTATAAGAGAGTCCATTTTAATTTATACGCGTAAAAATTTTATTTGCAATGATACCGTTTCTTTTATTATTCCTAAGTTATGGTTAGAATTAATGAATAAATTCTTCTTGAGAACTTGAATGGGATGAACCATGTTGGGAATTCTTTTAGATTATGGTCTATTTCAATTTAATTTTTTACAATAGAGCGCGTGGTTTTTTGTTTTTTGTTGTTTATATTTCATTGTCGCGTATCATTTGTATTGACCATGAAATGTATTGAAATTTTATTTTTATTTTATCATGATTATCGATCTTATTAGACCAATCCGAAACATGTCATTGTCATTCATTTTTAATTATTATGACACCTTTCTTAAATAAATTAAAATTTTTATTAAAATATCAAAGTATGTTGAAATTGCTGAAAATCACTGTTGAGATTAATACTGATGCATAAACATATAAAGACACACATAATATGAGGTACCCTAAAACCCCGGGTTATAGTGCACAGACGATTTGAAATATGCTTATAATGAACTACTATTGATTTTCCAATTATGTGATACGTTCTAGAAATCAGCTATTTTAGCCGAATAACTATCAATATTGATTAAACATAAATTTATAGAAAATAGTACACGGCTCTTTTTACAGTTATCTATATTATAAAGTCCAAACATATTTGTGCGTAACGGAATGTCATTTTGCGAATGGCAACACTTTGAAATTTGAATTGAAATTTCGATTTTGCAATTTTTTCTGGTGCAAATTTTAAAAGTTCTAAACATCGCATATTTTCATTTTTTACACCGTCATATAGAGAAAAAATGTAGTTTTAAATGCAATTTGTTTGAAAGTTGTATCTCAAATTGTTTTGAAGTTATTAATTTTTTTTTGTAGTTTTTAATACTTTTTTGTCATCGTGGCAACATAAATATTCCATTTCCATTATAAAAGTGAAGGGAAAACAGTAAATTACTGTATTCTTGAAAAAATTTTTGGTAAAATATTTTTTCGATTTCTGTTTTATGTAGATATTGTTCCTTAAGCAACTATTTTTTTTTAAGAAACTGAAAAAGCAAATGTAAGACATCAATAAACGAACAAAATTAATGCATGTTTTCACTACTATTACGCAGGAGAAAATTGCGCCTTCTTAGGCAAATATCAAAACACAATGAAATTCCATCTATATTTATATTAAAAATCCTTTAGTACAGTATGGTATTTTACATTTATTAATGTTTTTTCACTAAGAAATTAATGTTGTTTTTATTAAAAATGCATTTTATTTAATAAATATTACATAGTAAGTCTATTCATCAACTCATTCTTTGTTTTATGAAAAAACTGTGGGTGACAGCCAAAGACTAATGCTATATCTGTACTCACAAGGAAGGTCTCCATACGGGCATACCCCGAAAAATCTGAAAAAATTACAGAATGTTCTTCTCGTGAGGATATATACGTTTACAAAAAAAAAAAAAAATTCGGCGAAACTTCATTTCAGTATCCGCAAAAAAATAGTGACAATTTCGTTATTTGGCGATTTATCGCTGGTTGGCGATGGAATGTAGCTTCAAAAAATACTTTATGTCAAATACACTTCAAGAAAAAAAAAAGTTTCATGTTCAACTTGTTTTAATTTAATTTAATTTAAATAACTTAAATTTTGTAAGTTTTAGGTTGTTTTAAGTATAATTTTGTTATATCGATATTTATATGCATTTATATTGAAACTTAATCTTCAAAATTTGAGATTTAAAACGAAATTCATAATTTAAATTAATTAAATTTGTTTCAAGCTCAAAGTCCAACTGAGAATTGCCGATTAAACTTTGTTGCTATGGAAACATCTCCCTTTTATTTTTGAATACATGAATGAAAAAAGTTTCAATGTATTTCTCAATATGATTTTTTTTTAATACATGAAAACATTTTATCCAGTGATTATTTAAATAACTTCTTAACAACTACTAATACTACTAATAACAACAAGTAATACATATATGTAATACAATATGCATATAAATGTATATAATATATTAAAGTCTCTCATTGATGTTAATTTAATTAATACCATTTACAAGCATTCTAAATATCCAACAGTTTTGGGTTGCATTATAATCGTTTGCATTTGGCGTGGAAAAGGGTCGCTCGCCAAATCGAGTGACTCTTTTGTCTTTTCACGCCAAATATTCGAAAATATTTTATTTTTTTACATATTTTCTAATGTGATTCCGCCGCTAATTTTGACTGATCCTTTATTACACACATAAGTACTTTAATTAATATTTTTTTCATAAAATTCTGAGTATGCCCAGTATGGAGACCTTCCTTGTCAGCATGACTGATTTAGAAAGAAAAAAGTGTTATTCTGCAAACCCCAGATTTGTGTTGGCCTGTGTTATGTGTTTTTGATACCAGAATTTCTATTTTAAATGGCGTTTTATCTAATAAAGGCATAATGCATTAAATTATAATTTGAATTTCTATAGTAATATCATTTTGGTTAATAAAAATTTATTTTTATTAAACTTGTACTTTGATGCAATTATTTCCCACTGTTTTTTTTTTTTTTTCAGTTGAGGGAGACTTCGCAATATCATAACATTTCTCCCAATAAAATAAAGGAAAAGAAATACATGAATGTTATTTTAAAATAAATTTATTTCTGCATAGAATTCCTAGTCTTTTTTCAAATTACAACAGCTTTTCCTTTTTAAATTAAAAAAAATATTTTTCCTTACTAAAAGTAATCAAATCATGATATTTATTAAATACACTAACTCATAAAATTAAATAATTTTATTACGATTTCTCTACACATTATGAGTTTAAAAAAGAACGTTTGATTTCATTTAAATTCATTTCATTCTGTGATTTTAATCGAATCCATTAAAGGTGAATCACGTTAACTTTAAAATGAAATTTCTAAAGAAAGGTGACTACATCGTATTAATTGAAAGATTTTTTGCATTAAAGAAAGTCGTTTTTCTTCTGAATTAATGTTCTTGTTGGTTAATTCAGTAAAGAAATTATATTTTATTCAAAAACAAAAGATTTGAATGTACCAAATGGAAATTTAAATGAATTTTCCGTACTCGTTTCTATAAAGAAAGAGGACAAAAAACATGCTTTCAGAATAGATTATGTAACACTGCTAAACAGATATAGAATAGTGTACAACAATTGTTGAAAGAAGCTCAGATTAAAAGTCTGTTTTGTTAAATGCATACGCATAGGATAATTAAAATTTCGAATTAAAAAAATTTCATTGGTAAACTGAAATACACTTGAAATCTTTTATATGTGACGTTTACAATTTATATCCACCAAGTCATATGAAAAAATAAATAAATAAAAAGTAATTCCGAGACAGAGTTTAAAATAATTCTTATTTATTGAGTTTTTTTTTTTTTTTTTTTTTTTTTTTTTTTTTTTTTTGTATGGTTAACCATATAATTTGTAACTAAAATCTCAAGATAAAACTTTTCATTATTTTTTAAACAAAATTTAAATTTAAAATTTAGAAAAAAATAGGGTAAATTTAAACCTTTATAACTCAAAATATTATTTGTAGAATTTCAATTTTTTACATTTTAATAAAAAGAAATATCCAAATTTTAATTTCCAAAAGCGTTTTTAAAAATATTAGTTAAAAAAAAATAAAAAATATTTAAAGTAAAATTTAAAAAAAATATGTAACATTTATTAAAAATTAAACATTGTTTTTTTTTTCAAATATACGGAGTAAAAATTAAAGTATAATAATGAAAAATGATATTTCCAAGTTTGAAACTTTTATAGTTAATGTTCTTGAGTTACAATAATTTAAATCTGAGAAACTGTGGAAAAACCCATCATGAATAAAACGCATTTCTCAAGAAGTCACTTCATGACAATCACTGCTTGATTGTTAGATTTTGAAAGCAAACCAAACCGAAAAAATCGTACTTTCACTTCTAATTAAGAAAGAAACGTAATTTAAACATCTTTGTAAGCATAAAAATAGAGAAATGTTTAATGCAATAAAACATTTTTAGAAAGTTTGAAGATTTTGGAAATCCTTAAATTAAAGCGAATATTATTAATCGGAAATAGACGTGCATTTATGAATTTAGAAGAAACTCATTAAATGAGAAATAATGCTATTCACTGTTAAAAATATTAAACTTTTGCTATCTCTATTTTGACCAATGAGAATGCTTAATAATATAGTAAAGTAATCGTTTTCTTTAAAAGGCGAGGAGTAGCAAGGGGAGGATGATGTAGCAAGAGTTTCAAAATTTTTGACAGAGTTTGTTGATCCAGCATTGTTAACATTCTTCGTCTCTTACTTGGTGTATATTTTCGTTATATCAGAGATAGAAAGAAAAAAATCATGATTCTAAGATACGCAATAAAAATTATTATTTGTGATTACTATGCCTTTCAAAATTTAGTCAACATGTATAAGTTGCCTATTAGTTTTGCGATTTCTATCATTTGGCGAATTGGTCGCTGAAAAATGGTTAAAAATAACTAAGTAGTACCGTATTTGGTTTTGCGCAAATTTGGCGAAAATCATTTTTGAATTATTTCCTGTCATTTTAAAAAAGAAGTAAAAAAATAAAAAAATAAAAACACGAATAAATACAGATTAAATTAATATAGAAAAAAAAACAATTGCCGGGTTACCTTGTAATACAACATAACGATATTTTGATGCCAATTGTGTGGAAGAGTTCCAAATCCTTTTCTGGTTTTTTTGTGAAATTGTATTTATTTATTTTTTGCATTAAATGAATCGGTTGCTTTTTTTTCATTTTCCAACAAAATTGAAAAGTGTTTACGCATTCCATTTGTCTCTCCGTCTGTCCACACTCTAACAACCGTGAATATACTCGGATTTTTATGCAATTGGCAAACCTTATTTAGGGTCTCCTAGGCATGTTTCTTATTGTATATGAAGTATGTGAGATTAATAGTTTATATACATGGGCGCCCAAAAGTTTTCCATTACATTATGGTCTTTAAGAAAAATTGTTAACAGAGTACTTTAATGAAATTACATTATTGCAAATGTATTGAAACTTATATAAATTCCTGAATTTCATTACGATTACGTTTGAATAGGACAATTATATCATTTTTAATCCGTTTACAGGGACACACAAAAGAAATCTGTTACACTACTGTATTTGAGCAATAATTGCTGGAAATGTGTTTTCAATTTCGGCATGTGCTTTGAAACTTAACTGATTTTAGTTGCATTCGTAATTGTATAACTACGTAGTATCTATAGCCGTCGTCTGAACCGTCCGTCTTTCTGTCCGCATATAACAGCACAAAAACTATCCAACCGGAACGTTTTAAATTATAAATATATATTTGTTGCCGAATTTTGTTGCGTCATTTTAAATTTTAGTAAAATTGGATAAATAGTTCGAATACAGGGAAGTCAAAAATATTCCGTTACATTGTGGCCGATGGGATGAAATAATTCCAAGAATATTTTAATGATGTTACGCACCCACCGAAACATAATGAAATTGATACGGATTTATGAAGAACAATAGAATATATATTTTGTAGAGCATGCCGCACAAAGAATATTTATTATTCATTTTAGGGCACCACAAAAGAATTCCATTAAAAATGTTACAGAGGGGAGGCACATTAATTTTTCATCTTTACTAATCTGGGGATTTTATCATTTTCTCAATTGTCACTAGCAGGCATTTTAAATAATAATTTTTTGGGGTAAAACTGCATAATCGAGTTTATATTGGAGTATTTGAGCCAGCAAGTCTTGCGGAAAAATATGTGCAGATTTATAAGTCACTTATGGTGTCATTTTGACAGCTCAAGGCTTATGCAGAGGATATATTCAGATCTCGTTCGTACTTTATACTACAGGCAATGCATATTTCTTTTATTTAATGCATGCTACAGTGAAATACTGCTCAACTTCATGAGAACAAGTTTGAAAAGAAAGAAAAACAGTGTATGTAGTCGCCAGCATGCACTATCCATTTAAATCCGATTGAACATATCTGGAACGCACTCGAACGACGCATTGCATACCTTTGTTGCTGTCATAGCCGACTATATATTACCAGTCGAGACATTTCGCGAAAAACCGCCGAAAACGTGAAGCTGGATTCAGCTTCAAACCCTGAACCATTTCATTCGACCACGTGTAAGTGTAAGTCTTCTATCTTCAATAAAAAAAAGTATTGTAATCGAAATTTCTTTCGACTTCCGGTTTCGACGGATTTACACGTTTTAGGGGTCAGAGATTCCAAAAAACTTGTTTTTACAAAATGTCTGTCTGTCCGTGTGGCTGTGTGTGTGTCTCTGTTTGTATGTCGCCATTCTACCATCAAAAAGTGTATGAAGTTATGCATAGAATTGAACCAAATTTTTTGTGAATGTTTTTGGCTGTGGTAAGCAGGTCCTCCTTCTGTTTTAAAATATTCTGCCCAAAGGGGGTGCAGAATGCAATCGCGATGTTTGTGCCATTTTCGATATTGTACCGACCAAAAGTATATGAAGTTAAGCATCGAATTGAACCAAATTTTTTGTGTATGTGTATGACTATGGCTAGTTGGTCCTCCCTGAATTTGAAAAAAATCCGTTTAAAGGGGGCGCTGAAATCGCGATTTTTGTTCCGTTTTCAATATTGTACCGACCAAAACTACATGAAGTTATGCATCGAATTGAAAGAAATTTTTTGTGTAAGTGTATGGCTATGGCTAGTGGGATCGCCCTGAATCTGAAAAAAATCCGCCCGAAGGGAGCACTGCAATAGCGAATTTTATGCCATTTTCAATATTGCACCACATAAAAGTATATGAAGTTAGTTCTAGAACTGAACTAAATTTTTTGTATATGATCATTTTTTGGTAAGGCAAGTAGGTCCTCCTTGAATTTGAAAAAAAAAATCTGCCTATCATTCTATTGTTCATCGGCTCGTGCAGAGACGGAAATTCGTTTTTACTCTGATTAATTGATTGAATGAGAAATTTAAGATGAAAGACAACGTTGGTATGGTATTGAATTAAAATTATTAAAGCATTAAAATGAGAAAATATTTTTTTAATTATGAAAATGTACGTATGAGATAGTTGAAAGTTTTGGGATTGGATCATCCAACTAGTTTAAAGAGAGAATTTCTTAAATTCTTATCGAGAACCTCATCGTATCGATAGAAAACAGATGTAGATAGTATATTATTAACTATTCTGTATTAACTATCTAAAAGGACCACATACCATGTAATAATATTCCCTCATTCTAATCAACCATCATGATTTGTGCAATTTTTTTTTTAATTTTTACGTTATTTCAAAGAGTTAAAATACCGATTCAAGGTGTTTTAGTGTTTTATTATCTGCATTACTTTAATGCATTGCGTACTTCCAATTTTATATCCATGCATGGCTGTTTTGCATAGTTTAATTTCCACTTTTTTAACCGTGTATATTAATTTTTATATAATATTTTGCATTTCTACCATTTATTTTACTCAATTTTGTCAATTAAATTTGTGGCACTGTATAACTAATTAAAAATAACATCTTATTCCTTTTATTAACAATTTGGAAAATAGTTATTGTTCTCGGTAGATAATTGTGAAATCTGAAGTACATCTAAATGTTTTCATTGGTGGAATTCCGTGACTTATTTCGTTTTCTGATTGATCTATGTTTAATGTCCGAAAATGGAATACTTCCAATTTTTATTTTATTCGTTTTCTGATTGATCCAAGCTTTTCCGTATGCTAAACTCCAAGTTTCACTGCAATATAAGCAATATTTAAAGGAATATAATTCTATAGATTTAATGAATTTTCAATGCATTGAAGAATGATTAATACTCTCAGGGGTTACCTTCATAATTTTAATTAAGTTTTTTTTTTATATAATGATGAAAAAATCATATTTTATGAGCATTTAAAATAAAATTAAGCGAAAACAACATTACAATTTTACCAATTTGCAAGACGCTCGGAGGTTTAACGTCTAGAAATGGAGTACTTCTTTTGCCACGATGTCAAAAATAGTATTAAAAAACTAGCAAAAAATTAATAACTCAATAACAAATTTAGATACAGATTTCAAACAAGTTGCATTTAAAAGTAAAATTTTCTTCATACGACGGTGTAAAAATTGAAAATGTGCGATGTTTACAAATTAAAAAATTTACAGTACCGAAAACTGTTAACCTGAAATCTCATTTAATGTTTGTTTATGATTGGCTCAGGAATATTAACGTGACTCTAAATGTCCAGACATTTTAATATAACTCTATTATTACATAAGCTACGTTTTGATCATCCTAAAAAGGATGTCCTTATTGTTTTTTTTAATATAGAAATTATTTATAAGCCTAAAATTATATTCTTTGAAAATATTATTTTCGAAACAGTCATTATATTTTTTATGTGGTATTTTATTTTATTTTATTTTTCTACTTTTTGGAAATTATTTTTAAATATATGTTGTCAGTAATATCGCTCAAATTCCCCTGAGGGAAGTCCTAGTATAGTTTATCTTTTTGCTTTTAAATTAAAGGTCATATTGCACTATCACAATCATTACATTATTATTGCATTATTATTATCATCATTATAGTCATTATTAAATGATCAATATTCATTATTATTTTCATCATTACAGTCATTATTAAATTATCAGTTTTTATTATTATTATCATCATTATAGTCATTATTAAATTATCAGTATTCAGTATCACAACTACTAAATAGCAGTTATGTCTTCGAATTTTAAAATTTTTACATGAAACTGTATATTTAAATGCTAAAAATATCATTTTAACTTTTAATTCTTAAAACTCATTAAAATCCTTCTGTAGTTAGAAAATTGATTATGAACTATATTTTGACACACAATGAATGGTGCAAAACTATTCTGATGATATCCCCTATAAAATTTAATTTTAGTTAATAAAAATATTACTTCCAGAGTTTAAAAAGGCAAGAGATTAAAACACATAGATTCTTTAAAATTATGCATTTTTTATGATTGACAAATAAAGTCTAAGTGAATCCTTTCAGAAATAAAACTATTTTGCTCTCTCTCTCTCTTTTACTTTTTTTCAGAAATTTTAATCGATTTTTTTCTTTTACGCTTGGTAAATTGTGCTCTTATTATATGAATTTATGAAAATGCATATAAATATGCTTAATCTTTTCTTAAATCCTTTCTTTCTTAATTTTCACTCTTTGAAACATTTCATTGCTGCAATTTCACAGTGGTCCCCACCAGCGGTCAAGAAATTCTGCTCTCGAAGGTGGCATATGGGATGTGCTGATTTTGTACACAATCGAACCCGTCAAACTAATTGTTTGGAGTTTTCCGTGGTTTTCTTTGAATCTCGGATTACCTTGCATAAATATGGGTTAGGTTCATTCACAAAGACCTTCACAAAGGGCAAACCCCTCCCTTGATATGCCCCTCATATTGATAATTGACCGTCATAAATACAACCAATCAACCAGTTTCAGAGTGATTTGGCATAAAAAATAATTAAATCCATTACTTATGAAATTCTTATATGATGGTACGAGTTGCAGATGTTTGGCGATTTACCACTTGTCGCGGGATTAAAAAAATACTGTAAAACCACTGTAATATTTTATAACATTGTAAACATATTAAAATTCTGTATTGTCATTGAAATCACATCATTGTACAAATTTGTATAATTTTGTTGTATCAGGATTTGGTGTGAAAATCATTTGTAAAATTCTATAATTACACTAAAACACTGCTTGAATTACATAAAATAGAAACTATTAATACAATTTGAAACTGCGAAAAAAAACTATTTTATTTTCTGATTGTTATAAATAAAACTAATTTACAGTTAAATTTCCATTTAACAGTCTTTAAAAAATGCATCAGATATTAAGATGCATCGGAACTCTATTTAGATAATTTTCATAACAAAATTTTGAACAAGTACTTATGAACAAACTTACGTTAAGAATCATTTTTTTTCTTTGCATAAATATCTTTACTTTTAAATGCCAAAAAAAAAAAAAAAAACTATGACTTAGAATTGTTTTGTATTTAGAGATTTAAGGTATTAATTTAGAAAGCTACTACTTAGTTAACTTAAACAATTTAAACTAACTTCTTAATTAATAAAAAGTAATAAAAATAAAAAAGCAAAACATAACAGGGTATTTATTAATAATTGATAAAAAATTGATAAATGAACAAAATTTGGTTTAAAAGATACATAATAGTAATTAATGTATAAAAATGGGAATTAACTGAAATAATAAATTAAAATTTTTATTGTAACTAAAAATGATTAAAAATTATATCAATAATTAAAAATAATTACAATTTAATAACAATTATCTAAGTGCTAAAAAATTTGAAAATGGATAATTAATAAAATAATATTAACTCATTAAAATCGATACCGTTGAAATTGGATTTAATATTTTAATAATAAGCAATTAAGTATTGTTCTCCAGAATCACTCATAAGTTGGCGCCAGCACTGTGACTTCCCCGGAACTTCCCCAGTAATGACTAACCAGGTACTTCCCCAGGAATGATTTCCCAGGTACTTCTCAGGAGTAGCGTCCCTTGTATGTTGCTCCGTGGGACGTTTTTGGGAGCTCTTTCCTGAGGATATCGTAAAACACTCTTCGCAAGGACATCCTTATATTGTCATTTTAATATTAGGAGGAATATGGGATGACTTGGAGCACTTGGGGAGGTATTGAGGAGCTTTTGTGCTATATGGGTTTAAAAATTGGGCTTTGCTTTAATGATTTAATATTTTTCTTTGTGTTAAGAAAATTAATCTAGCCACAAAATAATATTGCTCTTTTATTTTTCATTGTAACATATTAATCCAGAATAAACCATGTTGGAATGAACATTTTAATTTTAGTTATTCTTCCAGTCAAAAAAAACTCTGTAAAAATATACATGAAATACAGCTGTAAAGTTACTAAACTATTTCTAGGCAACTGGTATTTCAAAAACATTTTATGCAACGGCAGTAACAATTTGTGCAACCGTTTCACCTAGCAATCAAGTGTTTGTACTATTCACGTCACATAAAAAGTTTAAGGAATCCCAGATTCCTAGAAAAATTTTAGTAATTTTGCAGTTTATGTTTTACATTGTAGTTAAATTTTATTCTACATATACGTAAAGAGCACAATTTTTGATTTTAAATATCTAGATGAAAGCTCTAAAGTTTATTTAGATGATCAGATATGAGAATAAACCCAGTTCCTGCTGTATTATTCAATCCCACTTATGCATGACATTTATTCTGTCATTTGAAAACCTTCTTAACCAGGTTCAACAATAGTTGTTAACTTAAACTAAAATATACCATATCAGTGACATACATAGCATAAAATCTGATAGGTTAAGAAAGCTACGGATAAAAAGAGACTTGAAGTCAACGTGGAAACATCATACTTTATTTCTGGCTTTTTAAAGCCTTGAATTAAAAAAAAATAGATTATTTATAGACAAACTTCTATAACGTTTATACTTTATTTTTTCGAAAGTCTGAGTAATCATCCTTCCAAAATGTTAAATTTACGTATTTCCTTTATGCACTCTGCAAAACCATATCTGCAGTTACTAAAATTTTTCTAAAAAACTCGATTCCTAGAACTTTTTATGTAACGGTAACAGTAAAAATTCATCTAACCGATTCTTTTACATGTATTTTTGCTCTTATCTTTACATAAAAAGTTCTAGAAATCCCAGTTACCAAGAAAAATCTAACAAGGAAAGTCTCCATACTAGGCATACTCAGAATTTTTTGAAAAAAAAAAATACTGATTAAACTACTCATGTATGTAAAAAAAGGATCAGTCAAATTTAGCGGCGGAATTACATAAGAAACTCACTAAAAAAATAAAAAACTTTCGAGTATTTGGCGCGAAAAGACGAAAGCGTCGCGCGATTCGGCGAGCAGCATTTTCCTTCGCCAAAAGCAAGCGATTTTAATGCACCTGAAAATTTCTTGTAAATTAAATTTTAGAATACGTGTAAATAGTATTTAATGAAGTTTAATGATTTAGTTAAGAATTAGAGAATTTGACACATAAATTTATTTTATATTACATTCTGTTGCTTTTGCTGCAGTTATTTATTTTTATCACTTTAAAAATAATTTATTATAGAAAAAATACTTTCATACTGAAAAGTATTTTTTCATATATTTAAGCGTATGACAGAATAAAGGCCAGATGAAGAATGCTACAGCAATGCATTACAATATTGGAGAAGTTTTTGTTTCCATAGCAACAAAATTGAATCGACAGAAATCAATTAGATTGAAGTTAAAATTGAGATTGAAACAATTTTAATTAGTTTAAATTTTGTTTTAATTCATAAAATTTCACAGTTAATTTTCATTCTAAATACATTATGACAAAAATATAGTTAAAACAAACTAAAGCTGACAAAACTAACGTTATATAAATAAAATGTCTCTAAAGAAGTTCAAGATGAAACATTTTTACCTTAAAAAGAATTTGACATAAAAAAATTATTTTTTGAAATATTGTTTCCACGCCAATCGGTGATAAATCGCCAAATAAACGAAATGTTTATTATTTTTTTACGAACATTCTAACAGGGTTCCGCCAAAAATTTTTTTACAAACATTTATATCCACATGAGAAAAACATTCTGTAATTTTTTCAGAATTTTTTGAATATGTCCGTATGGAGACCTTCCTTGTCAGTAAATTTAAAGATTTTGTTTTTACAGTGCATATCAAACTTACATATTTTAAACATTACCTAAAATACACACTGTACAAATATAAGGATATAAAAATAGTTACAATTAAAAAAACATTCTTATATATAGTTAATAGACAATTAAAGGTAAAAATTATAAGATAAATTATTTTTGAATAATGCAGAATATTTTTAAGAACTTAAAAATACCTGTTCTGTCCATATTATCCATTATAAAAATCTTATATAATTATAGAATAGCTTAACGAGCAAGTATTATTTAAAGTAATATAAGCACTTTAAATATTTGAACTGCAAAATTTTTAACAAATTTTATTAGTTTGTAAGCGTATGTAATATTTATGAAAATATGTAATATTTGTTAGATTTCATAATGTTTATAATATCGAATAAGTTTGTTTTTTCGTTTTCTTTCGCAAAAATAACATCAATTGCGAAAATGTCAAACGAAATCGAATATTATGTTTACTTAGAATATTTATACAGTTTCATCATGCATTTCAAAAATATTATGTATTTAAACATTTAGTAAATTTCAGTAATTTAGCAGAAATTGAAATATTTAATATTTGTTTCTAATCTAATGTATTTCATTAAACAAACATTCGCAATCCAAATGTTTGTTTAAACAAATTGCAGCTTCTGATTAAAACATTAAGCGCATTTTTTTTGCTACATTTGAATTTAAAAAAGTTGAACATTATACTTCAAATGTATCAATTGAGATGCGTTCTTAGAATATATTTTTTTAATAAATCCGATTTTGATATATTAGATGTTGTACTCTTATGCGAAATTTCATGTATACAAAATTTATTATATTACACTCTCGTATATCTTACGTTATCACCATGACAACATGGAAATATTATCTATCATGGGATATCATTTAATTATTTGCGTTTGATAGGATTTAATGGACAGAAGAAAATTTTTAATGAATTTTGACTCCATTTTCATAAAAGATCTAATAGCATGACAACATTTTGAAGCGATCCAAATTTTAAAACATTCCGTTTTTTATATGCGGACAGACATATGACTATTATATGGAAAGAAAAACCGCATTTGCAAACATTTTTTAACTATGTTTCAAAGTTTGAAAAGCGCATGACAGTTTTGAATGCCACTTTCAGCAATTTATACCAACAAACGGAAGCATGATTGAATATTTTTATACAACCCAGTATTTTACCTCTTATCTTTATAAGCAATCAATGATTAGTTAAAATTTTGTTAAGAGTTAAACACACTTAAATTTACCGAAATCACACTTTCAAAGATTATCAACCATAAACAGCTAGTATCCAATTCTTTGTGTGGCGTTGTATATCTTTTTATCTATATTCTACAAAAATATCTTAGTATAGTAAATGTTATTCAGCGTAAAAATTCATAATTTATTTAAAAACCGCTCTTAATCTATTTTCGTTCATACTTAGTACCCTTTATAATTTTTTTGTAACCCTGTGTATAACTAATAATAATTATATACATTATGTAATATTCAAAAATTTACTTAAAAACTGATATTACAATTATAAATAAGCTTCCAAAAAGTTCTGAATATATATACAGTAAATCAGATTACACTATTATGACTACACTATTATGATATGAAATAATTTTGCGCGGATCTGTAAATTAATAACGCATATTATACAATATGTATGTTTTAATTCACTTCATATATGCATAACAATGCCATTATGATCCAAAGAGTGTAACATTATTAAAATGCACTTGAAATTATTTTTCCCACTGGCAGTTTGCAACGTAATACTTTTGACTAACGCTGAAATTAAATGTACATTGAGATTTTCATAAAACTTGAAATGACTCGTCAAAATATTGCGCAATTAAATATTTTTGGTTTCAAAATATTAGGTTGGTTAATTTTTGTTCCTTTGTATATAGACGCACAGACTGTGGATGGATCAGATTGTATGTACTAGGTGTTTATTTATTAAATCATCTTTAAAATTTTAAAAATAAAAATTATTATAAAAATAAAATTATTTACAAATTATTTTTCGACTTACGTGTCGAGTCTTGCAACGCAAAACTGTTGTATGTCGAAATGTAACTGTATATATATCCAGAATAATAATAGAAAACTCTATGAGAATTCCAGATTTTATTTACTGTTTAAAAAAAAAATTAATCCTTGTTATTAAATGTGATGTAAAAATACATTAGTTCAAAGCCTTAAACATACCGCTCACTTTCCTTTAATGGAATTGTCTGATGTTCCGTTTTTCTAGGTAAATGTAAATAATAAAAGGTGCATATAAATTTATTTAATTCCTATTTCCAGTTGAATAAATGTGGAATGTTTTGTAATGATCTCAGATTAAAATAAATAACTTTAGTATGCACACTAATGTCAAAATAAAAAGGAAGTACATTAAGTTAAATTTGAAAGCGATTTTCGAATGTTAAATATATTTGAATTAATAGGATTTTATCGGCACTTCAAATGTAATACATTTTTGTTTAATGGGAATCCAGAAGTAATATATAGGTATTTAAATGAAAAATTAATGTTCTTTTACCTTCAAAAAATATTAAATGAAAAAAAATTATAATAAGATTATTAAAAGCATTTATTTTTCATAGAATACCGCATATTTATAAGTTGTTTGCGTCCTTATAAATATAAATAAATATATTTCCTTTTCTCCATAATACGATATTTAAATGTCGGATAAAAAGGTGTATGCAGAGAAAATGTTTTTAGAGTAATATGAATTAATGGTTTACCTGATTATCTGGAAATATCTCACTTTCGTATAAATTAGTATCAACAGAGCATTTATGCATGGCATTCGTCATTACGATTTATTTTATCATGTATTTACTTGGCCTAAATTTATAAAGAATGAAAATTATACAATAATATAAATTATTTATCATTAAATTATATATTACAGTAAATTGGTAATTTTCTAACTTTTCTGGTATAAAATGCAAATGATGAAACGCAATGTTATGATTACAAAAAAATTAATGACTTTTGGCAATTTTGTTTTAAAAAAATTGATGATTTTGGTATTTTTTTCAAGAAATTGGTAGTGAAATCGGCTAAAGTTAAAAAAAATTCTATTACTTATACGAAACAGAGAAACGTGCATAAAACAATAATTGCATGACATATAGCAAAATTTCGAGTTCATAACTAATGTGTCCAGGTTTGCTACCGTAACGAATATGAAATAGTTTAGTGCCGAAAAAAATCATACTGCTTTCTATTACAGATGTAAACTGTACACCGAGAACATTTAAAATATATATAAAATGATTTTCCTGACACACAGCCTACTAAAAATTTCTCAAATTACACATCTTTTTACACAGATTTTACATCTTTGTACAATCTTATTTAATTTCCATAAATTCACAAACCCGTGAGATTCTTTCGCGCCAAATTAGAATAAATGAATATACTTAGTATAGTTTAATCGCTTTTCGCCACAAATATATTGCACTTTAACTTGTATAAGCACATTCAATATTGAGACATATTTCATAAAAAATCTCTTAAATAATGCTGCATTGCATGATATCGAATTAAATAAATGTATATATTTCTACAAGGTAAAATGTTAGAGTTTGAAAGTATACATGATATGATATTTATTTATTATTTTATTTATGGACAGTTGATTATTGACCATTTCGGTTGATCTATTGATTGTTTCAGGAAGTGACAAATGTATGATTAAAAAAAAACCTTACGATTATGTTTTAAACATGAACTAAAACTGCAGTAGAGAGTCTGAAAGAGCTAGTGATGTAGTAACATACAAAAAGAAAGTACCTTGAATATCAAAATAAAGTTCCGAATTTCAATACAAACGATGTTATATGCAAATATCTGTTAAGAATTAATGCGATAAACTCCATAAATGATAAGCTCCAATACATCATACATTATTACCTTACAGTTATTTCTCATGAGTTGAAGTGTAGGAGGTATAACTTTAGGCCTTGATAAGAAAAACGAATTTTTGTTACGGCATCATACTGTAATGAAGTTAACACTACATAATATTTATGCGAAAAGTCCCGTTAAATGTCTCGTTTGATTGACGTTAAAGGCGTTACTAGCAATTATTCTTTCAATACTTAAATGTATACCACAAATTTAGGGATGTGGTGAAATGTATTTAGAAAGAGTAGCTAACTCATTGGTGTACAAAATTAAGTTAATTTTCAGATTCATTACTTTTCAATACTACTGGACAGAATTTAATGAAATTTGATACGGATATAGTTTGGTAAAATGTAAATATTACACCATTCAACAATTAATGCGTACGTATGAAAGCGTGTGACTCATCAGCGTCCAAAGACATAGATTATAGTTTACAATATTGAACCTAAGTGTGAGTTAATAGAAACTAAGGTCCCATTTTACAGTTGAACAGTTTTTACAAAGAAATTTCAGACTAGTATTGCGGTAGTTTCTGAGAACCAATGGAAATTAGTCTCACTCTTCCAGTAACGCTGTTTTCCGAATCTGTATACTGTTAAAAAAATTGTGTTATATGTCTGTAAATCACTTAACTAGTTTATTTTACTACTGTTACCTATGGTTATTTTATTGTTTCATTATCCAATTATTTTTTGTTACCTACCATTATTTACTGTATAATTGTTCTGTATTTTTTTTAAATAAACATTGATGGGTGGGGCTTGTTTAGCTCAAACCAATTTGTAGCCTTCCCCACCTGGCTGAATCTGAAATCTGAATCTTGTTCATAAAGATTGAAAACGAGTTCAAGTTGTATCTGCTTCGTAGAGATATAATATAGTGCTTAGGTCAGGTGATCTATACGGACAAACGAATATTATCATTATCCAAAACCTTCATCCATGCGAACTTTGTTATATAAATGTGAACAGAATGTACCAAAATGTAATTTCTAAACTTTATGTAAATCATAGCGCATTTACTAAATACAAATGATTTGGCTAGCCGGTCAGTCAGACGAGAAAATTCTCTGAATCTAAAAAGTCATCGACCAGTTTACATTTTTCTCATTGATCTTTGAAGCGTATGAAAATGAAACAAGGTTAACTGCATCCATTAAAGGAGAATATAGTGTGCACGGATATCATCTCCGCACCTCACACCAACAACAGAGCCTTTACTAAACACTGAAAAGGGTTTGGATGAATTAATTACGATGCCTCCTCAGACCAATAAATCTCCACTGTCACAGTAGTCCCATTCACAGTTGTTAAAAGGCAGGTAACATATATCTATTTTTTTTAAATGATAGTATGTCGCAAATAAGAGATTAGGCTGAACGAAACTCAACAGTATCCCCTTCCAGTATTGATTCCAGTTTCAAAGTTGATAATCACTCCACTATGTTAATTAAGTTCTTAGTTCACTCGTGTCCACCCGTCACTATGATGGACAAGTAACAATCTTTGTTGACCATCGTGGGTCTTGAAAGACTTTGCCCAGTATTTCTTTTTATCGATCCAATGTCCTAATACAGTTTTCATAGGTTTAACACGTCGCATGGCTCCACAATTGAAACCGCTGGCAATCCGTACTTGAAACTGTTCTGTTTCCAGTGCCTTTACAATTTGTCACGCTAATCACTCATCCAAATGTTGTTGATTATTAATTTTTACTATTTTCTTTTGAGTTTCACTAAATATTAAAAAAAAACAAGATATATAGCGAGGTTTTTGAGAAGATACAATTTGAAAATTGCTGTCTTCGTTTTAAAGTTTTAGCCTTATGCACTCTGCCCCAATCATATATATTTGCTTATATATTCAGGCTTAATCTATATTTGTCTCATTTCGTGCAATAAAAGTTACGAACAATAAAAATTTATTAAAGCATTTTTTTATTTAGATGTGAATAAAGAAATTAAAACAAAACTAAATGTTTAAGTGTATAAATTTCTGAATCAGTATGAATTTAATCACAGAGTTAACTAATAAATAATTTAATTTAATCTTACAAATTATTGACTCAAAAAGGCGAAAATTTTCAATTATAATACGGTTATTCATATTTAATATATTTTTTAAGTCTCGTATTCTACTTCAAATTTTATGCAAGTAATCAACTTTAAAATTTCAATTAGAAACTAGAAATTAGATTATATTTGTTTATTTAATTTATTTAATTTAAAACTTGAATGAATTAAATTAAGTTGAAGATAAATATTGTAGTTTGTTAGTTTGCAGTTTGATAAATGTTGCAGATTATTATCTGCTAAGTTACGTGATTATTTTCAGATTTAAAATATCTAAATTTCAAAGGCATTTTAAATAAGTTCATTAAAACATTTTAAATATAATTTTCACTTTCACTTTAAAACTCACTCTGTAGATTATATTTACAGAATTTTCTGCTCATTTGTCTACATTAGATTTTTTGTTAATGCCAGAATTATTTCAAATTCAAATGAGGATGGACATAAAAAATATTTTATTAATGCGCATATCATAAAATCTATTTATAATTTGCATTTGATTTGCACGAAGATTTAATAATTTTATATAAACATAATGACATTTCATAAACACATTAACATTTAATATGAAAAAGCTTTATAAATACTCATGCTCGTTAATACATTTTCTCATAAAGCTAGAAATATTTCACAATCGGAAATATCGAATATATTACTGGATGTAAATAAACATTTAATTAATTATGAAATTTAAAAATCTATGCCTAAATTATAAACATATAAAATTTGTTTATTTGTAACTGTTAATACCTGGAACTACCAGTATCAAAATGATGGTGTTCGTCACAATTCCAAAACAGAATATATGTTATGGTGATGGCGTTAACCCAAACGTACTACTGGAGCAAAACATTTTCTAGAAAGCAATTTTTTGTGTTACTGAATAGCATAGAATAGGGAAATTTGGCATGAAATATGGCAAAAAATATTCAGAGAGTGCTAGGTCTGGTGCGTGCGAAGGTTGACTGACGAAGTGGATACCCGGGGCCTTTCATTTGCTCTAAACTTTGAATTTGGTTAAAACTTGACTACTTTAATTCATGCTATTCACACAGACTAAAAAATGTCGTTTAAAGTGGTTTGTTTACATGTAATTTACGCGTTTACTGGACCTAGGTTATTTGTGCGCTACCACACGCTTATTTCATAATCACATCGCAATTTATTAACGAAACTTTCACTCTTTTCGCTAAACTCATCCCAACGCATATTGACCGATGTTAGCAAAATTGGAATTACATTCCCTCTTTCGAAATTTCCATTTTATCTCTGTTATTTTTCTTCATTTGGTTTCATATTGGAAACTTACATCTACTATATTTTAAAGCCTTTTGTTACCTCGAATTCTTTTTTCTTATTTTACAATTCCAAAACTGTTATTTATAAGAAAGTTTTAAAGTTTTCCATTTAGTATTCAAAGCAACGCCTTTATAGTAACAAAAACGCGACTAAACATGCAAAATGCCAAAAAAAAATCCAGATTGCCAAACTTATTTCACCCATTCGCAGAAATAGGAGAAGAGATCATTTGATCTGTTCAATTCACACCTACCGTGGAAAACCTGTTTCTCGCGTCTGTTTTCAAAAATTGGTCACCCAGATGTTATTGGAATATGCGGGGAGGTTCGCGAAAATAATTCAGTTTAAGCGGGGGAAAAAAAACATAGAACGAATGACGATAAATTCGGTTCCGGAGAGTTCTATTCGAATAAGCGGATATTTGATTATCCGTTACCCTGTTTACGTGGGGAGGACTACAATTCTATTCGAAGTTATAAGTTAGTTATCAGTTGTGTGTTCATGTTTCCTTTTGGTAGTGTACGCTAATTGAATGTGTAAAAAAGATAAAAGCACTATTTGTGTAAATATTTTATGTTTGCGTTCTGTTGTATGTGTAATGTGCCGTCTATGAAAAAATAAAAATATTTAAAGAAGATCATCGCCCCGAGAAATTTATACTTCGATATGTGGAGCTTTTTTGTAAATTATTTAAGCTAGCCTGACACAAATGGTGCCGCATACATACACACACACATGCATATAACCTGTACATATTTTACTATTCCTTTAAATATAATCTAATCTTAAAATATCTCATCATTCAGCACTGTTGAATTAAAGCACACTCATGCCTTCATTTAATGGAATGGTCTGATATTTCTGTATTTCTACATAAAAGAGGGTAATAAAAGGTTCATTTAGATTTACTTAATTTTTATATTCGTTTTTGAGAACTACAGGATAATTCGTTTCCATTTAAATAAAAACCAGATTTATAATATACTTTAACTTTAAATTAAAAAGAAAAACACTATTTTAAATGCAAAAGCAATTTCCAAACGCTAAACATCTTGGAATTAATATGACTTTAGCGAAAATTCAAAGGCAATTTAATTTTAAAGTCGAAGCAATTTCGTTTTAATGAAAACCATTAATGTCACATTATTTAAATGAAAAAAAAATATATATATTTAAAAATATTTTCTTTCGAATCATAAAAAATGTAATAAAATTAATAAAAACAACTTTTTTCTTGTAAGAATGTAGAGATTCATTAAATTTTAACTTTTACTTATAAAAGAATATTTATTAGTAAATGAATTTGTGATGCGGTAGTAAAAAAAGCGATAGAAATGTATGCGATAAAAAATTTAATAATCAGATTTTTTGATTACAGGATATAATGTATTATTACCAATATACATAAATATATACAGGGTGTATCTAAACTACTGGGCAAAACTTTAAGGGGTGATAGTACACATCAAGACAAATAATATTATATGGGAAACTAAGGGTCCCAAACATTTTCCAAAGGAGATAGGCGCCATCAAAGTTTATTGTCTAAAATTTGAAATGATTATAAAAAACGGGAAAATTGGTCGATTCGTTTGCGGTTTTCACTAAAACTATTCTTTATGTCAGTATTGTCTTGAAAATAAATTATGAAGATAAATTTCAAAAAATGACGATAGGGGGCGCTTTAGACTTTAGAGTAATGAACAACTATTTTTTACCGTTATTTTTTACATCTCATTAATTTTTTTTAGAAGTTTAGACATAAACTTAAATTTTGAGCTTAAAATCTGTGGTTAAGAAGCGCAAACTGAACAGTGTTCAATGGGAGTGGGTAGGTTCAAATTTCAAATGATTATAAAAAACGGAAAAATTGGTCAATTTATTTGCGGTTTTCACTAAAATTATTGTTTATGTCAGTATCGTCTTGAAAATAAATTATACAGATAAATTTTTAAAATTCTCGATAGAGGGCGCTTTAGACTTTGGAATAACGTACAACTATTTTTACCGTTATTTTTTGCATCTCATTAAATTTTTTTAGAAGCTTAGACATAAACTTAAATTTTGAGCTGAAAATCTGAATCGTTGACAGTGGTTAAGTAGCGCAAACTGAACTGTTTTCATTGGGGGTGGGTAGGTTCAAATTTCAAATGATTATAAAAAACAGAAAAATTGGTCGATTTGTTTGCGGTTTTTTCTAAAACCATTCTTTATATCAGTACTTCCTTAAAAATAAATTTTAAAGATAAATTTCAAAAAATTCCGTTAGAGGGCGCCTTAAACTTTAGAGTAACCAACAACAATTTTTAACTGTTATTTTTTTTTGTATCTAATTAAATGCTTGCAAAAGCTTAGACTTAAATTTTGAGCTCAAATTCTGAATCGCTGGAAGGGATAATGAGCGCAAACTGAACTGTGTTCAGGAGTTGAAATGTTACCCTGCCCACTCTACGAATGCAGTTCAATTTTTCGCTACTTAATTACTCACAACGATTCAGATTATGAACTCAAAATTTAAGTCTAAGCTTTTAAAACATTTATTTAGATTTAAAAAAACTGTTAAAAGTAGTTGTTGGTTACTCTAAAGTTTAAGGCGCCCTCTAATGGAATTCTTTGAAATTTATCTTTAAAATTTATTTTGAAGGAAATACTGACATAAAGAATGGTTTCAGAGAAAACCGCAAACAATTCGACCAATTTTTCCGTTTTTTATAATCATTTGAAATTTGAACCTCCCCACCCCCATTGAACACAGTTCAGTTTGCGCTACTTAACCACTGTCAACGATTCAGATTTTCAGCTCAAAATTTAAGTTTATGTCTAAGCTTCTAAAAAAATTTAATGAGATGCAAAAAATAACGGTAAAAATAGTTGTACGTTACTCCAAAGTCTAAAGCGCCCTCTATCGACATTTTTAAAAATTTATCTCTATAAATTATTTTTAAGACAATACTGACATAAACAATAATTTTAGTGAAAACCGCAAATAAATTGACCAATTTTTCCATTTTTTATAATCATTTGAAATTTGAACCTACCCACTCCCATTGAACACAGTTCAGTTTCCGCTTCTTAACCACAGATTTTAAGCTCAAAATTTAAGTTTATGTCTAAACTTCTAAAAAAAATTAATGAGATGCAAAATATAACGGTAAAAAATAGTTGTTCGTTACTCCAAAGTCTAAAGCGCCCTCTATCGTCATTTATTGAAATTTATCTTCATAATTTATTTTCAAGACAATACTAACATAAAGAATAGTTTTAGTGAAAACCGCAAACGAATCGACCAATTTTCCCCTTTTTTATAATCATTTCAAATTTTGGACCCTAAACTTTGATGGCGCCTATCTCCTTCGGAAGACGTTTGGGACCCTTAGTTTCCCATATAATATTATTTGTCTTGATGTGTACTATCACCCCTTATAGTTTTGCCCAGTAGTTTAGATACACCCTGTATATAATTGACGGAAAAAAAATTGTTTCAAAACTTATTTACTGATAGTTATTTATCATATGAGTGTAGTTTGGTACGAAAAAATGCAACCACATTAATTTAAAATAGCCATATAGCTAATCTAGTAGATTTTAGTACGCAAAATCGAGCTAGACTAGGAAAGTTAAACGTGAATTGAGTCATATGTGACACATATGATCAGAAGAATTGTCTATATTCTACATGTTTTAATTCGGTTGGTTATCCCAATATGCATGATTTCTTTTGAAATGCGTCGTGTAACTCAATACTTACATAGTGTATAGTCGTAATTTGGGGATTTCAATTGTCATTTAGCGAGCTATTATATGTTACGTGCGAGTGATAACATGCACGTGTGCTTTTGTTCTTATTTGTTATCACGAAGAGATTATATCTCCTATCGATATTTCTTGCAATTATTATTATTATTATTATTATTATTATTATTATTATTATTATTATCTTTTAAAATTAATAGTAATTATTAATTCTACAAATTATTTAAAGCATACTAAAAAATATTTATATCGTTCCATAATTACTATTGTGCAGTGTAATCAAATTAAGCAATTTCCTCAAAATCTCTGCAAAAACCTCAAAATTGGTGATTTTTAATAAAGAAATAAATGCGTATGTTTAACCAGACGCACGTAAAAGTTCATTAAATTAAATTAAATTAAATTTTATTAAATTAATTTCAAATTCATTGCTGCATAAGTCATAATTTTCTATAAATCATAATTGCATAAGTCATAATAAGGCTTTTTTAATCAATTAGAGTTTAAAAATCACAATCTTTAAACGAACATCGCCTTTTCATAAATATTTTACTAAAAAATACTTTAAATCACTAAGTAAAATCCAGCATTTTTTTTCTATAAATCAAATTGTCTCTGGTTTTCTTTTTAAATTGTGAAATTTTAAAGACACAATGTACAGGGTGTTTAAAAAATAACCGGCATATTTGAGAAATAAATAAAAATGAAACGGACAGCGTTAGAAATATACCGTTTGTTCAATATGTTTGGGATAACAGTAAAATTTCAGGCATACAACTTTCGAAATTAGTTAAATTTTTCAACAACAGATGGCGCTGCAGGCAATTTGAAAGCTATAGTAGAAAACGCAATCTGTGAGTTTGACATTCTGTAAAGCCTCTGTCCCTGATCGCAAAGGCACTCGCAAGCTAAAGCTATTCACTGTAAAAAAAAAATTACCAATTTGCCGCAGCTTCACTCCACCGTTTTTACAGAAAACAGTTACTTCATTGTGTTGTTCTCATTGGTCATAAAAGGCATATTCTATAAAAGCTGTGGAATAACGCTGCAGCAAATGAATGAAATTGTTTACAGTGTTTCTATGGTGAGGCATTTTTGTAATAACTCTTTAAAATTTGCGTAATTTTTTTTCCAACCACCTTCATCGTTCCAAGGCCAAGCTCGCACTCTGATTGGTTGTTGCTCTCGGCACTGTTTTCACGTAACTTGGCGATAATCATACTTGGCGTAGGGATAGACGCTTCCGTCGAGTTTTATTTCCTTCCGAACCGAGTACGAAGTAAACCGAGTACAAAGTAAAAAGTTGTGTGTAAAAGTACAGCCTTCAGTAAGACACGTTCCATCCAATCCAATACTGCAAGAGAAAAGTTACTTTGTACTCGGTTCGGAAGGAAATCAAACTCCTCGACGGAAGCATCTATCGCTACGCCAAGTATGATGCTCTCCAAGTTACATGAAAACAGTGCCGAGAGCAACAACCAAACAGAGTGCGAGCTTGGGCTTGGAACGACGAAGGTGGTTGGAAAAAAAAATTACGCTTAAAATTTTGACATTTCTAAATTTTTTACATTGCATAGATGAGGTCCCTCCCAATATCGCTCGTTGATTACATTTTCGATTTTGGTCGCAGACAGTTTTTATAAAGTTACTTTCACTTTCGAAATCTGTTTTGGAAGTAAAAGTAACTTTATAAAAAGATACCTGCGACCAAAATCAAAAAATATAATCAAAGAGCGATCTTCAGAGGGACTTCAACTATGCAATGCAAAAAAATATATTAAAAAATGTCAAAATGAGAAAGTGATATTACAAAAATGCCTCCCCATAGGAATACCATAAGCTCGCGAGTCTTCGCTGGCAGAGACAGAGGCTTTACAGAATGGCAAATTCGAAGATTGCATTTTCACACATTACATTACAACACATGAATGTGTTGTAAATTTAGTGACAAAAAGCTTCCTGAAATGTGTTTATTTTTGCGTGTTAAGAATTCAAAGTGCATGTATCAGGTTTATAAAGTCAACTACTTTTCCTTTTAAATGATATACTTTTTAAAACCTTTACATACGCTTTTTTTTTTAAGTATGTTTAGATCACGAGTCGTATTGTAAATATCAAATTCCGTATCAAGAAATGCTTCTATTACAATCGATGGAAATTGATTAGATTATTGGAAAAATACGACAACCTAGAATAAGATATAAACGTAAAATAAATTTTCTTTAATGCTTTATCGTACGTGATATGGGGTACTTTCTCCGTAACTATCTGTTGAAATTGTGCTACAATTTTTTTTTTCTATCACGGAAAGAATTGCTAATTTCAGAAACATGAAGTTTTTAGATCTATTTTAACTTTTTGCAATAAATTTTCTAACCGAAAGACACGGATTATTTTTTGTTTGCGTCTTACTTCACATACAAGTTTATATATTGTAGTCATAATTATAAATTAGTCATACTTCATAAAGTGTTTTGAAAGTGTTTTATGCATGTGTTGTTGTATAGTGTTATAAAATGTGTAGATTTTTCAATGTGCTGTTATTTTGGTGGCAAAGTGTTGCGCAGCACAACATTGTTGTCAGAATTTTTGGTACTACTCGGTTTACCCGTCGACCCATTTCGCCAAATTATACAAATCGCCAAACTAATAGCGAAATTATACATATTGACATAATTTTTATTTTAAATAGCGAAAAAACAAATAATTGGTAGAATATTAATAAAAATATTAATAAAAAGTCGAAATAAAAATCCCTTAATGGCATTTTAAACACGTAATTCGTATTTAATGTCATTGAATGAGACATTCACGATCATCCATTATTGGCATTTTATCTTATAGTTTGGCGATAACTTTTTGGTCGAAGGGTTAACCTAGTAGTACCGAATATTTTTATTAACATTATTTACACTATTTCAACACGATTAACAACACTATTTTTCGAACACATTTCTCGTTTGCAACATTTTTGCAACCTATCAAGAACGAAATCACACTACAAAAAAAAAGTCATGTATATGAAGTTTTCTAATCTGTAACACATTATTTTGTTACACATTTTGTGACAAAAAATGCTCTGAAACGTAATTATTTTTGTGAGTTGAGAATTTGCAGTGTCAAGTTCCTAAAGTTAACTTCTCTTCCTTTTAAATAAAAGTGCAAGTTGGTCTGCCAGTCGTTTCCAAATTGTGGTTTTACAACTTTCTTTGTGTGTTCCTACGTATGAAACGAACATTAATAAAAGATGTATGTTTTCAAAAAAAAAAAAAAAAAGATATTTATTTTTAAACATTACCATATGTTCTATTTTTTCTTAAATATGTTTAGATCTTGAGACATATTGCAAATATCAGATTCCATATCCAGAAAACTCTACTTTTATAATCGAAGGAAATTGATAAGATCCTTGGGAAAATACGACACCTTAGAATGAGATAAAAACGTGAAATCAATTTTGTTTAAAGCTTTATCGTACGTGATTCTGGGGCACTTTCTCTGAAACTGTCTGTCGAAATTGTGCTACATTTTTTTCTATCATGGGAGGAATTGCCAATTTCAGAAACATGAAGTTTTTTAGGTGTATTTTAGCTTTCTATAATAAATATCGGAAACACAAAACATGTATTATTTTGCTTGTTTCTTGTATTACATATATATAGTATACGTATATGTAAATTAGCTTTTACTTTCGGTATAAGGTAGAGATATATACATAAGAAAATAGTCGCAAAATGTTTATTTATATGTATACATATATAAGGCAGATTTTTATATCATATATATTTTTAAATATACTACATATGAAAATTTTCTTTATTTATTCTGCTATACAATTATTTAAATGAATGCTAAATAGGTTGTCTAGATGCAAATAAACAATTATATGTGTGAATAAAATAAATCATAAATTATATTAACTACTAATATTTATATAGGTTTGTATGTGTGTATGTTTATTTGTATAATATACACTATATATTGTCAATGATCTGCCAGTTGTTTTTAAATTGTGGTTTTACACCTTGCTTTGTGTATAAACCCAACAATGAAAGAATATGTATGCTTTCACATTTTACTTAAAATATTTTTATAGCTTATGTTTTACGAGTAGAATCAGTATCACATAAAATATTTATTATATACTGGGAGTTTTATGTGACAGATTTAAAAAAAAAATTATGAAGTTAACTCAATAATGTTTTATAATTTGTTTATTAGCTTTAGTTGTCCTTAAGTGTGATACATTTAAAATTATGAAGATTTCTGTAAACTATCAAATGTCTCTACCTTTAATAAAAATATTGAATATAAATCATGGCTAATCATTTAAACGCATTTTTTTTTTTTTTGCAAGAATCATGAAACCACAACTTTCAATCATGTGACGACAAATAAATTACTCAGATTCTGTATTTTTCATGTCTAACGTCATTTCACTTCGATGGCTTATAGCTTTCTGAAGACATACCATGTAGATATACCATGACTGCAGCATGGTATATCTACTTAATATAATTTGCAGAGATCTATACTTAATGTAAATTTTAATTCGTCAAAATGAATTACTACATATCAGGACGTGAATTTCAAAATTTGAAATTTTGTAAAATTGAAGAATTTGACTTTTTGAAACAATCTATTCCGTTAATGAACCTGAATAAAAAAGCATTATCATCTGAAAAAAAAAAAAAGATTTATCGTCTATTTATGGCATTGCAAGATCTTGGTTTAACAAGAAAACGAATGGGCGCAGTCAGATGTTTTCGTGATTTTTCTACATTTGAATTTATAGATAATCCTTTTATTGCAACTCACGTCCTTATATAAGGTACCATGGGGTAATAACGCCACGTTAAGATTCTACCAATTTTCACGGCTCAGTTTTAGTTTGCATTTTTCCAACAAATATATGATTTGATACAGCAACTCATTGACTATCTATATAAAAAAAATAATTCAACAGATATGTATTCATAAAATGTAATGGCATGATTTCTTGACCAATGCCATTTGGCGGTATTACCCACCTATATGGGTAATAACGCCATGCAAACAAAATTATGAAATAAGATGGAATAATTACATGTAGATTGCCCAATTCTAAAAATACAAACTCTACAAACTTAGAAATTGACAAATTGCATTCTAAGCCATTGAAAATGTTCACTTTTTTGTGAAAGTGTAAGAAAATAAAGGTGTGGTGTGGGGGGGGGGGGTGAGGCAAAAGAATATCAGACCGTGAGCTTCTTTGTGTTTAAAAAGGACCGCTTAAATAGAATTATTAGAAACATTGTACAGTTTTAACTGTGTTTATTTGAATCAGTATTTAGGATGTAGCTCGGCCACTGTAGGAAATAAACCGGGGTATTAATGCCAAGGATTGGCGTTATTAACCCGTTATAGTTATTGAGCTGTACATTTTAAATTACAAATTATCTCGAGAAGATATCCAAAATCCTCAACAACATTTTGAAAGTCCATGAAATGCACTACAAATTTATGTAATTAACAAAGTATTTCCGGATAAAAAAATAGTCTTCACATCACAAAACGTATCTCGCAAATTTCAGATCAAGCGTTAATTTTAGTTGCTTGTAAAAACAATAAGACCCAAAAATGAAACAAATTAACTTGAAGCTGTTTTTTGCGATTTATATGACTCAAAACCCTTCTGCGCAGAGAACATGGGTGTCATTTACCAGATTATTTCATAATTATGCAAAATATCAGCAGTTGGCGTTATTACCCCGCCTAGCGTTATTACACCAGACCACCTTATATATATATATAAATAAAAAGAGAGATTGCGGAGGATGCATACATATATATGCATATATATATATATAGATATTCGAAATGCTTTTCACGCTGACATGGAAAAATTGTGAAGTTGTCTCTGTATTACATGCGGTTGATCTAAGATTATAAGAATATTTGAGCTGATAGGCCGAAATAAGTGTTATGGGGGAGAGATTGTGAACTGAATCTAAATACTTATAAATCCGTTATTATTAATATATTTTTTTTATATTTACGTGTATTCAGTAGAGGCTGATGTGGAAATGATAAGGTATTATTTTAGCCTTATCACTTACTCAGCCTGTATGCAATGCAGGTATATATATAGAAAATATTAATTATTACTGATTTATAAGTATTTAGATATATTTAAATCCCATTTTTAATCCTTACCTAAAAAAAGTAAATGTATATTTCGTTAAAATTCATCAATCCCGCACATCCATCGTAACACTTATTTTGGTGTATTTGAAAAGCCCAAACACAAAATTTAAAAATATTCAGTAAATAGCTCCACTTTCCACTTTAGGGGTCTATATATGCAAATTAAGCCAAAAGTGAATTAAACAAAAAGCTCTAATACATCATATATTATTACACTGTAAAAAAAGTCAGATGTTTCTGAATATATAAAAATGCATTGTAATCAAAAACGAAAATATACAGTAACCTCTTATAACTCACCTAAGGTTTCGAAAACCATTCCTTTACCTTTAAAAATCCCATAAAACTATTTGTTTTCGAAATTTAAAGAAAAAATTATAAAAATTAATTTTTACTAGCTGCCTGTCCTTTTCGGAAACATTTCTAAGTAGCTTTTACAGAACAATAAAAACTTTTCTCAAATCAAATTATCACTTTTTCAGATTCTATCAATTCTCAAGTAAACATTTTCAGCTGCATAACTGATTTTGTGCATGCAATTGTTGAAAAATAATATTAATTTTCATATTAATTATAATACTGTTAATATTATATGTTTGTCTATTAAACATGTTCGCTGAATATCAAAATATTTTCGTATGTATTGGCAACATCCGAAAAAGCGATATTTTGATTTGAGAAAAGTGATTATTGTACCGTAAAAGCTACTTAGAAACGTTTCCGAAAAGGATGGGAAGCTAATAAAAATTATTTTTTATAAATACTTCTTTAAATTTCGAAAACAAATAGTTTTCTGGGATTTTTAAAGATAAAGGAACGGTTTTCGAAACCGTAGGTGAGTTAGAGGAGGTTACTGTATATTTTCGTTTTTAAAAACAATGCATTTTTACATATTCAGAAACATTTGACATTTTTTACAGTGTATCTTACAGTTATTACCCATGAGTTGAATTGTAGGAGGTATAACTTTAGACCTTGATAAGAAAAAGAATTTTTCTTACGGCATTATACTGTAATAAAATTTGAATTTCATAATATTTAGGTGAAAAGCCCCGATAAATGTATCATTTGATTGACGTTAAAGGTGTTACTAGCAATTATTCTTTGAAGACGTAAACGTATACCACAAATTTAAGGATGTGGTGAAATGTATTTAGAAAAGTAGCTAACTCATTGGTGTAAAAGCGTATGACTCATCAGCGTACAAAGATATAAATTATAGTTGAAAATATTGAACCAAAGTGTGAGTTAATAAAATCTAAGGTTCGATTTTACAGTTGAACAGTTTTTACAATGGGAATTCAGACTAGTATTCAGGTAGTTTCTGAGAACAAATGGAAATTAGTCTCAGTCTTCCACCAACGCTGTTTTCCGAGTCTGTATACTGTTAAAATAAATGTGTTATACGTTTGTAAATCATTCAAGTAGTTTATTTTACTATCGTTACCTGTAGTTATTTCATTGTTTTATTATCTCAATTATTTTTTGTTACCTACCTTTACTTACTGTACTTCTGTATTTCTTTTTAATAAACATTGCTGTGTGGGGCTTGTTCAGCGTAAACCAATTAGTAGGCCTCCCCACCTGGCAAAATCTGAAATCTGAATCTGGTTCTTAAAGATTGAAAACGAGTTTAAGTTGTATCTGCTTCATAGAGATATTCTATAGTGTTTTGGTCAGGTGATTTAAATTGACAAACGAATATTATCATTATCCAAAACCTTCATCGATGCGAGCTTTCTTATATGAGTGTGAACAGAATGTACCAAAATTTAATTTCTGCACCTTACGTAAATCATAGAGCATTTACTAAACACAAATGATGTGGCTAACCGGTCAGTCAGACGAGAAAATTCTCTGAATCTAAAATGTCAGGGACCAGTTTACATTTTTCCCACTGATCTTTGAAGCGTAGGAAAACGAAATCAGGTTAACTGCACCCATAAAAGGGGAATATAGTGTGCACGGATATCATCTCCACACCTCGCACCAACCACAGAGCGTTTACTAAACACTGAAAAGGGTCTGGATGTATTAACTACGATGCCTCTTCAGACCATCAAATCTTCACTGTCACAATAGTCCCATTCTTAGTTGTTACAAGGCAGGTAACTGATATCTGTTACCTGATTTTTTTTCAAATGACAGTATGTCGCAAATAAGAGATTAGGCTAAACGAAACTCAACCAAACTCAACAACTCCCCTTCCAGTATTGATTCCTGTTTCAAAGTTGATAATCACTCCACTATGTCAATTAAGTTCCTAGTGCACTCGTGTTCGCCCGTCACTATGATGGACAAGTAACAATCTTTGTTGACCATCGTGGCTTTTGAAAGACTTTGCCCAGTATTTATTTTTATCGATTCGATGTTTTCATAAATTTAACACGCCGCGTCGCATGGCGCCACAATTGAAACCGCTGGCAATCCGCACTTGAAACTGTTCTGTTTCCAGTGCCTTTACAATTTGTCACGCTAATCACTCATCCAAACGTTGTTGATTATTCCTTTTTACTATTTTCTTTTGAGATTCACTAAATATAAAAAAAAATCGAGATATATAACGAGGTTTGCGAGCAGATACAATTTGAAAATGTCTGTCCTCGCTTTTAAAGCTTTAGCTATATGCTCTCTGCCCCAATCATATATATTTACTTATAATTCAGGATTAATATATATTTGTCTCATTTTGTGCAATAAAAGTTATAAACAATAAAAATTTATTCAAGCTTTTTTTTTATTTAGATGTGAATAAAGAAATTAAAATAAAACAAACTATTTAAGTGTATAAATTTCTGAATCTGTTTGATTTTAATCACAGAGTTAACTAATAAATAATTTAATCTTACAAATTATTGACTCAAAAAGGCGAAAATTTTCAATTATAATACGGTTATTCATATTTAATATATTTTTTTAAGTCTCGTATTCTACTTCAAATTTTATGCAAGTAATCTACTTTAAAATTTCAATTAGAAACTAGAAATTAGATTATATTTGTTTATTTAATTTATTTAGTTTAAAACTTGAATGAATTAAATTAAGTTGAAGATAAATATTGTAGTTTGTTAGTTTGCAGTTTGATAAATGTTTCAGATTATTATCTGCTAAGTTAAGTGATTACTTTCAGATTTAAAATGCCTAAATTTCAAAGGGATTTTAAATAAGTTCATTAAAACATTTTAAATATAATTTTCGCTTTCACTTTAAAACTCACTCTGTAGATTATATTTACAGAATTTTCTGCTGATTTGTCTACATTAGATTTTTTGTTAATGTCAAAATTATTTCAAATTCAAAAAATCGAGAATGAGGATGGATATAAAAAATATTTTATTAATGCGCATATCATAAAATCTATTTATAATTTGCATTTGATTTACACGAAGTTTTAATAATTTTATATAAACATAATGACATTTCATAAACACATTAACATTTAATATGAAAAAGCATTATAAATACTCATGCTCGTTAATTAGAAATATTTCACAATCGGAAATATCAAATATATTACTGGATGTAAATAAACATTTAATTACTTATGAAATTTATAAAATCTATGCCTAAATTATAAAGATATAAAATTTGTTTATTTGTAACTGTTAATACCTGGAACTACCGGTATCAAAATGATGGTGTTCGTCACAATTCCAAAACAGAATATTTCTTATGGTGATGGCACTAACCCAAACGTACTGCTGGAGCAAAACATTTTCTAGAAAGCAATTTTTGTGTTACTGAATAGCGTAGAATAGTGAAATTTGGCATGTTAGTTACAATATATAAATGATCACCAAAAACAGTTGTTAATAAATTCGAAATTTAAAAGGAATTATAATGCACGAAAAGGAGTCTTTAAATATTGGAAATAGCAATTTTTAAACAATCTTGGGAAATAATGAACAATATTTAAAGGTACTGATGTCAAAATAATAGTAACAGTACTTGTTCCAACATAGGCTGAATCTTATATTGGTGTCAGTACTTCGTAGAGGGTTTAGGAGGAAAAACATTTACTAAAAATGCGAATTTTATGTTAGTGAAGGACCTACAAACATAAAATTTCCCATGTGGATTATTTATAAGATGTAAATGATCTCTAATAGCATTTCCCCTAAAATACGAAATTTAAAAGGAGTGAAAATGCACGAAGAGCACTCTAAAAACATTCTTAATTGCGAATTTTATGCTGTTTCAGCAAATAACGAAGCATCGAACCAATTTAAAAAATAATGATGTCAAAACGATAGTGACAGTCCTTTCACTAATATCGGATATAGCTCGTGTCGGTGTCATTACCCCCAGATGGGTGCAATAAAAAAAAAACCCTCTAAAAATTCGATTTTTATGTTCGATTGCAGGACCTAGAAACATGAAATATAGCATGCTAGTTAGTTATGAGATATACAGGAACTCTAACGAGATTTTCTCAATCTTCGAAATTTAAAAGGATAGAAAATACGTGAAAAACTTCCTAAAAATGTTTAAATTTCGACTTGTAAACAGTCTCAGCAAGTTTCAAACTGTCATCAAAAGGAAATTGGTGGTGATAAAACCCTTTGAAACAGAACAAGCATAAGCTATTTCAGGTTGGTGAGGCTGTCAAAACAGTTACAAAAGCAAAAAACATTCAAAATGGTAATTTGTATTGTGCTAAAATATCTAGAAACTTTAAACTTGGCATGGTAGTTATTTCTAAAATAAAAAATATTCTCTTGGATCCGTCGCAAGTAAATTCGATATTTAAAAATTGAGAAGCGAAAGGAAGGAGCAAAAAGCGTTCGAAGAAATTCGAACGCTTTACGAAAAATTACGATTTTTATGCAAGATCAGGTAGTAATAAACAGATTACACGAGGGAGTGCTGAAAAATTCCTGGCTTAGACTAGAAAGAAAATAGTTCAGAAATTAAATATACATTCAACATATTATCCGTTGGGGATGATGCTCTTCTGACATCGCTCTCGCAGCTTTTTTACGCCTGCCAAATACAAGTTTTTTGATTGGTCCCGAAACCAGCTCTCAAAAGCTCATTGGTCTCAAATTTCATTCTTCAATGTCAACAAAATGATGATCTTTAATACATTTCTTCAAGTTTTGAGGAAAAAAATATTCAGAGAGTGCTAGGTCTGGTGCGTGCGAAGGTTGACTGACGAAGTGGAAACCCGGGGCCTTCCATTTGGTCTAAACTTGGAATTTGGTTAAAACTTGATTACTTTAATTTATGCTATTCACACAGATTAAAAAATGTCGTTTAAAGTGGTTTGTTTACATGTAATTTACGCGTTTACTGGAACTAGGTTATTTGTGCGCTACCACACGCTTTTTTCATAATCACATCGCCATTTATTAACGAAACTTTCACTTTTTTCGCTAAACTCATCCCAACGCATATTGACCAATGTTAGCAAAATTGGAATTACATTCCCTCTTTGGAAATTTCTTTTTTATCGCTGTTATTTTTGGATTTTTTTCTTCATTGCGTTTCATATTGGAAACTTACATCTACTATATTTTAAAGCCTTTTGTTACCTCGACTTCTTTTTTCTTATTTAACACTTCCAAAACTGTTATTTATCAGAAAGTTTTAAAGCTTTCCCTTTAGAATTCATAGCAACGCCTTTATATTAACAAAAACGCAATTAAACATGCAAAATGCAAAATGCAAAAAAACAAAAAACTTATTTTACCCATTTGCAGAAAAAGGATAGGAGATCATTTTACCTGTCCATTACATACCTACCCGTCGAAAACGTGTTTCTCGCGTCCATTTTCAAAAATTGGTCACCCACATGCTATTCGAATATGCGGGGATGTTCGCGAAAATAATTCAGTTTAAGCGGGTAAAAATAACATAGAACGAATGGCGATAAATTCGGTTCCGGAGAGTTCTATTGGAATAAGCGGATATTTGATTATCCGTTACCCTGTTTAAGTGGGGAAGACTACAATTCTATTCGAAGTTCTAAGTTGGTTATCAGTTGTGTGTTCATGTTTCCTTTTGGTAGTGTGCGCTAATTGAATGCGTAAAAAAAGATAAAAGCACTATTTGTGTAAATATTTTATGTTTGCGTGCTATTGTATGTGTAATGTGCCGTCTAAGAAAAAATAAAAAATATTTAAAGAAGATCATCGCTCCGAGAAATTTATACTTCGATATGTGGAGCTCTTTTGTAAATTATTTAAGCTAGCCTGACACAAAAGGTACCGCATACATACACACACACATGCATATAACCTGTACATATTTTACTATTCCTTTAAATATAATCTAATCTTAAAATATCTCATCATTAAGCACTGTTGAATTAAAGCACACCCATGCCTTCATTTAATGGAATGGTCTGATATTTCTGTATTTCTACATAAAAGAGGGTAATAAAAAGGTTCATTTAGATTTACTTAAATTTTATATTCGTTTTTGAGAACTACAGAATAATTCGTTTCCATTTAAATAAAAACCAGATTTATAATATACTTTAACTTTAAATTAAAAAGAAAAAACATTATTTTAAATGCAAAAGCAATTTCCAAACGCTAAACATCTTGGAATCAATATGACTTTAGCGAAAATTCAAAGGCAATTTAATTTTAAAGTCGAAGCAATTTCGTTTTAATGTAAACCATTAATGTCACATTATTTAAGTGAAAAAAAAATATTTAAAAAATATTTTCTTTCGAATCATAAAAAATGTAATAAAATTAACAAAAACAACATTTTTCTTGTAAGAATGCAGAGATTTATTAAATTTTAACTTTTACTTATAAAAGAATATTTATTAGTAAATGAATTTGTGATGCGATAATAAAAAAAGCCATAGAAATTTATGCGATAAAAAATCCAATTATCAGATTTTTTTATTACAGGATGTAATGTATTTTGACCTATATATATATGTATATAACTGACGGAAAAAAATGTTTCAAAACTTCTTTACTGATATTTATTTATCATTATGAGTGTAGTTTGGTACGAAAAAATGTAACCACATTAATTTAAAATAGCCATATAGCTAATTTAGTTGATCTTAGTACGCAAAATCAAGCTAGAATATGAAAGTTAAACATGAATTGAGTCATCTGTAACACATATGATCAGAAGAGTTGTCCATATTCTACATGTTTTAATTCAGTTAGTTATCCGAATACACATGATTTCTTTTAAAATGTGTCGTGTAACTTACATGATCTCTAGTCGTGAAGACTTACATGGTCTATAGTCGTAATTTGAGGATTTCAATTGTCATTTAGTGTTATTACTATTATGTGTTACGTGCGAGTGATAACATGCATGTGTGTTTTTGTTCTTATTTGTCATCACGAAGAGATTACAATATCTTCTATCGATATTTCTTGCAATTATTATTGTTATTATTATTACTATTACTATTATTATTATAATTATTATTATTATTTTAATAATAATAATATTATTATTAATATTATTATATTTTATCTTTTAAGATTAATAGTAATTATTAATTCTACAAACTATTTAAAGCATTCTAAAAATATTTATATAGTTCCATAATTACTATTGTGCAGTGTAATCAAATTAAACAATTTCCTCAAAATCTCTGCAAAAACCTCAAATTTGGTGATTTTTTAATGAAGAAATACATGCGTTGGTTTAACCAGACGCACGTAAAATTAAATTAAATTAAATTAAATTAAATTTCATAAAAATTAAATTCAAATTCATTGCTGCATAAGTCACAATTGTCTATAAATCATAATTGCATAAGTCACAATAAGGTATTTTTAATCAATTAGATTTTCAAAATCACAAGCTTTAAACGAACATCGCCTTTTTATAAACACTTTACTAAAAAATACTAAAATCACTAAGTAAAATCCAGCATTTTTTTTTTATAAAGCAAACTGTCTCTGATTTTCTTTTTAAATTGTGCAATTTTAAAGACACAATGTCAGGGTTCGCACACTAATTATATTTTGTAGGGACTCTGGCACCACTATTAATGATAAGAAAATTTATATTTAGTTTTTAAGATACAGAATTCGCAACCACCTCCTCGATTCGCAATTTTCGCAGTGTTTTTCTGCAGCGAAATACACTGAAAATACTATAAAAATTTAGTGGTAGAGCTGTGCGAACCCTGAATGTAGAAAATCAAAAAGAATGTAGCTTTTTGATAGTATTTTACGTGTGATGTTTTACAGTGTTCTGAATTGTGTAATATTTACAATGTGTTGTTAATTTGGTACAAAATGATGTGCAGCACAACACTATTGTAATAAAACATTTTTATCTTCACTATGTTCAATACTATTTTAACACAATTAACAAAACTAACTTAAGAACGCATTTATAGATTTGAAACATATTAAGAACATGTTTGTAGATAACAACACTGTTGCAACATATTAAGAACATGATCACGCCACAAAAAAAACTTTTTGTATATGAAGTTTTCTAATTTACAGATGTTTCATATAACAATTTCACGAATTACACAATAATATGAATTACGTAAGTTTTATGAAGCTTTATAATTTACAACACATGAATATGTTTTAAATTTAGTGACAAAAAGCGTCCTGGAATGTGTTTATTTTTGCGTATTGAGAATTTAAAGTGCATGTTTTAGGTTTATAGAGTCAACTACTTTTCCTTTTAAATGATATATTTTTTAAATTCTTTACATACGCCCTTTTTTAAGCATGTTTAGATCTTGAGACGTATTGTAAATATCAGATTCCATATCAAAAAGTTCTGCTTTTATAACCGAAGGAAATTGATAAGATTCTTTGAAAAATACGACAGCTTAGAATAAGATATAAACGTAAAATCAATTTTGTTTAATGCTTTATCGTACGTGATATGGGGTGCTTTCTCCGTAACTATCTGTTGAAATTGTGCAAAAAAAATTTTTCTATATCACGGAAAGAAAATCCAATTTCAGAAACATGAAGTTTTTAGATCTATTTTTACTTTTTGTAATAAATTTACTAACCGAAAGACACGGAGTATTTTTTGTTTACGTCTTACTTCACATACAACTTTATATATTGTAGTCATGATTATAAATTAGTCATCATTCAGAAAGTGTGTGTTTTGAAAGTGTTTTATACATGTGTTGTTCTATAGTGTTCTAAAATGTGTAGTTTTTACAATGTGCTGTTATTTTAGTGCCAAAGTGTTGCGCAGCACAACACTGCAGGTTAACACCCCCAGTAATTGGCATGCACCAATGATTGGCACATCCTACAAACATGTCGTAAAATAAGATTTATATCCAGTCTTTTAAAAATGTAAGACCATATACCAGTTCGATGCTCATTTACGTTAAAGATTATAACTTTGATTTATGCTACTAGATGACAATGCCTAGAAAAGAGAAATATATATGGCTTGTATCAAATTAGCTATTTTTGTTGCAAATGCTTCTTCTTTGGCTTAAGGAAGACATGCTTTTCAATACATTATTATCTGATTTATAATATATTTTAAATTTTAATTGACAACAGTTTTGTTTAATTAAAAAGGGTTATTTTAATTGTGTAAAAGTATTTTCGACATAAATATTAGGATTTCTGAATTAATGATAAATGCCAATTAATGGTGCTTCAATTTTGCTATTTCCAAGTAATTTGCACCTAATTGCAAGGAATTCACAAAGAATTTGAGATTAAACCACTTATTTTGGAAATGTTTTTAAAGTTATAGACTAATTTTGTTTATCATACATTGGTGCTCTAGGTGCCAATTACTGGTGATTTCAGCATTTTTTTATAAATATATTTTTATAAAAATACTTTTTCTTTTTTTTTTTTTTTGCTTTTAGTGGGCAAAATAGATGCACAGAAATGTATTCTTTGATTTAAAAATATTTCTAAGTAAATATCTTATTTCTTTGTAATGAAAATTTAAGTAAGTTTAAAGACAAATTCTTAATGTGCCAATTACTGGGGATGTTACCCTAGTCAGAATTTTTTTTCAGGATTTTTTACACTATTTCAACACGATTAACAACACTATTTCTAGATTGCAACACTTTTGCAACCAATCGAGAACGAAATCACAATACCAAAAAAAAGTCTTGTATATGAAGTTTTGTAATCTGTAAGACATTATTTTGTAACAAATTTGGTGACAAAAAATGCCGTAAAACATATTTATTTTTGTGAGTTGAGAATTTGCATTGTCAAGTTCCTACAGTTAACTTCTTTTCCTTTTAAGTGAAAGAGCAAGATGATTTGCCAATCGTTTCCAAATTGTGGTTATACAACTTTCTTTGTGTGTTCCTACGTATGAAACCTACATTAAAAGAAGATGCATGTTTTAAAAAAATTGATATTTATTTTTAAACATTACCATATGTTCTCTTTTTTTAATATGGTTAGATCTTGAGACATATTGCAAATATCAGATTCCATAGCCAGAAAACTACTTTTATAATCGAAGGAAATTGATAAGATCCTTGGGAAAATACGACACCTTAGATTGAGATAAAAACGTAAAATCAATTTTGTTTAAAGTGTTATCGTACGTGATATGGGGCACTTTCTGTGAAACTGTCTGTCGAAATTGTGCTACGTTTTTTTTTCTATCACGGGTGGAATTGCCAATTTCAGAAACATGAAGTTTTTTTAGGTGTATTTTAGCTTTCTGTAATAAATATCGCAAACACAAAACATGTATTTTTTTGCTTGTTTCTTGTATTACATATATATATATATAGTATACGTATATGTAAATTAGCTTTTACTTTTGGTGTAGGGTAGAGATATATAGATAAAAAAATTGTTGCAAAATCTTTATGTGTATGTATACATATATAAGTCAGAAATTTATACCATATTTATTTTTAAAGATACTACATATGAAAATTTTCTTTGCTTATTCTGCTATACAATTATTTAAATGAATTTTAAATAGGTTGTCTAGATGCAAATAAACAATTATATGTGTGAATAAAATAAATCATAAATTTTATTAAATACTAATATTTATATAGGTTTGAATGTGTGTGTATGTTTGTTTGTATAATATATACTATATACTTCCAATGATCTGCCAGTTGTTTTTAAATTGTGGTTTTACACCTTGCTTTGTGTATTCATGCGTATGAACCTAACAAGGAAAGAAGATGTATGCTTTCACACCTTACTTAAAATGTTTTATAGCTTATGTTTTGCGAGTAGAATCAGTATTACCTAAAATATTTATTATAAACAGAGAATATTATGTGACAGATTTTAAAATAATTTTATGAAGTTAAGTCAATAATGTTTTATAATTTGCTTATTAGCTTTAGATGTCCTTAACCGTTTACACGCCGAATTAATATTGCAATGTAATAATAATTTTGTTTTTCCTATGTTACAGCTTCAAATGTTTTACTTTATGCATACAAATTTAGAAAATAACAAAAAATATATTTCTGCAGTTTTTTTTGGCTGTTTTCATTTCAGTGTTTGCATTTTGAAACGTGATTATTGATTGACAACCTATGCAAATATAATACATTATTTTCCACTATATGCTATTGTATATTGTTCTTGAGTACTTTCTCGAATTACAAATGCATTTAGATTCCTAGCGGTCAAATGTAAGTAATATAGAGAAAACGATAAATGCAAATAATATACTTTTTATGCAAATTAATGAATTTGCATATTCCTTAATACCTGTGAAAAATGCTTAAACATAAATATTTTTATTTCAAAAGTTCAAATCAACCTTATATTTTCTAGGAAAAATAAGGACATTGTTATTATGCCGGAAAATATATGTTTTGTATTACAAATAATGCAATGTTCCCATTTGGGAACATTGGCGTTTAAACGGTTAAGTGTGATACATTTAAAATTATGGAGATTTCTGTAATATATCAAATGTCTCTACATGTAATAAAAATATTGAACAAGAATCATGGTTAATCATTTGAACACAAAACATATTTTTTGCAAGAATCACGAAACTACAATTTTTAATCAAGTGACGACAAATGAATTACTCAGTTTCTGTATTTTTAATGTCTAACGTCATTTCACTTCAATGGCTTATCGCTTTCTGAAGAAATACCATGTAGTATATACCATGATTGCAGCATGGTATATCTACTTAATATAAATTGGAGAGATCTATATTTAATTTAAGTTTTAATTCGTCAAAATGAATTACTACATATGAGGACGTGAGTCTAAAAATTTGAAATTTTGTAAAATTAACGAAATTGTCTTTTTGAACAACCTATTCCATTAACGAACCTGAATAAAAAAACACTTCCATCTGAAAAATAGATTTATCGTTTATATTTGGCATTGTAAGATCTTGGTTTAACACGAACGGACGCAGTCAGATGTTTTCGCGATTTTTCTACATTTGATTTTATAGATAATACGTGTTTTGATATTCACGTCCTTATATATATTATAAGGTACCCTGGGGTAATAACGCCAGGCGGGGTAATAACGCCAAATGCTTATATTTTGCATAATTATGAAATAATCAGGTAAATGACACTCATGTGCTCTGCGCAGAAGGGTTTTCAGTCATATAAATCGCAAAAAACAGCTTCAAGTTAATTTGTTTCATTTTTAGGTCTTATTGTTTTTACAAACAACTATATTAACGCTTGATCTTAAATTTGCGAGATACGTTTTGTATATGTGAAGACTATCTTTTTATCCGAAAATACTTTGTTAATTACATAGATTTGTAGTGCATTTCATGTACTTTCAAAATGTTGTTGAAGATTTTGGATATCTTCTCGAGATAATTTGTACTTTAAAATGTACTGCGCAATAACTATACCGGGGTAATAACGCCAATCCTTGACATTTATACCCCGGTTGATTGCCTACAGTGGCCGAGCTACATCCTAAATACTGATTCAAATAAACACAGTTAAAAATGTGCAATGTTTCTCATATTTCTATTTAAACGGTCCTTTTTAAGCAAAAAAGAAACTCACTGTCTGATATTCATTTGCCTCATCCCCCCTTTCACACCACACCTTTATATTTCTTACACTTTCACAAAAATTGAACATTTTCAATAGCTTAGAATGCAATTTGTTAATTTCTAAGTTTGTAGAGTTTGTATTTTTAGAATTGGGCTATCTACATGCAATTATTCCATCTTATTTCATAGTTTTGTTTGCATGGCGTTATTACCCAAATAGGTGGGTAATAACGCCAAATAGCATGGGTCAAGAAAAAACGCCATTACATTTTATGAATACATATCTGTTAAATTATTTTATTTTATATAGATAGTCAATGAGTTGCTGTATCAGATCCTATATTTGTTTGAAAAATACAATCTAAAACTAAGCCGTGAAAATTGGTAGAACCTTAACGTGGCTTTATTAACCCAGGGTACCTTATATATAAATAGAAAGAGAGAGGGCTGAAAATGCACATATATATGCATATTATATAGATTTGTATTCGAAATGCGTTTTACGCTAGCACGGAAAAATTGTGAAGTTGTCTCTGTATTATATGAGGTTGATTCTAAGGTTATAAGAATATTTGAGCTGATCGGCCAAAATAAGTGTTATGAGGGAGGGATTGTGAACTGTATCTAAATACTTATAAATCCGTTATTATTAATATATTTTTTTAATATTTACCTGTATTCAGTAGAGGCTGATGTGGAAATGATAAGGTATTATTTTAGCCTTCACTTACTCAGCCTGTATGCAATGCAGGTATATATATAGAAAACATTAATTATTACTGATTTATAAGTATTTAGATACATTTAAATCTTATTAAGCCTTACCTAAAAAAAAAAAGTAAATGTACATTTTATTAAAATTCACATCCATCAAAACACTTAATTTGGTATATTTGAAAAGGTCACCCAAGCACAAAATTAAAAAATAATCAGTAAATAGCTCCACTTTCCACTTTAGGGGTCTAAATATGCAAATTAAGGCGAAAGTGTTATAAATTATCTCAATTCAGCAATGTTTATAATTCCCGTTATTTTTTTTCTTCCCGATATGCCAAATATGTTAAAAAAATATGTAAGGAACACAAATGTAAAAATTTAGAGTAATTAATAACTATATTCCGGTTCCACTATTGAGATTAAACTTATGCATAGTAAAAATAAAAGTAATATTTTGAGATTTCTAAACTTGTAATTTTCTCCCAATCATTTAGTCATGAAAATGTATCATTTGACAAAAGCGATGATCAAAATATTAAATATTTTTTTCTTCACAGTTTTATTTATAACGGCAAATATGTTCACGAATACACGATTGTAGCTATATTTTGCATCGATTAGTTGAATTCTTAAATTTAAAATATTCTTAATATTGCAATTGCTTACTTTGTTTTACTGTGAATACATCCGTGCATAGTAAAATTTGGAGACACTAAATTAAAGACGTTTAAATGGGAGACGTTAAAACTGAATAAAATAGCAATATTTTATACAACAACTTATCAATACTTCAGCGAAAACGTAATTAGATCAATGTGAATTTCTTCTTCGTTTATTGCTTTATTTAAAAAAACATATATCTAATATGCCTTGAAAAATGAAGCCTTGTTAGGATACACTCTTCCTCCTTAGAATTACACGTGCTTTTCGTAACATATTTCAAGCGTTAGATATCACGTCCAAAGAAAAATGCAACTTCTGTAATCAATATGCAATTGATAATACGATCCATGAAAAAAATACGATTCTTCAAAAAATGATAAAACCATGTAATCTATTTCGTTTAAAGTTTCTTTCCACGTGCTATGAGGCACTTTTCTTGTTGTTGCATGTCAAAAATGAGATTTTTTTTTCAATCACGGGAAAGAATTGTGAAATACAGAAGTATAGCGATATTTATTCAGATGAAGTTTTTTTGTAAAAGTGATCATAAAGATTAAGAAAAACATTATTGATCTTACTGATGTCTGTCTATATGTTTAATTCGATTATTACTTAAATCAATTGCTAGCGCATTTATGATTTTTGTTTACTGCTGTACATATTTTATTTTTCGCTTGTGTGCTGAATCAAATTATTTATCCAATTGACGTATAAATCTTTCCATCGATATATATATATATTGTAACGAATTTTGTAAATAGTTAGTGTTTGTACTGTAAAATGATGTAAATAATCTTATTAAGCTCCATTTCTTTACCAATATTAGTTTTTGTTAAATTGTCTCTGTTATCAAGCAAACTTGTCTATTATTTTCAGTGTATGTACACGGCAGATTAACGAAATATTAGAGATATCGCCAAGTTGGCGTCACTTTTGGCGACTAATTTTGGTCGCCAAATTTGGCGATATATCGCCAAGTTGGCGACAAACTTGGCTATTGTTGGCGATGGTAACCCTTCCCTATTTATGGTAACCCCCCTTAGGTCTACTGATACATTGAATGTTGTTCCGTGGTTTTCCAGTTTTTTCTAGAAGTTTGTAGAAATTTCCACCGCATGCGGCGAGACTATATATAAGGAGAGCGATACGAGCTGTTGTTGTTATTATTTACCAGTCAGGCATTGAGTGAACAAGGCGTTTGTTAAGCGAGTTTGCTTGAGTTTCATTTATGTTGTTTTGAATGTTATTAAGTGTTGAGACGTTGTAAAAAGAGTCTCTGGGATCTAAAGCTGTACTTATACGATAGATTTGAGCAGTTATTTTTGAATATCCAGTAATATTTGTGAGTTTCGAAGAATCTGTTGTTCTGAAGATCTGTAAATAAATTATTTTCTACTTTTCTAAGAGAAAAGAGTTTTGAAGTTCTCTAACCATAAGATCAAAAGAACCATATACGCTGTAACATTTGGTGTCAGGAGTCGGGATCTTATGGCGAAAACAAGAACGATGGACGGACAACTGAAAGAACTGTTAGAAGCTATTAACGGATTAAGGACAGATCTGACCAATAAAATCGAAAAAGGCCAAGAAGAGTTGGCGGAAAAGATGAATAAAGGCCAAGAAGAGTTATCAAAAGGCCAAGAAGAGTTGGCGGAAAAAATGAATAAAGGCCAAGAAGAGTTGGCGGATAAAATGAATAAATGCCAAGAAGATGTGGCTGAAAAGATTAATAAAGGCCAAGAAGAAATGAAGAAAACTTTAGAAGAAAAGTTCTCGTCGGTAGAGAGAAGAATAGGCTCGGTAGAAGAGAAAATAGAGGAAGTAGAAGAGAAAATTCAGAATGAAGTTAGTAATGTTGAACAGAAAATGGAAAGGAAAATGGCGGAAGTAGAAGAGAAAATTCAGAATGAAGTTTGTAACGTTGAACAGAAAATCAGTAACGTTGAAGAGAAAATACTAGGTGAAGTAGATGAAAAGCTAAATAAAAAAGTTCAAGATCTTGAGAAGAAGCTTTCGGCGTCCAGTGGTAATTATGAAGAATTTAGAAATCCGCCTGCTTCTCCCGTGCACATCAAGCTGTCGACATACGACGGAAAGAGTTCCTGGCAAGTTTACAAGACCCAATTCACCATTGTAGCCGAAGCGAACAAATGTAGTGACGAGGTGAAAGCTTGTCAACTGGCAGCATCTTTAAGAGGAGAAGCCGCCGACGTGCTGAAAACATTACCCGATATGACGCAACTCAATTTTGAGACTCTAAGTTGTGCACTTGAAATGAGATTCGGCGAAAAAGTCTTCATGGATTATACGAGAATACAAATGAAGAGCCGCCATCAAAAATCGAGTGAAACCCTTCAATAGTTTGCCTCGGAAATTGAACGGCTTGCAAATTTAGCATTCATTGACTGTCCAACAAATGTACGGGAAATGCTCTCACTGCAATATTTTGTAGACGGAATAAAAGATCCAGAAGTGCAGAGAGCGGTACGAATGGCAGATGTGCAGGATTTAAAGGCTGCATTACTATATGCCTTAAAGTTGGAAGCAGCTACACAAGCCAGCCGAAGAGATCGTCATTCAGTCCGAGGGTCAAAGGTGAACAAAAGCTCATACACTGAGAGCGACGTCTTGAAAGAAATTAGGAAAATAAATCAAGAGCTGGAAGCTTTAAAATATGGAAGAACAAGCTCAAGAAGACAGAATCTCAGGTGCTGGGGATGCTGTGATACAGGACATCTCCGAAGAAACAGCCCCAAAGTCCACGAACGTGAGATGAATTCACGACCAGAGAATAAAAAGCCCCACCTGAAGATCCTTCAAATATCGAAAATGAGTGTCGGCGATAATGAATTATATGTGATAGGCTTTATTAACGGAATTCAGTGCCGTATGATTGTCGATACAGGAGCCAATGTTACAATAATAAGAGAAGATTTGGCTCGAAAATTGAAATGTAAACTCATCTGGAATCCTCCATGCGTTACCCTGCAAACTGTGACCGGCGACAAAATAGGCATATATGGAAAGGTAAATTTAACTATCAACTTTGGAGGAACGAAATTTTACCATGCGGCATATGTGGCTGAAATAACAGATCCTTGCTTAATCGGACTAGATTTTCTGAAGAAATTTGGCTTCAAACTTGATTTCAAAAATAATCTCTAAATTTGAAGAAATAAGCCTTTTTGGATTAAATAACGAAATTGAATGCAAACAAATAGTAATAGCCAAAGAAGACATCCATCTAGATCCAAGAACAGAATTTTTAGTTCCATCTGTAATTAACAATGAAACTAATTATCGATTTGGCCATATAGATTATCCCTAGGACAATAGTAAACAAGCAGGAGTATTGGTGGCTTCATCTGTGGTGGACCTCTCGAAGAAGACCATTCCAGTCAGAATTGCTAACATCAGTGATAAGACGAAGACTATCAAGAAAGCAGAGGTGATAGCGTCATGTGCTCCTGTGACGTGCATAAGTCAAAATTCCAGACACTCTGAGAAATCTTCAGATAATTTAGTCAAGGATTTGTTACAAAATACAGACTTAGATCCAAAACAGACGGAAGCTGCGGGAAATTTAATTAGAGAATTCCAAAGTTTATTTTCCCAAACATCTGAAGACTTTGGACGAATTAAAATGGCACAACACCGAATTGACACGGGAGATCACTCTCCTATTAAACAGCACCCTAGACGATTACCTTTTGTCAAGCAAGAAGAGGTGCAGAATTTAATTAAAGATATGGAAGAAAATGACGTCATCGAACCATCGACAAGTCCATGGGCGTCTCCCATTGTATTAGTAAGAAAGAAGGATGGTTCAACAAGATTTTGTGTAGACTACCGCCGACTGAATGACGTCACTAAAAAGGATAGTTACCCTCTACCAAGGATCGACGACACTCTCGACACACTTGCGGGCAACACTTGGTTTTCGATTCTGGATCTGAAGAGTGATTACTGGCAGGTAGAGATCCATCCAGACGACCGCGAGAAGACTGCCTTCACAACGGGACAAGGATTATGGCAATTCAAGGTAATGCCTTTTGGTCTATGTAACGCACCTGCAACTTTCGAACGGCTTATGGAAACGGTTCTCCTGGGGCTGTCATATGAAGCATGTCTTGTTTATTTAGATGATATCATAATCATAGGAAAATCTTTTGATGAACATCTGAACAACCTCAGGCGGGTGCTACAAAAATTAAAGGAAGCTAATTTGAAGTTAAGCCCTTCGAAGTGCAGTTTGTTTCGAAATGAAGTCGCCTAACTTGGACACATCATTTCAGCGGAAGGAGTTAGGACTGATCCGGAGAAGATATCGGCCGTGAAAAATTGGAATCGTCCAGCAGATGTTCACCAGCTTCGAAGTTTTCTAGGATTATGCACCTATTACAGGAAATTCGTCAAAGGCTTCTCGATGATTGCAAGACCACTTCATAAATTAACAGAAGCCAATCAAAAATTTATGTGGACACAGGAATGTGACGTTACTTTCGAAAAGCTTAAGGAGGCCTTAACATCCACTCCAATTCTGTCATATCCTCAAATCGATAAACAGTTTATACTTGATACGGATGCAAGTAACGAAAGCATTGGCGCTGTACTGTCCCAGGAAATTGACGGCCAGGAGCGTGTTATCGCCTATTTCAGCAAGTGCTTATCAAAGGCAGAGCGAAACTACTGCGTAACAAGAAAAGAGCTTCTTGCTGTAGTGAAAGCCATAGACCATTTTCATCACTATCTTTACGGTCGAAAATTCCTGATCCGAACTGATCATGCTTCTCTAACTTGGCTATTGAATTTTAAGAACCCAGAAGGCCAGATAGCCAGATGGATACAAAAGCTTCAAGAGTACGATATGGTGATACGCCATCGAAAATGCTCATCACATGGAAATACAGATGCTCTCTCAAGAAGACCCTGCTCAGATAATTGTAGATACTGCGACCGGGTTGAGAAGAAATTTAATGTCAAAGGTCCTATAGTAAGACAAGTTACAACTGGGTCTACATCATCGCAAGATCCGTGGAGTGACGAGAGCCTGCGTAAAGATCAACTTGCTGATCCTGAAATTAAGCCAATTCTAGAGCTGAAAGAGGAGTCCAACAGGAAGCCCAGCTGGCAAGACATGGCCCATTACCATCCTACGACTAAACGTTATTGGGCTCTCTGGGATTCCTTACATTTGAAGAACGGCATCTTGTACCGAAAATGGGAGTCTGACGATGGAAAGACATGTAGATGGCAACTACTACTCCCTAAGTCGAGAATTTCTATGGTCCTTCAAGAACTGCATGGTAGTCCAACAGGAGGTCATTTTGATGTAATGAAGACCCTGCAAAAGGTTCGAGAGCGTTTCTACTGGAATAATGTTCGCAGTGACGAGGAGAAGTGGTGTCGAACTTGTGACACCTGTGTTGCACGTAAGGCTAATGACAGACGACCGATTTTTTCGACGCTTTGGCTTTCGAGTGAAAAATAAACATCTGCGCTGCCTCATTCACACGGACGTGAATTTTCCGTCAAAATAAGCAGACGATATTGTCTCTAAGCATAATAGAAATCTTTTGATTCGATGTTTAGATGGATCTTTTGAAGGAAATAAAATATTCTGTAGTTTTTTTATCAATTATTCAAGAAAATTGAAAAAATATACATAGACAGACGGTACTGGATTCATCCTGTGAGAAGTGATAGATTATTTACCGGATCCAAAATTAAATTACAGGAAATACTTTTTAATAGATCTGATGTTAAATGAAAAATAAAGATGACTGCGAATATTATTAAATGATTATAATTGTTGTTCAATTTTCATTTAGATAATATTTCTTTTTTCTTCTTATTATTAAATAAATTAAAGAAAAACTAAATTGATTAAAAAAATGTTGCTACAGTACATGGTAGCAAAACAAGCATCTTAGCTCTATAAATGAAATGTAGGACTGAAAAATTTTCAAAGTGTGAAATTTTCGTTACATTAATCAAGAAGCATATGCTATCGTCCCATGAGCAAAAGGTAGATTTTTTTCTCCTTTTAGGACTGTATATCCATATAAAAGTTTGTCACTTTTTTTTTTTTTTTTTTTCTTGGTAATTTTGGACCCTCTCCCCTCTTACGATATTATATACTATCATTCCCCGAACATCCTCTCCCTCAGTAATGGTATCTTCAATAATGTGTAAAAATTTCTTTGATTTTTTTTTTATTGTTTTTCTTTTGTTTAGAGTGATGATTACATTTATTTTTCGCATAATTTACTGATTTAGATGTAGAGAAATCTATAAAATGCCACTTTATATATGAAATAACTGCATATCAAACAACACTTAAAAGAAATAGTTAATATTTAAAAGTGTTTTAAAATAGCTTTAAAGCTTTTTGTTACATACCTTCAACAGTAATAGTGTCTTTTTATAATTGTTCTCGGACAAGGCAGGGCAGGCAGAACTTCGAAAGGCGGACATAACGAAACAGACGGAGAAGTTTTTCTTTTACTTATAAACACAAGTATTGTTTAAAACATAACATCGTGTACAGTTGGTCGAACAGCGAATCGATATATACATACACATATGACAGCAAAATAGTAATGCTAAACGTTAGGGTATTCTATATTTTGCAATTATATAAATTTATAATCATTTAATTATTTTAATAACATTGCATTTGCATAAAAATAGACAACAGTTTAAAAAAAGATAAAATACTATTTTGATGTGAAGACCAAGTTACAAATAAAAAAAGAATTCTTTTTTCTTATTGGGTCAAAAATGATAACGATATCAAAAGACAAACCAAAACCTGTTAGCCCTGTTTCTGTTGTTCTGTTCTGTTAGCCCTGCTTCTGTGCTAGATTAAAGCGCATTTTAATCTAGCGAAAAAGTTTCACATTTTTAATTATTTTTCATTTTTAAAATACATTTAAAAATTTAATAAATATAATTGTTATTAATGTAGTGTAAAGTGCATCAAGGCTGATAAACATACAATATTAAAAACTAAAAAGAAATTTCTTTCCATGGTATTTACGAAAAAAGAAACGTTCAAAAATTATATATTGACAATTTTGAAAAGAGAAATATTTCCAAATTTGTCGCCATATGTAAATAGCCTTTTAACATTTTACTAGATTATAATAACTTAGCTGCCACTCAAAATTTGGCAAAAAAAAAAAAAAACTATAATAATAATCTATATATATATATATTACGTTATCGTATGAGACACAAAAATCGTGATTATTCGTTAATTGCTTAATGGCAACTTCCAAATTAAACTCATCTTATTAATTACTGTGCAAAAGTCCTTTGTTAAGACTTAGGCTGTGGTAAATTGGATTTTATATGTTTTGTTCCTTCGCTGCAATTATGGAGCTTCAAAAAATCATTATTTTTATTTTTTTTCTGTTCTTTTTTACTTAAAAAAATAAATTAAAATCATGAATTTTAAAGTTTTCAGTTTCAAATTAAAGTTATATCTTGTAAATGAAATGAGTGAAATTATTATATTATTATATTATATAATATACGATATATTATTATATGATATAATGTAATATATAAATAATTAATGAAATACGAAAAAATACCACGGGTACAATATTTGTCGATTTATTATCTGCGCCAGGCTAGCATAAAAATACTGAGCTCTTGATTTATCAGAACAGATGTCATACATGCAGTACATTGTGCGTTATTTTTCTGACGCCAATTTGACGAAAATTTCGTTTCCAGCTAGTTACATATTTTTAACTAATTTCTATTATTTTAAAAAGGAAATAATAATAAATAAATAAAGTTTAGATAATAATAATAGAATAAAGCAATTTGTATCATTTTTAAAAAGAAAATAAAAGTAAGCAAGCAGTTTATTAATAAATAAATAACATTACCATGTGAGGCGCATATAATTGCTATTTTGTTGCAGTCGCGCCAGTGCATATGATATCTGTATCTATTTCTCAGGGCGGAATCTTCTAATTTGGCAAAAAAAAAAAAAAAAAAAAAAAAAAAAAAATGAGCAATTTAAAATAAATTATGAATAAAAGCAATATGATTTAATGCTTAATATACATTTAAGAGAGACCAAACTGGTCTACAAGAGCGGCTAGTAAAAAAAGAAAGAAGGGGAAAAGAAGAAAAGGAAAAATCTATTTTTACCAAACTTAAATGTATTAGCTTCAAAAATATAAATGAAGTTTCTTAAAACTGGTACTTTCACAAAATTGTGTTCCATGAAAACATACTGATCATAAATTATTCTAATGTTATTAGATTTAAAAATTTGTAATTTGAAAAGCAAACAAATTCCCCAGAAAGAAAAAAAAATAGAAGAAGAATTTAAAGAAGTTATTATTAAAAAAATACTTGTTTCGAATTAATATAAATAGATTTCATATCGTTACAAAGCGTTACTTTTTACAAACATAAAATAAATCCCCCCAAAATATAATAAATCTCACAAAAATACTTTTTATTCTTCTCAAAATGCTTTCCTTCCCCCCAATACCGGCATCGATTCTTGACTGCGCTATCACAACAAAAGCTTGTGAATCTCGGAAAGAAGATAAAAAATCAGCGTTAAAAACAACTCTCGTCTGAACAAGATCTAATAAACAGAAGCCACCAGACACAAGCAGCTGGCCAACGGCTTGGGGGAAACGCGTGGCTTCGACGTGAGTCTTTGCGTATGTCTGAACGCGATGGTAACGCGTCGCTCGTCTGACAAGAGGAGGAGATAGTAATGCTCTCAATATAGGGCGTCGTTTTGTCTGTTTTTGGAAATCGTCCGTGTGACATTACCCTAAAGGTCCTAAGAGGCGAACCCGTGGGCGATTGCAACGTTATAATATAGGAGCTCCTTTCGAACGAATTGCTCTAGACATCCTGGGTCCACTTCCTAGAACATCTGATGGCAATAAGTACATCCTCGTTGTCATGGACTACTTCACTAAGTGGCCTGAAGCCTATGCCATTCCTAATCAAGAGGCGGTAACCGTAGCAGACATACTAGTTCAACACTGGGTTTCCAGATACGGAGTTCCATTTCAAATCCATTCCGATCAAGGAAGAAACTTTGATTCAGCTGTGTTTAAGGAAATGTGCGGACTACTCGGCATGGACAAAACTCGAACTACACCTCTACATCCTCAATCGGACGGCATGGTGGAGCGGTTCAATCGTACCATCCTAAATAGCCTCTCTCTCCGGGTGTCTAGAGACCAACAGGACTGGGACAAGAAATTGCCTCTTTTCCTGCTTGGAGTGCCACTCGTGGGGCCACTGGTTACTCCCCTTCTCAAATGCTCTTTGGTCGTGATCTTCGTCTGCCTGCTGATCTTTTGTTTGGCCGTCCTCCTGATGCTCCTTCATCGCTTGAGAAATATGTCGATGAACTCCAGGCACGGATTGAGAAGATTCATTGTCTAGCGAGGAACCGAATTGGACTGGCATCAGAAAAGATGAAGACACGATACGACACAAAGGCAACTGGACATGAGCTCAACGAAGGTGACAAAGTTTGGTTGTGGAATCCGATACGTCGTAAGGGACTGTCGCCAAAACTACAAAGAAACTGGGACGGTCCTTACACAGTCGTCAACAGGCTGAATGACGTCGTCGTACGCATACGAAAATCGCCACACACCAAACCCAAGGTCGTACATTATAACCGACTAGCCCCTTATTTTGGCCAAAGTGATTAAAAATTCAAAACTGGAATTTCAGACCATGGTCATGAAAGTCACTTTTTGTAAATAGTAATTAGTTCTTATTTATGTAAATTTTATTATTATTGTTATTATTTATTTATTTATTTGTTTATTTATTTTAAGTGTTTTCCTCTAACTCAAGGATTGCACTGCCCGGGACGTGCAGTCTTTGAGGAGGGGGTAGTGTTACGAATTTTGTAAATAGTTAGCGTTTGTACTGTAAAATGATGTAAATAATCTTATTAAGCTCCATTTCTTTACCAATATTAGTTTTTGTTACATTGTCTCTGTTATCAAGCAAACTTGTCTATTATTTTCAGTGTATGTCCACGGCAGATTAACGAAATATTAGAGATATCGCCAAGTTGGCGTCACTTTTGGCGAATAATTTTGGTCGCCAAATTTGGCGATATATCGCCAAGTTGGCGACAAACTTGGCGATTGTTGGCGATGGTAACCCTTCCTTATTTATGGTAACCCCCCCCTTAGGTCTACTGATACATTGAATGTTGTTCCGTGGTTTTCCAGTTTTTTCTAAAAGTTTGTAGAAATTTCCACCGCATGCGGCGAGACTATATATAAGGAGAGCGATACGAGCTGTTGTTGTTATTATTTACCAGTCAGGCATTGAGTGAACAAGGCGTTTGTTAAGCGAGTTTGCTTGAGTTTCATTTATGTTGTTTTGAATGTTATTAAGTGTTGAGACGTTGTATAAAGAGTCTCTGGGATCTAAAGCTGTACTTATACGATAGATTTGAGCAGTTATTTTTGAATATCCAGTAATATTTGTGAGTTTCGAAGACTGTTGTTCTGAAGATCTGTAAATAAATTATTTTCTACTTTTCTAAGAGAAAAGAGTTTTGAGATTCTCTAACCATAAGATCAAAAGAACCATATACGCTGTAACAATATATATATATATATATATATATATATATATATATATATATATATATATATATATATATATATATATATATATATATATATATATATTTATTTAATATATATATATATATATATATATATTTATTTAATATATATATATATATTAAAGAAAACTCACAATTTATGTTCTCTTGTATAGTTTTGTAAAATTAACTAGTGAATTTTTTCAAACGATGTTCAATATAATAGTCAAATTCATCTTTTGCTCGCTGAAAAGGTATTAAATTTCAGTAATCGGTATCTAAAACAAAAGTAAAGTTCGTCAAATGAATGCACAAAAACAGTTTATTTTTTATCACTTAGTCGCGGAAAAGGTCGTGAATTTCGATAAACTTTTAAAGAAAAATATCCTCAATTTAGTCGAAAAGTCAAGGAAAAAAGTCATTTTTTAAGATTGTTGTTAAGAGAATATTGCGAATTTTCTGGATAATTAGAATGTATAAATGAATAAATAATAGTAAATGAATAAATAAATAAATAAACCTTTTGTTACTAGATTTATATTATATTAATATAAATAAGTAAAATTTGCGAGTTTTGTCGTAGGAGCGTTTAAGAAGTGCGAATTCCGTCAAACAACTGCGTGTAATAATCACGAATTCGGAAACGAATCTCATCTATCAGATAAGGCGATTTTTCACGAGTTTTTTTCGTTTTTGCATTAGCGCCTGTGTTCATCTTAATTTTTATCTATACGTGTCTTTGAATTTAACAGAAATACTTAAAAGCACTATTCGGCACATTTTATTTTAACTATGGCGATTTTTGCAACACCTCGCATGTCACTTTATAATTTTAAAAGCCGTGTTTCTGAATTTTAATTCAATTTGATTCAAAAGATTATTCATACATTTTCCAACTTATTTTAAGAATCTGTTTCCTACTGAAAAGAGAGAGATTTTATAAATGACATAAAATTGATAAGATCCAGTACAAAAATACTATACCTTAGAAAATATATAAAAGTATAAAATGGATTTTTCTTATTAAATCTCTTTTCTGTTTGCTGCTAGGCACTTTTCCTGTCACTGTCCGACGAAATTGAGGCATTTTATCTTTTTTCAATCATGGGAAAGAAATGGGAATTTCTGATACATGAGATTATTTTTTCACACTTTTTTTTACAGTTACAGTGAGCATAAGAAATAAAAAAATGCATATATAATAATAATAAATTGAAATCAAAAATAAAAACATAAATAAATAATAAAAAGATAAATTAACAAACAGGAAGAATAAAAATTTCGAAGCTTTAAAATTATGAGTAGCTTACATATTCATGTTGTTTATGAGAGATATATATTATTTCTTCAGTATGTAATTTTGTCGGTAATTTGCTTAAAAAAGACAAAAGTAAGCACTTTTTAACACACCGGAAGCCAAAAACTTTTGAAATAATTGTAAAGTAAAGAAAAAAATCAATGAATAAATAAAATGAAACAGAAAATACAAAATTCAATATTTGAAAATCACCAGAAAAAAATGTCATGCAATTGGTAATGAAAATTATGCACAAGTTCACATGAAACAATAAAATACGATGAATATGATGTCCGGATGAATATTATGCCAGGAGAGCAACGAAATGCAAAACTGTGATTATATTTTCAGACTGATAAAAAATGCATGAAAAAATATAAATAAATAAAAATAACTAACATAAACTATAAGAGATGTGTTGAAATATGTAAGAATAAAAATATATACAATATCCCTAGAAATTCAAGCTGTAATTAAGAAAGAATACAAAATAATGTAAAACACAAATTATTAAAAAAATACATTAAATTTAATAGCGAATTCTACAAATATTCACAAGGTATCAATAAATGATAAGCAGGATGATAAATACATGCTCTAAAAGTAGAAACCTTATACAAAAATAGAGATTTATAATTTTTTGGAAAACATTTTTTAATTGTTTTTATATTTTTTTCAGCATCCCAAACCTTCAAACTAGTATTTTAGATTTTCTATTTTTTTATATACTCTTGCACATTTTACAATGTTTTATGACTATTTATAAATATATACAATTCGTTTTTGCAGCCTTGCATATGAGGTATAGAATTTATACATAAAGTGTAATATTCAAAAAACAAATTATATTTAAAAGCGCATACCGTATTTTAAAAGTATTCTCCAGCAATTAGTACGCAAAGACAGTATTCTGACCGACTTCTTTTTTCTGTCTCTATAAATTAATAAAATAATATGCTATTAATGCTTGGTTTTAACGTGGTCGAAGTAATATTCAAAGATTTATATCACTTTCAATACATTTGAAATAACGTAATATGCCTAAAATTATCTCTAATCGATTTTTACCCACATACCTTAATGTAATTAAATTCTTTTGAGTATCCCTGGAAATAAATCATTAATCGTACATGCATCATATGCAATACCAAACACAATTTGGTCATCCTACATAAGCTTTATCAAATGCATGAAAATTCCGAATATATTTACCAGAGTAAGAACGTGGACATTCAGACAGACGGACAGACAAATCGAATGCATAAGAATATTTCAGCGTTGTTGGAAAGTGCTAAAAAGAAAAATGAATTTTTTAATGAAGTATATTGTCAAGTATTATAATAATCAACTTATTACTGTTCATAACATTGAAAAGAAAGCAAACATATGCAAAATTTGTTTTTACTTATATTGCATTTTCCTCCGTTGGACATTTGTTTTGTTTAAAGCACGAATTTGTTTATGGAATAACATTTTTGTCGTGTTTGAGCATGATACATAATGAAAGAGTTTTGCTGCTTTATATTACACTGAAAATTAGTACACACGAAATCTTTAAAAAAACTGTAATTTCACAGATTATAACGACCATTTGTAAAATAATATTTTCAAAGACTAAAATTTAAAGATAAACAAATTCTATATTTAAAAAATAATAGTAATAAACATAAAATTTATGATGATAAATACATGGATTAAACTAGCAATTAAACATGGATTAAAACGCCTTGGATTAAACTTTAATATTCCTGGACCAAGCATAAACAAATTTTAATTGAAATTTCATTTTTACAACTTTCGGTGATTTCTAAGCACCCTGGGGTTCTCTTGGGCACCTTGCTTAATTGCTAAGCACTTCTTGGGGGCAGTAGGGCTGCCGCCTAGGAATATTTCGCCACTAGATGAGTAATATTACACAAATGTGTTATAGTGCCGAAAAAACGTCTTTCTCTAATGCTTTTACGGAGTAAGAAATAACCTCCACGTTGGCTTTTGATAGTCATCAAATATTACATATTTTGATTTGCTTGATTAATCTATAAAAAATTAAAAAGAGGAAAGATTTGATTATTTGTTTGAACTGAATAGGCTCCGTAACTACTTGACGGATTTGAAAAATTCTTTCACCGTCGGAAAGCTACACTGTTTTCAGTGAACATAGACTCGCTGCTTAAAAGGATCAAAATAAAACGCCGGATAAACAGATCAAAAGCAATTTGTGAAATTAAGAGTTACCTGACATCTAGACACATGACAATCACTAAAACATATAAGAAAATCGTAGCTAAGACACACACAAAATGTAACTTTTCAGTATGTCCTGATATAAAAGTGTGTTTTAATTTTTAAAACTATTTAGCAATTATTTAAAAAGGGAAAAAAATGCTGAAACGTGAATTAATTAAAATCACAAAACGATTGTTTTTGGTGTTTTCAAAAAAGTTATAACAGGTAGTAAATATTTTAAAGAGTAGTGAGCATGAAATATGTAGTAGATGAGATTTTTTTAGGGGGAGCGGTCAAATATTTAAAATTGTGACGTTTTCTACCATTTCAAATGTTGACTTGTCACTAAGCTAAGGGATAAATATTACTTACTTAAGTAAGTAATATTTATCCCTTTTCTTATCCCTAAACTTTCAGATAGATTATAACACTAATACATATTTTAAAGAGTAGGGAACGTCCAGTTATATGCAGGAGAAGCAAAAAAAAAAAAAAAATTTTTTTTTTGAAGAACGTGATCAAATATTTAAAACTGTACCGTTTTAGATGCGGATTTTTCAGAGCCCAGAGACATATACTTATTTAATATAAAATTTTAAAAATACTTACCCTATTTTCGAATAATAATTTCATTAAATATCTTTCTTATGTCCAGAAATAGTTTTATTGAGTTCGCCCCCTGGTAGTGAACTGTGAGACTAAAAAATTCCAGAACCCCCCAACAATTTTTTTTCTGGCAGTGAGTGCACAGCTCTTCTGCTAAACGGTACCTTAGGCAGCGGGGATTCGGTACGAGACTGAGTCTTTTTGTGACATTTTGTAAAACAAATTTCAGGTTTGTTTTAGAATATAATTACGGGCCGAGGCAACGCCGGGCAGCTCAGCTAGTTAATTATAAAAACGCATAACGAAATATTAATTAAATACGATTAATTAAATTTTACATGGGGTTGATAACACTAAAAAATGGCAAAAGCAAAATACAGTAAAACAGATTACGATATATCTGATGAAACAATCTATCACTTTATAATGGAAAATATTTTCGTAGAAAACATAAAAAGTATCATTTATTGTGAATTTTAGAAGATTTTTTTTAATGTACCTATAATCATCAGTATTTAAAAGAGATTTTCAACTACCTTCTATAGGAACAATTAAACCTTTTTCTTATTGATTAACAGAAAAATAAATTCTTTCGTTCCTTTTTTAACCTTTGTTAGTAAAAGTAAATTAAATCGCTGAAAAAGCCCTTAGGATGGAAATGTCTTTTAAGAGTTTTAGTTTTTAGAATATATAAAGTCTCTTAAAAAATTAACTATACACTCAGTAAAAAGTACTATTAATGTCCGAAAGTCGGTAGCTAGATGGGATAAAGTTTTTTCCTTCGGATGATGTAAACTTAATGTTGATTTTTAAGAAAGAAAATAGTAAATGTGTCAGATGTATATAGAATTATCTATTGCTAATTTTTTTAAAACATTTGTAGAAAGAGGCAAAATATACATACGCACCCAAATATACACACTTAACGGGTGCTAAAAAAAGAATATAATACATAAAATTTTGATAACATCAACTGTAAGCGTCCTAGAATGTTGGTTCAAAGTCACAAATAAAGAAAAGCTCAAATATTTTTAGAGAAGCGAATGCATGTTAACATACTAAAGATTGCATGGACCGTAGGGATCCTGTACTTTTCATATTAAGAAATTATTCGAAATCAGTCTTCTTAAATAACAATAAATTTCGAGCTAGGTTCATACTTTTATAAAGAAATATTGATATAATATACTTGCGGCCAGTATGGCTCTTTTTTTATTTCATTTAATTTCCTTTTATAATTTAATGTATGGCAGGATACGTTCGATACGGCAGAAATTAGAAAAAAAAGACGAAGTCGTAACACGTAGGTCGTAAAACGTTACTGGTCGAAGAAAATAAATTTTTAGACAAAAGAAAAATCGTGTTATTCCTTTTGAAAAATAAGGAATATTGCGAATTATTAATATTTCTTAGCATTTAATACAAAGTAATAATGATTATAATAACACCGTTAATTTATTTTAAGATAATCTCAATGGTTTTATCATTACTTGTTATCATATGTGTTTTATTTAAGGGGAAAATGGCGGAAGTTCCCATTATGGCCAGGGTGGGACATTTCAGATTCCATGTCAAGTTTGTAGTGACTTCAGACGTGTATATATTATGAACATAATTTTATTTTACTTCTGTTTTTCAGTTAATACGATTTTTAATTTTTTTAAGCGATTATTCTGACTTGCAAAATATTGCAACTATTATACATATAAAGTGAATATATAAATATATATATCTATATATTATTTAACTTAATAATTTGCAATAATATTGCAATTTTTCAACTTTATTTTACATTTTTCTAAAAATTTGCTAATTAATTAATGTGGTCCATATTAAGAACGGGTTGTTTCAAATATGTCCATCTGACATCTTTTTCATTTAAGCCTATTTAATTTTTAATAGTATTATTACAAGTGTAGAGCCTTTTCTTTTATTTACCACATTAATTCCTCTAAGCAACATCATAAATAGTTTCCGGGTAAAATAATATTAAAATAATACAAAAACAATAAAAACTTACTTGGACCATAATGGGACTAAGTACCTACCTTGGTTACCTTTTTTTCTAAAACAGTTGAGAATACATGGAAACCTCCTACAACGGTCACTCCCAACACCGTAACCTCCAAATACCGCTCATGTTTAAGCGTTACCGAATCTCTTCCTTAGAAGTAAAATTACACTAAACCTCCCAACAGCGAATTCCGAACAACTGCAACCTTACAGCCTTTTTTAACACTTTGTTTTATCTACAATTGAGATAGCGAAGAATTATACCCTTTTTGACCCAGCCGTCTCTTACACCAATTTTACCTATAATTATTACCTATAATTACACTATATTAAATATACTTTAATAAAATAAGAATTTTAATTTCCGACATTTCTGGCTCTAAAAACCAATTTATCAAAGAAAGATGAGTGCAAAAGCTTAACTTTAATTGATAAATTGAAAGTTATCCAGGATAGCAAAAAAATCTAATAAGTGGACCACCAAACATGGTGCGTACAGATTTTTATGATTTTAAAATCTGTTGTAGGGGTCTTACCACTATTTTTCTGGTTGAAGGGTTTCTTGAAATGGGCCTTAGTTTTTGAGAAATCGGGAGTCAAAGTTCAGATCATATTTTAAATACCCATTAATATGATGTCTGCGTGTGGATTCGTGGCGCCGTGGCAGCGTACGAATCTACGAACCGGGAGGTGCTGGGATCGAATCCCTCTTGGGTTTTTCTTTTCTTTTTTTCATTCTTTTTTTTTACAAATTACAAATTTTAAGTATTTTTACTATTAAAGAAATTGATATACCGTTTGATATATTCTTAATAAATTACATTTATATTTTAGAATGTTTTCAGGAAAATTTATTTTTCTTTGAAATATTAGTTTAGAAATTATAACCAATTTTTAAACTAATGATTCTATTGACAAAACTACAAAATTAATTTACGCCTAGAACTTTTTTATATTAATTATTATTTTTATTTCTTTTTTAAGCACAATTCTGAAATAATGATATTTCTTTTTTCTATCATTTCTTTTTATATTTTATAGGTTTTTAAATGAAAATTTTACCTTTTTTGCATAAATAATATAAAATAATTTTATGGTGCAATTTCTTAAGCGGCATTAGGATTAGATAATTCAAATAATGCATATATTCGAAATTGTAAAAAAATATTATTGCAGTAATGCTAAATTGCAAGTTGTTTGTTACCAGTTATCCAAATTTTAAAGGTACTGAAAAAACATTTATCTCCAAAGTTCCTATCTCCAAATAATTTATCGTTTGCACAAATAAGAAATGACATATTACATTTAACCCGTGAGTAGTCGCGACTTTTTCCACAACGTCATTAGTCGCACTCGATCTTTTCACCGCTGGCCCCCCGCATACCAAATATGTAAAATAAGAAATATTTTTCACCTAATATATGAAGATAACATTTCAATGAATATATAAATTTGCAGTTTTCTTAAATTATGCATTTTATTCAAGAGATATGGAGTAATTCGAAAAAGTAAAGATGAACAGACATTAGTGATTGTTACGTAGACTTTTTCGCCAATTTCAACTTTGTTTCTAAAAATGTACCTGAAAGAAAAACAGAGCTGTTCTGTTACTTCACTAAGGTATTCGAGAAACCGTCAAAGTCAGCTACATGGTAGATCTCCGTTGTATTTGTAATCTGATACAAGTTAGGAGAGGATAAGTTATACGGGCGGCGAAAAGACCGACACGCGACTACTGACGGGTTAAAACTATTTTTCATTACAAATCAAAACACTCTTTACGGGATTCATAAAAATTCAACTAGATTGCGAAAATCGTCCGTTAATGAGATAAAATTTACAATACATATTTTTTCATCGCCTGTTTTCTTTTCCTGGGTATTATTAAAATGAATGAGAATTTCTTCATATTGATCTTACATTTGCTTTTCTACAAATGAGGATTAAACTGTTTTTACTTTTGATGCATTTTTAAACATGTTTAACATCAATTAAGTATTTAAGGAGTATGCAATATGTAAGTTAATATAAGTTTTAGAAAAATAAGATTTCAATCATAAATTATATCGTTTTTGCGTTTAGATTAAGAATTTCGGTAAAAAAATACCGATTTTATCTAAACATTTATAAACGTGAATTAAAATTCTTAAAGGTAAAGTTTATTTTAAAACTTATTAAAAAATCATATTTTTTTCTTTTCAGGACGTTAAATGAAAGTTTGTTTAATTGTCACCCATACAACTGTTATATTTTGAGATATTGTAAATTTTCTTAATGCACTCAGCGCAGTTCCTCACACAAATGATAAATTTAAACGCTTTTTTCCTTTATGTTCATATTTCCTTCCCTTTCATATTTTAAAACTGCTAAGGCTTTTTCTTGTACTTGATATAGAGATTTAAAATTTTAAAAATTTTTATTTATTTTAATTGTTTCAAAATATACTTTTAGTTGAACCCTTAAGTGTAATCAGTTCCTTTAAACCAATTTGAAAAAATAAAAATAATTAAATAAATAAAATAAGGTTGAAAAATTAAATTGTCCCTTTTAGAAAATATCAAAAGATTCAAAGCTGTAGAATTCCTAATTCTGCTTAAAATTTGCAATGTGTAATAAATACAAAAAGTGCGAATAAAAGATAAGAAAATCCGAAGAGGGATTCGATCCCAGAACCTCCCGTTTCGTAAACTCGCCTGCCGCCTCGGCGCCGAATTTTCACGCAGCCGGCATACTAGAAGGGTATTTGAAATATGCCCTGAACTTTGCCCCTTCGATTTCTCAAAAACTAAGGCCCATTTGAAGAAAGTGTTTCATCAGAATAATCAGTGCTAAGACCCCTACAACATACTTTGAAATCATCAAAATCTTTGCGCACCATGTTTGGTGGTCCTCTTGTAGGTGCACGAAAATAAGCTGACATGTGCAAATGTGGAAAAATCCAAATAGATAATATTCTGAAAAAAGAGACTTTTTTCATACTTTTCAAGATGTAAAATTTGAACTAAGCATTGGTACTAAGCATGAAACTAAGCCTTCAAGACCCGCTTATGATGATATTGATAAGTTTCTTTTGAAATGGCTTTCAAACAGTCCAGAGAAAATTTTCCATATTTCTGGACAAATGGTGCAGGAAAGTACCTCAGAGATTGCTAAGAAACTGCACTGTTAAACATCTATAGGTTTGCCGCTTAGTCAGTATATACACACGATGTATACACGATTCAGTATATATATATTCAGTGTATATGTATCGTCAATATATATACACGATTGATTGACTGTATTGTGGAGCATTCTCATTGGTCAAAATAAGGGTACCATACAAAAGCGGTGAGTGACTATGCAGCAAAAGCAACACATTTTTAACAATTTGGGGAATTAAAATTTTTGCGCTTACTAAAAATGATAATGACTACAATAAATCTAGGGAAATGATCATGGATTAAGAAAAAAAACTATATGCTTAAAAAAATTAGGAACGGGATTTATTGTTAAATTTCGTGTAAAATGACAGTCTGCACTTTTTAATTGTAAAAATAAAGCATTTTTTTCATTTATTGTGATTCTAACGTAATGTAATTTAGGGATTTTAAAAAATGGAACCTCTGAATATCGGCAACTTCCGAACTACGGTCATTTAATAGTGCTCCCGTTGGTGGCTGATATTCAGAGGTTTTACTGTACATAACAAATCAAAGGAATATATTTCCTGTTTGATAGAAGAAATAAAATAAATTCAGAATTCTGAGAGGAAATTTTAACTCCTTTTTTTTAATGTAATACAATTTTGCAATTTATCTGTCCATTTGATTGTTTTTATCAGTGTTGCTTTTGTGAAATTCATGAATTTTATTGGTATGTTAGATGTATCACCTAAGCTTTTAAAAAGTTACACCAAAATAAATAAATAAATATGTAAAATACTGTTGCTGTTAATGCTTGTTATTGAACAGGTAATCTTAAACTACGTTTATCTTCTATGAAAAACAGCTAGAAATTTTTTTCTTTTAAATTTAGTATATATAATTTTATCAAGTATGTATTTTTTTTCTGAAACCATAATTTTTTTAATCACAAAGACAAAATATCGCGAATTTTCTAATAAAGTGCAGGGTAAACCATTAAAACTGAGTGTTTTTTTTAACTAAGCATTTTTATTAAAATTAAAACTTTAAAATGTATAATATGAACTTTTAAAAGTTCAGGTTTACTTAAAAGGCGATTAAAGTGATCAACTATAGATGTTAATAGTTAATGTTATTTAAAAACATCTTAATACTTTCAAACATTTAATCAGGTTGTTCCTCAGAGAATATTTTCTTTTATAAATATAAGATTTCGTTATGAAAATGAACAAGACTCTTGGCTTGAAGATTGGATTAATAGTATTTTTAGGTGCATGGTAAAAAGAAATATTTGATTACTGTACCATGAAATTTTGATGCGGGATTTACTCAAATTGTCAGGATATTATATTTAGGATGTTAAACCATAAACTCGGTATATTATTAGATAAGGCATCATTACACACTTTATTGCTTTTGCATAAAGATGATGAAGTATAGTAAAAAGTATAGCAAAAATTTGCATAAACATTACGACATATGATGTTACAAAGGTTTTCGATTGGATCTGGATCAGAGCTACACGCCGACCAGTTGAGATCAGTGGTATTTTCAGAGTTAAACGAAGTTCTTCTTTTGCATGCAACATGAAAAGACGCATTATCTTGCTGAAATCCATACTATAGATTAGCTAAAAGTTCCCCAACTGACTAAAAATTAATATCCAACGTATGTACGCAGTCTTGTGTTGTTTGGCAACCAAAGAAATAACTCCACAGATACTCGAGTATTAAAGCAAAGTGAGAACCAAATCATTAAAATGTCACCTTCTTGTTGTCGACTTAAGAAACTCCCAGGCTCTTTACGCAAGTCGTGCAAATAGTATGTCCACCCGTTTGGGCTATTCAGATTCTACTTTTTATTCGTTACTAAATATCATAGCGTACCATTTGGGTCCATATGACGTATGTTTGCAAGTTCATTGCATTCTCGGCAATTTGTTGCGAGATTTTAAAGCTGATTGTTTTATCATTTTCATGTAAATTGATTTACTTGTTTCTTTAATTCATCTACGAATCATGTCCGTCGACACAGAAAATCCTGACTTAGTTTTAATGCGATTAGCAATCATTATTTGTATAAAAGGCAAATATTACTTTACAAAAAATCTGATAAGAGATGCTTGAATGTCCTTGAAGCATACAATCCTTTTCCTATGTATCGTAGTTTGTGGCGAAGCATTTCTGTTACATTAAATGTACATTTTTTTTTAATAAGGGAAATATTTAAAAAAAAATCTTTTAATTTGGGGCTTTCTTCCGCATTGTCATGCTAATGAAATATATATTATTTTAGACATATAACTGTCGAAATAAAAATTTAGTTTCTAGAGCACCTGTTATATAAACAGAGTGGTTAGTAAAAGTAGTGAAAAACAAAAAAAGTCAATTTGTAATAACGAAAATAAATAAATGCGTAAAAGTATAGTTATTTTTATTTTTAAAAAATAATGAGTTTCTTCAAATGATAAGAACAAATGTTATTTTACAAAATGAGAGTTAAACGAAAAATCTCATATTCCGTTTTATTTACTTTTCTTGATCACGTGCTTTATAACTGTCTTCAAAATTGCCAGAAATATTTACTTTGTAATTTTTTTTCTTTCATCAGTATTAAAATTTTTATTTCAGATGTACAAAATTATTTGTCTTTAATTTACAAAGAGACAACATATATAAATATTAATGTGTAGAATTTCATTTATATTTATTTTTAGACTGTCGTGTTATTTTTATGGATATTTATCTTTTGTTTTGCAAATGTATGTCTCTTTCATTTATTATATGCACATAGTACTTGAATAACGACATTTCTTACTTACATTGCTTCAAACACAAATATATATGTATGTATGTTTTATGCACAATATAAAGTTTTTTTTGTATGCATTCTTATGACGAGGGAGCGTCACATATTTCAAATTATTTTTAGTTTCGATGATTTTGGTTTATATGACATCTATTAAGTGGTATAGATAATAAAATTACCAGACAGCTGTAAAGCGAGTGGTCGCGATGCTATATTAATACTTAACAGTTGATTGCTATTCGAAATTAATGGTAACTCGTTTACCCATGTTTCCTTTGTTCGATGCAGAACTCTTTAACTGGACTGACATCAGTCACTGCACATTTTAGCAGGTTATCCGACAACCTCTCTACTACCTATCTACTCACTTTTTAGGTGCTTTCGTAATTTTGTAAATATGTAGCACCTATAGTTGTCGTTCAGTCCATTCGTCTGTCCGTCCGTCTGTTCGTCTGTCTGTCTGTCCGTCCTCAAATAACAACACAAAAACTACCCAACCGAGTCGTTTGAAATTTAACGCTACATAATTATTATATAATTTTGTTTAGTCAATTCAAATTTTATGAAAATCGGACGCATAGATCAATTACAGGAACAATGAAAAGTTGCTACGTCTCACCTGCAATTTCCTTTTTTTTCTTTATCTTCATCAGATATTCCGTTACCTATAATCAGCATCATTAAAAAAAAAAAAAAAAAAAAAAAAAAAAAAAAAATATGACACAGTCATGCGAGCATGGAAGTGTATGTAAAGCAGGATGTAGTGAGGAAGACACAGGCATAGCTTTTTTAAATAATATGTACATTGTAAAAAAAAAAAAAAATCTCTGAAAAGTTGCAAAACATTTTCTAGGTAACTGGGATTTCTAGAACTTTTTATGCAATGACAACAGAAAAAATTTGTGATTACACAAATTTGCACAGATTTGCACAGAAAATCAAAAAGTCTGTAAGGTTACGAAAACTCTTTTATGAAGCTGGGATATCAAGAATATTTTTTGTAACTGCAACTTAGGTTACAGACAAAAATTTAGTAAAATTTCTGTTTTTTTTTTTTTTTTGTGTGTGTGTGTGTGTGTGCGTAAAGCTGCAGATATCTGTAGCTTTACAAAAATTAAACTTGTAGATTTACATATTTTTCTGTACAGTATACAGATAACATACAGATTTCTGGTAATGTACTTCTGTAGAGTAACATACTTTCTTTTACAATGTACTCATTGACAATTGTTGTGCACATTTTTTGAAAGTAGACATTGCGTTCGTACTACTCGGGCAGAGAAACACATATATATACTAAATTATGAAAGATTTTTCACTGTAAAAAAATCTGTAAAGGTACTAAACATTTTCTAGGAAACTGAGATTCCAAGAAATTTTCATGTAACGATAACAGGACAAATCCATGTAAACGATTTTAAAACTTGAGTTTTTGTTGTTACCGTTACAGAAAAAGTTCTTGGAATCCCAGTTTCCTAGATAAAGTGTAGTACCTTTACAGATTTTTTTTTACTGTGTTGGAGCATCTGTATTAGAGAAGAATTACACATGTTGCAAAATGTCTGTGGTTATAGAGCAATCTGTTCCGCAAATGTGATTTAAAGAGCGTATTTTGGAATTTTGCATCCTCAATTTTACTTAAATATCGCTGTCAAAACTAAGAATACAATGCGTAAATGTTTTCTTTAGATTAAGCATCAATTTACATTGATCTATTTTGAAAATTAAATAAATAAATGTATTTATTTATTATTAAAATAAATATTCAATGCATTACTTAACCGATTAACCACTATTGTTCCATTTACGGAGCGGTAAAAATAAATGCACCTATTTAAGTTAATTACATACCCACCACTGTTTGTCAATTAAAAAATTGGGTTTACTTAATAACATAAAATTTCAGATATATAAACGAAAAATTATCATCGAGAGTTTGTGAAGGCAAATGACGTTCAGATAAAAAGTTTAAATTTTCAATCTTATAATTTTCGTGTTTAATGGGTTAGTCAGATTCTTGTCTTTCACCGTTTTTAAATTTATAATATAAATAAGTCGATAAGCGCATTGCCTTTAATTCAGCTTTTAACGAATTTTCTTCATATTTTTTCTCCGAAATTCCAATTAAATTACATACAAAGAGATACGCGCGATATCTAGTAACAATTTCTTTAAAAAAAATTGGACAGATAAAACTAAATTTATATTAATTTCATATTTGATCTCAAGATTTCTTTTCAGCTTCATTCTATTTTTTTTAAGTTTCATATCGTTTAAAATAAAAACCGCAATACTAATTTCAAAATATGCAGAACTATGTATTTTATTCAATATTTTTTTTTTTACTTTATTGTTAGAAAACAAACTTTAAAAAAAATTAAATTGTTTGTTCTAAAAATTCAATAATTTTCAATATTATTACTGTAGAATAAATGACAGTATCTGAAACAATGTTGATAATTCCTAATCGAAATGTATTAAACCCTCCTATTTCATGTTACTTTTCTGAGAGTAAAATAAACTTGTAATTCATTTGATATATTGATTTATCTCTGAGTAATTATTTAACATATGTCTTTAAAAAATAACATTTCTATCAAATAAATCTGTCTCAACATAAAACTTCAAACATTAATCATGAAAATCGGAATGTCTTGTTAATACAAGCAGAAACCAAATTCCGTTTTATTCTATTTGTCATAAAGTTCGTCTCAAAAAATTAAAGAACAACGCATTTTTTAAATACACATACTTATGGAAGTACAGAGTATTAAATGATTGTACAATTTTATATCATAAAATGTATTAATTATAGTTAAAGGAAGGCGGAGAAATAAGAGATGAACAATGAAAAGGAAGACAACATTTTGAAATTAAGTTTAATGTATACATGTTGTATATAAATGAATAAAAATAAATATATAAAACATCTTCAATTTCAACTACTTGAAATAGTATAAGAACCTTATCAAGATAAAATTTGTAATGTAAAATGTGTTAATGATATTCAATTCGATCAATGTGTCATTTTTTTAAAAATAATTGAAACAATTTCCTGCCCTATTTTGTACATAATATACATTTATCCTTTTTATGATTTATGAAGAGTTTCTGTACTATTTACTTACAAAATTAGACCATTGAAACAAATTTTGTTTGTATAATACATTTCTGCATAATTTTTACTTACCTTAATTGAAAAAAAAAGAAAATGTTGCGTTGCAATATTATGCAGGTAATGTCAAATATTTAAACGTTTTGAGTAGGAATTGATAACAATTATCTTTATATTCAATTCATAAGGAATTATTAATATTTTAAAGATTGGTAAACTCTGTGTGCTGTCATGACTGATCCTTATGTGATAAAACAAGTTACTATTGGATGAGGTAATTTCTGCCCGCACAAAAGTAGAAAATATTTTCAAATTATTAGCTGTTTTCATGAAGAAATTTATACATAACACTCATTTTTGTTCCCCTTTAACTTTACCTGTTTGTACTTCAATTTGTGCTTATATCAAATAAATAAAACGAAAAAAAATGTTTGAAAATGATGTTTGAAAGCATTTTTTATTAATTTCTTCTTATTATTTTTTAGTATGGTAAATTACATCCACCAGAAATGCAATTTTTATTTTTATTTTATTACAAAACGTTGTTTGGTAACATTAAAATTTTAAAATAAAACATGATGAAAATTTCTTTCACCTTCTTTCAAAAGATAAATATTACAATATGAACTTCAAAAAGATCATTGTTTTAATAAGTATTACAAGTTATAAAAAATATTAAATATTACAAGTTAAAAATATACATTTTATTAAAAAGTCTTACTATTTTTAAGCTGAATTTCCGAAAATATTTTAATGACTATTTCTGTTTACATATGGAAATACATCACTTTTTTGATTAGACCGTTTTGAAGCTATAACCGATGATTTTCACAATTGAAAGTTGAACTAGCAATCACTTTTATTGAACTTAAGTAGAAAAATATATTTTAACTTCATTTGCCTTTATTTTATTACATTACTTTCCTCTCATACATCAGTTCTATTTTTAAAAAAAAGCATATGGTCAGTCGAAGTAACAGTGTTTCAGATTAAATCTTTGTAAAAATAAAACATTTAACTTCCGTGCACTAAACTTTAATACGTCTCTTTGACCAACTTTTCAGAATTTATTTTCAGGATATTTCACGATTTTCATTATTATATGATAAGGGGTCGTTACATGCACTATTTTTTCTGGACAGGGCTTCTATGGATTTAGTGATCATGGATATGTTATAATTAAATGTCGGGTATATATTTTTTCATATTTAAAATAGATTGTGATATTCTAATTAAGACTTTTGATTACTTATTGATGACGACAAAATTTAATATCTGTATCAAAATTTTATACTCCCGTATATGGTTAACAATTGTCAAAATAAATCTTGTAAACTTTGGCAAATTAACCTATAAAAGTTTATGATATGGTTGTTAAATATTAACTTCTATGTAAATTTAATCTGAAATGCTACTAATTTCACTTTCCAGCTATGCATTTAAAATTGAAGTGTAAAAAATGATGTAGTAAAATAAATTGAATTGCAATTAATATATAATTTTCCTATTTATGCTCAATCCAAAGGACGACTGATTCTACTTTAAAATCTCATAAATATTGATTCTTTCAGTTAAAAAAAAGTGATGTGTTTTTATATATAATTCACAATTAGCTACTAAAATATTCTCTTTTGAAGAGCTTAGAAATATAACACGGAAGATTTAAAAAGGTTTCAAATAAAATACATTTATTTTATTTTACAACATAACTTTTATTTATTTAGTCCACGTTTAAGTAAAAACATTAAGTAATTACGTTGTATACTACCTCTGACAATAAAGCTCGGTGAATAGTCCTGTAACATTAATGTAGATAAAATATTAACGAAAGTTACCGCACCATCTTTCGAAATAATCATCTCTCATAACTATGCACCGCTGAGATCTGCTATAAATGTCCTGGAAAATTCGCAAGAAGTCTTCTTTTGAGATGGTGTTCAAAAACTTCTTCACGTTTCGTTGGATGTCAGCAATATGGTCAAATTTCTTTCAAAGAGTGTTTCAATCGTGAAAATAGGAAGAAGTCTGGAGAATTGAGATCTGACATGTATGACAGATGTTCAATTTGCACCTCCCTTCTAGAATTGTTTCGGTGTCTTGCAAAGCTTACAACCAAACTTTAAACTGACCTTTTGTTCGTTCATTTTCCTGTTCTCAGTTAAGAATCAACAAACTGAACAAGCACTTAGTAAAGCACGTCTTACATGGAACATAAACGACGCTCAACTTAACAACGGTCAACACTTGCCTCTATGCAGGTGCATCTTTTTTTTTCTCACCAGTGTTGCCAGATCGGTTGTTCTGAATTCATTCACCGAACTTTATTGTCAGAGGTAGTATATTATAATTTTTTAATTAATTTTATAACGCATCATGCAAAATCATTATATATTTTTTTCGTATTAAACAATTGAAAAAAGGAAGGATTTTAATGATATTTATATACTATTCATGAATTTTCTTAAAAGTGTTTGCAATACAGAAACAAGAATTAATTTTCTTATAATCTTGTATGAAGAAAGGCACATAGATTTTAAAATTTACTTTTAATACAAAAAATTCAAACTGCTTTTATTTTATGCTAACAAAATTATAGTTGAATTGCTGAGAAAAATTTTGAATGTAATTCTAACAAATGCTGAAGCAAAGTCTTGAAATTCATGAAGAAAATGTCCCTATTGAAACATATAAACCATCAAAACTTTCTTATTCTCCAACTCTAATGTTATATTTATGCAACGATATTGATAATGTGATTGTATTTATTTCATTTGAAAGAAAAATTTAATGAACACTTCTAAAAGAGTTCAATATGTAAATAAGAACATTCAATTTAATCGTTAATTAAATTTGTAAATTGAAAGGAGAATTATTTCTAGATATGTTTTGCGAATTGTTATCTTTTATATCAAAAGAAAATAATTATGAACAAGAGTGGGATTAAATTAAATTTTCATTTCAAATAATTCAATAACACACGGTATTATTGTAATAGTCAAAACTAACAATTATAGGAAATTGTTTGCATGTGTACTTTAAAAACCACACAAATTTAACTCTGAAATATACAGCAAAGGTGAATTGAAATTTTTGTTACAATTTAATTTAATAAATTAAACGATGGAATATGCACGGGAAAGTTTTTCAATTACATGAATCTTTATACACATATATAACAACTTAAGGAAAACAACTGATTGTCAAAACTGCCAACCTTGACTACAAAATAGAAATAAATTGTAGAAAAATGTACGGCATTTGTGTGTATAAACTTAATTATCAAATTCGTTTTCATAAAAACTGAACGATTTTTTTAATAACCGGAAAGAAAAAAAAGATTTGTCTAGAGGGAAAGTAAAATGTTTCCCATTAGATTATGGCTAATGCGAAGAAATCTTTAAAAAAAAATTTAAAATGTTACAGCATTTTAAACATAAAAGAAAATGATATGCATTTACAAAGTACACTAAATTACGCATTCTGAAGGTTATGCGGAGCAAAGAATTGTTATAGTATACGGGGAAATAGTTTGCGGCTTATTTTAATTCTGTTAAATTATTTCAAATGAATTGAAACTTTTTTATGCCGGTGCGCTATAAGTTTTTTCATGTTTAATCTGAAGTGCGTAGCTTTTACAGGAACACACAAAAGATTTGAGATAGTATATTCTACATGAAATACTGTATAATTGTGATGATGGCATGATATACTTTTATTATGATATACACTTTTAAGTTTCGCTATCTATATTATAAAGACCAAACGCATCAGTGCGTAACGCATACGTCATTTTGCAAAAGGCAACGCATTCCCCTGCAACTTCGGTTTTGCAATTTTCACTACTGCAAATTTTACACTTCTAAACACCACACATTTTAAATTTATATACCGTCGTATAGAAAAAATTATGTACTTTTAAATGCAATTTGTTATATCTACATCTAAAGCTACATCTTAATTTATTTTTGAGATATTAGTTTTTTTTTTTTAATTTTTAGCAGCAATTTAGTCATTATGGCAACAGAACCACTCCATTTTCTTTTAAAATTGAAAAGAAAAATACAATAGAAATTAAAATGCGCAACAGTTTACCTTGCAATTTCGGTTTTGAAAACTTCGGTACTGCAAATTTTACACTTCTAAACATCGTACGTTTTAAATTTTTACACAATCGTATAGAAAAAAAAAATATATACATTTAAATGCAATTTGTTTTAAAACCGTACCTCAATTTATTTTTGAGATATTATTATTATTATTATTTTTAATTTTTAGTGTACCAATTCTGTAATTGTGGCTATAGAAAAAAAAGTTACATTGCGTATACCATTTTAAAAGCATGGTCTGTTTTAAAATCTGGTGAATTTCAGTTTGTTTATTTAATAATTTGAATAATTTGGATTTATAATTTTATAGTATTTTGTTAATTTTAGCTTAAACTAATATTTGTTTGAGAGTTAGCCTGAACAATATCTGATGTGTTTTTTACTGTAACTATTTATGTAGAGTTATTATAAATCAATGATACGGTTCTTTCTTAAAGATTTTCTTTGGTGGAATTTCGACGGTTTTCATCTCGTATACTATTAATTGCATAAGTATTATTACTGTGAATAAACTGCGCAAATTGAAAAAAAATACGCTGAACGACATTTAATTTACTCAGAAATTTTTGAAAAATTAAGATAAAATTATATAGAGGACTACGAAAGAATTTGATGTACCATCATCTAGGGATAATAATTTATGGACAATATTTTAGTTTGAATTAAATTTTAGCTAAATCGTGGTGTGCAATAAACGTACTAGGTAAATTATATTACTTAAAAAACATATTTAAGAAAATTTCCATACTGATATAAAATGTGAAATAGAAATTGTAATGTGTTAAGCGTTTTCTTGTTAAACTAAAGTTTCCTGTTATAGAGTTTATATACGTCAATCTACAGATCAAATACAGGGTAGTTCAAATTGATGGAATGCATATTTGGTTATAGAAGGTAAGTGCTGATATCAGATTTTTAAATGTTCAACATGTTATCTAAAATGTTAACTTGATTATATTATTTAACTTATTTCCTAAGTGACGAAATTTAGTTGAAGACTTAAGGAAGTGTTGGAAAGTGTTTCATAATCTATGCTTAACGCATGATTTTTCTTCTTCATTTTGAACAATTTTAATTACATTTGTTTAAATATAATATTCGTTTAAATAATGAAATTTTTAAAACGCATTTGCAAATACAGAAATAAGTATTGCTTTCAATATAATCTGGAATTATGCAACGTGCATTTATTACAAAATTCGCCTCTACTACAAACTATTCCCATTCTTTGTATTTTACACTGACTAAATTATAGTTCAAATGCTACGTTAAATTTTGAATGTAATTATGACAAATTCTGTATCAAAAGTCTTGATATTCATAAACAAATGTCCCTATTGAAACATATACATCAACAAAGCATCATTACTCTTCTACTCTAATTTTATTTTCATTCAACTTTACTTATAATGTGCGTGTATTTATTCCAGTTGAAAGAAAATTTTATGAACACTTCTAAATTGGTTCGATATTTAAATTAACAATATTTAATTTATTTTTTAATTAATTTTTTAAATTGAAAGGAGAATTATTTCTAAATATGTATTGTTATATGTTATCTGTTTTGTCAGAAGAAAATCGATACGAACAAGAGGGGATTTAAATCTAATTTTTCATTTCAAATAATTCAAAAACACATGATAACAAATTTGTACGAAAATCGATCCAATAACCGAAGTTGATTTACCTGGTCTTTAAACAATTCCTTTTAGAACTTATTGCAATAAATTGATGAAATTCACCATGACAATTAATAGTAAACTCAAAAAAAAAAAAGGAAAAAAAAGAAAGAAAAATAGAACATGAAACAGAAAAATTATAAAATTTTGTCGCCAATCTACTGCTCTCTCTCGTTTATATCTCAATCAGAATATCGAAACAGATTTTGATCAGACGAAAACCATATTCCCAACATCCAATTATTATTTATCGATTATCATAGAATTCATAGAATTCCTATGCAAAAACTATCAATTGTGTAATGATGCCCTATCGTACAATATTCCGAGTTTATAGTTTAACATCTTGAAAATAAATCTTGACAATTTCAGAAAATGACTTTATTAAAATTTATGATACAACAATTAAATATTTCTCTTTATCGTTCACCTATTTCAAATCTTCAAGCCATGCAGTTAAAAATGAAACGTGACGAATGAAAACAGAGTGGAATAATAAAGTAAATGGACTGCAATTAATAATAATAATATGTACTTCTACTTTCAACAATAATAATTTTTTTCTGATTCATTTTCAAAACGGAATCATATATTTGTATAAATAAAGAAAATATTCCGTGAGGAAGAGCGTGATTAAAGGCTTGAAAGTACTAAGGTGTTTTTAAATAAAATTAACTATTAGCATCTACATTTGATTATTTTATTCTCCTTTTAAGTAAACCCGAACATTTTGAAATTCATATTATATATTTTGAGCATTGATTTCTTCCGTCTTATTTAAGGAAGAAGCAAACACAAGTCATAATTAAACTTGTTCCAATCAGGTAGAAGTAGCTTCATGCTCTCACAATGATACACCTCCTACAAAAGAGGTACAATGAACATTTTGGATAATAGCGAATCTGCAACCCTTGATGCAGCAAAGTTAAACTGATAGAAAGGCAGCTAATATTTTGACTACATCACTAAAACGTGTGGGTTGTGTTCCTGCCAAGTATAATGTTTACAAATCCTGTATTCGTTGCCTTAGAATCAAAAGCCGAACAAACAGAACCGAAAAAAATAGTTTTTGGTAAGTGTTCCGTTGATTGTTCGCTAGGATTGCAAAATTTTAGAACACATTTCAGGATCTTAAACTCTTGATGGATTAGCAATTATTATTTCTAGTAAAGATATTGCCCAATTACTAGCAGTTCTAAAGCTTAAATCAGGAATAAATGAAGCAATATCTTGCGCTGTTAACAAAACATTGGAGTCATGGGGAATCACAGAACAAGTAATATCTATGTGTTTCGATACAACCAATGTAAATTCCGGATTATTATGAGAAGCTTGTGTCCTTTTTTAATAGAAAATGAAGAAAGAAATGCCTTGGTTGCCTTGCCAACATCGCATCCTGCAGATTATGCTGGAGGCAGTTGTTGTTATGTCACTCGAAGTTTCAAACGGACCAGATATACTCTTATTTAAACGATTTAAAATTTTTTGGAACTCTACTGATCATGACATATTTCAGACTTCCGTAACTGGTAATTTTATCAATGAAAAAACAACAGAAAATGCATCAGAAATCATATTTGCATAAAATCAACTAAATGATTTTAACCCAAGGGACGATTACAAAGAAAGTTTAGAGCTCGCCATAATTTTACTAGGAAGAGTACCCGAAAGAAGTGTTCACTTTAGAGCCCTTGGTGGTTTGCATCGAGCAAGATGGATGGCAAAGACCATATACTCACTCAAGATTTATTTATTTAGAGATCCTTTCAAACTGTCTAAGCACGAAAAATCGTTTGTAGTAAAAAGCGACATTCACAATTGGTATCAGACACTGTCTGCTTGTTCTGCACCTAAAAATGATTTATTGCTCTTTAAAAACTTGAAAGAGTACGAAAATGTAAATAACGACACTTCTTTGTTATGACATTTCTTTTGCTGTGAAGAAATTCCTAGAACATTTGTGGTAGTTGCCAGAAGAGCAAGCTTTTTTGCATTTTTAGATGAAAATGTCTCATTTAAAATTATAAGAAAAATGGTCCGTGCTTTTAAATATGTAAAAAAATGAGAAACCATTGAAACGTTCATGGGTTGATTCTGTTGACATCCTCAAAAAGAACTTGTAAGATTTTTGTAACAAGTAACACTCTGAGGTTTTATAAATTGTGGAATTACCTTCAGACTCTTTTGAAACAGATGTGACAAACTAGAATAAAAAATAATCTTCTAAAACTTGTAAAGCTTTTGCGGCCTATTAATGATGAGTTATTAATGATGTAGCCGAACGTGGATGGCACATATTGAGCTATACAGAAAAATTTATACAAAAGATAAAAACAAAAACAGTACTGATTGTTATTAGGCAAGCAGTTTCGAAGCAAATATCCAGACTCTGAAATATCTACATTGACGTCTTAAAAAGGTAAATGTAAGGATTTTACAATAATGATAGCTTTTTTTCTTTTTCTTTAAATTTATATAACAATCTAATTATCAAAATACATATATATTAAGACAGACATAAACACAATTAAATACAATAACCCAACATGGAGTGAAAAATTAGCCGGGGCTATAAATAGAACCGGAGTTGATAACGTACCTTGATGTTTCTCTTCCATCTGAGCTATCCTGGTCGATAACCTAGCCCGGTATTTTTTCTCTAATAAACCTAGTTGGGGAACGCCATTGGCTGGCGACCGCTTCGCTCTTGATGACGGGAAATACGATGAATAATTTTAATAATCCATCGATCCGCAATATATATTTAAGCACACGGAAATAAAGATCTGGATTTAATTAATGAATCATCAAAGGTACATATATATTAAGACAGACATAAACACAATTAATTATAATAACCTAACATGGAGTGAAAAATTAGCCGGGGCCAAAAATCGAACCTGGGTCGACAGCTTAACTGTGTTGTTGCTCTTCCGTCTAAACTACCCCTTTCGATATCCAGATCGATGGATTGTTAAAATTATTTATCGTATTTCCCGTTATTACGGGGCGAGCGGTTGCCGGCCGATGGCGTTCCCCAACATGGTTTATTAGTGGGAAATTACCCGGTTAGGATATCGACCAGGGTAGCTTACATGCTGCGATCCACTGCATGCTGTTCCACACCCCCTTCTTTTAACTATTTTAAGAGAGTGAAGTTTGAAAAACCTTTTTTTATAAGGAAATGTCATGTGTACAAACAAAAACTTCCGTCATCTAATCTACCATTGCATTTTTGTTGTAACGATCATTGTAGGTTTTTTCTTAGCGAATCATATCACAGACCTTATCAAAAGAAGGCCTATCAAAATGCTCACACTCATGTTTAGGAGTCGTAAAGAATGGACAGGTATTCCTTCCTTATCCACAGTAATTCGACCACAGTGACTTCAGCTACCCTTTCCGTATTGCTTGCCTAAAATCGTAAGTTCATAAAAGAAGTATATTGTCCGAATTTCGTGTTGCTCACTATATTCGTTTAAGGTATGCGTTCATGGAGCTTTCAGTTACAGGTTATCTTTATTATATTAGTCCATATATTGATAATCTTACATAACTTAAATATTTAAGATTTCAGATTATCAGTAAAATCAATGCTTTAGTTATAACGTACAAAATATTACAATGATGGTAAATAGAATTACTTTATTTCATAATTTTACTTATGAATTAATATGGAAAAATAATAAAGCAAAGACGAATGCATTTTTTTTCACAGGAAAGTGGAAAGAAAAATTAGGATATAGAAAATTTTGTTTTTAAGTCTGTTTAAATTTTAGACAAATATCCTCTTTATTTCAAGATGCTGAAAAAAAAAATTCTCTTTTTGGTAAGAAAGTGACATTCTTAAGTATTTTTATAGCCACTTTAAATATCTTACACTAACAAAGAACATGTGCAAAAACAAATAACATGTGCAAAATCACTGAAAGCGATATCTTTGTTTTAGATTATGTTTTAGTCTTCTGTGATGTCATTTCTTTCTGTATAAACGGATTATATTATAATTATTAATACAGTCATACATTATTTTCAATAATCTTTATTGTTATTTAACATCATCGCGATTACGCTTTCTTATAACTGTCAGTTTGTGTTGAGAAACTTTATGCGCTATCATGGAACTTGAGTTTCATTATATGATCTATATTTATGCATTACAGTCATTCGAAATAAGGATATTAATTGTGATAAAGGATATTAACGCTGTAATAATGTATAATAATTAATAAAATGTTTGAAGTTCGTTTAATATATGAAATTGTTTTTTAATGTATACACATGTTTTTGAAACACTGACACTTAATCTCAAAATCATATTAATCCTTCGATATTTCTTTACTTTTGTAAAATTCTCCTGGATTAATTCGGTTAGTTAATTTATGGATACTTGTTAAATTTAAATCACATTTCATATAGTGTTGATGGTAATGCAGCTGTTGTCATTGAAATTTTTATTCTTGTATCTAATAATAAAGCAAAAATAAGGTTTATTCGATAGAAAAAAAGAAGATATTGAAAATCCGCAAAGCTTACAATATATATATATATACAGCACGTGTTAAAACTATAAGGACAGCAAAAAATATTATTATTATTACTGTTTTTTATAAATTTAAAAACAAATGAAACTTTTTCCCTTACAATATATATCATCAAGCTAAAAAGTTAGTAAAAAAGTAAAAAAAAAATGGACTAGGAGTATTTTATTATAAAAATAAAAAACACGTTTTTTTGCCTGTGCAAAACCTTTAAGGAGAGCAAAATAAATTCAATAACCGAAGAAAGAAATATTTAATGTATTATGCACCCACCTATGAGTTTAATGATTGCGAATATTCCATTTTTTCTCGCCAAATTTAATTTTTAGCATACTTCGGAGCTTTTTTTTGTACAATTCATTTTTAATTGTAATTCTGAGTCATGATTCTGAAAAAATGCCTTTGATTTATATAAACTCATATTCTAGATCTACCGATTAGTCCTCGATAGGATCAAAATCAGGATTTTAGACCGCCCATTGCAATTACCCTGGACGATATACATGTGACACCAAGTCGCTGAAAAACGTAGCCCCATATTGCAACGAATCCAGCAACAGAACTGATGCTTTAATAAACTATACATTTTTCTTTTCTTAAATCAATTTATTTATGTTTCTCCAAAAAAAACCAAGTGGGACTTAAATGGTCCTAATGATTGGAAATAATATTGAGATGATTTAAGAAAAGAAAAAGGGATCTCATTAAGGCATCAGTTAGATCATAGATTTGTTGAACATGGAGTTGCTTTTTTATTCAACAATGGGGTGTCACTTGTATATATTTCAGGAAAATTTAATTCAAAAGACTTACACACAAGCTCTTTTTAAATATCTTTCATTTGTTGGACCACTTCTGGCAATTAAAAAACCCGGATATGACAGCAAGACAATGCGCTTATCCATACAAGCTGTGAGAAAAATCTTTTAATTCTATAAGAAAAATACTGGAGCTTTGCAATGACCGCTCATTATTCCTGATTTTAATCCCATCGATAATTTATAGGGATACCTAGTAAGGTTATTTTATAAAAATGGAAGGTATTTTCTTCAGAACCAGATCTAAGATTTACAATTGAAGATGGATAGTAAAAAAAAACATTCCAGAACTTCGTGAAAAACTAATAATGTCTAGGAATGATGGAATATTTACAATCATTAAACTCCATAGGTAAGTACATAACACATTCAATATATGTTTCTTTTGTTACTATATTAAATTTATTTTGGTGTCCTTAAATATTTTACTCAGGCAAAAATGGTGGTTGTTTTATTACAATTACTTTATTTTCATAGTAAAATATTTTATTGATTTTGTTATTAGCTTTTCATCTTGATGATACATATTATTAATTAAATAGTTTCAATAGTTTTAAAATTAAAAAAAAAATTATTATTTTTTGCTGTTCTTATAGTTTTTACACGCACCGTATATATATATACCGGGTGTCCCAAAAATGACTGATGGATTTTAAAATTCAATAACTTACAAACGATGACAGCTATTTAAAAAATTTTGCAGCAGGGTTATGTACAATGTCAGTAATTTTTTTACCGTAATTTTTTATTTTAGCTCGCATATCGAACAATAGGTGGCGCTGACGGCGATTGAAAGCCAGGTGATCAATAATGATTGAAGCGTCGACCTGGCCTTCAATCGCCGTCAGAGCCACCTATTGTTTGATATGCGACCTAAAATAAAAAAATTACGGTAAAAAAACTCTTGACATTGTACATAACCCTGCTGCAAAATTTTTTTAAATAGCTGTCACCGTTTGCAAGTTATTGAATTTTAAATTCCATCAGTCATTTTTGGGACACCCGGTATATATATATGTATATAGCATAATAATATATTTAGCCATTAATCTTTTTTCGACAGTTTTCTACAATACCGTGCATATGAACATACCTTGTACTTCGTTTACAGTGGATTAAAATCCTTTTTTTAAAACAAAGGAAATTTAACAAATCTGTAAAAGAAAATTTAATACAATTTCTGCACATCAAAGATTAGACCGCTCTATAAAAAAAAAATGACTTAAAGCATACATTTACAGTAAGATCCATTTAATTCTTTCCCTTTTAAGTACAATTTTTAACTCAGCAGAAAAAGGAAAGCGTACTTTGAATCAAAATTTCTTATAAATTTACCTTCATTATACAGTCTTTAGAAAGGATTTTAAATAGTTTTATTTTCGTTTTAACTCAGTCTATTATATTTTTAAGTCACCATTACTTGATTTCTGCGATCAGAAAAACCTACATCAATTGAATGACCAGAAAAAAGTAATATGGAAATGTTCTAGAAAGAATTTTTAAATTCGAAACGTATAAGTTCTTTTTTACAAAGTATTTTAGGGCAGTGCACTTGATAAAAGATATCATTAGAGTCTAGAACTCTCAGTTAGATAGAATAATGGTTCTAATGTGGTCTAAATTTGAAGCTAAATTACTAGAAAAAAAGTCTCGGAAATAAAAGAAGAAACTAGGAAAAAAAAAAAAGAAAATTTCGTTTTAGATAAAACTTTTGTAAAACATTTTTAGAAAAAGGAGCAAAACATTTTTGCTTATTAGATGCATAATGTAATAGTGCTATTTTCCTTAAATTACTAATGCCGTTTGAATGAATTTCTTTTTTGTGCAAAGTTCATGTAATTAAACGAAATTTATATATATATATATCATATATTTATTCAAAAATTGCTTTCGTTTTTGAAAATATTTTTTGTTTTAAAAAACGTGTTGTTTTGCTCAATGTATACTAGAATAAATAATGTACTCAATAGATATAGTTTAATATTAATTAGAACCACAGGATGGATATTATGAATTGTTACAGTTGAAAAATTAAGTGTTATTTTAATCGTCTTTCTATACAATTGAGTTGCATATTTCTAAGATTGGCAGTTTGCAATTAATTCAATCGATTATTGAAGAAAGAAAAATTTACATTTTTTTTCTTTATGAAAGCAAAAAGGTAATGTTTTAAACAGCCCTTTGGTAGAAAATTTTAATATTATGTAACTAAAATTCCTAGATTTGATGCGAGTTTTATTTATTTTATTATTAATGAATTTTTAGATAGTTTTGAAGCGTAGAAATACGCAAGGAATAAAATCATTACACTCTAAAAAATAAAAGTGTAAATTAGACAAATTTACATATATATGTGTGTAAATTCCTAAAATTACACACCTGACATGAAAATTACCCACTTTTTACAAAATTTTACCTGTTTTTATGTGCATTTTAGCTTAACAAACTAAGTGTGTATTTTGTTATCACTTGAAAAACATAAATAAATGTGTAAATGCTGAAAAATGTCTGAATTTACACAAATTGGTACATTATTGTAATTTACACATAATGATATACACATAGTTAAGAGTGTAAATTTCTAAAGTCACCCACTTCTCATAAAAAATACTTATTTTAATGTGTGTTTAGTTTGTTGCATTAAGTTTGTAAGTTTGTTATCAGTGCATAAACTCATAAAAATGTGTAAATGTAGATTATTCCTCAAATTACACTAATTATTGTGTTGAAAAAATTATAAATGCGTGAATTTTAAAGTAGACGTTAGGAAAGGGATAGGAGGCTTACATATTATTCAGAGCTGCACTTTTTGTTTTAGTATACCCATTCCATAAATAACATGGTGTCATTGCATTGCTGTAACAGTATTTTTAAGTAATAAATTAATATATTTATTTATTTTTATAAGATACTCTGACCACCTCTCTCACTCTACCCATTTCAGCCGCATGTGAACATTTAAAAGAAGTTGAAAAAATTTAATCTCGAAACATGTAACAAATGTAACAAATATTTTGTTACATGTAACGTAAAATTTTATCCATTTAATTAGTAAATTTTAATTTCGTTTTCCGAATTCCCTTTTAAAATTTGTACATCAAATATAAGAATGCTTGATTGTATAATTATAGGTTTTGATTAAATCGTAATTTCTTTCAGTCATCGCACAGACTGCTATTTTTCACAATTTTACTTGTAATTTTCAGTAACAGTGCTAGATTTCATTCTTAAAGCGAAATTAGAAAAACTTCATAAAGAGGCATTATAACAGAGATATAATCCCACTTTATGCTTATTCATAAAATTAAATTATATTTTTTGTACTGTTGGTATTCTTTTTTTGCTGCCCCCCCCCCTTAATTAAAAGGATAGTAGTTTAATCTTCAGTAAAATCTAAAAACTATTTCGAATTCATTTAATATGTAATATAAAATATAATTCATGTAATTAAGATAATTCTAAATTCGTATCCTGAGTTATTTATACATTTTGCACATCAAATATAAGTATGCTTGATTTTACCCTAAATTATTTGAGCCGTCTGGTAGCTTGTAAACTTTTATCCATTTCAAAGTTTAACTTGTAATTTTAGTTTAACTTCAGTTCGCAGTGCAATTGATGGTTGTATTCAGGAACTACTTCAACCCCGAGTTAGACGCGGAACTAGCATAGAAAACTAAAATCGTAATCTTCGTTGTCTTGGCTTCATCATGTTTAAGTTGAAAACTAATGGTGTGTCCAGCTGATTGCAAGCGCTCTCGTTTAGAAAAATATAGTATATAATAAGTTATTCTCTTATAAAATATAAGGTATGTAATGTCATACGTCCGTATTATCTCCTATTATTTTTATCTGATTTGTTTATATTTATGTATAAATGTATATGATACATGTTGGATTGTTTTATACATATAAGAATTTTTTACACGTATAATTTACTTGCCTTAAAAAATGTCATCAGTACATAACTCCTGATAAATGTCTATTAAAATAACAACTGTTGTATCTAAGGTCATTTATTTCTTGAAAAATTTTCATCTTTAAAAAAAATTATGAATGTATGTTAACAGTAGCAAAATAAAAATTAACATATTTTTTTTTTTTTTTTTGGGGGGGGGGGTGAGATGTTAAATTTTGGTTCGGTTGTGTGAAAGATACTATAGTTTATTTATAAACTATTATACAAATGTATACCATATCTATAAATTATATATTCTAATTTATAAGTTAAATGATTCATCTGAGTTTTATTTATTTATTGATTTTTTTTTAATTATGAAACTTATAATGTTAACTAAGTTTATCATCGATTAAAACTATAGCGTTGCTTTTGAGTTTCAACGTTACATTTCCTAATTTTGAGAAATTATTTTTTTTTAATTTTTTATCTTAATTACATTAAATTTTCAGCTGTGTTTTAATTTAAAAAAATATTACATCGGAAGAACTATGTTCCACTAAAATAGTCATAGTAAAGAACACATAATTTTTTCTCTTTTAATTACAGAATTAATAAAAATACATAGAAGTAAATTGCAAAAGGGTGCAAATACTTTATTTAAAATAAATCCAGATAAAAAATTCTGATGAAAATTTATATTAAAGTAATGGCTTTTTCTTCAAAAATGCATTTTTCCATTCCAATTTTGCATATTATTACAGAACTTATATGACATAAAACATATGATTGTATTTATATATAAAAAAAACAGTTGTGTCATAATGAATATTCAAATCGAACTTATCATTCTCTCCCTCCCCCTCTACATAAATATCCCCCGCCGGGTGAGTTTTATACACTTAAGACACAAATGTAATTATCAAATAAATTCTACGAGCTTTAATTTCGAAAATTTATAAGAGTCAATTGATATTTGGATATAGACACAGTATTTTTCAATTTATTTTTTACTATAGCTGATAAATAAAAATACACATTAGTTTGATATCTAAAGTTTTAATTAGAATACCTGAAATTTTCATTTATGAAGATAGGATTAATTTCATTAATGTTAAAATATATTTGTATTTTTTTTCTTTTTTTTAAGACACAAATTTCTAAATATAAATTTAATGCAAAAGATGTTACTTTAATGATTCAACAGCTTTTTTGATAGTCCTGGTAATATTTTATAAGGCAAATTCTTTGTAATGATGAATATTTATGAAAAGATACAATTCAACATGTAATATAAGTGATTTATGTATATATAAACAAATCAGCTAAAATATTTGCAGGTAATATGTATGTGTGTGTGAGAGATGAAGTTTACATACCTTTTTTCTATTTTTTATAGTATTTTAAATTTTACTTTTATAACTGTATGTAACACAGTGCCTTCAATATAATTGACTTTGTATCTTGAGTCTGAAAAATAAAAAATGAAAAATTGAGTCTGAACTCTGAAAATAAAAAGTGTGGAGATTGCAAGTTTACCAACTATGATTATTCCATCTGATTAGTCTGAAATCTATCATTAATTAATTATTTATTTTTCTTTATCTTAATTTTTAATTGCATGTTCTGAATAATGTATAAATGAGGGGTTAATCATAAAATTAAAAATAAAGGAATAATATAGAAAATAAAATAGCAGTTTTTATGTGTATATTTAGAGGAGAGTGGAGAGGAATGGGACACTTTTTACAAAAATAATAAAATCAACTTTACTTGACACAAATACAAAAACTTTGATTTATAGAATACAAAATGAAACACTTTCTAATGTCCTTGAGCAATATAGAAACATAATTTAAAGAATAAATTATATAATTAAAGAAATTGAAAATGTCACAATGTGTCCCATACTTCCCCACTAACAGAGAAGTAATATTTGTACTATGATGGTTGATGAGGAATATCAAAAACTAATGTCTTAAATGGCTATATGCTGAATTTTAGATCCTTAGCTGCTATAGTAGCACAGTTTTAAAAGGAGCGGTAAAGTTCTAAAAACCTATTTATAGGGAGTTTTTAAGAGGAGGAGAGTGAGTGTGATAGGCTGATTTGGAGCTTATGATGCTACACTTGTGATAGTGGATGAGAAGTGTGTACATCACTATGATCTCGAGTCCAAACAACACTATTTTATTGCATCCACTGTCACAATTCTAGCCCCATAAGCTAATAATCAGACTTTCAACTACCCCCCCATTTTACTCCTCCATACAAAACTATATGAATATTGCATCTACGGTTCTGAAACTAAGCATAAATATATCGATATTCTTCATCAACCCATTGCAGTACAGATATTTCATATACACTAGACACAATAGTTATTGAACCTCCATCGAATATGCGTATTTTGCATATTACGCAAAGAACTGTGCAAATTACAATAACACAATAATATGTGTTTTTTGCGTAATACATATTCATCAGTGTAATCACAGAAGATTACACAGATAAATGAGTAAGAATATAACACAGATATATGTGTATTCTTGCGCAATTTACACATTAATGTGGGTATTTCATGAGTGATCACCATAACTTTTACACACTTAGTGTTATCATCAAATTACACACTGAAATGTGTATTTTGAAATTTACACATTAGGCGTGTATTTTGGCAATTTACACACAAATTTACACATATAAACAAATCGTTTTTTTATCATCAATTTACACATTTCTGTGTGTAAATTTACACTTTTATTTTTTAGAGTGTACAATTTGCCACAATATATACTTTAAAAAATTTGAAAAATTTTAATCATTTTGTAATACAATTTATTTGTCTTTTTTATAATATGGTAATCTTTCTGTTAATATAAGGTTTGTGTGTGTTAAGGGATTTAGGTGATTTACGGTGTCTTGATATCTAAAAGTTTGTAATGTACTTGTCGCTGTATCTAAAGCTCGAATATCTTATTTATGTATTAATCTATATTAATATATTTGTTTATACATATTATAAATTTCTGATTAAATCAGGCTAATATGACTTAAAATCTTGTAAAAAGTGCCTAAAAAACTTGAAGCGGACTAAACGTGTCATGCAAGAGGTTTCTGCATAAACACAAATTTAGAATTATGTAAAAGTTGGAAGCCATAAGAGTTTTGTTAAAGAGGTCTTTGCTCTAGAAGTTTAATCTTAGGTAAATTAATTACTTTTAATAAGAGATTTATGTATTGAATTATAATTACATTATTATGATCTAACATCTGAATAACGTAGAAGCTACGTGTATGGAATGAAAATAAAACATTAATATTTATCTCAAAATGTGTTATCATTTTGTTAATCAAGCTATGATTCTGTAAATGCTTGGAAGGATTGTAATTAAAATAAATGTCTCGTGTATTTATCTGAATATATTTTTATAAGGTTTTGTAAATTAATCAGACATTCGTGAATTAAGTTAAAAGCTATTTAAAAAATAAATACTTGAATATTTATTTCATTAATTGTTTACACGCTTACTTTGTACACACTTAATAGATGCGTTCAAGTGTTGTAATAAATATAATAAATAATTTCTTGTTTTCTTCTTGTTAAAGATCCTTTATTTATGTTTAAAAATACATTCATTGTATAATAGGGTGGATCGAAATTTTTTTTTCACGGTGTCAAAACCTAGCTATGCGGAAAACATGTTCTCTTGGATGGAGATTAAGAGAAAAATAATTAAAAAAAATTTATTTTAAATTTTACTACTGCCACAATAAGGTTGAATTTTGGAAAAAAAGTGAAAAAAGACCTAATTTTGGCTAGATGATTTTTAATTCTAATTATAGTTTAAAAAATTATCCAAAACCTGCCCATGCGTAAAAGATGTTTTATTATATGCTAAGTATGAGAAAAATAATAAAAAAAAATAACTCCAAGATTTAAATCTGCCGCAATGCGGCTCAAATTTATGTATTTGAACGTTTTTAAAGTAAAAAATCAATGTTTTTTTATAAAATAAAATATGAATTTTAGAAATTTTAACATTTATTGCAATTAGGGGATATTTATTTGCTTACAAGATTAAAACTTTATTTTCTTATTTAACATCTTATTTATTATTAAATCAAGAAAAATCGTCAACATTACAATTGGCGATAATGACGTTTGGTATTGAAAATAGGCATGAGATTTTGTAATTCAATTCAAATTTTATAAAAACGTCTCTTATATATTGCCCATACACAACAGAAAATGCTTCCGTGACTATTTTGATTATTAGTTTTGTAGAATGAGCATTGCGTGAATAGATATTATTGATAGTAGATGGCTGATATTGATAGTTGCCACTGGAATGATTGCTGGATTTACTATTGCTTTTGAAATCATGTCGTTACTAAATCCCTCGGTTCGTGGAGGTTCGACACATTTTACTATTTAATAAAATCTATGCAATCCGTCGCGAAAGGTCAAAAGCTGGTAAATGAAAAATATAGATATTATTTAATGTAATGATTAGGATTACAGACCATTTAATCTCACTCGTGCGCTTTTAGAATTCATCTACTGACATAAATGAACATACAAAAAGCTTCTCGCATGCAGCGAATATTTTTTCTCCACCATTGAAACATTTGTTCCCAACCGCGGTTCCATCCACGCTGCGAAAAGATGACTTAGTGGAACCTCATTGGTGTGTAACTAGCACAAAAACCATTGTAGTGGACGCTTGACGATCAGTTCCATATTTCGAATAACAAATTTTTTAGCATCTATGTTAACAGATATTCCGTAACAACCAATCGCAACCAACATTGTTATATGCATATTATTGATAACACATGACAAAAAAAAAATGTATGTCGAATTTTCAAATTGTTTGTCACTCTCCCAGAATTTAGATATATGTGGCCCATGTATTCGGAAACAAGTTCTTTTTTCAAGCTCAAGTCTGCTTCGATTATGATTTTTCTTCTGTTGTCTTCTAGTGATGTAGTCTTGTCTTTACACTCATCAAAGTTTAAAGAAAACGGCCATGATCATAATCTTTTACAAATGACTAAAGAGAATGACTAAAACGATAGACTGGTCTTTGGTTTGTTTTGTTATGCCGAATATTTATCTGTCAATATCATTCGATTGATAGTTTTGTGATATAATGCCCATATCTTGAAGCGCATCTGACCCGATGGCAGCATCTGCTTGGTCGGAAATGCCCAAACTGTCCAATATTCTGGCTGATTCCAATTTTCGTCACTACAGGTGGTGTGACATCTAGCTCGTCAGCTTTTTGGCTTTTTAATGATAGCTGATGACGCAGAAAAGTGAGTTTGCTCGAACTACGTCGGTTTAGTTTCCACCCAATTCTCATATTCATACTCAAATATATTGAACTGAAAAATAGGCAGTGTTTTCAGAAATGGTCCACAAGACTATAATAGCTTTCAATATCTTATTTTGTTTTATAAGAACTAAGAAAAGCGCAATATTTGTCGTGAGACAATTTTTCTTAAAATACTGCAGTGGTAAATTATTGAGATTGAAACTCATTTACAGATCACTTCTAACTTATTAGCAACTCCTTCTCACTCGCAAGATATAAATAGATGTACACCGATTCCTTGCTTTGGTTATTTTTTAAATACCAATGTATAAATTTTATTACGTTTTTTGTAATAGGAAGCATATTTACTGGCATATCAAAGCCAGTAAATATGCTATGCCAAATAAGGGGAAATTCATATATATATATATATATATGATTTTTATTTTAAAGCCATGGTACAGTAATATTTAAAGTACACGAAGCTACACAATACACAAGCAGACAAATCCTTCACTGAAAAATTGTCTTGGCGCAGCATGTCCCTCAAGGGATTTTGTGCCACAAAACCCTAAACAACCAACCAACCAACCTTCACTGAAAAAACTGGAACTGCCAGTTTTTCGAAACTTTAAACCACTTGCAGCAGTATTAAATTTCGAAATTAGTTTTTTTTCACTTAATCTCACTGCAATACAGTATCTCTTACGCAAAGGTAGGTTTCGATTGATATTAAAATGATTATTTTGCGTCAAAAAAATTCTAACCAAAATTAGATCGTTTTCCATTTTTTCCAAATTTCATCGAATTTTCAACTTTTTTTGTGGCAGTATTTAATTTCGAATTTATTATTTATTATTATTTTGTACTTAACCTCCATACGATAAAACATGTTTTCCGCATTGTTGTATTTTAAAAATTATTAAAACAATTACTTTTTGACAAAAATCATCTAACCAAAATTCGGTCTTTTTTCAAATTTTTTCGAAAATTCAACCCTTTTGTGGCAGTATTAAATTTTAAAATTTATTTTTTTTATTATTTTTCCCTTAATCTCCATACAATAGAACATCTTTTCCGCATAGATAGGTTTTGATGAATGGTAATTTTTTTTTTTTTCGCCATAGACAATCGATCCACCCTATTGTATAGGTCCAATTATGTATTCATATATGTCCAAACACCCCTCGCTCATCATACCAGGTTAAATATTCATGGAATATCTTGGTCCCGATAATATATTACTGAGCACATAGTTATTGTGATTTATGCATTAATACACAATCACGCAGACAGGTGCACAGTCAAAGAAGAAGTTTTTAATTAAAAAAATAGCAAGTTATGTAGATATATAGACATATAAAAACATTTGAAATAATCCAAATCCGAAATTAAAACTGAAACTTTTTCTTATGTCTGTGATATAAATTAAGTTGCATTACAGCTATTTTTTTAAGCTAAATTCAAGTAAAAAGAAAAAAAATCGTATTTTAGCAATACTTTCTTTTTAGTTACACTTTAGTACAACGAAAAGTATACCTGTTCAAAATCATTCTCAGTGAAAGAAAAATAATAGATGTTTTTGGATCTGATAAAAACTTTAAGGGAAAAGTTTATTTTCCTATTTTAAAATTATTTACTTTTTACCTTCTATGGATTTTTAACTTTAACTGCTTCAAGCATTAAAACTACAATGAAAAAATATGTTGTAAATTTTATAACTTGTATTTAAAACACAGCATTTGCTTTTCTAGAAGAATGCAGTTTTTATTACAAAGTTACGTATTATTATTTTAAGCAAATTCAGTCACTAATATTATTAAAATTGTTTGCTAATGGATTAAAAAATATAAACAAAAAAGTAGGATGTTCAAGATTAAATGATGTCCACAGTTTTTCTTGAACAGATAAAATCCTCCTTTTCCATGTTATTTCTCACAGAGTAAAATATACTTTTGTTTTAGTTAATATGTTTTTTTTTTATAAATGTTGAATAAATGTATATTTCTACGAGAAACACAATTTCTTTTAAATAAATATCTTTTAGTAACATTTAGAAGAAAAAATAAAAAAACCACTGGAAAATTATTTCTCAGGACATTGAAAAAAAAATCGTCTATCGTGTCATTTCATTTCTCAATAAGTTTGTTTTGAGGGGAAAGAAAAATAATTGCAAAGATAAATCTATAATTTTTACATATTAATTCATTGGTATATTACCTCAAAAATAAAAATATTTTTTATGTATTTTTTCGCCAGTAAAATTTAATATTATATTCGAAAAGAAAATTCGATTGGTAAAACGTTTTGTGTGCATTTACATATTTAAAATTGTAACTTTTTTTGAAAAAAATTTCGATTAAAGTTGGAAAGTATTTATGCATTCGGTTATTTTTATCCGTCTGTCCACGCTCTAACTCCCGTAAATACATTCTGATTTCATGAAACTGGTAAACCTTATTTAGGTTCCTTTATGCATATCTGGTGTTGTATATGAAGGATATTGAATTAGTAGTCCATTTACATTGGAAACAAAAATAATTCTATTACATTATGGTCTATAGAACTAATCTTTTGCAGAATATTTGAATGACATTACTCGATTAAAAATGTACTTAAACTGATATTAATCACTGAATTTCACTACGAATTACATTTGGACAGAACGTTCAAAGCATTTTTTATCCATTTATAGGAAAATACTAAATAAATCAGTTACAACAACGTCTTTGAGTAATAATTGCTGGAAATGCATTATCAATTTCGGATTTTAAATATAAATATTTTTAATGGTTTCATATTTATATAAGTACGCATCCTCTATAGTCATCGAATGATCCTTCCGTTCGTTTGTCTACCCACATACAACAGCACAAAAATTACGAAATCGAATCGTTTGAAATTTTATGTATATATATATAGCAGAATTTTGTTTGGTTATCTCAAATTTTTGTAAAATCGGATTTATAGTTACATACAGAGCAAAGGTTTTCCATTACGTTACTTCAAAGGGATAAAGCATACGTGCTCTTTAAAGCGAGCAAGTTCCATTCCGATAAATATTGATCGCTTCGAAAGGTCACACAGGCAGTTTTCACACCAGAAAAATTTAAAAAATAAAATAAACTTCAAATAAAAAGTAAATTACATAAATTACATGAGATAATTATTACATAATTAAAAAAATATATACATTTTCTTTTATTTCAAGATTTATATTTTATAACTTTTTTTTCCAAGTATTTTCAAAGTTCAGAAAATAAATTCAATTTTTTGGGACGGGAATAAATAATAATGATTTCATTACTTTATTTTTTTTAGAATTTCCTGACAGAATTTTGCAAGAGATTTTACTGAACGTCATTAATAATTTACCATCAGAGTGAAAGTCATTGCCTAAAAGGCACAAAAGGAATTAAATATGTAAAAACTACCCGAATAGAAAAAATCTAAACATAGTTCAGGACTTTGATGAATAATGCTCTCACCAGAATCATTTTTCGAATAAATCTTTCTTCAAGGGGCCTGAAAAAAAATTATTTCATTAGTAAAAAAAATATTGGGAATTCAAATGGGATGATTTCTGAATGGTGGTAAAATTAGTACTGAGCCTATGGGAATAAAATTCGGTCCATAAAAAATTGTCAATCAGGGAGGTAGTTGCACAGGGAGGTTTGAAATTCCACTATGACATGCCAAATTCCATGGACCATTAATTCACATTATGTCATCGAGATCGTTTATATATAAAGCAATTTCATTTGCTGATTTGCATTCTTCTGATTTGAAAAATTATAACCTGGTGCAATAATTTTCTACAATGTAGTTTGAAAACCTTGAATTATTTCTTGATCTAGCTTCTGTAAATGCGATGTAGTGTTAGGTGATAGAAAATTTACTTTGACATTTGGTAACGAAAAATTACTCGGGTGAGTTGGACAATTATCTACAAATAATAGAAAATTTATCTTCCTTTGCATCATGTGTTTGATTAATTGTGCAAATCATCCAATAAAAATACAAGGTGTTATGCATAATTTTTTATTGTCATACCAAGAGACTGATACATTCTTGATGTTAAGGCCATTGGTAAGGCTTTGTTTGGCATTTCTATAGCATATATATATATATATATATATATATATATATATATATATATATATATATATATATATATATATATATATATCATTGTAAAGGTGCTTTTGAAGCAAAGGTCCAGGAACTCATGTATCTTTTATATCATTCAACAGGAACTTGATTTACCTTAAAATAATTTGTGTTTCCAATTTTCCGACTTCTAAACTCATTTTCATTTTCTTAAAATCTCTGTAGATTTTCCGATTTTCTTTTAAATATTACTCACACACTTATTACTGATTTGAAAACTTTTAGCTGCATCTGCTTGAATGCATTATTATTAAGATTATTAATTATTTGAATTTTATATTTCAAACACATCTCTTTATATTGTTTAGAGTTTTTAGATTCAGATTATTTATTCTCCAGACATTAAGAAGAAAGATAATTGGATTAGAAATAAAACCTTGAAAAAATATCGAATAAATCACAAAACTACAAGATCATGCAATTAAAATACAATTTTAAATATTACAAATCTTGCATGCAATACAATTAAAGAATATATGCAGGTTCATTCTTAAAATTTGCGGAACAGATGACATTTGAAGTCTTAAAAAAAACTTGAATAATCGCCAAGTTCTCTGCGACAGATAAACGTATATTAACACGTAAATTTAGTTTGCCAATAAGAGGCAGTCGCAAGCCAGTCATTTCTATCCTAAAAAATGTCAACATGCGTGGAAGAAATATTCTTCATTCCTCCCGCAAATCAAAAGAAAAATGAAAGCCACCTTAGACAAGTAAAAATATCTTTACAATAAAGGACAATCTGGTCAGTTTGTACATTAAGGCGCAACACTAGTCACAAAAAGGACCCGTATGATAATGTAAAGTCTATGATAATTTTCTTTTCTAATATCTCTCTAAAATATTAATGCTTTTACTTTATTTTTTTATAGCATAGCTGAGGGCGATCCACAACGGCCTAGTTTTTACTTTTTCAATTTGGTTGCAGATTTTTTTTTTAATTTATTAAATTTCAAAACCGGTTTAAACAGGTTCTGAAATTGATACCATCATAATATAAAAAATATATATGCAAAATTGAAAAGTGAAAACTAGGCCGGTTGTATATCGTCCTCAGCTATCCTATGCAAAAAGATCAGGTAAAAACATTAAAATTTGAGCAATATATTTAAAAATAACTCTCTCATAGACTTTATATTATCATCCGTGTCTTTTTCAGTTACTATAGTAGAGCCTTAAGCAGTTGATTACTGTTGGAGATAAATTCCTGTAATTTTTTATGGCTGAAAATGAAAATTTCGGAAAATATCAATTCAGTTTTTTGTTTGAAAACTTTGAGTATTCTGAAAAATGGATGGTCACATTTTACAGGTTTGAATAACATTGAAAATCACGGAAGATCTGGTCACACTGCACAGGTTCATATTACTGGACATTCTGATATAATTTTCCATGAGTACGAATAAAATTTTGCAAAATCAGTCATTTTAGACAGGTGACCACTTTACCAAGGAGGTCACTTTAGCAGGTGCCATTGTATTACTTTTTATGAAACTTATTATTATTTTACATCATGTCAATCACGCTTTCTAATAATTTCCAGTTTGTATATAGAAATTTTACGATGTAATTTTAACTGCATTATATAATCTATATCTATGTATACAACCATAAAAATTAAGGATACTAACTCCTTTAAAAGATATTAACGCTTAACGTATGCTAATTAATTAAATGCTTAAATTTTTCGTTTAAGGTCGTTTAATATATATATTTTTTAAATATATACTTATGTTATTTGAACCCTAATACTTAATTGTGAATTCATATTTAAATACTTCGGCATTTTCTGCTTTTGTAAAATTTACCTGAATGAATTCGGTAATTATATTAGGAATATTTTTTATATTTAAATCACGCTTCATATAGTGTTCATGGCAATATAGCTATTGTAATTGAAATTTTTATTCTGGTATCTGATAACAAATTAAAAAAAAGGTTTATTTGATAGAAATAAAAGAAAGTATAAAAAATCCGCAGAGCTTAAATATACCATATATTCCGGCGTTTAACACTCATTTTTAACTCTGAAAAATCGCTTCATTTTTCAGTGTGCGTGTTATAAGCCGAATATAAAATGGTTCAAGTAAAATAATAAGAATAAAACATGCCAATTTTTTAGAATTATATAAATGCATTTAATATTTACATAAACAAAGAAACTTACAGTATATATTTTCCAAAAAACTTAATCTTACTTATGAGATCACATGAAAAGTTCCTTGTATTCGTCCTCATTTATGCTTTTTTGAATTCATCTTCATCACCACTCTCTGTTTTATCACCAGTGTCGTTTTCATCTAGTCATAAATAGTCATCCTCGGTACCGTCAAGTGCATTTGAAATTCCACATTTTAAAAATGATTTGAAAATCATTTCCGGTTTGATTTAAACCTATGATGTTATAATCCATTCACATATTTGCGATAAAATCAAATGCCGTATATTTCCTCCTTTTGTAAAGGATTTTTCTCCTTCTAGCATCCATGTTTCCCATTGCCGCCGTAAACTTACTTTGAAAGGTTTGTTTATTGAAACATCTAGTGGTTGAACTAACGAAGTCAATCATTTTGAATTACTGCCACTAGGCAACATTGTCCTTTTAAATAGGCCACTTCGTAATGCCTGTATGCAGTGCACATTTTTGTTTTGGCATATTTAGAATCGCAGCTTCATTCTTCTTCCATTCACGAACAGAAAATTAATTAACTCTGAACATTCTAGCTGCAGCGCGATTACCATCGAGATACCTAAATCGAGAATTGTATATATTTCGCTTTACTGGAGGCATAGTTTATGATACAGAACGATTTTCATAAACTTTAAGATCAACGCATTTAAATGTTATAGTGTCGAACAAATGACAAATGTTACATTAAACGGGTGGGAGGGGGAGGGGGTAGTGGGCAGTTTGTCTCAAACGAGATTTGGGAGGGGGGATATTTAGATTCCATATGGTAGGAATTGAGTAGACTGGAGACGACTGGTTTTACATGTCGCAAAGAAAAGACACATTTATCTGGAGTGGGAAGAAAGTTTTTATTTTTAGCTTCTTTATGTGGTAAAAATTGATGCATGATATACGCCAGTATATGCTTGAAATAAAATTATGTATTCTCAAACTAGTGGTGCGTGTTATACGCCGGGATATACAGTATATAATATATATATATATATATATATATACATATATACACCATAATTAAATATTGAGCCATTATTCAAATTTATCTTTTGTTCGACAATTTTTGACAAAAGTTAAATACCGTGCTTATGAACATTTCTTGGACTTTTCACCACTTACAATATACTGCAATAAGTATTTTTTTCTTTGACAAGGGAAATTTAACAAAATTTAAAAAACCTATTTAATAAAAGGTCTACACTTTAAATGATATACTATTCTATAAAAAAAAAAAGACGTAAAGCATACATTTACAGTAAGATAGATTTAACGTTTACCCTTTTAAATATAAACTCCAATGCAAGAGGAAAAATAAAAAGAGCATTTTGAAACAAAATTTATTATAACTTTACCGCCATTATACATTGTTCAAGGGGAATTTTAAACGGTTTTATTCCCTTTTAAATTCAGTCAATTATATCTTTAAGTCTTCGTTACTTGATTTCTGCTATTAGAAAAAACTACCTCAATTGAATGACGAGAAAAAGTAATATGGAAATGTCCTAGAAAGTTTTTTAGACTTCGAAATGTGTAAGTTCTTTTTACAAAGTACTTTAGGGCAGTACACTTGATAAAAGACATCATTAGAGTCTAGAACTCGCAGTTAGATAGAATAATGATTCTAATGTGATCTAAATTTGAAGCTAAATTACTAGATAAAAAGCCTTGAAAATAAAAGAAAAAAACATGGAAAAGAAAATTTTGTTGTAGATAAAACTTTTGTAAAGCAATTTCAGAAAAGGGAGAAGAGCACTTTTACTTATATATATATAATTTAACAGAGATATATTTTTTTATTATTAATGCTATTTAAATAATCTTTTTTTTTCTTTTCTTCAAAGTTCATGAAATTAAAAGTTTTAAAATATTATAAATTTATTCTAAAAACATTTCACTTTAAAAAATATTATGAGTTTTAAAAAATGTGTTTTGTTTAATTTATTGTATATTATCATTCATAGATTTTTGTAGCATCTAACTGTGAAGTTATTAAATAGCAATATTAAAATCCATTTATAGAATAGAAATGAAAAACAATGGATATAAAAACATTCATAAAATTATTATGATAGTATGATATGAAAATTAGTTATTGCAATTTGCAGTTAGAAAGCTATAAATGATAAGAAAATAATTTAGAATTAAAAGATGAAATAATTATAATTAAAATAAAACATTTTTTCAAATAATTATTTACTTAAACTGCCGTCGAATGCATGCAAGAATAAATAATTTGTTCAGTAGATATTGCTTAGTATTGATTAGATCTACAAGATATATATTATTTATTGTTAAAGTCGATAAAATAAGCATTAGTGTAATCATAATTTAAACTGTACATTTCTAAGATTAGCAGTTTGATATTAGTTCAATTGATAAATAAAGAAAGAAAATTTTACTTTTTTTTTCATTTAAATGGAAGCCAAAAGAATACTGTTTAAAACATCTCTTTAGTTAAAAAAATTAACATTTTGTAATTATTTTTTTTCTTTAATGTAACTTTTATTTAATTGATTGTAATTGGATTATTGGATAGTTTTTAAGAGTAGAAATATGTAATGAATGAAAACTTTTTTACATTTTTTTTATTTATCACAATATTTTTAATAAAATTTTTGAAAAATTATTTTAATAATTTTGCAATACAATTTTACTTGTCTTATTCCTAAATTAACAATATTTCTATTAATATAGATTTCGTAGGCGTTACGGCATTCAGGTTTTTTATGGTGTTTTAGTACCTGAAATTTCGTAATGTACTGGTCGCTATATCTGAAAGTAGAATACATTATTTATATATTAATATACATTATACAGATTGTCCACTCTCAACGGTGGCCAATGGCTAATTTCTAAACCATTTCTCGTAGACATATAGTTTCTATTACAAAAATATTTTTAAAAAGATAAAGAAGTATTTTTTAGGCGATTTAGGTCAATTTTTTTTTTAAATTACGAAAATTAAATTTTTATACGGTATAGATAAGTGATATGTAGTAAATTTTTGCCACTACTCTAACAAGTAAGACAATAAAAGTTCCATTTCTCTGCGATTAAAACTGATCGAGTAATAGCTGTTTAAAGTTGAAGCATATTTTTTGCGGCAAAATAGGGGTCAGTCACAAATTTACTGGAAATAAAAATAAAGGGCAGATCTAAAATTTAACATTAAAAGTTGAGAATAAATTAATGTTTACAATATTTTTTTTAAATGTATGTTGATGTTTATATATTAAAGCAAAACAGACAACAGATATTTTGTCAAATTATGAAAAGCAACAGTCACAATTCGTTACAAATGTATACATATTTAAAATCCTATTAGATTACTTATCCTAATAGAATCTGGTGTAGTCCTATAAAATAAACAAATGACACGAACCTAAAATCGTATTAATATTGCATTGTTATTAGATATAAATAAGTGTGCGATTTGAACCTCGATCGGATACTTAGAAGTAAGTTAAAATTTGAATAAAAATTTTTAACTAGGAAAATATACACACAAATGTTAGAAATAAAAAAAAAGCTTATTCAAATAATACGACTTTTAAAAAGGAAATCATGAAAAGAAACAGCTTCATTTCCTTACAAAATAAAACATATGTAAAAATACAATTGAGGATGTGAATTTCAAAACTTACCTTATCACTTTTATTTTCTCTATGAGTATAACCAATCTGAACTAATGTGATACTACAATGTCCAAATTTACAATGAAAACCAATGGATGCTTTTAAAGATTTTTGGAGATTTCTCAAAATTTAATTTTCTCGATAAAGAGAATTTTGAAACTCACGTCTTCATTTTTTTAACCAATCTAGAAAGTTAAAATTAACACAACCGTTAATTTCTGTTAATTCACACGCACTGTTATTTGGATACATGCATTAACGCACACACGCATGCAGCAAGATTTGCACACAAAGGAACAATCATTAATCCAAAAAATATCAAAGTATATTGTAGATATCTAAACATCCTAAAACATTTGAGACAACCCTAAATGGAAAGTGGAATTAAACTTTTTTTCTTCTGTTTGAGATATAATAAAAATTCTGTTGGGAGCTACATATTTTTTTTTAATTTTTATACAAGTAACGAGAAAAAAATATTCCTATTTCCGCAATAGTTTTTCTTTAGTTACACCGTAACAAAAAATATACGGATTAATAAAAAAAAGGATATTTTTGAGTGTAACAAAGACTTTAAGTGAAAATGTTATTTTCCTATTTTAAAAGAGGTATGTTTTGTTTTTCCTTTTAGATTTTAAACTTCCTTTTGAACTTGAACTGCTTCAAGTATTAAAACTGAAATAAAGAAATGATTTCTTTAACTCCTATAACATGTATTTATTGCGTTTGATTCGATTTTCTAAATTAATACAGATTTTATTACAATTCTATACATCATTCTTTTCAGCAAATAAAATCATAATTATTTTTAAAGATATTTACAAATGGATAAAAAACAATAGAAGAATTTTCACATTTTTTCTTGAAAAGAAAAAATCCTCCTTTTCCATGTTCTTTCTCACAGAGTAAAATATACTTTTGTTTTAGTTAATATATTTTCTATAAATGTTGGATAAATGTATATTTCAACAGGAAACAAAATTTCCTTTAAATAAATATCTTTTTTGTAACCTGCAAGAAAGAAAACAATCGCACACAAAATATTAGTTCTCGGAACAATAAAAAAATCTTTTATCGTGTCATTTCATTTGTCAAAAAGTACGTTTTGAATTGAAAGAAAAAAATCCAAAGATAAATCTATATTTCTGGCGTACTCATACAGAGATATATTACTAGATTAAAAGAGAAAAATTAGTAATTTCTCATCAATTTAATTTTAGACTTGAAGGAATATAATATATCATTAAACTAATGTCTCTATTGTAAAAAAAGAAACGAACAGTATCATTGCAATGGTTTTTTGTGACCTATGGTAATTCTACGCTAATAATAAGATAAGAATTGCATTAAAAATATGAAAATTGTTGGTGGTTTAAAGAAATTTTGATAAATTTGCTGATGCATACAGATTTTAAAACGTATAGTTATTTTAAGGTATAAAGATATATTTATTATTAAACTTAGTGGTAATCATTACATTAATATATATATATATATATATATATATATATATATATATATATATATATATATATATATATATATATATATATATATATATATATATATATATATATATATATATATATATATATATATATATATATATAAGTTTTATAGTAGCAAAACTTTACATAAGAATTTAAACATTTTTAGATCATTTTATACGTTATACGTTACTAGTGTGCAGTCAGCATACATATTTTTTTTAAAGTTGATTCAGTTTTTGAGGATTTATTTCCATTTTAAATTCAAATTTTCAGCATTTTGAGAGAATTTTTTTACATATTCTAGAAAAAGTTATTACTTTAAATTGTCGCCAAAAGATAAAACAAAAATATTTTCTTCAAATTAATATACAGGGTGTCCGAAAAGTCTGGAAACGGTTGAATAATTCGAGAAATACATATGATATTGAAAAACGTAAATATACATGTTAAATATTTTTAAAAAGCTACTCAGTGATACCAAATTTGACCTTCGCAACCGACCCCCTGGGGGTCAAAGGGGGTCCAACTTTGAAATCTTAAATTATAACCACCATTTTTTATTGCAGATTCGGATTCTACGGACAAAAATACGTAACTTTTGTATTTTATGTTTATTTCAAATCCTCGTTTATCACGGTGTATTCGAGCATATTAAATCGATACATATTTCGGCTTTTCCAACGGGATTTTCCCTAATCGAAACTGACTGGGCAGAATTTTTGACGTCAAATTTCCCGTCTTTTGCAGAAATAGCGTTTCCTGAAAATCACCCGTGGCGATTATTTCAATAGTGCTACACTGTTAAAAATCTGACCCATATGCTGCAGCGTCACTCCACAGCTATTATAGAGTAATCGTTTTCTATAAAAGTGGTGGAGTGACGATGCAGCAAAAGTGTCAATTTTTTACAGTATACTTTACTGTGTTATGGAACATTCTCATTGGTCATGAAACAGATAATCTATAAAAGCTGTGGAGTGACGCTACAGCGAACGGGTCAAATTTTTAACTGTGTGTAGTACTATCGAAATAATCGGCACGGGTGATTTTCAGGAAACGCTATTTTTGCAAACGACGAGGAATTTGATGTCTTAAATTCTCCCCAATTAGTTTCGATTAGGGAAAATCCCGTTGGAAAAGCCGAAAAATGTATCGATTTAATATGCTCGAATACACCGTGATAAACGAGGATTCGAAATAAACATCAAAAGCAAAAGTTGCATATTTTTGTCCGTAGAATCCGAATCTGCAATAAAAAATGGGGGTTATAATTTAAGATTTCAAAGTTGGACCCCCTCTGACCCCCAGGGGGTCGGTAACGAAGGTCAAATTTGATACCACTGAGTAGCTTATTTAAAAATATTTAACACGGATATTTACGTTTTTCAATCTCATATGTATTTCTCGACTTATTCGACCGTTTCCAGACTTTTCGGACACCCTGTATATATTTATATATTAATACTCTATTATCACAAATAGAGAAAAAATATTATACATTAAAATTAAATAATTACTAGTTAAAAGCGGAAAATGCGTAAAGTTACATCATAAAACTATATTTACATGTGAGTATTAAAATAGAATGAAAATATCAAAATAATAAATTCAATAGAATGCGTTAACCGTTGTAAACGTAAAATATTAAGTTATATATGCATATTACAACAATATTGCAAATACCTAAAATGTCAAAATGTATTTAAATGAGACACGTGAGGCATTTCACGCTTCTAAATGATGTTTTAAATTATTGTATACAGGGCATTTATTGTTGTTCTAAGTCATCGGAAGCAAAAAAAAAAAAAAAAAAATAAATAAATAAATAAAAACCTTCCTTTCTAGCAATGAAAGCTCTTCACGTGAATATCAAAAAGAGAAAGAAAATTGTAAATCACTGATAAACAAATTTTAACGAATTTTCTGTTTCTCTGTATACATTGGGTGTTTCTTATAGATTTCAAGCTGCTGAAAAAGAATATGCTTGTTAACATTTTCTATCACCCTCCAATTTTGAGAAATTTCCTTTAATACGTTTCCGAGTATGTAGGCATCGTATTATCATTATCATTATATTATATTATATTATTCTCTTACATGCATTTGATTCACACACACATTCTTTTTTCTTATTACAACAATAGAAGATACAGCAAGAGAGTAGAAACAGATGTCCCCCTAATAAATTTTATGTTAGCGACCAAGAAAAGACCGCGCTAGCCGCTCCCACAGTATTTAATTGCAACTCAAATCCGTGACAGTTGAAACTTATTTTTCGCTTGAAACTTATTTATTAGTGTACTGCAATTTCTTCTTTTTGAAAGACTTTTTGCTTAAATTTTGATCATAATTATCCTATTTTCCTTTAAAATATGTGAAAAATGTCTAAAGGATGCGTTAATGAACCAGATTCTTTTTGCTATTTGTGTGAGGAGCTAACTTTGAAAAAGCATCGATGCGCTTTCACGCCACTAATAAATGCTGCATATCACATGTACTTTGGATGCAAAGTAGGTGAACAAAATAAGGAATGGTCACCTTATTATTGCTGCACACGATGTGTTACAAACGTCTGAGCGTGGATAAAAAGTACAATAAAGAGTATGCCCTTTGCTAAAAGAAAAAAAAAAAAGTTGTTGGGAACATTGCTGCCAGGAGTTTTTGCCGTAAATTTAAGGGGATTTTTTTCAGTGTGGACGTTTCCTATGTCTAAATAAATATTTCTATCCGATACTGAAAAAGTATTTATAAAATCTCTTTAAGATAATTTGAAAACATATATTCATATTTAAAGGCACATCCTTTCCGAAAATAATCAACGCACGAAGTAAAAAAAAAAGAAAATGGATTTTTTGTTTTACCTTTTTTTAATTAATTAACGAACAAGAATTTTTTTTTAATTCCATATCGTAATATTCTCATATAACAAAGGAAAGGACAGTTACATTAGATATCATAATATATTTTATACGATCCATTGCATTTATTCACCAGTGACCTTATCAATTTTTTTGAAAGATACATAAACTTTAATGGCATGTGTGACTTACATCTAAACTTTTAAAATGACCCACGACAATACAATAAATCACTGTCGTCCTTAATGTTTTTGCCGCGACATATAAAGTCACGCATCATGTATCTCCTAAGAAAATGCAAATTTTTCCTTGAGTTATGGGTTCTTTTATCAAGTATATTTTTTTCTTGAAATATAATTGATTAATGGCAAATATAAATTTCTACAACTTTTCTAGGAACATGTCATACGCAAAATTAAACTTTAAAACTATTGGTTTTGTTTTTTCAAGGAAGCATAATTTAAAATTGTGTTTATCAAGTTAATTTTCTACCTTTTGTTTTAAATTTCTTTGAATAAAGGAGTTTTTACATTTTTTTTGCATCTTACCTTTTAAGATTTTATTGTTCTAAGTATTACGATCGAGAAATATACAGGATTATTATTATATAATTATAGCGATATGGAGATGGCTTTAGCTTGAAAAATCACCCGAATGAATGCAAAATCGGTGTGCACTCTACGCAGTAAAAAAAATGAAAAAAAAACTGTAAAGTTACTAAAGGTTTTCTATGAAACTGAGATTCCTAAAACTTTTTATGTGACGGTAACAGCAAAAATGCATGTAACAAATACAGATTTGCACTGAAACTCAATAAACCTGTATTGTTACTAAGAATTTTTTAGTAAAGTGGGATGTCTAGAATTTTTCATGTAATGGCAAACCAGATTACAGAGAAAAGATTACTAAGAAAACTGTAATTTTAGTTGATTCATTTGTAAAATTACAGATTTCTGTATCTTTACAAAAAAAGTTTTGAATATTTACATCTTTTCGTATACAGTGTACAAGAAACATTTTAATAAGCATACACATTTCGTCAGTTTTACATCTGTAGATTAACAGATTTTTTTTACAATATATTCGAGAAGAGGGAAGAAGATTCAAACAATAAAAATAGTTGCAAGAATCGCTAGCAGAAGGCACATTTATGTTTGAAACATTGTATGTAATACCAAAAAATTTCTTCGGGCTATATTCTTCGAAAGTTACAATTTTTATGTAGACTTCGAACACGCCTTCTATGCGCTGGTCATAGAGCACTAGCGACATAGGTTCGTTGCTTGGAATTAACCTTTATATGCTTACATCTCCTGGGTTAAGAAGAACTGGTATGAACGACCTTTGTTCTTGCCGGAACAAAGAATTGAGGTGATAAACCGGGTGACATACCTGATTTATTGAAAATGTCACAGTGAATGTGGTTACTCTTTCGCATGACAGTACCGTTTAAATTAAGATTCCACATGCCAATTGTCAATCAAGACCATGCACGACGCTGTTACCCCCAAGAAATGTAACGAGGAAGGAGTGATGTTTTGCACATTTTGTGACATTCTTTTAAATATCAATGATGTCTGTGTCATCCCCATACTGGTACACAGTAGAATTTAAGCGACACCGAAGAAAAAATAGCGTCGAATGAGTGGATCGAAAAGGCCACATAATACGAATATATCCGCTTTTACTCCAACATCTGTTAAATGTTGTCCCGAAAGATTGTATTGCTCGGTAAATACGTGACAGGAAAATTCTTGCATAGGAAGATGTTTTAGAAAGGCACTGGTCTTGTGCAGTTAAGGAACTATCACAGTTTGCAATATGATCAGACATTTTTGTGCATTAACCAAAACCTTTAGAGGGACTTCATGGCTATGAGGTTAAAAAATGAAAGATCATGAACGAAAATTGCACTAAAATGTCTCAGTGATCTGTAGAGGGGGGAAAGCACTTTCGTGAACAAAATCTTGCGGCTCCGAAGCCCATACTCTGAATTTCTGGGTATTGGCGGTCTCATTCATATGGAAATAGACTTCATTTCTAGAGGAGGTTTTTATGAAATCATGATTTTGCTGACGATTACAACGGTACTTGTACTAAGAGATACCTATGTGCCATATGTTGTCCTTCACTGCAATTTTATTCCAATCTCATATCTCTCACATCTCTGGGTGTGATGTCAGACTGAGATGGGGAAAGCAGGGATTCGCGAATGATTTCCGCGATGTTCGGATATATATAAATATATACATACATATATCTCATACATACATACATACATATATCTCATATATATATACATACATGTATCTCATACATATATACATACATATTTTTATCTCAATGTATATTACTTGCCGATTCACGGTCACTAGGTCCCACGTGGCAACTAATTTTTGACTCTAAGTCGCTACCCTTTAGTGAATTTTGCGTCTTTTCGCGAAAATTTGATAAAAATCGAATTTTTTCCGTCATTTTCTGAAGAGAATCCTACGTTTTTTGCAATCATTTGACGAAAATAGCATTTTTAGCGGTTCTTTGACGAATTTTTTCTTTTACAAATTTTTGATAAATTTGCTTTTTATCTGCGATTTTTTGACGAAATCCGTGTTGTTCCGTGTTGTTTTTTAAATTTTCTTAGATAATAAGACCTGTTGCGATTGGTATATGCGAGTTTTCATAGCATTTGCTCCTTAAAAAATTTATAATAATATGCATATATAAATATATGATGGTTAAGGATGTATTTTTTTTAATATATTTTGACTTATTAAAGCTCTACTAAAATATAATATAACCGCGAATGAAAATATACATTATTCACTTCCGAGTTATCGACCCTTCTGTAAACGTTCTTCATCTTTAGAAACCAAAGAAACAATATATTTTCTAGATTTTTAGAGGATTTTGTTTATTTAACATTTTAAATAATACTTTATATTTCTCCATGAAAATTATTTAAAAATTCATTTTAGAATTGTTATGTTTATGTAGTAGCGACTTGGTTGTATCTTTCCCTTTAACGTGAAAAAAGATCATGACACATTCAGAAATAACTCTTAAATAATAAAAAGTATGTGCTAAATTTTTCGTGCAAATTCATAGCAGGTAGATAGATATATTCTCGTCTAATCCGAGCGTTTATTTAAATTTCAGTTATGTATTTATATTAACAAACAAGATTTTTTAAATTTTATTTTAATTTTTTGCATTGCAAAAACTTTCAAAAACATAAAATGAATACATATTTAATAATTTTTTATTACTAATGAACAAGTTGAATCTTCATGCACTGTTAAATTATTTACGTTTTAATTTTTGTACATTTGGCACAGTTATGCTTCAAACTATTTTTATATGGGTGATTCTCAAAATAGGGGACAATTTCAAAAGTGAAATCTTAAAAAAATTACTGTTAGCAAAATTTCTGAAAAAAATAGGTGTTGTTAATATAGTATTAGGTATACTTTACATGTAGTCAGCAGAGCTAAATATTTAAAAATTAACTTAAAAAAATAATTAGTATTTTTTGAGCCATGCTAATGACAAAACAAATTGCATGGAATAAATATATTAAGAATTTTTTTTTCCTCCAGTTTAAATATTTTTTTCTATATTTATTAGCCTTCCTTTTCAGCAAATGGTTTGCATTTTTACATATATACATATAAGTAGAATAAAAACATTACCAAAGAGCAAACTTTGTTTACATGAGCAACATTCTGACACTAACAATGTAAAAAGCTGTCTTAGTAGTGTTCTGACAGATTTAATGCATATTTTAGGGATAATAAATGTAATACCTAAATTTATATGTAAAATTAAACTTTGTAAAAGATACAATATAAGCAATGGTTACATTTATGCACATAGGAGTCTTTAGCATGGACAGAAAAACCATGCTAATGACACTGATATTTGTCCATGCTAATGACAAATTTTAATTTAAATAAGATTATGAGCCATAATATAATCACGATGCAATAGTTCTTTCTGGGGCTTTTTAAAACACAAAAGTCCTATGAAAATAAGTAAAATAAAAATTTTAATTATAAAATAAACATGAAAATTTTTATCCATTCTAATGACATACAATTGATGTACGCCCCTAATATTCAACTTCTATTCTTAAAATACAATACATGCTTCTATTTTCAGGCTAGGATAAAAAGGCTACTTGTTGCCATGAAGAAACTTTATATTTTCAAACTTTTGTCATATGTGAAAATGAATATTTGATTATTAACCAGCTGTTATAGTATGACTTTGTTTTGAAAATAGAATATGGAGGACAAACTTTAATTCTTTTTTAATATACTATAATTTTATTTTTAAAAAGAAATTTATTGGATAAATCATCTCCTTGATTAATTTAAAGAAAGAATAACATTTGTTTTATTTTATAAACATGATATTAACTCTTTAAAAAGCTAGTATATACAAGACACAGCTGCTGTGGACATCCATGCTACTGACATTTTGAACATTTATTCTGTTATTTTAAGGTGTTTTTAACTAAAAAGTGAGTAATTCTTGAGTGCAAATAATGAATATCATTAAGACAAACATATCTAAATATAAAAACATGACAGAAAACCTCTCAATTTTTTTTGTATGTCGAAAGACATAAATTGTCCCCTATTTTGAGAATCACCCATATAAAAATGTTTACATATCCAGTTTTATTTTTAGTGAATTATACGGAAAATTTAAGTATTCGATGAAACCTAAATTGCTGTCGAGTAGATCTTATTCTTAATATTTAAATAATTTAAATACGGAAATATACGTGTTGGTACAAGAGTAAGATTTTTAGAAATTCCTTCGACGTAAAGCATTTGCCTAAAGATATTTGAATTCTTCCCAACGTAAACAAGTTCACGTTTTGGGACCCTTCTTTTTTTGCTTATCTAGATGTTGTCCATGCGTAAGATAAAATTTTATTTCAGAGTTTTGTTATGTATGGTACTTTTTACCATTCATCTTTGAGTATGGAAAATAAAGATAATATGTCCGCTGGAGAAGGATAAATGTATAATATAGATGATAGTTTATTTGTGTACTGTTTAATTTCTGTTCAAGAAACGCGGGACTTTAAAATATTATTATTTTTTTTTTTGAGTTTTTAAATATCGACATACAAAAAATAGAGCTAAAAGCGTATGGTGCTTGAAGGTTTTAAAAATATGTATTTTAAGCGTTGTGGTTGTGTGCACACATTTTTATCTTTTATTTATTTTAAAATGTGTTCTTTTTTATATATTTTGGTATGCATTTTTAATAATCTATTTTAGGAAAATTATTGGAATTTTTATCATCTTTTCTCACATTTTAGGTCTCAGTAAAAAATTTTATTAAAAAATAAAAAATAAATTGCTAAAATTTTTAGGATTTTTCAAATCATTGCATAAGAATTCCGATTATAAGAATGTATAATATTTTCATCAACATTTAACAACAATTTATGAAATTAATACATTCAAATATTTCTGACACTTTATAAATAAAACATGATAAACTAAAAAGCATATATCTTATTTCAAGAAAAAATATGGATTGACAAAATTTATTTTTACTGAAGGAAAAAATGAAATTATACTCTTCTTATGTAATAGGCGATAGAAATTTGAAAATATATTTCTAAGAAACATTCAAAAGTATTAAAAAAGCTTTAAATAACTTTTTTATTTTTTTTATAGAAATTTCTAAGAAAACTACTCAAAAGTGGTCAGAAAATATCTCAACATAAATCAATATACCAATCAATCGGTTAAACATTCTATAAAGATATATAGGTATATATCTATTATCATTTGTGTTTTTATACATATGTACTTAATGATGCATAAATTCAAATGCCTAGTTTTATAAATATTTTAATTACAAAAAGAAATTTCTTCGGATATTGTGCCAAGAAATATGGTAAGCGTTTAATTGTTGATTAACTGTACTTCATATCTTCAGGTGTTAAAAATGTGAAATAAAATTATACGAATAATTGTCTGCATTCAAAAATAAAAAAAGGTGATTTTTTATATAATTATTGTCTTATTGTATCAAGCAACTAAATATTAAATTTTACATTCATTAGTATGACATACTTTGGAACTACAAATGAAGTGTGTGGTTTCATCTTCGTATTAGCCATGAAAAAGCAAAATAATACGAATTTGAGGCTACCAACACACATAAAACCAAAATTTAATAATGAAAAATCATGTAAACTATAGTGGATATAGAGAAAATAACAGGAAAGAACTGTATAGAGGAAGGGAGTCCCATATGCACGGCCTTAACCGTGAAATCGCACGTGGTCACCACAGAAAATCGAGGGAATATGCTAATGTTGTATATATATATATATATATACATATACATATACCGGGTGTCCCAAAAATGACTGATGGATTTTAAAATTCAATAACTTGCAAATGGTGACAGCTATTTATAAAATTTTTGCAGGAGGGTTATGTATAATATCAGGAGTTTTTTTACCGTAATTTTTTATTTTAGTTCGAATTTCAAACAATAGGTGGCGCTGACGACGTTTGAAGGCTAGGTGATCACTGCTGAGAGAAGCGTCGACTTGGTCTTCAATCACCGCCAACGCCACCTATTGTTTGAAATTCGAACTAAAATAAAAAATACGCTAAAAAAAATTCTGACATTATACATAACCCTCCTGCAAATTTTTTTTAAATAGCTGTCACCGTTTGCAAGTTATTGAATTTTAAAATCCACCTGTCATTTTTGGGACACCCGGTATTCATATTAAGAGACTGAAAGATTTGGATTCAAAGATATACACCTGATATAAATCTTTTATATTTACAATAATTATTAACTCTGTTGTAAAATAGCTGTAATGTGTTCTATTTAATGTTATAAAACCTGCTTAATATGTTTATTATCTGTTTATAAATTAAAAGAATTATGGTAACTTTCAGATTCACAATTTTTCGCTGATTACAATTAGGAAATCAGCTCTTAAAGCACTGTATACCGATCACAAATAAATGTGAAATTGCGCATATTAAGGCATTAAAATAGATGCTACAGGAGCTAAATTATGTAGACTGAATACATACTAAATACAGACTGAATACATTGTACATAACGTTGCACTTTATTGAGCAAATAAATTCTTTTGAAGAAATGTACGTGACGCAGAAAAGAAACTAAGAAAAGTGTATTATGGAAATTTACCTAAGAACAAAAACTTGTTTTCAGTTTAACGCCAACTTTTATTATTATTATTATTATTTTACAATTCTTTTTTCCATGTTTAAGACGAAAAATGCCAAAATCTATTTCATGTAAATGATATCGGTTTTAGATATACTTTTAAATTATACTATTGGAATTAAAATAAACCATGAACTTCTAATTATATTCAATTGTTATACTAAGAATGTTTTTTTTCAAATATATTCCATTTTAGACGGAAAATGTCATGCTTAAATAATATATACATAATTAGATTATTGTGCGACTAAGATTTTTCAATTAAATAACCTATTTTAATATCAGAATAAAGTTCTTGCATTTTTTAAAATAAATGTTATAACCGTTGAATTTTTCGATACTAAGCGAATAAGAATCCAATCCTATTCTTAATTAAATATTTCAAATGAATACAAAACAATTTCTGCTACTCTTGCGCAGATACCTATTACAGGAAAAGGAAATCGATAAAAACGACAATAAACTAAGTGTTCGTTCTGGTAGGTAAAATAAATTAACAATTGACAACTTTAATTTAATACTTTAAAAATCATTGAAAACTTATGAAATATTTATTCCGTTTAGTTTACATAAATAACATCAATTTGAAAAGAATCAGAAAAAATTAAATGTATTTCTGTATACGAGTTAAAATATCACTTTTTTTCTAATTTATATTTACAATGGGAATTAAAGAATAATAATTTTATGCAAACAATTGATGTATTATGTCCTTTATTATTAACCTTACATAATTGTTTTCTTGGAAATACGGAATATAATAATAGCTGAATATAATTCAACTCTAGAACTGCTGGGATTTTACTCTCGGGTTTTATAAAAAGTATTCTGCATCAGAATATTTATTTGGAAGTATTTAACTTATTTCATTAGTCTGTTTAGGCGTACATGCTTATAACGTTTTGTAACAAAAAAAAATCTTTTCAATTGACAATTATTGATTTGGCAGGTAATGAAATAACCCCTCATGACAGTTTTAGTGTTATATCTTGACTAAGTCATTAACAATGTGAGCTTAGTTTCAATGGTTTGAACCACGTACACACCTTACGTAGACCTTTACAAAAGTTATTTTTTCTTTTTTTACATACTAAATTATATCAACAATTTTATTGTTTCTTATATTTATCTTTCAATTTAAATTATTTATTCATAAAAAATAATAATTATCTTAGTTCAATAACAGAGAAAATGCGAGTTCAATTCTATGTGACCGCATTATTATTTTTGCAACAAAAGTCACTTAAACAATACAGATTATACTAACAACAAAAATATATAGCTAAATCGGTTTATTACGACTGGCAGCAGTAACTGATAGCAGCAATGTTTTTTGACGAGAATTTATGTTTATTTGTTTTGTTTTGTTTGGGCATTTGAATCTTTAGCAATATATATATATATATATTTAAAAAAGTGACATTTTTTATAATCATGCTCCCTATTTAAAAAGGTGTAAAAATATATATTAACCCTTTGTGGCTCAGCAACTCCGATTTGAAAAATATTGACTCAGATGTTAGAATTTATAATTTTAAACATGTAAAAATTATTCTAAAAAAATAGAGCGTGAAACTAAAATAATTATTGAATAAAAGGTACTTTTTATACCCCTACAATAAGAGAAACTGACATACGCGTTATTGTAATTAAAGTTGCAATTTCAAAAAATCGATAATTTAAAAAAAATTGTCCAGAATGTCTTCATATTTTGGCAGAACAAATGTGAGACATGGACTTTTATTTGGCGAAAGAAAAAAAATGTTCCAAAAAGTGCCGATGGATGGCATTGTCAGGGTTCGCATTGTCTAGAACATGCAAATTACTAATAGGTGACATGCGCACCTCAGACATAACTGACATAAAAATGCAGAGCACTATCTCTTTGGATGACACTGATTTTGAAGGATCACGCTCTGTTCTTGAAGTTTTTTATAAGAAAATGACAGTATACTTACACCATTAGGAGTTTTGAACATTAAAATCCATAAAAAGTATCCATAACTACAAATGGTCTACGAAAAATGATTGCTTAATTCGAAGAGGCCGGATCATTTGACGTTAAACAGTGTAGAGAAAGGAAACCAGTTTCAGGTGCGCCAGTGGACAATGCAGCTGCAGCATTACAAAAACAGACTAAAAGTTATTCTGGTATCAGAAGTGCACTGGAATTGTCCAACTGGGTAGGCCGGACAGCACGGTACGCAAGTCTAACGAACATCTTGCTCTACTATAATATTACTCATGAGCAGAAATTGCTCCTTGCTGTACTGGAAGTACGTCAGTCTTTTGCACTATAATCTATTGCTAGGGAGGATGTGGGTAACGAATGGCGATAGAAAATTCTGTAGTCTGACGAAGCCCACTTTCATTTGCAAGGCTCTGTAAATACGCAAAATTGCAGGATATAGGAGGTCGAGAATCTGTACCAGCTACAGCCATTATCTCTTCAGTCTGAAAAGGTCATTGTGTGGTGCGGAATAACGGTAGTGTTTATCGTCGATTCGCTGTTCTTGGAGGAGATGGCATCTGTGGGTCCCTTTCCCTGCACGGTTACTGGCAGGCGTTATGAAGCACTTTTGCATAACCATGTTCTTCCGGCACTTCAGCTGCATGAGAGTGTGGATCAAACAATATTCGTGCAAGATGGCCGTTCTTCGCACGTTTACACTGCACGTTTATTTTTGAACTCTAACCTACTAAATTATCATTAGCAAAATTACTTAACAAGTTTTAAATTATCATCTTTTTGTTCTTATTTTGTTACTCTTACTTATATTATTCTGTTTATTTTACTTATTCCATTCAATTATCTCTAAATTGACTTAACCTATTACTATTTTATTCTTTGAGAGCTAAGAAAATTTATCCTCATTAAGTATTATTTAAGTTAGAAATATGATTATTGCCACTTCTGGTTATGAATATGCTCATAAGTTTATCTTAATTATTTACATTGTACATATAATTTTGTATTTATCACTATGAAGAATTCTTCAATTATGTTTACCTTTTGAGCACGCACTGAATAGCTAGGGCTACGCGTTGTCATTGTGTTTAAATTATATTCTTTCATTTGTTATCTAATATATTTTTGACGGTGGTCAGGGGGCCATTCAATAGTGCCCCTGGTCTCTCCTGACTCCGTATATCAACGGAGATTCTCCTTTCCTTTTGGCATTTCTGTTTTAGTCCATAGTTGGGCTTTTAGCATATTTGTTTCACCCTGCTAGGTGGGGCTGGTTGAGCTTAAGCCATTTGGTAGGCCTCCCCCTCTAGCTGAAACTGAAACTGAAACTGCTTTAGTGGCGCAGCGCAATCAAACAAAAATATGTATTTAGAATAATGGACTTTAAATTAACATTTATTCATTAATTTTAATTAATTAAATGATACATGAATTAATAATTCGTAAGATAAATCTAACCTTTGTAAATCCTTATCCTCAGAAATCTTTGCTGAGACATCCTATATCAATTCCTCGGATCACGGTGGGCACATATGTCGTACTTCTTTTTTTATTCCATAATTATTATTAGTTAGTTTAATCTGGAAATATGATCAATAATTGGATAACCGAAGAGTTATTAAAGAACAGACCCCGTTGCACATCTTAAAGATAAATCATATATTAAACACAAAATAAAAACTACATATTGAATACACTATACTGCATCCTGGCAGCTCTGAATAATTACATCCTTATAAAAAAGCAAAACAGAATAGAAGAGGTAAAAGAAAAAAAATACAGAAAAAAAGTTTTTTAAAGTTCTTTTATCTTTTTCACTTATTTCATTTGTAGTCATGTGATGTTGATGCGGCAACATATGGATTCGGGATAAATGTCCCTGAAAACGTTATTTCAATTTATTTCCAGCTTGATTTTGTAATCGTTGAATAATTTTGATTTAATGTACTAATCATTTCTTTGGATGACACAAAATGTTTATATCAGAAAGTTAATCAATGTCAGTTTTTAAGATGATTTTTTATTTATCTGAGGGTGATTATTAGCTTCTTTCAACAGATACTCCTATGAAAGAGCTACTAAGTGTTAATTTTGGAGATGGATAGTACCATAAGCGGTCATTTTCCAACAACGCTACCGCCACGTTTCTCCGACTGAAACCCGCATGGTTTAAGGTAACCTGAAGAAAAATGTTTACAAAAGATGGATACCGAATCTAGCCGACTTGAAGAAAAGAATCAGACATCACATCCTTGTATCAGTACAGATACCCTCCGATATGTTGTGGACCTTGCTGTTTTGCGCTTCCATTTAATAACGGAGCGAGGCGGGAAGCATACGAAACTATTTATGCCTCTATCAACAGTAAAGTGTTTGTTCCGTGACGTTCTTTTTTTCACTTTTTTTCATTATTGCTGTTGTCGCTGTGAACACGTTTCTTCAATAATACATTTTTAGTAATTCCCTGAACTCGATTTTTTTTCATTTGACTAACAACATTTCTGCTTTAACGAATATATTTTTCGTCTTTTACCTTCACATTTACCTGATAGCGCCAACTATCGGCACATTCTGGTACTATTTTCCTTCGTCAAACAAAACTCTATTGCCTCATAAATAGTCTGCAAAAATATTAAATCATGCTGACCAACATATTTAAAATTATCGATTTTTGAATCAATAACTTTACTTATAATCATCCTATACTTCTAAAAATGTTGTCAAATTTCTAATACAAAATTTTAATGCTTACAAAATTATTTTTTAAAAATCTACATTTGGACTTTTCCTGCTTTTTTAACTTGACAAAATTTACTAATTTATCTTTTGCAATATCGACCTGAAGCTTCTCAAAGGATAAACAAGAATTTCGCATTAACATTATCATTCGTATTAACAATAACGTTATCATTGTTTATTAAAAAGTCCAATGAATTTTGCATTAACTGTTGTGTTGGGAAATAGGAAAAAGAAATAAAATCGCATTTTAAAACATACTGTTTAAGTAGTATTGGGTTTAGTGTATGTAACAGATATGCAACACAGTGATACAAATAATTAAGAATGCTTTAACATTCTTTGAGTTGACTGTTTTAGGCCAAAATATTTATTTGGTAAATATTGATTATGGAGTTTTGATCATTTTTTATTGTTGTTGCTGTTTGTTTTTAACTTTAGTAGGTTTCTCTGTTAGGGCAGTGTGGATGTGGACGATGATGTTTGCTCCCGGTACTGAAAATATCATTTTATATATATTTTTTTCAAATAGACCCCGCAGGGAATTGCAAGTTTTTAGAGTAAAGAATTAGCAGGGTTTTTTGTTTGCAGCCAGAATTTGTGTTATATTTGATATCACATATATAGTTCGATTTTTATTTATTTACATTTTATTAAAAACAACCACTTATTCTATAATTTGCACCTATGCAGAGTAGAATTCATGTTTTACAATTTATGCGCCATAAAGAATATTAGAAAATGCCAAATATAAAGTACATTTAAGTATTTTACATATTACGTTAAATGAAAATCTTAAATTCAAAATATTCCTATCTGAAGTACTTAAATAAGCTTTTCTTGGAAGTACTAAATACCTTTTTGAATTGAAAAGTATTTATTTAAATTCATTTCACATATTATTAAAATATATATTAATTATCAAAAACCATTACTAAGCAGTTTTATGCTGCACCCTGAAAACTATTTTAGAAAGATCTATGTAATGCAGGATATTACATTTTTATACCGAAAAATGAAAATAACTTAGATAATGAAAATGCACATATTCTATTGATATAAAACTTTAAGAAAAAATACTACTTTTATTTACGTAGATTAAATTTTATTAAACTTCGAAAAAATAAATCACCCATTTTTTAATTAAATCTCTTCGAGCGCACGGAAATAATTTTATGTGCGAATAGCAATTTATTTATTTATTTATTTAAATTTTAAATTATTTTCCTGTTTATCAGAAACCTCTCTTCTGCAACACTTAAAGATAATGAACTTTAAAAATGTCTACCGTTTCCATAATACCTATCGTCAGAAAACTTTTTTTTGTGAATATATATACATAATTTTTATTTATTGCTTCACAGTGTAGCACTTTAGGGGCTAAGTAATCTTAGTACAAAGGTAAAAAAAAATACCTACCATATAAAAATAAAAAATTAATATTAAAAATTATTTTGCGAAAAAGTTGATTATTTAAAGTTCAAAATAATGAAAAGTTAAAATGAGTTACAAATATTTTAAATTTAAAATGATAAAAGCAGAGGTAAGAAAATTAAAACTGTTGACAAAGCTGGTAAGTTTATGTCAAGCAAAAAATTGACTGATGTCATGTAAAAAGCGAAAAAAGCGATTTTCAGAGTTTTTTATTTTTATTTTACAGACCATCAGTTTAGTTTTTAAAGTGTTATAAATAACAGTGCATGTTTTTAAAAACATACATATATAAAAGTAAAGAAAAGTATTACAGTGTTTTAACTTTTTACCCCGCCATTCCCTGAACTGCTTCTCAAATTTCGTGGGTTTTTTTTTTCAGATGATTATATTAATTGTAAGATTGTATGCTGAATTTTAAGATGTTATGTAAAATAGAAGTAGAGTTATGAATATATTGCACTTGTGGAATGGTTGGCGGTAAAAATAACGTTTGTAAAATTTGGCGATTTTATCTTTCCAAATCATACTAGAAGTACACACACATATAAACAAAAGAAACAAGATAAAGTAAAATGTACTTTCTAATTTAGAAATATGATAACTTGTCACTAAACGACAAAACATTAATGAAAGGCTTGAAATCAATCTTTCATGCATATTTTTTTCATTACTGGAGCGGAAAAACCTAAGAAATCTTTCTTTCTTTAAAAATCAAATCCAACCTTCAGGGCAATACTGGCGATATGTTCCAAGAAAAAGATCCAAAACTTTTACACCATCCAAATTTTTATTATACAAATTAAAATTAGAGGGGGGTGCTTGAATAAATGTTCTCAACTCAATTTTTGAGAATATTGTGTTAAACTTATTAACAACTATCCTATATAAAAGTACTGTCGTCGTGTTATCAAACACACATACATCTTTATTATCTTGTAATGATAAATTTTTGTTTCGTTTTTGCTTAATCCTTAATTTTGCTGGTTTTTATTCGCCCTATAGTTCGGGAGGCAGCAGCACAGACAATCACCTCATCAAGTTTACCGGTTAAAATCTAGGATTAGTTTAACCTCTATTTGCATATTGAAATGCAAACGGTCTGCAAAGTCATATCTTTGTGTAAAACATCTAAAAATCCGATTTTAGCAGTTGTCTCGGAGGGTTACCATTGTACTTTACTGCACACAAAAATATCAAAACGTGGAAGTTTCGTAAATAACATAATGATAAAACTACGAATAAACCACTAAATTCATATTTTTGGGGTTTTCCTACCAAAGTATGATTTGTTTTTTAATATGTGAACTGAGATATTATTATTCTAAATTATCACCCCTGAAAAACTTGCTGAGATGCTTTTAATGGGATTTTAATTTTAAATTTCATTTTATTTGTATATTTGTATATTTTTATGCATTTGTTTCAATACATTTTTACCATATGTTTAAATATCCTCACTAGATCTATTTACGCCCAACATATTTCATACAATTTGGTTAAATCAAGTCAATTATGGAGAATGGTATCGTTATCAAATTGCGCATCAAAGTTAATTGAGCCGAAGAACGTGTCAAATTCAATGAGATTTATCATCAAGTTCATTAGTAGAATCTCAATTATGAATGCTCCTTTCCGGCTTACCATCGTGAATAGATATCGATAGGTTATAAGCATAAACTTTAATACACCAAAAATGTATGTATGTGAAAGTTCCATTTTTAAAAACTCATAGGAGTTAATTATATTTCAAATAAATTTTATGGATGTTTGAGTATGCAAAGAAAAATTTCTATCTCAAACATTCTGTTCGTTTGTTTTAATAATTTAAATTTATTGGTAATACTTTGTATTATTATATTACTTATTATAATGGATTACAAGGAATTTATTTCACTTATATTACTTATATTTAGCGCATTTATATTGAAAACAATTTAGAAGTTATAAAGAAATATCTAAACTGATAATAAACATGTCCAGTTTATTAAGTTATACAGATAAAATACTTTTTTCTAAGGCAAGAAATTCATTGACTTGAAAGTGTCAAATTGCAATGCAAATCAGTTTCATGATATTAACTAAAAATTTTTTTAGCATCTGAAAAGAAAAATCTTAAAACTATAGCATGATATGAAATAATTTGAGAGAAATAGACAATATAATTTGCTATCACACAATTTTAGACTTCGAATAAGCGTTCTTACATCTTTACTGTAAAAAAAAATAATAATGATAAAAAAATATCCATTAAATTAAATTTACGGAAAAAACTGCTGGTAACTATGTTGCCAACAGTTTTTGCAGTACAAATTGTAATAAAATTACATATTATAAAAAAATATATCTAATTTTACTGCAATTTTAAGGAAAAACTGCTGGATATTTTATATTGTTGCTGTTTATTTTATTTATTATGTTTTAATAACTTAATTCATGACTTTATTTGTTACATACATTTATGTTACATCTCTCTACTGACGCTCTTACAGGATTTTTTGGTACTTACGTATTAACGATACGGAGCCGAAGTTGCGTTAATGCGCCAATAAAGAGCAATCTTGTTGTTCGCACGTGCACAAAAAATGGCGTCAAACAATAAGAAAAAAAAACACTAATAAGGTCTAAAGTACTAAAAAATGGCGTTGAAATGTGCTAAAAAACATTAAAAAAGCATGAACAACAAGATTGCTCTTTATTGGCGCATTAGCGCAACTTCTGCTGCGGTGGCGTTAATACGTAAGTACCGATTTTTTTCCATATGTTTTGTGACTTTAATAATGTTGATTTAAGTAATCCGATATTTTACAGTGGTGTGTGTTTTTATGCATGTCTAATGTTTACATATATTACATACTTAGATTGTTACGTGGCACATATATCCATCTTACATATTTCTAAACCACTTGGAAACATAGATGTTACAACATACATACGTTACATACATACAGTGTAAAATGCACTTGCGTACGCAATTTTACAGCAGATATATCATACGACATTCGTAGAATCAATGGACTTAACAATAATTTCACTATCAAACACATTATACACATTAGTCACAATACTCGTAAAAATAAAAAGAATGATGCCCAGTTAAACTGAATGGCATAGAGCTCACAGGCTATGCAAACTAATTGCCTATTACAGCCTTATATAATAATGCCCTTCGAAAAAAAATAAGGAAGGAAGTCCCCCCCCCCCAATTTTCTTTCTTTATACTTATTATTGAAGCCCCAAAACTAATCAGGGATACGCCTTATTATATAACAAACCTGTATCCAAAATTCGTAGCAAGTCGAATAATTCTGCATAAAAGCCCATTTATGTAATTTAAGAACGTTTTCCCCATTCTCTCCTTTATAATTTATCATTAAACCTCAAAACTGTTCAGAAATTCAACTTATCAGAAAAAACCTACATCCCAAAGTTAAAGCAAATGGAATAAATCTGCATAACACTCTATTTAGCTAACTTAGGGATAAGGTAATCGCCCATCCCCTCCTTTATAATTAACAAAAGAAAATACCACAACAAATGAGCGAAGCTTCTTATTACTATGAACCTGTATACAAAAACTAAAACAAATCGGTTAAATCTCTATGAAAAACTATTTACGTAAATTATGAGGGTAGTTTCCCCTATTCTCCCTTTATACTTATCCAGTGAATTCCAAAAACAAATTAGTTAGCGCCATTTTACAATAAACCTTTATACAAAATTTGAAGCAAATAGATAAATTTTGTGTGAAAAACCTAAATTAAGACGAGGTCATTTCCCTCCCCCTATTCCCCCTCTTTAAACTTATCTAATGAACTCCCAATACTAATCATGAAGGCACCTCATTAGAATTATCCTACATATAAGATTTGAACGAAATCTACTAATTCTGCAGGAAGAACACATTCATATAAATTGAGGGGAGGGGCAATAACCCCCGTTCCCCTTTTTATACTTATCGAAAGAACTCTCAAAACTAATCAGGGAAGCGTCTTATCATAATAAGCCTAAATCCAAAATTTCATGTAAATCGGATATTTTTATCATGAGTTATCACGTTACGTACGTACGTAAGAATGTACGCACGTACATACATACAGAACGGGCGGGCACATAAGCTCTCAGGCTGTGATAGCCTGTGAACTAAAAAACTGATATTGACTGGAAGGCGGCTGCACGGACAACCAACTCATCGAGTGCACCGATAAAAATCTAGGATTACCTATGTATAATTAATATGGAATTTTTGAAAAATTTCGTACTATATAAAAATTATCGTTCACGAAAAAGGTCACACACGGTGGTTTTATTATATTTCCAAATTTATTTTTTTTCAGTTATTCTTTAACTATTTTCCTTTGGTCTATGACTATAAAATGTTCTATAACAGTAAATAGCGCAAATTTTTATTTTAAATATTCTGGTCTATTCTGAACATTTTAATATGAAAAATGTATTTTCATATAAGAGAAACATAAAACAATTTATACCATTTTTTTTTACTCCAAAATATTTCCCTTGAGATATTTGAATTCTTTCAAATGTACGTATACTATGGTCATCGGATCATACTCTTTATGAATTTATGAATGTCTTCCATTCATACAGTCAAACGTTTATTGAGAAATTTTTATATATTTGATATTCTCTCGCAGATTTCTAAGCATGGAAAATATAAATAAGCGTCTGTAAAGAAAAAAAAAACGTTATTGATCCGATTTTCCATTATTCTGTTTATTTTATATATTTTACATTTTATACTTTAGGTAATTTCTGATTATGGATATCTGCCTGAACTTAGTGTGAAGTGTGTGTATTCATTTACATTGTAAACTGAATTTGCTTGTGTCACTAACACTGACGTTATGATGATGATGACAGGGATCTGTGCAAACACTTTTGTTTTTATCGCACCTACATTATGTCATATAATCGCATTTTGTTTTTAGACCGAAGTATATTTATTTGGTAAAGGCCCCAAGCTGTCATTCTAGTGTTAAACCACTACTGCGTAAAAATGTTTTGAATTTTAATGTATTTTTTAAAATTCTAATTGCAATATATGCTTGAGATGGTTAAAATTTGATTTATCCTAAAATTCTTATATATGATAAATTTTTCAAATAAAATATTTCCAAATTTAACATTTTCAGTTGATTTCGTCTATCAATATAAAATGTTGTGTAGCATTAATTAGCGCCAGCTGTTATTTTAAATATTCAGATTTATTCTGAACATTTTAATATGAAAAATGTATTTTCATATAAGACGTACATGAAACATTTTATACAATTTTTCACCCTAAAATATTCCTCTTAAAATATTTGAATTCTTTCAAAGATACGTATATTACCGTCATCGGATCATTCTCTGTATGCATTTCTGAATGTCTTCCATTCGTACAATCAAACGTATATTGAGGAATTTTTATATATTTGATATTCTCTCGCAGATTTCTAAATATGAAAAATATAAAAATCGTCGGCAAAGAAAGAAAGGTTATTGATCTGATCTTCCATTATACTGTTTACTTTACATATTTTACATTTTATATGCATGAAATTTCAGATTATGGATGTCTGCCTGAATTTAGATTGAAGAGTGTGTATTCATTTATATTTAGACTGAATTTGCTTGTGTCACTAACACTGGCGTTATGATGAGGATGACGAAGATCTGTGCAAACACTTTTGTTTTTATCGCACCTGCATTATGTCATATAATCGCATTTTGTTTTTTGACCGAAGTACATTCGTTTGGTAAAGGCCCCCGCTCGCATTCTAGTGTTAAACTACTATTGCGTAAATTTTTTTTTTAATTTAATTTTATTTTTTTAGATTCTAATTGCAGTATATGCTTGAGATGGTTAAAATTTTATTTATCCTTAATTTCTTATGTATGATAAATTTTTGAAGTAAAATACTTCCAAATTCAACATTTTCAGTTAATTTTGTCTATCAAAATAAGATGTTATGTAACATTAATTAGCTCTAACTTTTATTTTAAATATTCAGGTTTATTCTGAACAGTTTAATAAGAAAAATGTATTTTTATATAAGAAAAATATGACACATTTTATACAATATTGCACCCTAAAATATTCTTCTTAAGATATTTGAATTCTTTCAAAGATACGTATACTATCGTCATCACATCATACTCTATATGCATTTCGGAATGTCTTCCATTCGAACAGTCAAACGTTTATTGAGGAATTTTTACTATATTTGATATTCTCTCGCAGCTTTCTAAACATGCAAAATATAAAAAAGTGTTTGTAAAGAAAGAAACGTTATTGATCCGATTTTACATTATGCTGTTTATTTTACATATTTTACATTTTATATGAAGAAATTAATGATTATGGATATCTGCCTGAACATAGACTGAATAGTGTGTATTCGTTTATATTATACACTGAATTTGCTTGTGTCACTAACACTGACGTTATGATGAGGATGACGAAGATCTGTGCAAACGCTTTTGTTTTAATCGCACCTGAATTATGTCATATAATCGCATTTTGTTTTTAGACCGAATTACATTTGTTTGGTAAAGGCCGAAATGTCTCCCCGCTGTCATTCTAGTGTTAAACCACTATTGCGTAAAAATGTTTTGAATTATATTGTATTTTTTTAGATTCTAATTGCAATATATGCCTGAAATGGTTAAAATTCGATTTATCCTAAATTTCTTATGATGATAAATTTTTGAAGTAAAATATTTCCAAATTTAACATTTTTAGTTAATTTCGTCTATCAATATAAAATTATGTGTAACATTAATTAGCACTAGCTTTTATTTTAAATATTCAGGTTTATTCTGAACAGTTTAATATGAAAAATGCATTTTCATATAAGACGAACAATGGAATTATGACTAAAATGAGGATACATATAGTGCATTCGCTATCAGCCCGACTGAATTAACTGAGATGGTTGTCATAAGATGTCCGTTAATTTTTCTTAATCGGATTCTAAATTTATGATTACCGCACATGAAAACTTCCACCAGAAAACTTAAACAGAATATTTCTTTTTATTTTAGAGCCTTGATGGTGAAAACATTTTAGGTGCGTTCGTAATTATGTAAATATGTAGCACCTATTGTTGTCGCTCAGTCCGTCCGTCCGTCTGTCTGTCTGTCCGTCTGTCCGCATATAACAACGCAAAAACTACCCAGTCGAATCATTTGAAATTTAAAATACATAATTATAACATAATTTTGTCGAGTCATTTCAAATTTTATGAAAATCGGGTGGATAGATCAATTACAGGGACATTCAAAAGGATTCCGTTACATTACGGTCAATAGGGAAAAAAGTTTTAAATGCATTTTAATCGTTTGAAATTTAAAACATATAATTATTGCATAATTTTGTCGAGTCATTTCAAATTTTATGAAAATCGGATGGATAGATCAATTACAGGGACATTCAAAAGGATTCCTTTACATTACGGTCAATAGGTAAAAAAGTTTTAAATGCATTTTAATCGTTTGAAATTTAAAACAAATAATTATTGCGTGATTTTGTCGAGTCATTTCAAATGTAATGAAAAGCGGATGCATAGATCAATTACAGGGACAATCAAAAGGATTCCGTTACATTACGGTCAATGGGGAAAAAGTTTCAAATGCATTTTAATGATGTTACACTCATTCGAACATCATAGAATTGGCATGAATCTATGAAATATATACTAAAATATGCATTCTGTACAATCTGTGATGCAAAGAATTTTTATTATTAAATTACAGGGCCACACAAAAGTATTCCACTATATAATGCTATGCGGGGAAACATGGTTTGGTACGTGTTTTAATTATATTCAATTATTTCACATTTTATGAATAAGATATACGTTGCTGAGGTGTAATAAAAATTACTTCCTGCATATTTACAGAAACGTAAAGATTTCGACTACTATACTGTATCCGGAGTACGCCATACTATATCAGCAAGATCTGAATATTTTTAAAACTTCGTTATCGTACGAACGCACCTCATTTGCTACGTTCACGTGCAATTTCCAACTTGTTCTTACTAATATGGTAAAAAAATTCTAATTATTTTTACTGGTGTCAGCTTGCCCATTAATTATAATCGTTTTACTGACACTGACAGGACATTGTGTTTGTTGTCACAGTGTGACGGAACTGAAAGTACCAAATTAATCATTACCAGTTAAAATGAATATCGATTTTTGCCATTATTTTGAATCGAAATTTTCCATTAATAAAGCTTTTAAATAAACAGAAGTTTTCTGCATTATTTTTGATGGTGGGAGTTTGCTGGTGTGGTAATGAACCCTCTGCGAAAGCAGTTACAGTTGTAGCTTCATTATTTCAAGGATATGTCAGTTCCTCTTTCTTAATAAGTCCATGAGACGAACATGAAGCATTTTATACAATTTTTCACCCTAAAGTATTCCTCTTAAGCTATTTGAATTATTTCAAAGATACGTATGCTATCGTCATCGGATCATTCTCTTTATGCATTTCTTAATGTCTTTCTTTCCTATAATCAAACTTTTATTGAGGAATTTTTATATATTTGATAGTCTCTCGCAGATTTCTAAACATGGAAAATATAAAAAAAGCATCTGTAAAGAAAGAAACGTTATTGATCCGATTTTCCATTATGCTGTTTATTTTATATATTTTGCATTTTATATGTAAGAAATTTCTGATTATGGATATCCGCCTCAACTTAGTGTGAAGTGTGTGTATTCATTTATATTCTACCGTGAATTTGCGTGTGTCACTAACACTGGCGTTATGATGAAGATGACGAGGATCTGTGCAAACGCTTTTGTTTTTATCGCGCCTACAATATGTCCTATAATCGCATTTTTTTAGACCGAAGTACATTTATTTTTTAAAGGCCGAAATGTATCCTCACTGTCCTTACAGATTTAAATAATTATTGTGCAAAAATGTTTTGAATTTTATTGTATTTTTTAAACTCAAATTCATGTATATATGTCTGAGGTATTTAAAATTTGAAGTAAAATATTTCCAAATTTATAATTTTCAGTTAATTTCGTCTATCACTATAAAATGTTGTGTAAAATTAGTTATCGCCACCCTTTATTTAAAATATTCAGAATTATTCTTCATTTGAATATGACAAATGTATTTTATATAAAACGAACATAAAGCATTTTATGGAAATTTTCACCCTAAAATATTTGTTTAAAGATATTTGAATTCTTTTGAAGATACGTATACTTTGGTTATCGGATCATTTTCTTTATGCCTTTCTAAATGCCTTCCATTCAAACTTATCGTCAAACCTTTATTAAGGAATTTTCATATGTTTCTCAGATTTTTAAATAATGAAAAATATAAAAACCGTTTCTAAAGAATAAAAAAGTCATTGATTTAATTTCCCATTATACTGTTTATTTTACGTACGGTAATTCAAGAATTTTACATTTACTTTCGCTTTCTCTATTACAATAAAATATTGTGTAATAATAAATAGCGCAAGCGTTTATTTTAAATATTCAGCATTATTCTATACATTTGAATATAAAAAATGTATTTTAGTATAATACGAATATAAAGAATTTTATACAATTTTTCACCGTGAAATATTCGCCTGAAGATATTCGAATTCTTTTAAAGATACGTACACTGTGGTTATCGGATCATTCTCTTTATGCCTTTCTGAATGCCTTTCTTTCGTATATAGTCAAACTTTTGTTGCGAAATTTTTATATATTTGAAATTCTTTCTCATATTTCTAAATATTGAAAATATAAAATGCGTCTGTAAAGAAAAATCGTTATTGATCCGAATTCCCCATTACACTATTTTTTTACGTAAAGGTATTTCAAGAATTTTGCCTTTTACATGTATGAAATTTATAATTAAGGATATCTGCATGAATTTAGTGAAGTTGGTTTATTAATTTTTACTGAGCACTGATGATATTTGTGTCACTAACACTTACGTCATTATGATGATGACGAGGATCTGCGCAAACGCTTTTATTTTTATGACACATAAATTCTGTACTTAATCGTAAATTATTAATTTAACAACAGGAGGTAGAACAAGTCGAAAATTGCACTTGAAGCATAGCAAAATGATGTAAGTTCGTATTAAGGTGATCTAGTGTAATAACGCCAGGCGGGGTAATAACGCCAAGTGATTATATTATGCATAATTATGAAATAATCTGATAAATGACACACATGTGCTCTGCGCAGACGGGTTTTGAGTCATATAAATCGCAAAAAACAGCTTCAAGTTAATTTGTTTCATTTTTAGGTCTTATTGTTTTTACAAGCAACTAAAATTAACGCTTGATCTAAAATTTGCGAGATACGTTTTGTGATGTGAAGATTATTTTTTGTATCCGGAAATACTTTGTTAATTACATAAATTGGTAGTACATTTCATGGACATTCAAAATGTTGTTGAAGATTTTGGATATCTTCTCGAGATAATTTGTAATTTAAAATGTACAGCGCAATAACGCCAATCCTTGGCAATAATACCCCGGTTGATTCCTTACAGTGGCCGAGCTACATCCTAAATACTGATTCAAATAAACGCAGTTAAAACTGTGCAATGTTTCTAATAATTCTATTTAAGCGGTCCTTTTTAAGCAAAAAGAAGCTCATGGTCTGATATTCTTTTGCCTAATCCTCCCCCCCCCCATACCACACCTTTATTTTTCTTACACTTTCACAAAAAATTGAACATTTTCAATAGCTTAGAATGCAATTTGTCAATTCTAAGTTTCTAGAGTTTGTATTATTAGAATTGGGCAATCTACATGCAATTATTCCATCTTATTTCATAGTTTTGTTTGCATGGCGTTATAGGTGGGTAATAACGCCAAATAGCATTGGTCAAGAAATCACGCCATTGCATTTTATGAATACATATCAGTTAAAGTATTTTTTTTTTATATAGATTGTCAATGAGTTGCTGTATCAAATCATATATTTGTTTGAAAAATACAATCTAAAACTGAGCCGTGAAAATTGGTAGAACCTTAACGTGGCGTTATTACCCCAGGGTACCTTATAACGAAGTTTTTTAAATATTTAGATCTTGGTGTAAAAGTATGCAATACTTTGGATACAGCATAGCAGCTTAAGGGTGTATTTTGATTCAAACTATTTATTTTCCGATATATTTTTAAATTCATTTTTGTTCTCATATACATCAAACTGTCAAATTGTCTTATTTAGAAAGTACACAAGATGTCGTAATTGTCGATTCTTTGACAAATGCAGAAAATATTGCAAAAAAGCAATCAAAAATGGCAATTTGATCATATTTTTCCGAAGAAGAAGATCTGGGAACGAAAAAAAGGTCCTGCTGATACGATAACTGTTTATAAATCAAATTCTAATGAACTGAGAGTAAAATGACATCACACGGCACCTTATACGTCTCTTCCAAAATCTCTTCAGCAATTTTCATGTTTCTACTTTTAAAAATGTGTCTGAAATTGAATCAGAAACTTTCAAGATGTTGAAGGTGGAAAAGTGGTTTTTCGAATACACACTTAAATCCTGTGTGCGTTCCTGTAAATACTGTGTGCTTTCCTTTGTATCAAATGTACTTGTAGCAAACCACAACAATGTATATCAATTTCGTAAAATGTGAAATAATTTTATATAATAAAGAAGTGCCCAAACAAATTTCTCCCTATACAATTATGCAATGGAATATTTTTGGGTGGCCCTGTAAATTGATGACAAATATTCTTACTATCACACATTGTACACAATGTATATTTTAGTACATACTTCATAGATGCATATCAATTTTACTATTTTCCAAAGAGTGTAACATCATTAAAATGCACTCGATATTATTTTTTGCGATTGGATGTAATTTAACGGAATACTTTTGATTGTCCCTGTATTTAAACTATGTATATTCGATCTTCAAAAAAATTACATAATTCAACAAAATTAACAAAAATTATATTTTTTAAATTTAAAACAATTTGGTTGGGTAGATTTTGCTTTTTTGATGTTTTGTAGATTTTGCACACAGACGGACAGACTGAACAACGATTATAGATACTTCGTATTTACATTATTACGAACGCACCTCAAAAGTAACCAATTTATACTTTTTTTAATTTAACTATGTACGTTGTTTTTCAAAGATTTCAAAATAATTTAAAAAGTAAAATACTATACTTTTAAATCAATCTCTGCTATTTATTTATTAATTTGTTGTTACAAAATAACATTTTCAGCAATATAAATAAGCAAAATGCAATTTACAACTAACAACGAAGGTCTCAATACGGGCATACTCAGAAAATTCCGAAAAAATTACAGAATGTTCTTATCATGTGGATATATATGTTCGTTTTTTTTTTTTTTTTTTTTTTTTTTTTTTTTTTTTTTTTTTTTTTTTTTTGCGGAACCCTGATAGAACTTTCGTAAAAAATTAATGAACATTTCATTTATTTGGCGATTTATCATCGGTTGGCGACAAAATAAAATTTCAAAAAATACTTTTTTATGTCAAATTCTTTTTAAGGTAAAAATGTTTCGTGTTGAACTTGTTTAAAGTAATTTTATTTATATAAAGTTAGTTTTGTCAGCTTAACTTTGTTTTAACAACATTTAACTATATTTTTATCATAATGTATTGAGAAAGAAAATTAACTGTCAATTTTTTTAAATTAAAACAAAATTTAAAATTATTAGAATTGTTTCAGTTTCAAAACTAACTCCAATCTAATTGAGCTCTGTCGATTCAATTTTGTTGCTATGGAAACAAAAACGTCTCCGATATTAAAATTCATTACTGCAGCATTCTTCATCTGACCTTTATTTTGTCATACGCTTAAATCTATGAAAAAATACTTTTCAATATGAGAGTATTTTTTATATAAAACATTATTTTTAAAGTGATTAAATTAAATAATTGCAGCAAAAGCAAAATACATGTAATACAAAATACATCTATGTGTCATACTCTCCCATTGTTCAAATTTAAATTCATTAAATACTATTTACTCGTATTCTAAAATTTAATTGATGAGAAATTTTCAGGTGCATTAAAATCGTTTGCTTTTGGCGAAAGAAAATGCTGCTCGCCAAATCGCGTGGTGGTTTCGTCTTTTCGTGCAAAATACTCGAAAGTATTTTATTTTTTACTGAGTTTCTTCTGTATTTCCGCCGCTGAATTTGACTGATCCTTTATTACATACACGAGTAGTTAAATCAGTATTTTTTTCAAAAAAATCTGAGTATACCCAGCATGGAGACCTTCCTTGTAAGAAGAAAGTAGCAACATTACCACATTTTTTTTTTTCATTTAAAAATGAAAAATAGCTCAAATAATCTAGTTGAAACTTTGCATATAAATAAATTACAACAATACTATGACTTAGACTGTTTTTATAAATTTGGTTTTCGGATAAATTTCAAAGCATTAGTATTCCAAGGTAAGTTTGATAATTCAAATATTATGTGCTTGAATTACAATAATTACTAACATAACCACTTAACCGATCAAATTGTTTTTTAAAAAAACTTACAAATAATGTCTATTTTTTATGTCTTTTACAGAATTTTTAATCTTTTATCACCAGTTTTTGAAAATCTTTTTTTAACTAAGTGAAACAGATAAATGCTCAGTTTAAATAATATAAAATTTTCAATAGTGTGGATGCCCATAAGTTATGCTGACAAATTATGATTAGCAAAAACACTTTGGCCGTGCGATGTAAAGGCGAAACCGGGCAGCGGTTAAGAAAACAACTTATCGAGTACACTGTTTAAACTACAGGTCACACATTGCACCTTTTAGGGGTGAAAGGCTTGTCTCGCTGGCGACACCCCTACGGGAACCAGAATGGCACCTTTAATTAGAGTGAAAAGATAACAGTCCTAATCCAGAGTGCCAAAAATTAAAAGAATTTATGAAAACCAATTTGGTCCACGAAGGATTTGAACCTACAACGTCTGATTGGAAGCTCAGCGCTATAACCATTCGGCCATCGATCTCACCTTGAATGTGTACTTCAAATGTCCGATAGTCCTGCAATTCAAAGGTTGCTTTATATAAAAAACTCGCCAAAAGTTAGTCATCCGAAGTTTTAAACGAAATTGGGATGGCGAATGATGGGTGATAGTCGTCGTAGGGAGAAAGTGTTGTTTTGATCCACCAGTGACAGCGAGTTGAAGGGGAAGGCGCAAATGACTAATGTGTGAAAATCTTCCAACGGTATGCATTGCGCGGCACCCTAATTAGAGTGAATCACTCATTGCGGAATCAAACGGCACCCCAAACACATTTTCAAGCCTGCGAGTGTCATATGGTAACTCCTTTTCTCCTCTGGCGCCAAATGCAACTGGTTTGTTACCTTTATTTTTAACAGTATATTGAGAATCAGAGTTTTTTAAAATTGCATGTACTGGTTAAGTTAACTGGAAAAGAATCTGGTACAATACTAGGTGTATCGCAGACATCAGTTTCCCAACTGTAGGATAAATTATGCAAAATGTGTGCATTAATACATATTCTCTCTCTAAAAAAATGGAAGAAGCGAAGGTCTGTTTTTAAGGAATTATTTTTGTTTATTAATATTTTATGCATAACAATATATTACATTTATTACTTTCATATGTAGGGTGATTCTACATGCTATGTTTAAGTGATTTTATCAATGTTATGTTATTTTGCAGAGAAGTTAACATTTAAAATTATTCAAGGGTACTACTTTCCCCTTTGAAGTCTTTTCCATTATTTCTATACATACAACAAATACTGTTATTTTAATGAAATATTACTGATGGCTACTATTTAAATGAAATTAAAGTTACTATAAACTTTCCAATTAGTATTCCATTAAATTATTTCTGACTTCAAAAATAATTTTTCACGGCTGCCTTTAATCAGTCTGTTATATTTCTATTTTTATCTCCCCATTCCACTCAAGTTTTACAGAATAATTTTACTTTATTTTAGAAATTTAACCATTAACCCTTCGTAATATACAATGCATGCTTATGCACTAGTAAAATCCTACTAACTGAATTTTCTATGACATACGTTCACTTAGAAAATCACAAAATGTCTCCTAAAATGCACTTTTAAAGCCGAAATCTCTGCATAATTAAGTTTTCAAAACATATTACAAATATTTGCATGAAACAAAAAGTAATATTGAAACATTTAAACAGATTTGGCCTCCAACTTCTTGCAAAACTTTGATTATTATTTTTTCTTAATGAGACATCTGAAAGTTGTGGTTCAAGCGTAACCTATGGTCAACAATCCGCATTTTCCCCAATATTGTAAATTCAAAAATTATTTTAGAAAGTAGGGTCAGTGTGGGGTAATTATGATCGGGGGTTAATAGTGATCTCTTCCATATTGGAAAAAACTGTGTATGGTAATTTTTTTATGCTTAGATATTAATCTTATAATGTATTTTTCATTTTACGTATTCTTAAACACTAATCTGAAGCCTTTTTTAAATCCGTATAGTAATTTGAAATCAAATTTAATAAAGTTTTTAACAAAGTTTGACAAAATTTTCGATAATTTTATTTGTCAGTTTGGAATTTTAATAAAAAATGGGATTAGGCAAGTATCATGGAGGAATGAGATATGTGGAGATGAAGTAAGGCTCAAAAAAGATTTACAGTATGAATCCATTTGTTGCTCAAATTTTAATGTTCTAAACAAAAGGACGTGGAAGGAATTTTGTATTATAATACGAATTGAAAGAAATGAATTACAGCTGAAGCATATTTTAGGAAGAAATAGCAAATTTTTAAAATAGTTTTTGTTCTATTATTATTTATTAAAATAAATGTTCGCTTTTAAAATAAAAGAAATTGGAAAATTAGCAATTATTAAATATTAAATTAAAATTAAATTAGGTATTGAAAACATTTGTTACGAATTAAAAATTGTATTACTAAAGGATTCATTCTTTAATTCAGTTTTAAATACTTTATAACGTAGATGAAAAATGTTTATGACTAAAGACCGGGTGTCCCAAAAATGACTGATGGATTTTAAAATTCAATAACTTGCAAACGGTGACAGATATATAAAATTTTTTGCAGGAGGGTTATGTATAATGTCAGGAGTTTTTTTACCGTAATTTTTTATTTTAGTTCTCATCTCAAACAATAGGTGGCGCTGACGGCGATTGAATGTCAGGTCGACGCTTCACTCAGCACTAATCACCTGGCCTTCAATCTCCGTCAGCGCCACCTATTGTTTGAGATGCGAACTAAAATAAAAAAAATTACGGTAAAAAAAACTCCTGACATTATACATAACCCTCCTGCAAAAGAATTTTATATCACCGTTTGCAAGTTATTGAATTTTAAAATCCATCAGTCATTTTTGGGACACCCGGTAATTGCATGTAAATAAATATTAAAAATATAATGATGAAAACATTCTTTTAAAATCATGTATGAAAACTTAAGTAATAAATATTAATTTAAAATATAGATTTCTGACTGCCGACGATTTTAAGGTATTGACAAAATAATGTTATATTTTCAAGCAAAACGTTAAAAAAATTTTATATTGATATTTAAAACACATATAATAAAATAATTAACACATATAATAAAATAATTCTTAGCGGTGAAGCTATAGATTAGTTTATTTTAAAAAACAATAGCAAAAAAATGCGAGTTTAAACCTGTTTCAATTTATAGGCATGTCAAAGCACGTGGTTTTGTTTGTACTTAATGTGACTTAATGTAGGGTTACATTTATAGCATCACCCCCAGAGATAATACTTCCCCTCTACCTATCTCATTCCACCATGGGCAAGTATAAAGAGATAATATAGTGTTCATAATTTCCCTATTAATGGTCTTTATTACCCCAAACTTTTGAGATTGTGAGTTTGTGATGGAGTAATTACAAGCAGACTTTTAATTTTTAAAAACAGCTATGATAATTAAAAACTTTTAAGAGGTTTTCTTAAGGATACTTCACTGTCAAAAATAAAGGTAACAAACCAGTTGCATTTGACGCCCAGGGGTGAATAGGTGTTCCCATTTGACACCTGCGGGCTTGAAAATGTGTTTGGGGTGCCGTTTGATCTCTCACTGGGTGATTCATGCTAATTAGGGTGCCGTTGAAAGTTTTTCACCTCTTAATCATTTGCGCATTTCTGTGACGTGTGTCCTTACACTACAAATTGCCATCACTGGTGGATCAAAACAGCAATTTCTCCCTAGGAAGACTATTACTGTGCGTGTGCTATTCCAATTTCGTTTAGAAATTCGGATGGCTAACTTTTGGTGAGCTTTTTATGTAAAGCAACCTTTGGATTTCAGGACATTTGAACATTTCAGGAAAACTTTGACGGTGAACTCGATGGTCGAACGATTAGAGCGTTGAGCTTTCAATCAGACATTGTGGGTTTGAATCCTTCACGGGCCAAAGGTCGTTTTATAATTTCTTTTTATTATCTGGCACTCTGGATTAGGGGTCCCATCTTTTCACTCTAATTATGGGTGCCATTCTGACTTCCGTAGGGGTGTCACCAGTGAGATAAGCCTTTCACCTTTAAAAAGTGCTATGTGCCATATTTAATTTGTGTTAAAAACACCACTATTTCAAATAGAAAAATGTAAAATAATAATAATGTTGAAAATGTAAAAAGTGGTTTAAATTACCCCTCCTGGCCATATACAAATTCTAAAAACTATTTTAAGTTCAAAGCGGTTTAAGTTTGTACTTTACATTTACTCAAAATAAGATTCTACTCTTAAAATATTTTCATGAAAATTCCTTTTAAACAAACTGTGTAAAAAACATTCAATGCATTAATACAAAACATATACTTATAATCAATTACAATATCTAACATTGTTATACCTTGATTTTACATTCATTCGAATAATTGGATATCAACTTGAATATCAGAATGCATTTGTTTAATTTGAAAAGGAAAAGTTAATAAACACTTTTAGAAAAGCTCGATAATTAAATAAGAACATTCACTTCTATTGTTAATTAAATTTTGAAATTGAATAGATAGGTATGTCTTTTGTGTGCGATTTTCTGTTATGTGAAAAGAAAATCAATATAAAAGGCAATGAATGAAACTTGCATTTTTACAGGTAATATATATTAATAATAGATGGTAATTGTTTAATATTGAAATATTAAAAAACATTGGAAATTGTAATAAAAAGTTTTATGACGAATTGAAGTACTTAGAAAATGTTTAAATGGAGTATGTAAAATATTCAACATAGCATTAAAAATTAAATTCTACTTTTTCTTTTCTTAGGGCATTAGGACGTAGTATATGCAAACTTTGATATAAGCAAAATTCTAACACTTGAAAATATAGCATAGTTTAAATATTTAGTAATTGGTTTATCTGAAAAAAACTCTTATAGCACAAAAAGAAAATTTATTTAATATTGGAAATGTTATATAAAAAAAAGTTGTTATATATATGAGGGAAAACGAAATAACATTATCAACAACGATTTTTATTTTAATGTATACCTGTTGTATGTTTTAAAAACAAAGGAGCTATTGAAATTGATTACAGAAAAAAATGAATGAAATAATTATAACACGTATTATAGCAATATGTTTTATAGATAAGCTGATAGAATTTTCTATTCCTTTCGGGTTTCGTTCATCTGACGAAACCTGTTCGTCTCTGACCTGTGTCTGTCCGTCCGTCACAAACTCCGTGCACAAAAAATGGATAAGTCAGAGACTTAAAATTTTGTATATATACAAATAAATACCTGATTTCACACGACAAATCATAAAATTAAATATATATATATATTATTTTCGCTAATTAATACAGTAGAAGCCCGATATAACGCGGTTGTTTGGTGACATGTTTCACCGACGCGTCATAATGTAACCACGGTATATCGGAATAGTGTCGGAAAATTATACAAAAAAATAAAAATATTTACTTGCTTTGTGAAATGTGATTGACTTTATTATTCATTGAATATAAACTTAGTCTTAAAAAAGTCAATAAGTGTTGTTTGGCGAATTGAGGTGTTTTGTTTATTTTCCGAACATCATTTCACACGTTCACAAGATGGAGTAGATGAACACTATCTGAATCATCTTGCCTCTTCATCCACGGAATTAACTTCGTTAAATGTAAAACAAGTTGGAAATTGCACGTGAACGTAGCAAATGAGGTGCTTTCGTACGATAACGAAGTTTTAAAAATATTCAGATCTTGCTGATATAGTAGAGCGTTCTTCGGATACAGTATGGTAGTCGAAATCTTTGTGTTTCTGTAACTATGCAGGAAGTAATTTTTATTACATCTCAGCAACGTATATCTTATTCATAAAATGTGAAATAGTTGAATATAATTAAATCACGCCACAAACAATGTTTCCCCGTATAGCATTATGTAGTGGAATACTTTTGTGTGGCCCTGTAATTTAATAACAAAAATTCTTTGCATCACAGATTGTACAGAATGCATATTTTAGTATATATTTCATAGATTCATGACACTTCTATTATGTTCGAATGAGTGTAACATCATTAAAATGCATTTGAAACTATTTTTTCCCATTGTCTGTAATGTAAGGGAAAACTTTTGAGTGTCCCTCTAAATGAGCTATGCATCCGATATCCATAGCATTTGAAATGACTAGACAAAATTACGTAACAGTTATATGTTTTAATTTTCAAACGATTAAAATGCATTTGAAACTTTTTCCCCCAATGACCGTAATGTAACAGAATCCTTTTGATTGTCCCTGTAATTGATCTATTCATCCGATTTTCATAACATTTGAAATGACTCGACAAAATTACGCAATAATTATATGTTTTAAATTTCAAACGATTAAAACGGATTTGAAACTTTTTTCTCCATTGACCGTAATGTAACGCAATCCTTTTGATTGTACATGTAATTGATCTATCCATCCGATTTTCATAAAATTTGAAATGACTCGACAAAATTATGTTATAATTATGTATTTTAAATTTCAAACGATTCGGCTGGGTAATATCTGCGTTATATGCTGACAGACAGACGGACTGAGCGACAACAATAGGTGCTACGTATTTACATAATTACGAACGCACCTAATGACTTCACTAACATGTGGAACGTTGTTTTTCGTTACATAATTACGAACGCACCTAATGACTTCACTAACATGTGGAACGTTGCCTTTCGTTACCACATTAGTTTCATCATCATCATCTTGGTCACTGCAATATTTAAGCGTTACAGCACCAATGATATCCTTATCTGTTATGACTTCTGAAACTGGTTATCTGTTGTCAATTATTATCCAATCATTAAAATCTTTAACTGGGATATCGAGATGACAGCGCAAGTCGCAAAATGCAAGTCCCTCATTGTTTCAGTAAAATTTTAAACGCAAAATTTATCCTATAATTGATAATTTTTTTTTCGGGGAACATGATTTATCCTGCGTTAAATTCGCGGCATATAGAGGCGCGTTGTTTCGGTCTTCTATTACATTTTGATTATCATCCGTTCATTTTTGCGATTTAATTTTTAAAAGAGAACCTTAGTTTAAACTTTTTTGTGTATACTTCATAATTTGGAAATAAAATATCTCGCTAATTAATAGGAGGTTCTTAGTTCGAGCTTAGGTTCCGGAAGTTACAATTTTTATATTCCGGTGGATTAATTAAGAAAAATCTGTAATATGTTGAAATATAAAGGTTTATTATGCTGTGATAAATAACCACTGACATTTATAATATTTTTTCGGAATTCAGTTATGTTTCTATTTTAAAATCTAATGCAGTATATTAATGATTCAGCATTTTAAATTTCATTTAGACTAATTTTTTTTCGCTTTTAGAAATTAAAAAAAAATTATTTATATCTCTGCTACTTTTTTTTTAAATTTTCGGATTTTGAAAAAAATTGGAATTTTTAATTTTATTTCAAAAATTAATTTGGACATTTTTAATTTGATTAAAATAAATAACTTCTTTTTAGAATTCTTTTAAAATAAAATGTATTGATGCCACCGTCAATTAAAAATTAAATAATAAGAAAGAAACTATAAATAATTTATTTATAATTATATGGATTTATTAATTAACATTAGAACGTCCAGAAATTTTAACCAACGTTCATTAAAATATTTTAACAACAAATTTTTATTAATTTCAGTTTCACTTATTTATTTAAGCGAGTTTTCTTTTTTACAATTTAGCTAACTCTGCGAAACAATTTCTGCTTCAAAAATGGATATTTAATCATTTGTTTAGTGTCATACTGACACCAGCTGCACGTTCTAGTGTTAAAGGATAAGTTGTGATAGAAATGTTAAACAAAACCATCTGTGCGATCTGTGATCATTTTTTTAGATGAACCAGACCATATACAGTCTCCTTAAAGATTGGTTTGTGAAATAGTCTATTAAATTCGTACTCTCAGATGATTAAAAAAAATCGTTCACTTGAAAATTTAAATATTATGTTGAGATATAATATTTAATTATTTAATGTAAATCTATAATTAAAAACCCCTTTAAATAACAAGAAATTTGTTTTATTTCAAATAAATACTTGTTTAATACTTTTGTATAAATGCTAGTGGACCCGACAGGTGTTGTCCTGGCACCGACTCAAAAATGTCAAATAAATGTACATAAATATAATAATACGCACAATAAATACTTCGCTCTTAATTTAATTTCTTAAATTGTGTAAGGAAATTATTTTTCACTTTGCAGTAGTTTTTGAAGTAAGATCAATTTTTGATACACAAGTTTATTTTTCTCTTTTTGTTTAAAAGTTAACGACTTTTTGAAGTCGGTTAATTAAAATTATAATACAGGATAAAAAATATTGCAAACCCTACACATGTGTTAGGGGTGAGATTCGAACACGCGATCTCTTTCTTCAAGAACCAGAGCTTAAATCTGGTGCTTTAGACCGCTCGGTTAGTCCGTCCGCACCCTATTCAGCCAACTTATTCAACACCTTTAATTAGCAAAAAATCACTAACTATTAGTTTTTGCCTAATTACTAAAAAAGTACTAAATCAATTTTGATGAAATGTGAATCTAAACCACTCTCGAATCCACTGGAACACTACTTATTACTTTTTCATTAACCCATTAGTGCCTAGAGTCCCTTTTTAGGAACGCTTCAAAAGGTGCATTCAGCACTGTTTTTGACACCGGTAAAAACGAAAAGCAATAATTATTTTATTTAAATTATGCATTTTCGTGATTAATGAACTAAACTTAAATCTTCTAAAAATAGTGGTGCCAGCCAAATAAAATTTACGCAAAAGATGCTGGGCACGAATGGGTTAAAATCGACCAGGTCGTTTAGGAGGAGTTCAGTGACAAACACACGCACAGAAGATTTATATAATAAAGATATGTAACAAAAGGGATACATGTAAGATATTCACGCATAATTCAACACTACAATATGTAGTAGTTTCTATAAAAAAGTTCAAGAAGTAACTTTTATGAGAAAATTGAATTTGAAGTTTACTTTATGTAATGCTTATGTATGATTATTTTTTTTCCTGTAGAAACAATTGTAATGTATTACACGAAAAGAGGAAAATAAAAGATTCAAAATATTAAAAATGAAAAAATCAACAGTGTTCACCTATTTGATATTCGACTGCCTTCAGACCCAATAAAACAAGTCGGAAATTGCAAGTGTAGCAAATGGGTTGCGTTCATACAACAATAAAATATAAAAAATATTCAGATTTTGGTGCATTAGTATTCAAAACTGCAGACATTTAAAGCGTTCCAACTCCTATGGAAGAGCTGTCCGCAAGATTAAAGGCGGGGTCAAAGCATATGCCATCTAGCGGCAGGGGTGCATAACTAGAGAATTATTAAGTATATTGCAGTTTCTTTTGTGTGAATGGCAACCAAACTTTTTTGTTTCTATAAAATGTTACTTTAAAATATTTCGTAGAATAAGTTTTAGGTTTGAAATATTGTAAATAAATATAGAATAAATAAGTGTAGTACGACTAAATATTAACAAAAAATATACTAAGATGAAATATCATTTAACTATGCGATACAAATATCGCTGATTAAAATATGGGTGCTACTTTGATATACCCCCCCAAAAATTACGCGCCAAATCTGGCACTCCCTACGCACTTTTCCTACGGACCTTTTAGGTTTGCTGTTACTCAGCTTCATTCCTTCATTTGTATTTTTTATGTATTCATTGTATTTTTTAGGTGTTCCTTTTTTGTATTTAACTTAATTTTAATTAATGTATTTTTAATTAATTTATTATTTTTAATTAATGTATTTAACTTAATTTTAATTTTATTTTTTGTATTTAACTTAATTTAACTTAATGGGTATTTTGCTTGGCGAGAAAAAAAAAGTCGCCAAATTTACGATTTGGGGGGGGGGGGGGGGGTATATCAAAGTAGTTCCTCAATATGTTCGATTTTAATTACGCTTTTAATGTAACGAAAAATGACTCATTAAATTTTGTAAGTACTTATTATATAAATGCAGAATTTTGAAATAGTGTCACATTTTAGTAACTTTTTGATGAGCTAAATTATACAAAATGATATCCACCGTAGTATTTCATATGATAATATAATATTTATCAATATTTAGAAATGTATAGAATTTAATACTAAATAAAATATTCAACTTTAGCTGCATTTTTTATTTACCAATTTCAGACGATAAAAATCAATGTTTTCTTGGTCGTATCCACTTTTATTATTTAACTTGCAAGCATTTCATTCTTTTAATTTAAAAACCTATTTTATTATACGTATATTCGGAGTAATTTTAATTTTAAATGTATGTATTAAATGTTGTTTTGTTAAACAAAGAAATATTGTTATTTGTTTAAATATTTAACGTTCTAGACAATAATTTTCCTAAAATCGTTGCTTAGACTCTCTCTCTCTCTCTCTTTTTTTTTTAAACAGACAAAGCCATTTTGAGAGTTCATATTAAAAATTCAATCATAAATTTCAAGCTATTCTCTCAATCATGACAGATTAATCAAGTCTACGAGGTTTATTGCAAAATATTTTTGTTATAGTTTGTTTCGGTAAAGTCATGTACGTTTAAAAAAATAATCACAATATCATTTTAATTTTGGGAGAAAAAGTACTAACTAGTAGTCATAAGTATCATATCATGCTACGAAAAATATTGACTTTTACCCTAAAATTAAAATGACAATGAGACTTTTTTTTAAAACACAGATTTTTTAATTAAAGATATGCGTATTTAAAAAAGTCTCATTATTATTTTAATTTTAGGGTAAAAGTCAATATTTTTCATAGCATGATTTGGTACTCATGAGTACTAATTAGTACTTTTTCTCCCAAAATAAAATTAAAATGATCTTGTGACTATTTTTTTAAATGTACATGACTTTATCGAACAAACTATAACAAAATGTTTTGCAATAAACCTCGTAGACTTGATTAATTTGTCATGACTGAGAGAAAATTCAGAATATGCGCAAGAGATATGGAGATAATAAACATCTGACGCATATATGACGTCAAACCCACGTCATCCTCTAGTTATGCACCCCTGCCGCTAGATGGCATATGCCTTGACCCCGCCTTTAATCTTGCGGACAGCTCTTCCATAGGAGTTTGAACGCTTGAAATATATGCAGTTTTGTTAGTATTACATTATAGTACCGGAAATCTATTCTTTATCCCTGTAAATGTTATTAGTTTTCTCTTATACAAGAAGTAACTTGTAGTAAACGTGAGCAACGTTTATCAATTTCATAAAAAAATAAATAGATTTATATAATGGAAATGTGCCTCAAAGAATAATTCTTCCTATACCATTATACAATGGAACGCATTTGTGTGGATTTGCAAATTATATTATATTACAAATATTATTTGCACAACTGATTGTATAGAATGTATATTTGACAAATACTTCATAGATGCTAATCAATTAATTCTAATATGTTCGAAAGAGTGTAACATCATTAAAATGCAGTTGGAAATATTTTTTCCCATTGGTCGTTATGTAACAGAATTACAATTATGTAACAGAACTACAGGGAGAATAGTCATTCTGCCAGTAGTTAAACGATACATCCACTAAATTTATGCATACATTATGTGTTTTAAATTTAAAAAGAATCGATTGTGTAGTTAATGCTTGATTAGATGCGGATGGTCAGACGATCGGACGGACTGATTTACGTCTATAGATGCTACGTAATTAAATAACTACGAAAGCATTTATTAAGGAGAATGATTGCTATTAGTAAATTGTGTTATCCGAATTAAAATGGCGTTTTAAATTCAGAGTAAAATCCATATATGACATCTTGATACTTTTCTAGATAGTGTATTTGACTAGCATTCAATAGTTGTATAGGTCCAGCACTTTTATAGGTTACATTACTCGATGATGGGGTGTAAAATTATTTTACCCATTAAAATTATGCAGAATATAATATTGTAAATAAAGCAATATTATTTAAATATTACAATACTATTTACTCATTTTATACGCATCTTTTTTCAGATTTTCACCAAGTTTATTTGTATTTATATTTTTATGATATTTTAATAACATTTAAAATTCTTTTTTATGATTTATATAATTATTATAAACATTGATGTTTTAAATAATGTAAACAAAATTCACCGAAAATTAATTTCTACCAATTTCCATAATCGTATACAAAAATAAAAATTCCCTGTCGACATGGCCTATAAAGGGATATAGATCTCGTTAAGTACTCATTCTAACAACAACAAAAATAAATAAATAAATAAAATATAATATAAGTAAATATAATTCGAGAAAACCTCAGTTTAACATTTTTATTTGGCCACTTTTAAAGATTTTTTTTTCGTAAGAGAAGGTTTTCTCAGAATCATCTTAAACTAAATTTGACTCAAATGCCCAATTTGATAGCATTTACCGATACGACCGATACGCACATTATATATATAGTTCCTAAATAAGAGAAACTACCAACTAAATGCATTTGAAAACAAATTTGAATTTAAAAATGAGTCATAAAATATTTCACTTGTTATTTGAACACATCATCAATTCTTCAATCACGCTCGCTTCAGAAAATTCTGTTCAAATGCCCAATATGACAGCTTTCTTTGAAAGACATTATGCCTTTATCAAAAAAACCTATCATATGACCAATACGGGGCATTATACAGTTCTTATATTAGAGAAACTGTCAAAAAGGTGCGTTTGAGAACGAAAAGGATTTTAAAAATAAATCAGAAAATTAACAATTTGTTATTTGAATACTTCCTCAATTTTTCTATTGTGACTGCTTTGGGAAAATCTGTTCAAAATGCCTATTTAAGCAGCATTTTTAGGTGCGTTCGTAATTATGTAAATACGTAGCACCTATAGTTGTCGTTCAGTCCGTCCATCTGTCTGTCTGTTCGCATATAACAACGCAAAAACTACTCAACGAAATCGTTTGAAATTTAAAATATATAATTATTACATAATTTTGTCGAGTCATTTTAAATTTTATGAAAATCGGATGGATGGATCAATAACAGGGACAATCAAAAGTATTCCGTTACATTACGGTCAATGGGGAAAAAAGTTTCAAATGCATTTTAATCGTTTGAAATTTAGAATATATAATTATTGCATAATTTTGTCGAGTCATTTCAAATTTTATAAAAATCGGATGCATAGATCAATTACAGGGACAATCAAATATATTCCGTAACATTACGATCAATGGGGAAAAAGTTTCAAATGTATTTTAATAGTGTTACACTCATTCAAACATAATAAAATTTACATGCATCTATGAAATATATACTATAATATACAATTTGCACAATCTGTGTTGCAAAAAACATTTCTTATTGATTTACAAGGCCTCACAAAAGTATTTCATTCCATAAAGGTATAGGGAGAATATTGTTTGGTGAGCGTTTTAATTGTACTACTAACTAATTATGTAAACTATTTAACATTTTAGGAGATTGATATACGTTGCTGAGGAATACTACAAGATATTTCCTTTATAAAATAAAGCAGATAGTATTTACAGGAACACACAAAAGACTTGGGGTACTATAGTGTATCCCAAGTACTATCTACTATAACAGCAAGATCTGAATATTTTTAAAACTTCGTTATCGTACGAACGCATTCGCTACGTTTCACGACTCATTTGCTACGTTTTACGTGCAATTTCCAACTTGTTTGAAATATTTTGTGCCTTTATTAGAAAACTGGCCAATGCATAACGTAGTACAGTTTTAAAATAAAACATCCTGTTATTTGGATGCGTTTAAAATTAAAAATAAATTTTATAAATGAGTCAGAATATAAGCAGTTTTAATTTGAGATTGTTTCTTCAATTGCTATAAGGATTGGCTAATTAAAAACTTTCCAGTGTAAAAGTTGTAGATATTATTGAGAATATGTAGGCTAAATTTAATCAGATTCGATATTTTAAGAATTGACGAATTTATGGATTTTTTCTTTTCAGCCCTCTCACGTTTTTATTATTTTTATTTTTTTTCTTCAGTAAGAATTGGTCCTATCAAAAACTTTTGAATATAAAACTTTTAGATATTATTAAAAACATTTAGAAAAAAAATAATCGGATACTATATCTTAAGAATTGACGAAGTTATGATTTTTTTCACCAAAAACCCTTTTTTTTTCGCCCTTTTAGCCCATTTTTAACTTTATCAAACATCTGTCATGCATAAAAGTTCTATCTATCTATATCTTTTTTAATAAACAAATTATGGGTGTTTTCTGTTTTCACAAAAACCCTCCTTATTTTCATTTCCCTGGGTCCAATTTTGCCCACCAACGAACTTGACTGAGATTCTATGGCCATTGATTTTATATAGAGATTTGAGCAGAATTATAAAAGTTACCGTGTCCTTAAAAAAGCAATAGATAGATAAACTTTTTTACGGATGGTAGTTTTAAGGTCTGGCGGGGAATCATGGTCGGTATAGATCTGCAAAAATAATTGCGAAATTTCAACATAGGAGCTACTGCAATATGTTGTATTCCATATGAAATCTACCGCAAATAATTTCATAAAATGTGTATTTTTTTAACTTTTATACTTTGTAAGGAAATTTAATATAATATGAAAAAGTTTGAAATAAAAAAATAGAAACTATTTTTGTATAATATAATAAATAATATTGAGAATCGAACCAAGTAAAATATACAAATTTCTATACGTTTTATTGAATATGAATTTTACTACTCCGAATTTCCTTATTTCCTTTAGCCAACAGAATACCGAATTCGATTGGATAAAATTTTTATGCATACTTTACCTCCAGAGACTGTAAATACTAACTTCTAGGTTTTGAGCTAGTTCTTACTTTGTGAACATGAAATTCCTTTCTAGAATTCCACAAGATGTTGAAAGGTTTCTATATAATGCTTTTGATTATTTTATTTTCTCTTTATAAAATCGTTCTAATCTTTTATCATAAAATATACTTGTATGATATAATATGACTTTATGAAGTGTAATTCTATGTAATTATTTTATTTATTTTATATAATCTAAATACCATTCACCGAATATAATTTATTTAAATTGGCTTTTTTTCCTCACTATATAATTTTGATCAATAAAAAGAAATTGCAATAAAGCGAAAATTTATCTTTTAGCACCAACTCCCCCCCCCCCCACCTCACACACACACTGTTTGCAATATCTTTTAAAAACTTATACAGTTTTACTATCTTTAGCTTTTTTTTTGAAGTGTTGTTCAGTTATTCGTTACACAAAAATTGTATGAAACATTAAAATATTCAATACTAATACATCATTTTGATATAGTATTTTGATTATCTGATTTAATTTATTATTCGATTCGAAACAGAAACGTACAATAATGTACTTTAGGATAAATGACGACGCGAAAATTTACATATTGAAAGTATGCATTAAAATAAATCAAAATTTAAAGAGGTAAATTTATTTTCTATTAGAGAATAAAAGACTTTCTATATAAAACTGCAAATTTTTTTAGAATATTAATAATAATTTGATTTTTATGTGATCATTTGTCATTTCTTGTCATATGTATGCTAAAAAGCTGAAAAATTTTCTCTAAAACAATTTTATTTAATTCCTTTTTTTCTGTCTAATATTTTACTTTTGTTATAAACATGTTTTTAATATTGCAGATCAAATTTCATGTACAGTTTTATTTCTTAATTTATGGAAGCCAGGAAAATAAAGAGGTTAATTTATTTTCTATTAGAGAATAAAAGACTTTCCATATAAAATTGCTAAGTTTTCTAGGATATTAATAATTATTTGATTTTATGTAATCATTTGTCATTTCTTGTCATATGTATTCTAAAAAACTGAAAACATTTTTCTAAAACAATTTTTTATTCATTTTTTTCTGTCTAATATTTTACTATTGTTATAAACATGTTTTTAATATAGTAGTTCAAATTTCATGTAATAGTAGTTAACTTTTCATGTACAGTTTTATTTCTTAATTTGTGGAAGCCAGGAAAATCACATACTAAAAGTCTGCTCAAAGATCTTGCTGGTAGCTATAATTTTACTACTTTTGACTTAAACTATGCCAAAAGTATAAATAATTACTCTGCAGTGTCACATTTGTCACATTTATGCATAATAAAGTATTGAAATGCAAGCAAAAAAATCATTTTTAGTGGACAATCATATTTTATATATGAAACATTATTTGTAAAATACACATTTTGTTTACCTTCCTCATATATTTGTTTTATGAGGCAAAAATATTAATAATAAATAAATAAAAAAGGGAGAAAATATTCACACAGTATAGCAGAAGACCCTTTACTTTGATCAGATCATACTGCGGCATGCCAGAAAAAGGACAGTCTGGAATTTTAAGTCTTTTAGTTGTTTTATTTATATTATTACAAATGGTTCATATTTATATCTGTTTTCGACAGTCCATAAAGACGTATCAGCAATCAATTTTGAGACAAATCACTAACAAAACATAAAAATAAATGCATCCTAAATTTATCTAAATAGGGCATAACATATGCTATTTTCAAAACACGGAAAGTGTTTTTTTTTTCTTTTATACATACTTTAGGTTGTTCTACGATGTTTCTAAATATTTCAAAATTGCACCATTATTTTTTTGCAAGACTCCATTATCTTTTGCTGAGGTTACCTGCATATAAATTATAATACATATTCTTTTTTCTCTTTCAATGTCTCAAGAATTAAATGTATGTACTAGTTGTTATGTACTAGTTGCGCCCGCCGAAATTTAATGGAAGAGTATATATTAGATAAGTATATGTTGCATTTTAAAACTATGAATAAAATAAAAGTGTACCGAAGAAAATGCCAATTTTACTATTTTTTTTCTATAAAATTTTTCATACTGATTAAACGATAGGTTTTTCTTTTCTTTTTCAGTATTTTAAAAGTATTTCCTTATATAATATGTTAGTTGTTTTGCTTTTTTTAGACGTGTTTGCACTTTCAAAATTTCAAAAGAACATATTCAAAACATCGTGATACATAACTGGCCGTGGCGAATTATTAGCTCAGATAAATACCAACACAATATAATATTTTCTCGCGTGCTTTATAAAAACACAAGACGAATATGAGACTGAGTTTTTCTAATTGAAAATAAAAGAGTTGTGTCTGATAACATAACAGATTCAAGATACCAGAACTTATCTAGATACTTTGATCAATGTATTTACCAGAAATAATTTCTAGATCTTAACAGCTATCGTACATGTTTCGCACAATTAATCGGGTACAATTTAAAAATACTTAGAGAACATTTAATTTTTTTTGTAAAATCACAATTTCGACTTTAATTTCAGAAAATGTGCAAGTAAATCACTTAGTTCTAAGGTATTCTAAGGTATTAATTCAGTTGGAAATTAAAGTATTTTTTCTGATTTTCAATTGTTAAGTTATTTACGATGATCCATTAGACCGGGAAGTGGCAGCACAGACAATCACCTCATCGAGCTCATGGATAAAAATCTAGGATTAGTTTCATCTTGAATCTCATATTACAACGCAATCGGTCTGCCAGGTCATATCTAAAGGTTTCCACGATCTTAAATGTTATTTAAGTTTCAAGATGCTCCGGGAAATTAATATGATACCTAGGGAAGCAAATTAAACTCATTTGCACAGTTTATTATTTGTTCGTTTAAATATCATTTATAATTGCACCATAAGTATAATATAAAAAAAAACATTTTTATTAGGACAAAAACATGGGTTATTAAATTTATAACAGACCCTCTACACATTTAAAATGTTGATCACTTGCAAGAAATTTAATTATTGGTTTCAGTCTTTTTTTTCTAATTTGACATCATTTACGCCATCTAAACCATTCTTCCTTTCCAAATCCATAGACTGATCTGATTACTGAATGACAGCATTTACGTCTTTGGAAATATTTCTCTTTAGATAATATATTTTTTTTCTTTTATCGGCAGATTATTTTCTGCTGTTTTATTTACATAGAATACTAATATTATTTCTAAATAAATAATATTTTTCTACCGCAGTTAATGCATAATCATACGCAATCACTTTATTACGGTTAAAGTTTACGAACATTATTAACTTTTTTTTTTAAATGCACTGACGTATTCATTGATGAAAAAACTGGTGAAAAATGACAAAAAAAAAAATATATATATATATATATATATATATATAGAAAGAAAGAAAAACTGAACTGGATTTCCACCATTTTGAAGAAATATCGTAAAGAGCTTCTAAAATTTATTTAATGGTTTCAGTTTTTTTTTTTTTAATTTGACATCATTTACGCCATCAAAACCATTTATCCTTTCCAAATCCATAGAGTGATCTGGTTTCTGAACGGCAACATATTCCTATTTGGAAATATTTCACTTTAGATAATATGTTTTTATCGTAGATTATTTTCTGTTGTTTTCTTTACATAGAATACTTAATATTATTTTTCAGTAAATAATATTTGTTCTACAGCAATTAAGGCAAAATCATATTCAATCACTTTATTATGGTTAAATTATACGAAAACCATTATTTTTTTTCTTTTAAATGCAATGGCGTATTCACTGATAAAATCAAGTTTCTGATTGGTAAAAAAAGATAAAACAAAGTAATTTTTTATTATGGAGAGAAAAACTTAACTGGATTGTCACTATTTTGTAGAACTATCGTAAAACAGCTTCTAAAATTAAAAATAAAATTTAAAAATGGAAATAAATTAAAAAATAGGTAGAATGAACAGCTACTATATGAATTACTACAAATGAACAACTTTCATTTAAAAAAAACGTAATAATTTAAATCAGTTTAATAGAAATCTCAGTGCTGATGACTAAAAAAAAAAACAGTCAGGTCTTTTAAACTGATGGCTGAGAAAAATCCTTAAAGTACAGTCAGCAGTTTCTTGCAATGGTTTTGTTGCTGAAAAAGGAAACATTTTCTATATTATTAATTTTGTCTAGAGACTTTGTATAAAAATTGAAAAGAGAATGTAGGTAGTAATACTTTAAAAAATATATATTTATTTCCCACCTTAATATGAATTCTTTACAAACTAATTGCTTACTTTTCAACAGTTGTTTAAACATTTAATAGTATTCGAATATTTTTGGAACTACCTGGCACATTTTTTTATTCTTTATGTTCAAAACATCGCAGCTCTCAATTTTATGCGTTTATACGTATCATTCAAGTAGAAGAAATACTTCTATAATTTATAGTCTAAATATTATAGCTGTAGCGCAAAACAAAAGAATTAGCAGGAGAAAAAACTTAATGTATCTTTTTTCTGCTTTAATACTTTTTTTCCCAAAATTCTTGTATAGTATAAAAAACATTTTTGAGGATTAAAATTTCCAGCATTTTCAAAAAACGCAATTAAAACAAGTATATATTCATTTATATAATTTTTTTTATTTTTCTACTACAGTTTTTTTTCCATTCAATTGCATTTTTACATGCAAAGACTTCAAAATCATTAAACAGAATGTGTATAAAATCTACTTTCATATTTTATTCCATTCGATTTTTTTTAAATTCTTCTTTTTCTTCGTATTTAATGAAAGAGGAAAAAAAAACACGGTTAAATTGCTATCGTAAAGAGAGATGATTATCCTTTTTCCAAAGGGTAATGAGCCTAAATCTTCTTCTCCATACACATAAAAAGTATAATAGTTATTTAGTTGAATTATCTTGGAAATAATACAAAAAAAATCTAGTTACCATTTTAATCTGTTAAAACATTTTTTTTCTTTTAATAATGTTTCTCATCATCGTTATACTAATTATTATGCAAAATACATTTAGAAAGAAAGATAAATTTTAAATGCTAGTTATTTTATACTTTTTTTCTTTCTATTAATTTAAGAGTCTGAATAGCCACTATAATTAATCTAGATAACTTAATACTTTAATTGAATTTATGTATCTAAATCCTAAATAATAATGAATCAATTTAACAGAGAAAGATAAGTGTGATATATTTTGAATACTTTTAAGAGTATTATTTATTCTATTTTGCGTTAACTACATGTTTTAAAAATATCTAATGCTCTATAATTAATAAGAAATTTTAATAGTTGTTAAAATGAATAGACATTGTTAGATTTACTACTAAAAAAAGAAGCCTATGAGTATTAATATATGTATTTTTATCACATTATTGATAAATTTTCAATAAGGAAATATCATTTTAAATCTATCTACTTTAATGTATGTGTGGTGATGAAAATAAACACCTCCTACTAGGTACGCAATCGTGACGTGGTTAGTACGAAGGCAAATGAAAATAATATCCCTTCGGCGTTGTGAACGAAGATCGGATATTATTAATTACTGAAATTAATTCCTTAATATCATACTTAAAATTAACATTTTGCAATAACATTAGGATCGCCTTATTTAACGTATGAATTTGTGAAAATTGGGATTGATGAGTCAATAAAAAAACTTGAGATATTAATCTACAAATTTAAATGTTAACATTCCCTAATCTGCATCTAGAAATTACCTTAAGATATATAAAGGGAGAAAACTGGAATAAAGACAGGAATAGGTACATATATACAAAATTTTATTAAAACACATAAATTGGCATCATGCAAACACTATAAAAATATAATATGCAAGGCAATAACTACTCAAATATGGTTATAGTGAAATATACAAAATATTTTATTTCATTGTTTTTTTTGTTGTTGTTTGTTTATTTATTTATTTCCTATTATTCTGCTATCCTCACAGCTCATAAAACTTAAGTTCACGACACAACTTATAGGCAAAGCCCCAAATTTTCATATTTTATAAAACCGGGTCCTTCATTCTTATTATTCGTATTATTTTACTGGTATTATTAATTTATTTATTTATTCATTTTACTATTAATTAAGTTTGAGCATTAAATTCTGATAATTTTGAGCCCCAAAAATAATAATAATTTTAAAATTTTAAAATAATCAAATTTTAAATAATCAAATTTTAAAAACCAAAATTTTAACACAACATTATATCAGTAAAATAAATTGGCCAGTCACATGAACAATGAAATTTTCTCACCTTACAAGTATGTTGCTGGTATTGGTCGACGTTGGCTTATAGCTGTCCATACAGTTCGTCAGTACACAACATAAATCCGAATGCCAAGTTCCAAGGCATTTTGTTTTTAATTAACACAAATAGTTAGCAACTTTCTAATTTCACGCACTTTCCAATCATCAGATGAATAAATAGTCCGCTCGGCAAAACTCAGGTATTCCTTTTTGTTTTAGAAATCAGTCGATGATTAGTTCTCTGTGTGCAGAGCATAGCTTCGCTTCTCATCGCTTCATCCGGGAGGCCTAAGATCACATCTCCCGATTTTCGAAGTTGCCTTATTTCATAATTTCTTCTTTTTCCCTCTCATCTTAGCGGGAAACTCACAGCAGAGAGAAGAGAAAAAATCTTTTTCTTACTTCACACTTTCAATTCTAAAACTGGACTGACACGTGTGGCGTTTTCCTTCCGGATCCTGTACGCCCCTTTTGACCCCATTGGGTATTATATTCGGACTCCAATTGGCTTTGAATATATTTCACTGTCCATTGGTCAGGTAAAAGAAACGGGGTTGGATTTTTAGACATTATTCCTCCATTATTTATTGCCGGAGCTACAATTCCGAACCGGTCACCCCAAGTAGACCACACACGAGAGTAATAAATTTGATTGTAAATCGTTCATTGTTGCTTGTGTACGTTAACGTCACAAATGGCGACTCTAGGTTTTATTGCTTCTCGTAAACATTTGTTCCTTTTATAACTAATGGTGAGAAAATCCCTTCGCTCATGTGATTTTGCCATTCCCAGGCTTTGACTAAAAGAGAGCTTATAGTATAATAAAACTTCCAAACAAACAACACATATTATTGTTATCATTTCTTGTTTACGAAAGCTAAAATAAAAATTTATTTTAATACTTTTATATACATTAATATTATTTCATTTTCTATCTCTTTCTAGATTATTTATTTATTTATTTATTTATTTATTTATTTATTTATTTATTTTTTTTTATTATTATTCTTTCTCTCTCTTTGTTTTTTTCTTTTCTTTTCTTTTCTTTTATTTTATTTTATTCTAAGCGATGTCGTGACATTTCTTTACGACAGTATGGTATGAAGTATGTTACGTACTTTAATAGCAAGCATCTTATAGACATGGTATATGTAAGTTAAATTTGTATAATTTTTTTTTCATAAATAATACAAATAAAATACTAATCACGGAAAACCATGCTAGTTAATAAAAATAATCATAAGTTTATTTGTAAGATTTGAAGACTAATCACTTACACATTTCACGAAGTCGAACAATAAATTAAAATGATCAATGCAGAATAGTTCATGCACATATTTATTAAACTATAATTATTATAGTTTGTGAAAAAAGATTTAAAATTCTATTTCTTAAATAAGTTATAATCACATATGTTTTCATATAAAAAATTAACTCATAAAAGTTTAAGACATTAAATTTCATAAAAAACTTTTATTTGGAATTAATTGCATTAGCATTTCTTTTCTTTTAAATGACGTAATTTATTTGAACATGAAAAGTTGTTTAATTTCAAAATTGATCTTGGAATAAAAGTTATGACAAACAAATAAAAATTATTGCAAAAGTAATTTTCAAAATATATTCATTTTTCATTTAATGACTTTGTTATTGAAATATAATGGAAAAAAACTTATTAACGGAAAGGAAATTGTGGAAAAAAATAATATAGGAAAAAAAACAGTATAAATGAGATAATTATAGTGCATAATTTGAAATCAGATTAAAAATTATCTTTAAATTATTTGCTAAACTCTTTTACTTTATTATTTAAAATTTAAAATTTTTAAAATCATTTTGAAAGTATCAATTCCTTTATTTTAATGATGAGTCACAGCGTCTTTATTTATATATATGTATATATATAAAGATGTGATTATATAACTAATATATATATATTTTTTTTTGAAATTGTCTAGTTATGCTTTTCGATAATATTTCATCTATCTGTTTAAAATTATTGGATTATTATTACTATTTATTTTAATTTGTTAAAATATTTTAAATCGTTAAATATACTTTAATATAGCTGCAATTTTACTTTTTTTAAAGTTTTTTTTCATTTTAACTTTTAGAAAAAGCTGAATTATCCTTTATTCTCATTAACTACTACAACAGTAGTCGCTGCAAGTCTACAAGATTTTTAAATCTCTACAAGTCACATAAAATATCAGATTGTCTATTAAAGTACATAATACTATTAATAATATTAATAAAACAGCTAATAGGTAGCAATATTCATTATACTAATATTAGGTAGCGCGTATGCAATATAGCCATTGCGTCTTTCACAGCCTGAATTAGTTTTTTAATTATGCAACTTTTGAAGCAAGGCTGTGATATGTATGTGGACCCATAGCAAAAAGCTTGAGTATGTCTCCTTTTGAAGCTAAAAAATTCATCTTCACAAATGGTAATTTAGTATACATATACGACATATGTCTACTTTGTTTTCACAATTTACTAACAAATGTAGACTTTGGAGGGACAAAAAGGGTCACACATCTTCATATTTTTGTATTCAGCTTATATGAAAAGATACAAGTTAAAAAAATAAATATAACTTCCATGACAATATAAAAATAATGTTAAAATTATCTAAAATTTTAAACAGAGTTGTTGTTGAAGGTTCTTCTGTCTAAATTAAAACTTATTCGATTTAATAATAGTAAAATATGCTTAAAAAAATACTAACCGACTTGAAAAAAAGAATCAAGCTTGGCGACAATTTGGCGCTAACGCATATTAAAGCATAGTTTAAATATGCTTATGATTTGAAAACGGTTCCAACAATGAAAGATAATTTGCGTTGAATCATTATTTTTCTTTATCAAATCCATATTTTCTTAATTTAAAAAAGTTCTAATCATCAGAATTTAAGGAAATTAAAATGGGACCACATGGGTGTCTTATATTTCCTAAAAAAAAGAATTATCAAATTCGATTTATATTTAGGGAAGTTATGAGTGAACAAGAAATACATACAGGTCGAAAATCATAACCTCCTCCTTGAAGTCGGTTAAAAACAGTTTTGTTTAAAATCCTTCATTACGGGAGCCTTTTACGAATTTTTTAATGTTTTATCACCGGTTTGAAAAAAGAGAGAAATTGTTTCCTTATGAAAGCGAGGAAATGTTCTGATTAAAAAAAGCAACTGTTAGAGTAAAATTTTACTGGTGGGAAATAAACATGTATTTTTAAGCCCTTTTTTGTGGCATGTATAGACATAGGTAGTCCCTCAAGCGCTTAACCCTTTCCGGCACAGTTATCCCACTCGCGGCACGCATTTTTACTGATCCCACCGATGCTAGCATAGGGAAGAAAATACGAGCTTCTAATTCGTTAAATAAATTAAAGCACGATCGTTGTTTGCAAATAAATTGTTCTGAATGTGTATGTACGTATTAGAAGTATGTATGGATATATCATGCTAAAATAATAATAATAATAAAAAGGAATGGCAATTTAAAAAAAAAAAGTAATATAGAACAAAAATAGTAATAAATATCGCGTAACTGACGCTGTAAAAAAGAAATGTGATTATTGTTTGTAAATAAATTGTTAATAATGTGGATGTACATTTTAGGGGAATATATGTGCATATAATGTTAAAAAAATAAAAAGAAATTATTATTATTTTAATATGATTATTATTAATACCCAAATTAATATTATTTTAACTATTTCTATTATTTTCTAAAAGTAATAGAGAACAATTGAAAAACATCAAGAATAACTTCTTTAATTATAAATTCCAGAAAATATTTCTTTATTATTAAATGTGTAAAATGAGAAGGAAATTTGTCAAAATCTTCTCTCAAATCATTTTTAAACAGAAATTGATGATTAAATAAACGTAAACTCAAAAATGATCGAAAGCAAAGTGCTCTCGAAATTATTCAACCAATCAAAAGCTTGTATTTTCTACCCTATGCTAGCTTCGGTGGGATCGGCAAAAATGCTCGCGGAACACCAAATTGCAAACTTGCAAGCAGCACCAAGATACACTTTAATAAAATTTTACTTTTACAATGAAAGCTTAATTTAAGGAGTACCTAATTTCTGGAAAACTCGTTTGCAAATTCCGGTGTCAGTAAATAATTTCTCATTTTACAAACAAAATTTTCCTGTTGTCGGAAAGGGTTACCGAAACATCTATACAGGGTGATTCAGCTCGTCGGTGACAAACTTTAAGGATCGATAGAGCACACCTAGACGAACATTTTTGAATAGGGAATGTAGGGTCCCTGACGCGATGGTAAGGCGCTAGGCGCTTTCGAAAATTTGGGTGCCGAAATTCGAAACGTCATAAAAACTAGGGAAATGGTTAGATTTTCTTGCTTGTTGCGTCGAAATGATTCTGTTTGTTTAGACTTTCTTCAGTACCAATTTGATAAGCGTATCTCTTAAAACATGGATAGGGGGCGCTGCAGACTTTGGAGAGCTAGACAACAACTTTAAGCCCGTTATTTTGATAATTTAACACATGCTCGCCAAAGTTTATACTCTAACTTAAAGTTTGAACCCAAAAGTAGAGCTTTGCAAAAAGCGTAAGAGCCGGAATAAAATGTCAAAGTACAGGGTGGTCGAAACTCGAAGGCTCCTAAGAGATAAACAAACAGATTTCTTGACTTATGGCATGCATTTTCATGATTCTGTTTGCTGGGGCTCTCTGAAACTCAGTTGAACGGTACAAAAAGAAACATCGATAGGGGGCGCTTTGGGCAAAAAACATAATTCGTTGACATTTCGGACGCTAACTGGAAACGGGGCGCTACGATCAGTTAGTAATAATGAAAACACATTTTCTACCTCTGCTCAACACTTCTGAATAAATTTAGACCAAAAACATCAATGATACTGGAAATTTATTTACAAAAAATAACACTACAGAAGATGCTCGAAATTTCGACCTTGGGCCATGATGCAGGCTTCGCACCTCCGTCGCATTGAGGAGTGCGCGTTTCCAACAATGCCAGGAGTATCTCTGATCTGCCCTGCAGCTGCCACAATGCGCGCCACAAGTTCTTCAGCACTGCTGACAGGTGTATGGTGTGACAGCGTTTCTGTCACATATTATCTTGTCTTCTCCCCTTGTTAGAAAATGAACAGGCAAAATCGAAACTTCAAAATTTTAACTGGAAATTACAACCCCCCCCCCCCTTAAATAAATACTTAAAGTTAATATTCTTACAGTTAAGGTTATAATGCTGTACTTTGTTATTTTCCGTTTTATAACTTTGTAGGTGAAATTAATTCCTTTACAAACCGTTTTTCAAATGATAAAAAAAACACCATTTCATTCCCACTCTTTGTTTTGGATTTTCATCAGTTTGAAAAAGATCTGTTAATTCTTTTCTCGTCACAATAAAAGTTAACCGAATGTCAGTCTTCCTTAGATCTGCACATTTCTGCATTTTTCCCATGTTAAATAGATCCAGCTGTGGTTTATAATAAGTTTATCCGTTAACATTCTCATGCACTCAGCTAATCTTTAAAATCTCCCAGATGTCATGAATCATTCGGCATGTAATTCTTTCAGTATCTGGAAGCACACGTGCGTATGCAATCGACACTCCTTAAAACCACAGGACTTCAGTATTACACCAACGATAGCATTTTTTTCTGTTACTAAGCATTTTAACGGTTTCTGATAACCTTGACGCTGTACATCTTCCCTGCTGCAGTCACTCACTTCGACTCAGACGATTGGCCATGTAACATCACGCAAAAAGGGGCGCTGTGCCCCTCTCCGGCTAATGCCGTGCCTTCGGGCACATGATGGGATTTCCCGTATTGCTAGCGTCTTAGTATTGTAAACCTTCCATCGTTCATCTAAATAAACACCTTATTCTGTCTACAATATGTTGGAGTGTTCTTCATCTTCTATGCGCTCTCGATTTCTCTCCCTGGGTTCACTTATACGATCACTAGTATATGAATTACTGGTGCCAATGCCCATTGCTCCAACATAAATAAAAAAAGAGAGCGCACAATGGAGTGCATAACTGTATTGGACTATTTCCTCTGAAATTACATCGTTACCCAGCCTTCAGATGATTCTACAGTGACACCCCCCATGCATTTGTGTTTGGAAAGACTCTAAAATTCGACTGTGCTTGCCCGGTGATGATTTCGTCGCTGCAAAAAACCTTTTTCCGTCTCCGAAGTAATCAGCGCGGATTCCACGGTCATTCACCCTTCTGCTTTCCCGTGAACGTTCCATCCGTAATTTTCTGCAGCTGAAAAATCGTCGGCTTCCCCCCATAACTACAAGTTATCTTATGCCTTAGTCCAGTGTGAATTGACACAAAAAAAAAAAAAAATTCAAGACCTCTCTGTGTCACTTAAAGTGTTTTTGTGTGCCATCGTGTGTGTGTTTCGTTACGGGTAAAAACTGTGCCGTTCGTCCCTGCTCGCTTCGTTTGTTTTCCACATAGTGCACGTTCGGTTTCATATGTTTATGCTTCGAAGAAAGTAGTAGTCAACGCCGATTGTGAAATATGCTTTAAAAAAATCGTTTGTGAAATTCAGCTAAAGGTATTGTGGTGCACAGTGCTAGTGTTCCGTGATTGTGAAATATGTGTAATAGTTAGAGGCGAAAGTGAATTAAAAGAAACTTAGTAGTTTCAGTTGGTGCAAATAAATATTCTTAAAATTTTTCTTCCCACTTTAACATTGGTGTGTGACAAGTGGTTACTTTTCTGTGCGTTTCGTTTACGTTTAAAATACAATTCTGAAATTGATGAAAACAGATCGTTAAATTTTTTTGTGAAATATGTAGGTGACACTGAAACAAGAAATCAAAATTATCATCAAGGCTAATGTTTTAACAAAAAATTTTCAGCCTGTGGTGTTTAGCCTTCAAAATCTTTATTATGCTGCCAGTTTTCTTCTTAATGTGTTATCAATGTGTCCTTGATGTGTTATTAATGTGTAATGTAGTGCTTCAAAAATATTTTGGAGTGAAATATGATAAACGGCAACTTCTGGCATAAAAAGATAAAAATAAGTCAAGATTCTGTGCAACTATTAAAAATTATAGTAAATACAGGTTTCTACAGTAACAAAAAAGAACTAATAGTTTACAATATCACGCCGTTTGTGTTAAAAAAAAATTATATATAGATAGTACATAGATTGCACAATAATTCTTACCTCATGTTTCAGGTGTGATAAATTTAGTTTTCATATTTATTTGTCTGATGCCATCCTCAAATTATTATTATTGCAAAGTTACTTTAAATATTTTTGTGTGTCAGCATGAACAGAGAAGATTTGTTTTATAAATCTAAAATAATTAAAAGTTAAAAATTTTAGTCATCATTGCATAAATTTTGCAATCTTCTCTTTTCACGCTTTATTTTGTAATTTTTGTGTTAGTGATATGCATGTAGATTTTCACAATTATGATTCTGCAGTTAGTTATTTTGTTTGTGTTTTTAGGTAATATTCCTATTCTACTCTTGGTGCATATATTCTGAGCTAGTCGCTCGACTTTGCACGTTACCTTTTATTTTATGTACTGATAGTTTTATTTATTTTTTTTTTTTTTTAAAAGGGGCAACCCTTCTACTAACATTTTTTTTTGGCTTTTGCACAGTTACTTAAATTTTGCTTGAAATAACAAAATGGGGGATTTCAAAAATAAATAAATAAGAGAAAATGCAACTTTAATGCATTTATTTTCTGGGTTAAAGTTGGTGTTAATTTAAATGGGTCAGAATTATAAACTTGATGTCCATGTTGAAATCGTTCTGAGTTTTGGGGTACTTTTAATATGTATGGAGCAGGGACTCATATACCTTCGTGCTATGTGAGTCTCACAATTCCCTCCTCCTCTAGGGCTGAAGTCCTAAACTGAAGCCATAATACTTGTTTTATCAAATAAAAAAAATAATAAAACAAGATTTAGGGCCCCACCTGTCTATGGGCTTGCTCTGCATCCCTTTTTTTGAGGTCCTGTGCTGTGTGCACAAATATTTTATCTTTCTGTTTTACTTTTCGTTTATCAATGTTTATTTTATATATCCAGTACTTATTATATCATATATATATTTTAGTGTATCTTTTATTTGTGTACTAAATATAATTCAATTTTTGCTTGCATTCACTGTGAAGTATTAAAAAGCTATTATTATATTTAAACTTCACATTTTTTTTAGTCATGACAAAAGCTGGTACCAGCACTTTCAAAATAAAATATTTTTAAAAGTCATCCGGATGCACATAAAAAAATTTATTTTAATTTTTTGTCTTGGGACTGAAAGGACTAATGATCACCAAGACACGATGATGTTGAAAAGCGCTTAAAGTCATGACGTTTATAAATTGAGAAAAAAAAAGAAGTTTGCATAATCCAAACAATTTTCAAAAAGCAAGCAATATACTATATATACAGTTTTATGTTTAAATGTATTTTTCCTTTCCATTTTATGTACTTACTGTTATGATTATGTATTTGGAGTAGAGAAGATGTGCGGCGCTTGTTGCTAAAAAAAAAAAAAAAACTTTATTGGAAACATTGCAGTTTTTTTTTTTTCCCGATGCTGGGAGTGAGATATGTGACAGCGTTTCTGTCACATATTATCTTGTCTTCTCCCCTTGTTAGAAAATGAACAGGCAAAATCGAAACTTCAAAATTTTAACTGGAAATTACAACCCCCCCCCTTAAATAAATACTTAAAGTTAATATTCTTACAGTTAAGGTTATAATGCTGTACTTTGTTATTTTCCGTTTTATAACTTTGTAGGTGAAATTAATTCCTTTACAAACCCTCTTTCAAATGATAAAAAAACACCATTTCATTCCCACTCTTTGTTTTGGATTTTCATCACTTTGAAAAAGATGTGTTAATTCTTTTCTCGTCACAATAAAAGTTAACCGAATGTCAGTCTTCCTTAGATCTGCACATTTCTGCATTTTTCCCATGTTAAATAGATCCAGCTGTGGTTTATAATAAGTTTATCCGTTAACATTCTCATGCACTCAGCTAATCTTTAAAATCTCCCAGATGTCATGAATCATTCGGCATGTAATTCTTTCAGTATCTGGAAGCACACGTGCGTATGCAATCGACACTCCTTAAAACCACAGGACTTCACTCTCCCTGGGTTCACTTATACGATCACTAGTATATATGGTATACCTCGGCCTTCAGGTAACCCCAAAGGAAGAAATCCAAGCAGGTGAGGTCTGGTGATCGGGCAGGCCAGTGAACTGGACCCCCACGCCCGATCCACCGCTGGCCATACCTTGCGTTTAGATGGAGAACCCCAGAGATGGAGAGGCCCATTACACGTCGTTCGTGTAATGGGCCGGAGCTCCATCGTGCTGGAACCACATCTGGCGACGCGAACCTTCGGGTACGTGCGCCTCCTCCAGAAGCTGCGGCAGCACTTGATCCAGGAAAATCAGGTAATTTCCACCTGTCAGCCGTTCAGGTAACAAATAAGGGCCAATGAGGCAATCCCCCAGAATGCCGGCCCACACATTTACTGAGAAACGCTCCTGGGCTGCTCGGCTTCTGGTTTCATGTGGATTTTCATCACACCACACATGACTGTTGTGGGCGTTCCACATTCCCTCCCGGCTGAAGGTGGACTCGTCCGTAAACAAAATGCTGTTTACAAAACGGGGATCCCTGGATCTCATCGCCAAGTACCATCTTGAGAATTCCACTCGAGGGCCAAAATCCTGCTCTCTGAGCAACTGCACCCGCTGGATGTGGTAGGGGTGCAGATTCCGGGAACGTAAGGTGCGCCACGCAGTTGCTTGCGAAATGCCAACATGTCTGGCGATATCTCTCGTGCTAAGACCTGGGTTGTCCTCAACCAGGTTAAGCACAGCCTCTTCGTTGTCGGGGGTGCTCACTGATCGCTCCCGTTCAGGCCTGCCTCCGTCGAAAGATCCCGTTGTGGACAACCTCTGGTGTACTCGAGCGAAGAAGGCATGGCAAGGGATTTGCCTGTTGGGGTAACGCTCGGCGTACAACCGCTGAGCGGCTCGTCCATTACAACCAGCAGCGCCATACGCCAAATGCATGTCAGCCAATTCAGAGTTTGTGTACCGTTCCATCCTACTACCGATCTGCAGACAAGTAACCCGAAGCTTAAGTAGGTACCGCACGTTCAAAAGACGTGTCTGCGCATACAACTACGTCATCTCGCGTTGTCGTCTACGCATTACGTATCTTTTGCATATCGATATGGTACGATATCTTTTGCATAAATCAGCAAAAAGCACCTTATGTAAATTTTATTGCGCGCATTGTGCATGATTGAAACCAGCTATGTTTGTTAAAAAAAACAAACAAACTGCAGTTTTAATAGCTTCTTATGATAAGTAAATTACTCTCTTGTTTTGTTTGTAACTGATCGTAGCGCCCCGTTTCCAGTTAGCGTCCGAAATGTCAACGAATTATGTTTTTTGCCCAAAGCGCCCCCTATCGATGTTTCTTTTTGTACCGTTCAACTGAGTTTCAGAGAGCCCCAGCAAACAGAATCATGAAAATGCATGCCATAAGTCAAGAAATCTGTTTGTTTATCTCTTAGGAGCCTTCGAGTTTCGACCACCCTGTACTTTGACATTTTATTCCGGCTCTTACGCTTTTTGCAGGGCTCTACTTTTGGGTTCAAACTTTAAGTTAGAGTATAAACTTTGGCGAGCATGTGTTAAATTATCAAAATAACGGGCTTAAAGTTGTTGTCTAGCTCTCCAAAGTCTGCAGCGCCCCCTATCCATGTTTTAAGAGATACGCTTATCAAATTGGTACTGAAGAAAGTCTAAACAAACAGAATCATTTCGACGCAACAAGCAAGAAAATCTAACCATTTCCCTAGTTTTTATGACGTTTCGAATTTCGGCACCCAAATTTTCGAAAGCGCCTAGCGCCTTACCATCGCGTCAGGGACCCTACATTCCCTATTCAAAAATGTTCGTCTAGGTGTGCTCTATCGATCCTTAAAGTTTGTCACCGACGAGCTGAATCACCCTGTATAATAAAGGCCAAACGTATCTGTGCGTAACGCATACGTCATTTTACGAATGGCAACACTTTTCCATCCAATTTCGGTTTTGCAAATTTTGTTACAGTAAATTTTACGCTTCTAATCATCTTAATTTTTTTATTTTTACACCGTTGTATAGAGAAAAAAAATTTACTTTTAAATGCAATAAGTTTGAAAACTGTATCTCAATTTATTTTTGAGATATTAATTTTTTTATAGTTTTAGTATCAGTTTTGCAATTGTGGCAACAAAATCAGTTCATTTTCTCTTAAAATTGAAAAAAAAGTACATGCCAAAAATATCATCTGTTATAAAATGCAATGAATATACGTTTTATTTCGTTTTTATTCATCAATTAAATGTTTCTTAGTTTATTTCCAACTTAATTTACAAATAATACAACACTTTCTCTTCACCAAAATATATTTTAAAGATTATTTGCATGACTGTTCTCCGCATTTGTTTAGTTCGTATCTCAAAACTGAAGTATTGTAATTTATTTATACATGTGTATTGCTTTCCAAATTTCGTAAAAAAAAATAAATAAATATATAGATAAATAAATAAATAAATAAATAAATAAAAAATGTGCATTATTTCTTTTCGCGTTCACGACGTCATATGCCACACTTTTTAGCTCACAGGCTATCATAGCCTGAGAGCTTATGTGCCCGCCCGTTCTGTATGTATGTGCGTATGTGCGTAACGCGATAACTCATGATAAAAATATCGGATCCACTTGAAATTTTGTATATAGGTATATCCTGACAAGGCGCTTCCCTGATTAGTTTTTGGAGTTCATTCGATATGTATAAGAGGGGGAACGGGGGGCTCATGCCCCCCGTTAGTTGATATAGATGGGATTTTCATGCAGAATTAAGTTTTCAAAATTTAGATTAGGATCATTCTGATGAGGCGATTCCGTGACTGTTATTAGGTGTTCATTGAATAAGTATAAATAGGGGGAACAGGGGTTCTAATCCCCCCCCCGTTAGTTGATATAAATGGGATTTTCATGCAGAATTAAGTTTTCGTTCAAAATTTAGATTAGGATCATTCTGATGAGGCGATTCCGTGACTGTTATTAGGTGTTCATTGAATAAGTATAAATAGGGGGAACAGGGGTTCTAATCCCCCCCCCCGTTAGTTGATATAAATGGGATTTTCATGCAGAATTAAGTTTTCGTTCAAAATTTAGATTAGGATCATTCTGATGGGGCGATTCCGTGACTGTTATTAGGTGTTCATTGAATAAGTATAAATAGGGGGAACAGGGGTTCTAATGCCCCCCCCCGTTAGTTGATATAAATGGGATTTTCATGCAGAATTAAGTTTTCGTTCAAAATTTAGATTAGGATCATTCTGATGAGGCGATTCCGTGACTGCTATTAAGTGTTCATTGAATAAGTATAAATAGGGGCAACAGGGGTTCTAATGCCCCCCCCCCTCTTAATGCCCTCTTAATTTATATAAATAGGTTTTTCAAGCAGAATTTTCAGATTTCGTTCAAATCTCTGAATAGTTTTGGAAGTTTAATGGTTAAGTATAAAAGAAGGGGATAACTCCTTTTAACCCTTTAAAACCTAATCCGCCCCGATACGGCTCTGTCATTGAACGATGATTACAGCCGAATCCGGGCGGGTACGGAGAATTTAGGGGTGTAAGGAAGTGAAAGAGATGGGTTTCACCTATCTTGAGGGGTGTTTCTCTATCTTTGCCGATTACTTTGTTTAGATGACAGTGATGGAATATTCACACGTGGCTTATATTTACTTCTTTTTACAGTTAAAAGGATTCTATTAAGGGGATGTTATTATTATTTTTTCTTCTAAAGCTTTTTATTTCAAAAGAGTATGATATCAGTACTTTTATTTTATTATTAAGTATCAGGGCTGTTATTAAGTTATTTAATTACACTTAATTCAAAATGACCAAAAGTCAGATAAAGGAAAAAAACAATAAGAAATAGATGCAATGTTATTTGAATAAGATGATAGATATTTAGAAAATTAAGATAATGGAAAGTTAAAGAAGCAAAATGGGAATTGCACATTTTCTACGATAAAAATTTGCTTTCACACCCCATCCCATTCCATTTTCAAAATTCCGTCAAGGAATAATAACATCTGAGTTCAAAAGTGATCGCCAATATTTTTCATATCACAGGCACATTTAAATTAAGCGCGGTCCTTAAAAAATAATAAATAAAATAAATAAAATTCAACAACAAAATATTTTGTTACATACTTACTTTAAAAAGAAAAAACATTTCACTAGCAACCAATTAATTGCAACTGAACTGGTTTTCATGGAGAAGATTTTCTTCATTATTAATGAATTAATTGTATCTTTATTTCCTAGCGATTATTGTCCCATGAGGACATTATTGTCAGTGCTGTCACATTGAATACTTGGTTTAAAAGGAAAACTTAAAACAAAAAACTTAAAAAACTGAGAGTATTTTCTTTTACAAAATAAATAAATAAATGAAATTTGATTAATTTTTTGTTTACAATATGGATAAATTAAAATAGATATTTTTTATTGTGTTAAACATTCATATCTAGATTTAGTATAATTTCCAATCTTTAAAACGAATTTAGATTTCTTTTATGTCCTTGGATTATGGAATTTTATGGATTTATTTCAATTTAATTTTGGTAATGCACGTCAATAATTCAGAGGAAAATTTAAAATATTTCCTGTCCAACCTTTTGCTAAGTAGGGCCGCATCTCAACTCTCACTGAGCAACGAGGGGCGCCATTATGAACATGATTCAAAACATGCAAAAAAATTATCTCCTAATATTAGGACCAAACACATATGCAAATGCATCTAGCAGGAGAAGACATAAAAATCCTATCAATCTAAAGCTACATGAAAAAAATTATTTAATTAAAAAATAAAAAAACTTTTACATAGTAGTAAATTTTGGATCATATACATTTTTATGTGAGAGGCTGTTTTCAAAAATTTTTGAAGTGGAAAAAGTTAGAAACTTAAATCTCGCTTATAATTAAAATAAAAAGATAATCCAGGTACATTGTTGGGTTTTCTTTTAAAACGATAAAAGTTTTCCTAGATTTATTTTGGAGACGCAAATTTGTCAGTATGAAAAGTGCAGAAACAAAGACAAGCATGATATAGTGGCCAAGCCATGGGTAGTTACAAAGAGATAGCATGAAAGAGCATTAACTGATGGAAATCATTTCAAACGACATTATAGAATTTTTAAAAAACAGAATGAATGAAATTGCCTAATATTTCAGTGGTCTGAGGGGAAAATGGCATAATTTTTCCCGTCTTATAAAACAATAGGCCGTTGAATCAATATCAACAATAATAATAAAGTCGTTGAACATCCATGCATGATGGTAGGGTGCTTATTTTTTTACGTTTTACCTTCTTATATATTTAAAACTTATTGCCAATTTTTATCAATTCTCATCATCATAATTTCGTAAAATGCTTTATAAGGAAAAACTATGAAATAAAGAAGAAACGCAATAACACTGTACAGTACGTTTTCCTTTTTGAAGTGTGAAATACACTTACACTTTAAAAGTATTTTAAGAAAATATTAAGGGTTTTAAACAAAGTATCCTTTAAAATAGAATTTTATTTTTAAAAAATGCAAACAGAAAAACTTCAAAAGGGCGCCAAGAAAAGGCTCAAAGGGCGCCGCGTTGGACAGCCCTGGTTTAAACCAATCGGTTTTAACCATGGTTTAAACCAACTGGTTTTTTTCTCAAAAAAAATGTTTTTTTAAGAAAAAATCTAATGAAATTTTCTCCTTTTTTCTTTAATTTACATGTTTCAGATAATTGGATATAAATAATATTTACTTTTAACACTTTATTTCAGCAATATGCATAAAATATAATAAATTTAAGTTTTTTTTTTTTTTTTTTTTTTTTTTTTTTTTATGTGTAGGACTAATATCAGTATGTGTTGGTGAACATACCTATTGCTTTAAAGAAAAAGCTACAAACATGTGAATTGACCAAAGCTAAAATAGACTTTAAATATTCAATTTTTTGTATAAAATATTTTATTTTTTGAAAAAACACAGATTAACGTAATTAATAGCATATCATTATGCTTTCTAAGATTATGCTCATCTGTAAAAGAAATTTTTCTTGATTGGGGAGATTATCTTGAAATTAAAATCAAAACACGAAGTTGAATAAGAAAGTATTCAAAGACTGGGTGCTAGTTATAGCATTTTAATTATAACCATATTATTTTTTTCCTTGTTATGACTGAATCTAATGACCAAAAATGTTGACTTCAAATTGTCACTCCAAAAACTAACTCCCCAAAAGTATTCGAATAACTGTGGAAAAGAATATTATTTTTATCGATCTATATCCAAATGTTTATTATTAATAATCAAAAGTTTGTTTATAAAGATTTTCAGATTATCAATGTTTCATTGTATAGAGTAGTTTACTATCTGAGCATAAGACTGTTTGCAAATATATTGTTTAAATTAAAATTTCTTTTTTCAATTTTCTACATACATTTACTGTAATTATTTAATTTAAATTATTTTAAAATGAAGTTTACTACTTATAATCTAATATTATAATGTTTAAAACACTACTTATAATCCAATAATGTCTATTTTTATGAATGAATATGCATGTATATGTAATAAGAAAGGATGTTTTTAAAAAAACCCTGGTTTAAACCAAAAAACCGTTTTTTTTTTTTTGGGGGGGGGGTGTCGAAAGAACCAGATTTTTTTTCCAACCCTGCTTCAGATGAAATCTGATTTCTTTGATCTGGCTTTTAATTTATTAGAGACAGTCTTGGCAATTAGTAAAAATATTAAAACTTATAAGTGTTATTTATTTTTGTATTAAAATATTTATAAATTAAAACAAAAATATAGGGAGATGTTCCAATGTATAATTAATATTCTTTCTATTATGCAATATAATAAAACATCTAAAAGAGGAACCATTTAAGGGTAAAAATAGTTTTAGTTTAGACAATTTGTGAATTTGGAGGTAAAAGTATGATAAAAATTTTTACTTTTTATGGAAAAAATAATCTACTCATAACTTACGAAAGTACAAATGGAATTTTCAACTGTTTGTAAGAGAGTTTTAAACTGTACCATTGTTGCCTTTTTTATAATTCATATAATTTATAAATTTATGATAATATCTGGATATAAACCATACATTGTCATTGTAATTTTATTTTATAAATCCACTGTGTCCACAACTAGCAATTTAAGGATTATCAATAACTTAAAATAATAAAGAAAATTAAAGAACTTTGATAATTTTTCCCTGCTCAAAAGTGCATAATTTTATAGATAATTCTGCATCACATTCCAAACTCCTTGAGCGTGTAAATAAGTAGCTACAGGGTGTCCAGCAAATAACACCCTGATTTTAAAATTAAATTTCTCAAAAACAAAGATCGACAGAACTATGCGGTAAACTGTTTGTTTATTAGGTAAGCTGTAAAAATCTTATATAGAAGTTTCGAACGGTGAATCTTTGGAAAAGATTGTGTTCTGATTGCAAAGAATGCTTTGATTTGACATTTTTCTTGTTTTAGATTGTTTGCGGAGAATGAGTTTTTCAGCTTAAATTGCCATAGTTTAAAGATTTTTGGAATTAAATTTTTAAAATTTCGAAATTCAAGAAATTTAGTTCGAACAATCGTTCAACTATAGCACTGTAAGCCGAAAAACTTTATCTCTGCAAGCAATCTAAAACAAGAAAAATGTCAAATCAAAGCATTCTTTGCAATCAGAACACAATCTTTTCAAAGTATTCACCATTCGAAACTTCTGTATAAGATTTTTAGAGCTTACCTAATAAACAAACCGTTTACAGCATAGTTCTGTTGATCTTTGTTTTTGAGAAATTTAATTTTAAAATCAGGGTGTTTTTTGCTGGACACTCTGTATTCGGACAAAAGAATAGTTTTAATAGTGTTTAATAAATCACATGTATTACTCACTAGTTTTGAATTCTGAAGAACTATTCTAACTGTTCTAGTCATTTTTTTAATCTTAGAACATGAAATGTGTATTTGCCTTTATTCAGAAATTATGAAAGCGAATAGTATTTTCCATTTTTCGATAGAAGCATGCGTTATTTTTGAAAATATTATCAAAATTGACGTTTTGAACCACAATCTTCGGTGGTAAGCAGTAAAAAAATTGTCATGAGTGAAATAATCAAATAAAAATCATGATGTAAGGCATTTAAATTAAGAAAAAAGAGAGAAGAAGAAGTCTGAAATTTTGAGCAAGGAAAATATATATATATATATTAGAATCACCTTATAAATGCTTGTTCTTAAATTGTACTGTAAAAGCTTTATTACCTTTTTTAAAAACATTCTTTAAAAATTTCTAAATTTTAAATCCTGAAGATAAGTGTAAATCCAGTCCTAAAATAAACCAATTTCCCCCCTTTTTTTTTTTTTTTTTTTTTTTTTTTTTTTTTTTTTTTCATTTCATACTCTAATAGATGATACCGAAATACTTACATTATAATGAAAATAATAAGGCAAGAATGTGCTGAATTCCGTTGAATAACCGTTGAATGCGTGCATTCAACGGTTAAAGATATGTACAAATATTATTCAGACATAAATACAATAAATATAATAAACCCAACTGGAATTAAAAAAAAAAAAAAATGCCCTTTTTGGGTTTTTTCTCCAGCTGGGTTTATTGTATGTATGATATTTATATTATTTTTGTATATTTATTTTATGCACACGTAGAATGTTTGCCCACTTTTTTCCTGATAATATATTTTTAAGGATATAATATCTTTTTTTGTAACATTCCTATTAATTTCTGTTGTTCTATGACTATTACTTTTTTTATGCTCCCATAATTAGCAGTATGCGGAGCGTCGTAAGAAAACCGTTTTGCACAAAAGCACTTGTCAAAAAACACTATTAGAAGCCTTTTTTCCAATTTTTTAAATTTATAAACAGACTAGAGACTATAGAAAGCAATAAATGATTTTTTTTCCCTAGAATTAACACTCAAAGAAATAAACAGGTTACTATTCTCCCTTGTTTGTTTCCGACAACAACCAGCAAAAACATGTGGGGGAAGGGAAAGAATAAGCATACATCAACATGACATTTAAACCACGCCTCTCCCATTAACAAGTATAGTACACAGAAATGCAAGAAACGGAAGAATCCATTTTACGATATCGCTCTTTTATTAGGTCAGGATTTAAAGGCAGTAAATATTTCCCTTCTGCCGGTGTTAAAGAGTTAAATTATATAAATGCTAAATGGGTTTTTATTAAGAATTATCTAATTTGCTCTGAATTTTGGATATAGATTTTTTATATGATAAAGCATGTCTTTGATAGTATAGGAGATTCAATGATTAAGTATAAAAAAAAGAGGAAAGGGGAGAGCTGTTTCCCCTTCTTAATTTTTTTTTCGAACGGAATTAACCCTTGAAAATATAAGGCTTTAATGTACAATTAGTATTTGTAGCCTGTGAGCTCAATGCCATCAGTTTAACTGGGCAGTATTCTTTTTATTTATAGATGTTGTTTTAGAACTGAATCCGTAAAGATGAAATGCTTTAACAGAGGCAATTACGTCCTTTTCTATTAAAAAGAATATTGCCCAGTAAACTGATAGCACTGAGCTCGCAGGCAGGCTATGCACACTGATTGTATGTTACAGCCTCATATTTTTAAGGAATAATCCATTCAAGAAACAAATTAAGGGGAGAAAAGGTCTCCCCCCCCCCAATAAGTTTAGTATTTTGTTAATTCGGTCTTAAAGTATATTTGTTTGTCAATTAGACTGACCAAAATAGGATGCATTTTTTACTGTAACTAATTTTGTAGATTTATTATAAATCAATAATGAAACAATTCGTTCTTAAACATTTTCTTTAGTTGAATTTCGACGGGTTCTACCTCGTCTTTTTAAAGTGCAATCTGTATAGTTTGAATTTTAATCCTGTACATTTTTTGGCTTTTATAGAAAAAATAATCTGAAAATAATAGTATCAAATTACTTTTCTTTTGTGATTAAAAATCTGAAATTATTGAAAAATTTGTGATTTTTTCCCCATTAAAAAGCATTAAAAAAATTCCCTTTTTAATCTTCATCACTTAAAATAATTAAATGATTTACTTTTAGTAAAGAAAAAGAAGATTTTTATTTTTTTCCCTATTACCTCTAATTATTAAAATGTTAAGATTGACTTCTTTGAAACAATTTTTTTTTTGATAATTTTCACTTTTGATGTTAATAAAGACGACGATGATTAAGGAAAAATAGCCTTTGAAAATCCTAAAAGAAAAAAAATATTAAACCTCATTTAAGTTGTTCTGAATGTTTAGAAAAAGTTCTTTTCAAAGATTAGAAAATTAGAAAAATTATTTGACATAGATTACGTTTACGAACTTTTTTTTCCTGAATCAGGTTACAAAAGATAGCTAATAGATAAAAGTGTTTTAATCTATATTTAAGAATTTATCAATTTATCGGTAACTCTCAAAGAATCTTTATTAATAATTTTCTTAATTTTTAGATTTTTGTCATTTTATAAAGGTAATTTTGCATGGTCGTATGCTTATTTGTTACTGATCATATACATTATAAACCAGTAAGCCTCTAAATTTCGTCTCGAAGGATTTCAAAAACTACCCGATGGATTTTTTTACAAACTGTATCATTCGATAGAGAATATTACCACGGTGGTTTACGAGTCAAAAATACAGGGATAACTGTAATTATTGTAGTAAATTTCTTATTTTATTGATATTTTTGACGAAAGGGTTGCAAAACTAATTTTTGGCGATAATTGTCGTTATTAAAAGAACTAAAATCTCTGATAAAAAATATATAAACATATCGGAAAAAAACCCTGATAACTTATTTGATTTAAAGTAAAGAAATAAATAAGAAACAAAAATTAGTTTAATGAGAAGTATTATTATAAAAGAAAAATATTTAATTTAAATATAAACATAATATTTGTAATGGTTAAAAATTAATTGAATGTGAAAGAAAGTTTTGAATTGACGCAACATTTGGCTGTTTATCACTTTCGCACCAGGTTTAAAGAAAAAAACATCTCAAAAACTTCATTAGATAAAACATAAATATATTTTTTTTCTTTTCTTTTCTTTCTTTTTTTTACGTAATTCTTCCATTATATGTCTTACAAAAAAAAAAAAAAAAAAAAAAACTCACATAGTACATTTTTTAAATGGCTCTAAATGCTAATGGTTTGGTATTTAATTGGGGATTAGAAATTATTTTTGTCGCCAAACAGTGCAGTTTTAGGCTAAAAGGCATTTACCGGAGCAAGATTCGCAATAATTATGTTCTCTGTCCCTTTTTTAGGTAGACTTCGTAACAAACATTCGATGGATAAAAAAATCCATCAAATAATTCTTACGAAAAATATGCACAATACAGTTTTCCAAATAATAAGTCTATGATCAAAAGTCAAAATGAGTATAACTTTTAAGATGTCTTTTATGTAAATCCAACTGTTAAAATAAAGAATTTTGTATTTGATAATAGTTATTTTCTAAGATACAAACCACATTTTTTAAATACGTCTTAATATTATACGGCATTCAATGTATACGTATTATGTTTTGTTACAACGATATAAAAACCTAATTCGATTTTATCAGTAATTGGCATAAAAAGTATGAAACCTATTCGTTCTGTTAATTTGGTTGTTAAAGCTTTATAAATAAAAATACTCATATTTTTAAATACGCCCTTATTAGAAATACTGTTTATAACGAAACTAAAAATGAGCATAATCTCATGTGAAATTTTGACAGAATTTATTGAGAGGTGAATATATAACTGATTTTTGAAATGTTTTAGCAAAGGGAATTCCTATAAATCTGTAAAATATTTTAAAAAACAAAGTCATTAGAAAAATATTATTTTAAACAATTTTAATTTATCTTTTGTCTTGTTTATTACATCTCAGAATTTTTATTTTTTTATTTTCTTTATTTTTTTCTTTATTAATTTTTTCTTTTCTTTATTTTTTATTTATTTATTTTGCAATTGAGGTTGGAAGAATTCACAATAATATCTTATAGAAAGTTTTACTATTCTTTATTTTATTAATTAATTTTTTTTTTTTTGTATTTTCAGAAAAAAGCAGTTAACACATGTGTTCGCAATAAAAAAAAAACATATTTTTTGACGTCCAATAAATATTTCAATTTTAATAAATTGTAATAAAATAATTATTAAAACTGTCTAACATATTTTATGAAACAAAAGGTATCAAACACTAATTTTTTTTAAAATAAATGTGAAAAATTTGAAAAATAAACTTTTTTAAAAGCATAGATGAACTAGTTAGCACTAGTTCATCTATGAAGCTATTAGTTCATCTATATCATAGAACTGTTAGCACTAGTAGTCATGATCATATCATATGTAACTTTTTCACCTTTTAATACAATAATATCAAAATGTAAACATTAATGTTATGCTACAGTCGAACACATATTCTATTAATTCAATATTCTCCCTTTTATCACTTGCATTTCTCTATTTATATATTTAAATTATCAGTAAACACTTAAGCTTATGAAATTATTGAATATCCTCAAAGCCATCCTTGAGCATGCTTCTAAGCTATCTCTCTCGAAAGCTGAATACATTTATTAACTATACCCAGCAGTAATTATGCAGCAAGGCTGCAATTAGATATCATTAAAAGCTATCCAAAGGCATATAAATTATTTGGCTCATTTACGCATAATGAGAATTGGAACATAATTTAGAGAAAATATGGAAACAAAACTGTCTTGCAATGAAATAAGATTCACATTCTACGATCGAAATATTTAAGGTATGTGTTACATATTTTAGAAATATATATATATATATATTATTTGTAATTAGGAATATTTAAATACAATTATAAATAATGTTACTATATTAATTGCGAAAGAAAATATTACCTTATTTATAAATATATTCAGCAGACATTGCTTTTTAATAATCTTTTAAATGTAGCAAAATGCATATCATCGTATACTTATGTTAAAACATGTCTAGAAAATGGGAAATTACAAACGGGGCAAAATAATAAATGTTTATTCTTCTACAAAAAAGGTAAGAGTCAAAGTATTACCTTTTATAATAAGTACTCTGTAAAAGAAATCTGTTAAATTTACGTCAAAAACGGCTGGCAGCAATGTTGCCAGCAGATTTTGACCCATTAGGGTCTATATCCTAAGCGTAAATAATTGGCCGGCATAGACAAGACCAAGACCAAGGCCAGGAGATTTTAACGTAAAAATGGCAGTAATGGAAAAAAATAATAATTACACTAAATTTTACTGCAATTTTTATGACAAAAACTGCTGGAAACATTGATGCCAGCAGTTTTTGACGTCAATTTAATGAAATTTTATTTATTTATTCAGTTATTTCATTTTTTATTTTTTTACAGAGTAACATACGTATGATTATAATTTTTCCTTTAACTTTCTATTTTGACAGGAAATGCTTGCGTTTTAATAAAGCTGACATGAAAACTAATTTTTTGGGCTGTTCTATTCTAGGCCTGGTTTGGTCCTCAGTAGCCAAATTTATTAGAAATGCCATTTTAAAATATATGTACATATTTTTTTATCGAGTCTGCAGTGTCAATTCATTAGCTGATCCTATCTCAGGAGGTTTCAATAATCTAACGCATGCAGTATATTTGATTTCTATGAAACTTACGGAATTGATCAAAGAATCCCTTGGCAGGGGCTATTTATTTTAAAACTTTAAAGATGATAGAATAAACAAATTAAAAACTGCCCTTTTAAAAAAATACAGTTTGCTTCAGTGTTTCACATTAATTGATTAAAACTCAATTCCGATGTGGAAAAAATTATGTATAATATTTTTGATAATGGAAATAAATCAAACCATATCAAAGTGGCCCTGAGTACAGTTGACGATAAGATAAAATTTATAATGAATCTAATGTTTGAATTTGTTATTTGAAGTTTTTGAAAAAAAACAATTATTATTATATTATTATAATTAAAATGACAAATAATTGTTAAATAGTTATGATATTTATTATATTTTATTTAATATATATTTTGTTTAATTTTTTATTGTATATAAGGATTACTTTTTAAAAAAATCATAAAACCTTTTTCGTAATTGAAATGTGAAATTATTTGTGCAATAATTGAATATGAATATTTGAAATGTGAATTATTTAAATGTGAAATTGTTTGTTTTGTAACCTCACATGTCAAGAAATGCTTATTTTCGTGCTAACATAATTAATATTTTAAGTTTGTAAAATTCGTCGTTGTTGTAAGCAGGGCAGTGGGAATGGAGTTAGAATCGGGCCCATCTTCTAGTAAAAGAGTCGGAGTCAGAATCGCTAAAGACAAACCGACTCCAACTTTCTTTGGTTGACACTTTGAAAAGGAATTAAACCAATTATATGTTATTTTAAGTCCATAAAAGGAATTATTATTGCCAGTGTTTAATTATATCGGGTTACCCAAGCTAAAGATTCTCAATATACTACCCGGTGTACACAATAGATTAAAACCGTTTTTAATGAAAAAACAATCTGATAGATCCCGATTCATTTCTGAAATAGTAAAATTTTCATTTTTATTTCTTTTTTCATTGCCATTAATTTTTGTCTGCTCTGGAGAAACTAATTAACATCAAATTGTAAAGATTTTTCCTTTGTATGTTTACGGATACGAAATAGTAAAATTTCTGTTTTACGTTATTTTGTAAATTGCAAAAGATGGATATTTCGGGTTTTGTGGGATGCGAAAGTGAAATATAAAAACGGATTTTTTTTACTTCTTTCAAACAATTAAGAATTAATACGGAAATAGTGGAGTTATCGCCTTTCTTTCTTGCGTTGCTTTTAATATTAACCAATAATAACAATTCTTATTGGCCAGCCTGGAGTCAGAATCGGAGTCGGACTTAAAGTCGCACTCATTAAAATTTCCGGAGTCAAAGTGAGTGTCGGAGTCGGCCATTTTTCGTCCCAACTCCGCAGTAAGCACTCAGAAATTGATATGAGATTAAAATATTGAGTACGGATTAAAAAAATGACAGATATGATAAGATTTTTATCCAAATCAAGCCAAAATAAACTACAATTTATGTCCTGTTAAATGAATAATAGTTAACATAAAAATCAATAAAAGCCAAAATTCAAATAATTGGATATCATTTTCGGAGTTTTTTGCAATAGGTAGCCTTATAAACTACGTTTTAATAGCTAAATATTCACCTTGTAAACTGTTAGAGCTCTAAATTTCTATGCTTGCAGTGTGACTAAGCACTTAAAGGCATGAATTTATAGAATAACCTCATAGAGATATTTGATCATCCGTTTAAATTATCATACAATCTATGTGAAATGCACTTTAAAATTATTAAATACTAGAGATGTTCTAATTTAGATCAGCAGATTGATATTCACTTTTATTTTCATGCTAAATTTATTCGACGGGAGTAACTAAGTAACTAATATAAACTTTAATGGCGAGAGATTATTAAACTACATTTGTATTGTATCCTCAGTAGCCAATGAATATTGGACCAATATTGGCTAAATCTTGGAGCAATATTGGCACATTGGCGCAATATTGGTATGAAATATTACTCCAATATTGGGATGTTTACATATTGCCCTTATTTAGCTAATATTTACAACCAATATTATGCCAATATTGGGGTTTCATTGGAAATATTGCCAATCAAACGCCAATATAGGTTAAATATTGGAATTTCATTGGAAATATTTCCAATGTAACGCCAACATTTGTACACTATTGGCAATATTTCCAATGAAACCCCAAAATTGGCACAATATTGGTTGCAAATATTAGCTAAATAAGGGTAAAATGTAAACATCCCAATATTGGAGCAATATTGACGTTTTATTGGGCATATTTCCAATAGATGAAATATTGGCGAAACGTTGGACCAATATTGGTTTGCTACCAGTTTCGTGTTGTCGTATATTCATTTGTCTTGTAGGTAAGTCATATTAATTCCTCAAACAAACATGATACATGCCACAGTGTAAAATATAATATATTTAATACCCATAAACAATTAATCATTTAGTTTAGACAGCTGAAGAAAATCTATTTTTTTTTAACTAATAATGTATACCATTTATTCCGTTTATTATTTTTCTTCATTTTACATCAAATGTGAAAAGGTTTTATTCAAAACTATGTACTAAAATAAATACACTTTACTGAATGGTACACTTATAAAAAGAATATATTTAAAACAAACTTAAAAATTATCAACGCTTCATTTGTTTCTAGGAACGTCGTCAGGATACAATATAAAGATGTTAAATGTAATTTAACGATTCAAATGTAAACACATACATCCACGAGCATAGTTGAGTTGAGAAGAGAGTGCTGAATTTTAACATATTGCACCAGATTTTATGAACGGAGTATGAAAAATGATCATTACAAGCTCGCGGCCCGAGCTTAATGATTTTAATGGATTCTAAAATTTTATTGAGGTATGGATTTTTACAAGGAATTGTAATTTTAGCTTTCTCTTTTCGGTACTTCTAGGTTATCCCGTCGACCAAAAAATTATTGCCAAACTATAACATTAAATGCCAATAATGGATGATCGTGAATGTCACATTCAATGACATTAAATGCGATTGACGTGTTTAAAATATCATTAAGTGATTTTTATTTCGACTTTTTATTAATATTTTTATTAATATTCTACTAATTATTTGTTTTTTCTTTATTTAAAACAAAAATTATGTCAACGTGTATAATTTGGCTATTAGTTTGGCGATTTGTATAATTTGGCGACAGTGGTCGACAGGATAACCTAGAAGTACCATATTTTCATATATTTTCATAATTATTGTCCATTTCATAAATAGATTTTTGCAGTTATGTAAGTTTGCTAGTCTATGATATAACTCACGTAAATACAGTTCCATTAGCGTGAAATTTACAGATATTTTTAATATCGCTTTTACATGATCCTTATCGAAATTGATGTATATAACATTAACTGTTCATTTACAAAAGAATTCCATTACATTGCGGTCAGAGGAGAAATTTAGTGTTAATAAGTTATTTTAAACATACTGAAAAATAATAATATCACTACATTCATCTTACTGTAGTACCCGTTTGCATAGAATTTATCGTTCATTTACAGGTAACCACAAGATAATTTCGCTGCAGAAGAAATGGGAAATATAGACTTATGAAGAGTAATTGTTTTAAATATGTTTTCAGTTGTGGTACATGTATTTAAATCCCAATTTTTAAATGAATATTACTTCATGCATATAAATTGCATAGATCATTTACAGTATTTTACATAGATTCTAAATTACATTTTAATTTATTCACGGAAGTTGCTGAATAGCAAATTTGAGCCGTGGTTTTCGTTTAATTGAACTACTTTCATCATATTATAAAGTGTAAATAGTTGCATATATGGTCTTTTTAAAAGTGACTTTAGAATTCAACGTAATATAAGTCTTTAGTTGCAGAGCTTTCCTAGTTAAAAATATAATTTCAACTATAAGCAAAAAAATATGTCACATTTTAATTTTGAAAAATATTTCCGAGAAAGGAAGAAAAAACATATAAATTCGGATATTTCTGTGAAATCAATGTTCTAAAAAGTGTTATTTGTTGGGGGGGGGGATTTCTGTCTTATTATTTATTTGTATGAATAAAGTATATTTATTTATTTATGCGGATAATTATAATGTTTCACGATGCCAATTCTTCATTTTAAATACATTTTTTTTTATTCTTAGAAAAAAATAAAGAACAATTTCAAGAATTATTAATGAAGTAAAATTCTTCGAAACAACAGAATTTCTTATAATTAAGTTTCGTGTTTAAACATTTGCAGTTGAAATTCATTTAAGATTAAAAAAAATAATAATAAATAATAAATAAAAAAATTAATGACTAAAGAAAAATGTAAATTTAAATCATTACTATATATATATATATATATATATATATTGTAGAAACCTTTATCATATTTTTTGTTTAAAATTAGTAATTTTTTATAATCAGTATTTTTTTTAAAATAATGCGGCCTAATTTACCGAAGTAAATGCTTTTCAAAATGTTAATTTTTGTAATTTTAAAATTATAGATTTTTTTATTTAAAATATGTATTCGATTTTTTAAATTAAATGCAGATGTGAGTTCTTTATGTTTCAAAATATAAAGCATATATGTTAAAACCTAACCGAAAAATAGATATTATCAATTTTTTAATATTAAACAAAAGGTTTATTTAAACATTTCTTGTTTTACAAGACTATCCTATATTTCATTAATAAAATCTATTCAAGAGTTATTGTAATGAAGAATTATTTATAATTATAAAGTATTTTTTATATAATTTGAATAACACAATGTATTGACATTAAAAAAATATTAGGTTAATTTCGTATGAAATACTATCTATTGGCGTCGTTCCCATGTTAGAATTTCTGAAAAAGTTTTGAAGACTTATACCGATCATGATCAATCATCCAAACTACCATTAGTAAAAAATCTTTATCTATCTATCTATATAATAACTATGGATACGATAACTTCTATAATTCTGCTGAAATCTCTTCCAAACTGCTACAGAAAATCAAGGGGCATAATATCTCGGTCGATTTCGTAAATAGGCCAAATCGGACCATGGCAGTGGAAACAGGGGGGATCTTGAAAACAAATAAAGCCTCATAACTTCTTCATTAAAATAGATATCGAATTGGATAAAACTGTATAATACTTCTAAAGAACGGGCCAAAAAATTATGTATGACAGATTTTTGATAAAGTTAAAAATGCTCTCAAGGGGCGAAATAAATTATGTTTGTGGGAGGAAAAAAATCATAACTTGGTCCATTCTCAAGATATCAAATCCTATTAAATTTTATTACAAATGTTCATAATATTATCAAAAAACTTTTGTATTTAAAAGTTTTTTGATAGGTTCAACTTTTACTACTACTACTAATAATAATACATAAAAATAAAAACAAAAACAAAAATTGAAAGAAGGTCGAAGAAATAAAAACAAATCCATAACTTAATCAATTTTTAAGATATCAAATCCAATTAAATTCATTTTACATCTTCTCAATAATATTTAAAACTTTTACAATGACAAGTTTTTTTTTATACGACCAATACTTATAGCAAAAATAAATTAAACAAAAATAGGAGTTGAAAAAAAAATCTCAAATCCAAACTGCTTATATTCGGACTCATTTTTAAATTCACTCTTGATTTTAAACGCATCCAAATGGAAGGTTTTCTTATGTAGAAAGTATATTATTTGATATATGAGCCTTTTTTTTAATAAAGGCAGGATATATTTCAAAATATTGTATTGAAATAGGCCTTTCGAACAGAATTTTCCAAAGCCATCGTGATTGAAAAATTGAGAATGTATTCAAATAACAAATTTCTTATTTTCTGACCCATTTTTAAACCCTTTTTTATTCTCAAATGCATCCAAGTGACATGTTCTCTTATTTAGTAATTGTATAATGTGCCATATTGTTCAGTGTTTTGATAAAGGCAGAATATATTTCAAAAAATGCTGTTAAAATGGGCCTTTTGCAATAAAATAGTCCAAAAGAATCGTAGTTGAAGAAGTATTAAAATAACAAACTGCTTATTTTATGAATCATTTTTAAAACCAATTTTGCTCTCAAACGCAATCATTTGGCAGTTTATCTTATTCAGGAGTTATATAATGTACCGTATTGGTCGATTTTTTTTCATAAAGTGAAAATATTTTTTAAAAAATACTGTCAAAGTGGACATTTGAGCCGAATTTCACTTTAGATGATTCTGATAAAGCAAGTTCTTACAATAAATAAATAAATAAATAAGTAAAATTAAAAAAAAATAAAAAAAATTAAATTAAATTAAATTAAAATTGTTCAAAAGCGACAAAATAAAATATCTAAACTGGGTTATCTCTAATCTTATTTTCTTTTTTTGTAGTTGAAATGAGTACTTCCTACGAGTAGTATGAAATCTACTGTAGGCCAAGCCTACAGGGATTTTTTTTTTCAAAAGTCTGCATTTCAAACTTTTTTTTGCAAAGTCTGATCTATACAACTTTAACCATTGTAAGGATACAAATTTCGTACTGTTCTTTAAAAAAAGAACTGAACCAATCAAGTATTGTTAAAGTTAATGCATAAAAGAAAACAGCATTCTCTAGGGAGGGAACAAGTTTCATTCATTATATGCGATCGCAACTGAGTAAACCAGGCCACAGGTAATAATCTACCTTGTTAACTGTTTCATATGCTATCAAAACATAATGCTAGGTTCAAAATATTCTATAAATAACATTTGGTTTTCTTTTTAATAAGCTTTATGTTATATATAGAACAATATTGAACTGAAAGTATTTACATATACACAAGATATAAATTAATTTTACTTTGAATTCAGATCATCGTAATTAATACATAAAAAAACATGATTCTAAGAATATATATGAGTGCCTGCCTTGAATTCTTCTCATGCTTCTTTTTCAGGAAAATTTACAGAATTCTTCTAAAAAATTAGACACTTACGATAGCAACAAATAACATAAACCTTTTCTAAAAAAATTATCTTGCTTTTTCTCTTCGATAAAAAACCGATGCCAACTTTTCCCACCTAAATTTTAACCTACTCTCGGAAGGAGTTGAAAATTGCACGTGAAGTGTAACAAATGAGTTGCGTTCGTACGATAACAAAGTTTTTAAAGTATTCAGATTTTCCTGTTATACTAGACTGTACTTCGGATAAAGTCTAGTGGTCGAAATCTTTTTTGTGTTCCTGTAAATATATACGAAGTAACATTTATTACACCTCAGCAACATATATGATATACATAAAATGTGAAACAGTTTAATAAAATTAAAACACACCGTAAACAATGTTTCTCGTATAGCATTGTGTAGTGGAATACTTTTGTGTGGCCGAGTAACTTAATAAAAAATATTCTTTGCATCACAGATTATACAGAATGTATATTTTAGTATATATATACTTGATAGGTTCATGCCAATTCTATTATATTCGAAAGTGTGTAACCTTACTAAAATGCATTCGGAACTTTTTTCCTCATTGACCGTAATGTAACGGAATTCTTTTGATTGTCCATGTAATTGATCTATGCATTCGATTTTCATAAAATTTGAAATGACTCGACAAATTATGTAATAATTATATATTTTAAATTTCAAACGATTAAAATGAATTTGAAACTTTTTTCCCATTAACCGTAATGTAGCGGAATGTTTTTGATTGTCCCTGTAATTGATGTATGCATCCGATTTTCATATAATTTGACATGACTCGATAAATGTATGTAATAATTATATATTTTTAATTTCAAACGATTCGGTTGGGTAGTTTTTGCGTTTTAATATGCGGACGGACGAACAGACTGAACGACAACTATAGGTGCTACGTATTTATATAATTACGAACTCCCCTAAAAATGTTAGTGGAAAGGAATGAGAAACAACTTCGCTGCTATAGCAACGTGTCGCGTTTAAGAATTTAGATATCAAAGCGACTTTGCAAAACATTTTAAAAGCTGTGAATGAATTATATATTAGTTTATCAAATCCTCACAGTATCTATTACAACCTCAGTTTAAAATACAAATGTTCGCAAACAACAGGATCAGGATTTGGACGTTTCAACGATTTTCTGGCACCTTTTACCACAGTTTTTTTTAACATTTTTTTTACCTTATTTTATAATAAAACAATTCTGTCTTTAGCTAGAGCGACCAGTACATAACGAAATTTCTTCTACTGAAACACCTAAAGCAATCTGAATTCATTGATGTGTACAAACCCTAAAGTTGTGATAAATTGAAAGATAATGCAGAACTAATTTTAATTTGATATTTTTTCTTTAAAAACACTAGGATGTTTTTTTAGACGAATTTTACAACAACCTATGCGGTTAACCGAAAGAAAAACTATTGTAACCTAGATCGGTATATAAAGAACATTGGAATGAACAACAGCGGTTGTTTTTCATTTATCATATTTCAAAATAAATATGTTATTTTTTGAATGAAAAACATTCTGTCTTTAGTTAGAACGACCAGCACATTACAAAATTTCTCGTGCTAAAACCCGTAAAACAACCTGAATTTTCGAAATTCCTTCTAAATTTTTCTTTTTCTAAACTCACCTTTTCAAAATTATGCTTATTAAAAAAAAAAAAAAAAAAAAAAAAAAAAAAAAAAAAAAAACTAAATTTATGAATTGGATTAAAAAACACACCAACATTTAATGAAATTATAATGTCAGAAATTTTATCAGAATTTTTGCCATGCACAGTTGAAAAGTATTTATGAATCCAAATTATTTGAATGAATGTCTGTCCGTGCTCTAACTCAAGTAAAACTAATTCATTTGATTTGAAGTTCATAAAAGCTTCTGGGAATTATAATGCTACATTCGATGTTGAAAAGGAAGAATGCAGTATTTATAGCTTCATTACAGGGACACTCAACTTAACTCAGTTACATGACGGCTTATGTGGAAGTAGGAAGTATAATTTGCGAATATTTTAATAATAATGCACAATGCACCATTGTCAAAAGTTAATTAAGAATATTCTTTTTTATATATTGTGAAATAGACATTTAAAAAAAATTAGAAGTTAATATAATTTAAATTTTTAGTTTGACTGGTAGTGTTTTCTGAACGAAAATATTTCTTTTGTCTAATAAAAAATGTCTTCTTTAATTTAGACGAATATTTTCCGACAAAACAAACGATAGTGATTTACAATAGTTTGAATGAAATAAATGATCTAGATTGTATAAAATTCTAATTAAAATGAGCTTAGTGGATTTTGTTTTCTTTGCTGTTAAAAATATTTTACTCTCCTTTTTAAATATATATGTATGTACATACAAAAAAAAAAAAATTAAATGCATGCAAATGCCAAAACCTTAATTCTTAGAAATTAATAAAAGAAAAAAATCTTTCTCAATAAAGTTTTGTATTCAGCCTGTCATTTGCAGCCCAGATGCACTTAAGATAAATTCTTATTAATACCGAATAAGAAAAATGAAAAAAGAAACAGAGAAAAATAAAATATAAGCTAATATTTTTATCAGAGAAATTGATTTATATTGTAGTAATCTCTTTCTCATAGGAATATTTAATTTCTTCTTTTTTTAGAAAAAAGTTAACTATTATATTCATTCATACCAAACAGTTTTTGAATTTGAAAAATTTTTTTTTTGTTATAATTTTAAAATTACAGAAATGTTTCTCCGTTGAAAAGTATTTATTTCCTTTATTAAATTAGTATTGTATATTAGATATAGAGTTGACTTTTCCAAATTTCAATGTATGAAACACATACTTCTATTCTTCGGAATTCTAACAGAAAGTGCTGTATTATCAAAATTTTTAAAAATTATACAAGATGTTGTAGGTTAATAACGGCACGTTAAGTTTTCACGCCAATTTTCATGGCTTAGTTTTATTTTTTAAAACAAATATAGGATTTTATGCAGCAAATTAATGGCTAAGTATACAAAAAAGAATATTAAAGCAAACATGCATTTATAAAATGTAATGACATGATTTGTTCACCGATGCTATTTGGTGTTAAAACATACCTATGTGGGATTTAAAGCAAAATATACAGCAAATAAAACTATAAAAAATTAAATAATGGCATATAATTTTTTAAATTATAAAGACGCTACAAAATCTACAGCTCCAGGTATTGGTAAATTGACTTACTCACTTACAATTGTAATATAAAGATGCAGTAACAATTATTTGATATTTTATTTCTCTGACATGAGAAAATTTAGCAGCACATAGGCCGTGCAAATTTATCTTTACCTTTTTTGTTTTTCAACAATGACAGTAATGCTCTCTTCGGATATATCATAGCTCTAGAACTGAAAAGAAGTAACCGAAGTAATAACGCCGTTGCGTAAGTATACCTAATGGCGTAAGTATACCTAAGTATATTAAGTATATCTAAGTATACCTATTTCGCAGTGTGTTTTAAACTACAAACTGCTTCGAGAACAGATCCAAAATTTTCCACAATATTTTGAAAGTACTCGAAATATACTACAGATTTATCCAATAAACAAAGTGTTTCATAATAAATGTATAGGTTTTAGATAACACAACTTATTTCGCAAGTTTAAGATCGGGCGTTGACTTTTACGTGCTTTTATCAACGGTAATCTCTACAAATGGAACAAATAACATTTAGTGAATGTTGGAGATTAGCTTATTCGGAATCCTTTAGCACAGAGCCCTTGGATGCTATCTCCAGGATTTATTTATGATTACACGTAATATTACCACATAGTGTTATCACTCATCCTGTCGTTATTAAGCCAGAAAACCTAATTTGAAAAACAATATTAAATAACTACTAACCAAACACTTTTTGTACTACTTTCGAACAAAGTTAAAAGAAGTTTATATGTTTTCCTGTTTCTTGTTTACATTTTTATTCGTCAATATGAATTCGGTTACATGTTTGTCACTGCTCAACTCTTGTAAAATTACCTTGTTTGATTTGAAATTAATAGATCCATTGAGTTTTACTATGGTAAACTGGATGTTGAGAATGAATGTTGTGGAATTTTCAACTCTTTTGCAGGTAATCAGCACATTAGTTAAATACGTTACGGTGTATGTGGAAAGATCGTTTACGGAGTACTTTTGTAATATTACGCTATTTTAATCGTAATTATGTATATCGCTGCATTGTAATTCATGGCATTTACTGTATCATTTGGTTTGCATATACCTTATCTTTCATTTACAGAGACAGACAAAAGGATTTAATTACGCAAGATATTGGACAATAATTATAAACAATGAACTTTATATGCTACCAATTAAACCTTTTTTTAATACTATTATAATTTCGATAGATAACATGCAGATGAACCAAAAATTTCTCTAGTACATTCCGTACATTTCCAATTTTTAACATGTTATGTACGAAGATGGTTTAATAATTGTTTTCTCCAGTGTATCAAACATAATTGTGCTGCGCTGTGTATAAATATGGACGCCAAATGTCTTAGTTGCTTAAATGATCAACTTCAGAACCGCAAATGCTACATTAACCCATTAACTGCCAGATTTTTTTTTTAAATCTTTTTTCATATAAAGTAACTTTTTTGCATGTAAACAAACACAAACAAGTAAATTTTACAATATAATAAAAAAATTCATGAAATTTATTAAATTGAAAATCAAGCCCCATTTGGGGATCACGGTAGATCGCATGTGAAAGAAATGCGTAATTTTTTTATGAGTGCCATTGTATTAGACATTCAACATGCAACCCTACATCACATTTTACACATTGTTTTCTAACATTTTTTTTACAAACAGCACACTTTCTTTGTTTACCTTCTAAAGTTCTTTCTAAATAATGTCCTTTAGAATTTTTTCTTACCTCATCTGGTACTCTTCTCTGGGAACTTATACTATATGATGGTCTTCCACTATTTTTTGGATCCGATAGAGAATGTAAACTCAAGTAAAATCTTGCAACTTCTCTCCTGAAGTTTAGTAGTGGCATTTTTTTGTTAGCAATGTTGTATATTGTATGAGCATTAACTAGAGCCATATCCACAGCATTGGTAAAAATTGGAAAGTACTACTTCTTGCCTCTAATTTTCGTCCTATATTTTTGAATATTCCAGTCAAGTTTGTCGACACCACCCATGTTCTTATTGTAATTTGCAATAGCATTAGGTTGCGGAATCAGCACTTGTTTTTTCTCAGTTCTAGACCACCTTTGCACACGTCCCAAAGGTAAAACTTCCAGATGATTTGATAACATTTTCACAATGCTATTATCTTTCCATACAAGGCAAAATATTTCATTTATTTCATCATATCTGTAATCAAAAGCCCCACGAAATTCTTTCTTCATTTCCTTATCTGTTTTTATAGGGCATTTATTCATCCTATTACATCTGACCGTTCCTGTTGCAGGTATATTCCTCTCTTTTAAATTTTTCATCAAATCAAAACTAGTGAAAAAATTATCAAAATAAAAGCTGTGTTCTTCCGGTTTATGTATGGTGGCAATTTTATTCAATATAACAGACATCCCTAATCCATGCGTATCTTTTTCTAAATTATTCGTTTGCTGCCCTTCATGTATTTCAGCATTATAGCAATATCCTGTCACACCGCAACACATTGCCCATTGTTTGAAGCCGAAGCGAATGGGCTTGCCTCTAATAAATTGCTTCAGATAATGATGACCATAATAACGCACCATTTGTTCATCAATACACAAATTATATGAGAATACTCCAAATTGCATAAATATTTTATTTAGTTCATCAAGAATTGGTCGTATTTTGAACAGTCTGTCCTTGTTTCCATTTATGTTTGGAATACTTGCATTGTTACAGAAGTGTAGGTTTCTTTTTATATCTATATAACGATTTTTTGTCATGCATTTTCTCACAATTTCAAGATTTATATCTTCATCTTCAGACCAGTACATCTGTTCTTGGGGTAAAGAGTGATATCCAGTTAAGAGTAAAAATCCCAAAAATTTTTTTATACAGTCTGCTGAAAGTGTAAACTGGTGACGATTATTTTGAGCAGCATAAGATACACTCTGTTGTACGATATAGTTTACTAATTCATCTGTAAAGAACATCTCAAAAACTTCTACTGGCATTTTATCTTTAATTGCATTTATCATATTCATTTCACGTTGCTTGCATTCTTCTTCTCCATGGGTAGAAATGTTATATGATGCACTTTTTCTGTTCCACTTTGATATGGGTTTTTCTTTTTTAGGTTTCTTTTTTCTCGGAACTATAAATTCTTCATTACACTTACCACCATGTATTTCTAAAGAACCTGGAACATCATTTGGAATGGTATCTTCTAGTATATTATCATCTATATCTTCCAAATCAGAAACTTCATCCGCTTTGTCTGGGGGCAGTTCAACTATATCTATTGTACCATCAGGTTCTTCCTCATCTATATCAATATCATTGTCCCAATATTCTTCAAGTTTTCTGAGTGTTTTAAATTTTTTTCGACTCATAATTATCCACTTAAAAAATTCAAAATCATTCACAAAAATACTAGCAGAACAATAATTTCGTTAAAAATCAAAATCCAACCAAGTTAGTTTTCACTACTTCAAAGCTGATAACATTATCTCTAAGTGAAGCAACTTCTCGAGTCAAAGTTCATAGCTATCTGCTCTAAAAAAAGTCTAAACTTTTGCTGCCCAAAGAAAAGTAAAGAAAAGAAAAAAAAAAGGATTGAAGATGTCATTAGAACAGTAAAAAGAATTTGTTTATCAAAGCACCTGCTCCTAACACCTGGTATTTCTTCCCAACCTGCCCTCCCCCCCCCCACGTGACCCATTGTATATATTTTCTTCTGTTATCAGAGGGTACATTCCACACTTACTGATAATGAACCTTTAAAAAAAATTCCAGGAACGTATTGCATTAGTGGAAAAACATATCCTGCTTGCAGTGTGAATAGTAAGTCCTTTTACATTGCAACAACCGTGAGCCCCAAATGGGGATCAGTGTATTTTGGATATAAAAAATCAAAAAAGAAAAAAAAATTACTCCGTTTTGATATTATGCTATTTAGGACACATGTACAAATAAATCCTATGGTAAAAAATATTTCATTTCAAATTTGCATATTAGATATTCATAAGGTAAATCTATAAAAGTGAAAAAGAGTTACTTTCGAGCAAACTTTGAAAGAAAAAGTTAAATATACTAATAAATATTTTAATCACACCTAACATTTTGACCATACATTAAGAAACAACTATTCTGTAAACATATACCATGAAAAATAAACAAAAACTTTTAAATTAGGGGAGAGCAAGATCAAAATATTAATGATCCCCAAATGGGGATCACGGCAGGGAATGGGTTAACATATTTTGGAAGGGACAGGTGAAAGGAATGGGGATGGGCAGGAAATGATTGTTTGGAACTTAAGGGACCATATTTGTGATAGCGGATGAGACGTCACTGTTGTCGTTTTGACTCGGGATATACTGATAAAACATGATGCATCTCAAATCTGTTATGAGGCTAAATGTCACAAATTCAGCCCCATAAACTCGAAACTTACCTTTTCCCCGCAGACTCCCCCTTTAAAATTAAAATTTTTATATATAGGTATTTTAAACATGCAATAGTGTGCAAAATTTAAGGACGAGTCCCAAATTGCCAATTTTCAAGGGATTTTCAAGCGATAATTTTCACGCGAATATTCAAAAGGAAGTAATATAATTCGAATAATTACTATTCTTGCATAACGGCTTGTCCATATAACATCTCATTCAGGTTACACATGGTCACAAGAGTCATAGTCACTACGGCGAAACAAAAATAGGAAATTCCATACATATCTTTTATGACTTTTAAAAGACTACTATATGTGTCTCCACTGACAGATCACTGCGACTACTGCTTTGTTTCGAGTCACAAAGTGACTTTACAAATTCATTTTATTGAGACTGTCATGTGACTGTCATTTGGAAACTCAATTTCAAAGTCATTGTGAATGCTGCATTACGATACATCCCAAATAATGTCATATTAAAGTAACATGGTTAGTTTCTCTCACAAGGCTTTGTCAAATGGTTACAGAGATTTTACTGTTAAGTAACCACTGTGAAAAAAGAGTGAAATGTCACCATTTGACTTTAATTGGACATTTTTTGGTAATTTATCATAATGCAACGTTTACAATGACTTTGAAAATGAGTCTCCAGATGGGAGGTCACACGAGGGTCTCAATGAAACGACATTGTAATGTCACCTGATAACTCGCCACAGAGCAGCTGTCACATTGACCTGTCAGTGGAGTCAGATGTAGTACTCATTTGAGACTCGTAAAATGTACGTATGTAGTTTCCTATTTTTTGTTTCGCCATAGTGACTGTGACTCTGGTGACCATGTGTGACCTGAATGAGATGTTATATGAACTAGCTGTTATGCAGGGATAGAAATTATTCGAATTAGAGTACTCCTTTTTGAGTATTTCCGTGAAAATTATCGCTTGAAAATCCCTTAAAAATTGGCTTTTTGGGGCTCGTCCTGAAACTTTGCACACCAGTGTATTACACAACTCAAATATATTTGAATATAGCAGCCAAGTTTTTTGAACTCGAAGATATAAGAATCTAAGACATTAGATTTTGATATTTCACATTAACGAACGTAGTACAAATATTTTATATAGATTAAGGACAATAAGTATTGAACCACCCTCGCACTATGCATAAAAGTCTGTAGATCATATGCAAGCCTACACAAACACACACACACACAAATCGGATTATATTTTTACTGTTTATGGTAATACATGCTTTTGAAATGGTTTATTGGTTTTTTAAAATTGTTTTAGACATCTTTCATTTTAAAAAAATATTATAGCATTTTTAATAAAACATTTTGTAGTACTAATACATGTATAAGATCTCCGTTTGACGGAATGCCACGCCAAATCCACCCATACTATAGGGCGAATAACCCTCTGGGCCCGAGATTAATTCTATGCATTCTTTGAAACGGTATTAAATATGGTTTTGTATTTTCTGTTCTGAATAAAATTTCATTTTAAAATAAATAGATTGTCCCCTGCTACTTGTTCTCGGAACAAGCCTTTTCAAAGTATATATATGTATATTTCCTACATTCTTGTGAATTTCTAGAAAAGCATGACATTTTTTTTTTTTTTTTTTTTTTTGCATTTATATTTATGGCTAAAACTGAGATTTAACGACTACTTAGATTGGCGCTGACTTCGCGGTTGTGCACGTAAATAATCAGATAAATTTAAACAAATAATGTAAATAATGTTCCAAATAACATCAACAATCATGTAATAAACAATGTAGCGAAGAATGAAAAAACAAATAATTTAAAGCAATTTCCAATTTGGCAATTTTTTAAAAATCAATCCAAGCAATCGTTAATGCTCTAAAGTTGCTAAATGTAAAATGATTAAGCTACGTTATGTTATGAGAGAAAATTTATTACATTTAGTTCAGTAACCATATCTTTAAATCGTATTTCATACTGTATTTGTGTTTTTATATTTTATTTTAACATATTAGAATTACAATATGATATTTAAAAAGGTAATGCAAGGACAGAAACACAAAGGTATTCACTAAAAATAATACGACTTACCTTGGGTGTTTAATAAACAAACTCGTAAAAAGATAATACGTAATTCTCCTTTTTGGACTTGGATTAGCCCTTTTCGCCCAAGTACAGTAGGGTGGAACGAAAAAAAATATTTTTTAATTTCAATACGTAATAGAGATAAAAAGTTGTCTAATGCCTTTGTTAAGACATTATTAAAATATTTTAACAATTATATATAACAATTATATGTATACAATATTATATTTTAACAAACATAATATATTTAGAGTTGCCGCAAAAGATTTGAATATATGATTTTTAAGCAGATATTACAAATTTTGATAAATTTGGTTTAGTAAAAAAAAAATAATAATCAAATGTTCTTTGTCATTTTTTAAATAATACATATAAAATACTTCACAGCAAATATTTATAGTTTTATACTGCATGGCTTTATTATTTATGCAACTAAATCTTGCACTTTTTAACTTCCATTTCTTTAGATTTTCACAGAATTTCTTAATAGAAAAGATTAACCTTACTTTTAACTTAAAAACGCGGCAAAACATTTTTAGTTCTGAAAATTAATAGTCGAAAAGAGAATAGTACATGGTTTGAAGTTACCTTGATTCAGGCGGCATATTATTGGCTGGTGTAGGTCGGCAAAGGAGTAAGGGATGCATATAGTTCAAGCAATGGTCTGGTCACATGTTTCTGTCGTTAGTCAGTGCTTGCAAAAAAATCGTTTGAGTAACAAATGTTTTTATGCTGTTCATTGTTGGATTTTGTTTTGTTTATGAATATGTCAGCTTCAATATTAGTGTAATTAGTGTATTTATTTGTTAATACTTTAACTTTAGTGTGATGGCAGTGTCAGTTCAGACAAGACAAAGTTAGTATGCCCGATTTTTAGGTACCCTAAAGAATTAAGCGATTTAAATCTTCCAACTTATTATGACATTATGAAATATTATCTTTATACACTATATTGCCATTGATTATGGGACACTTGCGATTTTAGACATTTTACTAAATATCTAGAAAAATACATGAGGAATCATCTCGAAACTCTTAGTGTATAAATATAATAGTATACGTCATACATCTCCGTGAAGATTTTTTACCGAAACTCCATAGGGGACCGTCAACAAATTAAAAAATAATGAATATCTTTTGAATAACCCTGTCAAAACTAATGTAGCAAAAGCGCTCAAACTCTAGATTATGATTGAATGCCTTATTGTAATACACTGTGTTCATTTTTATGCAAATAGCATGCATACTCGCAGAGTAATTAAGGTTTTTATAAAAATGGCCCCAAATTTTTCTAAGTTTTTCCCTTATAATTTTCAGAGTTCTTAATATAAAATAATATTTTTTTCAGAAAATATGACAAACAACATTGCACACAGTACCCTGTAATCAGAATTAAAAAATAATAAAAATTATATGAAAAATGAGTGGATTTACTAAATAATTTTTTACTGCGCATGCGTCAACGATATCAAAATTTCATTTGCATATTATGTTAGCTGAATGTATAGAGCAACTTTTGTGAAAGTCACAAAATCATAACTTGAAAATTCTGAAAATAATCGTCAATTGAATAAGTTGAAAATCCGTTATTCTCAAAATGAAGCAAAAACAAGAGGGGTTGTATTCATATATTCATTGATTAGTGTCAATATAGAATACACAATACGGGATGTTACGACTACTTTTGGATAAAATCCCCCATTTTTTTGCTTCATTTTGGAAACAACGGATTTTGTCCTTTTTCTATAGACGATTACTTTCCGAATTTTCAAGCTATAATTTTGAGACTTTTACAAAAGTTGCTCTATGCATTTAGCTAACATAATATGCAAATGAAATTTTGATATCTTTGACGCATGCGCAGTAAAAAATTATTTAGTAAACCTACTCATTTCTTATATAATTTTTATTATTTTTTAATTCTGATTACAGGGTACTATGTGCAATGTTGTTTGTCATATTTTCTGAAAAAAATATTATTTTATATTAATAACTCTGAAAATTATAAGGGAAAAACTTAGAAAAATTTGGGGCCATTTTTATAAAAACCTTAATTACTCTGCGAGTATGCATGCTATTTGCATAAAAATGAACACAGTGTATTACAATAAGGCATTCAATCATAATCTAGAGTTTGCGCGCTTTTGCTACATTAGTTTTGACAGGGTTATTCAAAAGATATTCATTCTTTTTTAATTTGTTGACGATCCCCTATGGAGTTTCGGTAAAAAATCTTCACGGAGATGTATGACGTATTCTATTATATTTATACACTAAGAGTTTCGAGATGATTCCTCATGTATTTTTCTAGATATTTAGTAAAATGTCTAAAATCGCAAGTGTCCCATAATCAATGGCAATATAGTGTATTTGACATGAGCTGAAACCAGAAAAAAACATCAAAAGAGCGAACAGTGAATGAAATACTTGATATTTTTTAAAGAAAATTGAATCTATTTGGTCGAAAGCATCTATTCCTGTAGTATCTCATGTTACAAATGGGAAAAACCAATCACGATAAATAAAGAAGTATTTTAAGATAAAAAAAATAGAAAAAGTACAGAAAAATATGATTTAATTGCATCAAAGTTCTTAAATGAAAACAAAAATATTTTTGATGTTGCAGCCTGTAAGTGCAAAAAATTTTCTGTCTGTAAGTGCGAAAAAAAGTACCTGAACTTGAACAAGATTTTTTATTTGACCAACGAACTGTGAGAAAAATGAGTATAAATTGAGTCGATAAAGTTATTTCCAAGATTTCATCACAAAGAAACAGAAGAAGCAACAATTAATACAGAAACAATTAAAGTTACAAGTACGATCAGAAATTAGTAGTTAAGGATGCTAGAAAAAGCTGAAAATTGTGAACTTCAATCAGATCCTGAGCAAACATCTAAAGGAAACTTAACATGCAATCCCAAAAATCACTCTACTTCTTTTTTGGATGCAACTGGAAACGAGCAAAGCGAGTAATACTTCCAACTGTTGCAAGTGCCTGTGACCGAACTGGGGTTTCAGACAGAGTTGCTGCAACTATCGCAAAACTGTTCTTAAAGATGTAGGAATGATTACAGAAGAGAACAAAGGTAAGGTAATTGTTAGGATGAAAATTTCAAGAGAAAGACCAAGAATCGGACAAAAGAGATAGTAAGAAGCCTTAACCAACCTGGAAAAAATATAAGTTTGTTTTTCGATGGAAGAAAAGATAAAACAATTGTGCAAGATAAAAATGAAAACAAATTTTACTAAAAAACGGTCATCGAAGAACATATTTCTTTAGTAAAAGAGCCCAATTCATCCTTTCTAGAGCATGTAATCTCTGGTTTTGGAATAGGAGAAGCAATAAAAATTAGCATAATATAGTACTTTAATGGTAACAATCATTTGAACATATCAACTGTAACTGCTATTGGGTGCGATGGGACAGTCACAAGCACCGGAGTTAATAACGGTGTGATTGTTTTAATGGAAAAAGGTCTAAACCTACCACCGCAGTGGCTGATTGGAATGAATTGCCTTTGCGCCACCTGTTTGGTGAATTTGACAGGACAACAAAGAGCCCCAATGAATTTGGCTGGTTACTCTGTAATACACAAGCAGTAGAAAGAGTTATAAAGCTTTTGACAGAGTGATCAATAAGTGTCTGTAGTTCTGAAGCAAGAGAAGGCTTTATGAAAGCAAAAGATGATGCCTAAATTTGAGTCGAAAAAACATTTTATCTAATAATCAAGGGAATTTAAAAACCAAATATATGTGAAACTAATAATGTAATGGGATATTCTTATTATTCTTTAATGTTTGTTTTGTTTCAATAACACTGGTTACTAATTATGTCATAAAATATGTTCTATTTTCTTCAAATATAGTGAGTGACTTGTTATTGTTTATGTTGCATGTTTGTGTTTAATCCCTTTCGAAAAAATCTTTAAAAAGACCAGAATAACTGATAAGTTTTTTTTTTTTTTTTATTAATAATTAGTTATTTTAAAAAAACTGTGTTTGAACAAGTATCTGTAAGCAAAAAAGTAATTACAACAATTAAATTCACTCCTATTACATCTTGATTTTTGTTTTGAAAAAAGTTCATTTATTTGACTTTTGCAAAAAATTAATGTATAAATTTACCTCAATTGAACATAATATTATTATTGTTATAGTAAAGAAGTATCTATAGATTGCTATTAAAAATAATATTTGATTTTTAAAATGTAAAAATAAAACAGTGAAAAAAATTATAATTTTATGTTAAATTTGGATTTTTTTTTTTTTAAATCCTCATTTTTAAGGCTCTTGCGTCAACTCAAGATATAAATTTAGAACGAAAAAACTTCGTAGTTTTATTGTTAACATACAAAGACAACTTTTAATTACTATTAGAAAATTATTTGCAGAAGAAAGTATTTTCCCTATACTTTTGTTCCAGATTTCTATGAAACACTGTGCATCAGCAATACACAGATTTTTTTAAGTACTTTATAATGATTGCATGATTAAGGATTTCCATTCTCCGTAAATTACACATTTTTCCATTCTCGTGTTTACGTTTTATTTAATCGATTTTTTTATTTTATTTTACTTTTTTTTATTCACATTTTCAAACGCTTAAACAAAACATGATGAGACTAACTATGAGATTCGATTGCGTTCTTACTTTGTAAATTATATTTTTTAGATTAAATCAAACGAAAAACATACTTGATGCACAATTGCACAGATTTTTAGATTAGAATTGTTGCAAATGATAATGATTTAAAATATTTTTTTAAGTATACGAAAAACATACGTGCTATTAAAATAAATTACTTTGGACTGTATACAAAAAGCGGAGCTATTACAGCAAAAGTTATTTTTAAACTGAAAAAAAATAAGAGTAGTCGTCATCATTATAATAAAAGTTTCATTGAAAAGAAAGAAAATCAGAATTTTGATTTTTTTAAACCATTGCTTAAAAAAAAACTTTAATGCAACGAAAATCTTTTTTTTTTTTTAAATGCAAAGCCTTTTCAATGATATTACATATATATGTTTTGTACGGGTACCTTTCCTTTACAAGTAAAATACTCAATATTATTTCAAAGAAAAATATATTTAGTTTAAAAACACGAAAATTTGTCTTGTTTAAGAAAAGATCTAGTATAAAAAATACTGGTAGTAAATAATTTAATGGTGCTTAAATTACAAAATGCGTATATTAACTTTGATTATAAATACTTTGTGTGATAATGTAGTAACATGATAATATTTTTCTCTGTATGTATGAAAAAATTGACATTTATTATAATATTGTATTTTTTTCATAGAGTAATAAGTTAAATTATGTATTTTATGGTTAAGTTTGATTGTTATTCCACAATAATTTCTGTAAAAAATGACGTTTTTCTGTTTCAGATGGAAATTTGCCTAACAAGTTTAGCTGCACTAATTATCTTTTTTTTTTATTTTTAAGTGAGAGTAACATTAAGAAGATTCTGTATTTTTTAACATTCAAAGCTAACAAATAAAACTAACATAATAAAATCTGTTGGGATTTTTGAAAAATATTTTTTTTCATGTGTCTGTGCATTGAAAGATGATTTTTATAATATATTCCAAGGTATTAACATTAATTATTCTAAACAGTTTTTAGAATTTTTTAATGATTTTATTTTAATGTTTAACTTTTCTTTACAACTCTTAGAAAATCATCCTATCAATAAAAAAAATTACAATATCAGTTAAACGAAGGTTATCTTCCAAGTAAACGTAAAGGAATAAAAGTGCTTTTAAATATTTCTACTGCAATGCGCCGTAAATTAGTGAAAACATACATTACAGGGGAAATATTATCCTGTACAGTGTACACCATATTTTTCAATATTTTTCTATAACATGTAAATATGTCAGAGCCAGACTAATGATGAAATTTAAGCCATGATGTAATTGTCTGATTGGTAAAAGACTACTAAATTTTAAAGATTGTCGGACACTTGAATCTCATCCAGTCATTTTTGGCATTTTTCAACAAAGTTAAAAAATGTTTATGATTTCAGTTTGTCTGTCCACCTGGCCGTTTGTCCGTGTTATAACTCTCATAAATATGGTCGGATCATCCTGAAATTTTTTAACTTTATTGACGCCTACGCTAGCTCTAATCCCATTTCAAATGAAATTTCTAGCATAATTAGTTTATTTACAGCAACAGTCAAAATATATTACGGCCTATGGGAAAAAAATAATTTCAAATTAATTTTTATGGTGTTACACCCTGTCAAACATATAAAAATTTTTATGAGTTCATGAAGTAAAATAAGATATACATTCTGTAAAATATGCGGTTAAAAGTATAGTTATTATTTATTTACAGTGCCATACAAAAAATTTCCATTACATAATGGTAAAGGATGGGATTATTTTTTGGGAATATATTTTGATTATATTAAATTATTTCATGTATAATAAAATTGATATATCTCTCTCGGACTTAATATAAATTATTTCACGAATGAAACGAAAGAAAAGTCCACAGCATTTACAGGCACACACAAAAAATTTCAAATGTTATATTGTATTCGAAGTTACTGTATACTACAGAAGTGATCTTGGCTGATGGATAAATGAAATGCATTTTTCATTTTGATATGCCCTTTTAAGTTTACAAAGTTATCCATATTATATGATGTGTATAAAAGTTATATTTCATACACAGGGCTACATCTCGTAAAAATTACTGAATGTAAGCTTAAGTTATTTAATGAAGTTTTTTAAATAGGATGTACATTTTTACCCTGACCTGCATTCATTTTACAAAGAAATGTTTTTAAAATAAAGATAAAATATAAATTTATATACAGGGTCACACGAAGAATTAGACACGTGGTCGTCTATGCATGAAAATTTTTGAAAATGTAATTACGACAGTTTTAAGAGTATTTTAATCTGAATTAAATTCTAGCTAAATTCTGGAGGTACCAGGTAAGGTACCAGGAAAACTACAGGGCTGAACAAAACATGTATGCTTCCATCTATAAGTATAAATTCCTAAAAGAGAAATTTCAACCTCTTAGGGGATTTCTTACTAAATTTAATATCCGTATTATATAGTATACAAATCAACCGACAGATCAAATACAGGCCTTTAAAAGTTATTGGAATATATATTTGCCTATGGATAGTAACACAATATTTCCCTAAATAACGATTTTTTTTTTAAATTTCAGGAAGTGTTGAAAAATGATTCATATTCTATGCTTAACGGACGATTTTTCTTACTTTTTCTGCGATGTAATGAGCGAAATAAAAGCAGCCAAGTTTAATGCGCAGGCAGTTTTGTGCAAGAAACGACATTGTCAGCGATGTGACTTTTATTAAGACGACAGAATTCGTCTATTGTGTCAATAAAAATACTAAAAAATTGATGGCAGCACTGGTTGCAGATCTGCATGTTAACTCTCTAACCCCTACGATAGCATAAATTAAACCACGAATTTTAAAAATTTAGTGTGTGTGTTTATTTTATTTATTTATTTATTTATTTGTATTTGTTAACCCTTTAAGACCCTGCTTGCACGATCGTGCGGGTTAGACATTCATTTAAATTTTTGCTTCTGAAACAGTCGTATGTAATATAAATCCAAATCGAACGACTGTTCTGGTTTGCAGAAAGAGTAAAATATCTTTTTTTTATCAACAGATTGCGGTAGTAGTCCATGTTTTATATTCAGGCGGCATGTCAAGCTTTGTTTACAAGTACAACGGATATAGCTCATCATTTTATCTGTCGTAAAAAGGTAATTATCAATATATTTTTAATTGCTTAGATAAAAACTTTTGCTTTAATGTCTAAATAAGTGTAATATAATAAAAAACATTAATTATACACTATTTATTTTGCTCTTAGGACTCAAGATTTCGTCACCCGCACGATCGTGCAACTTGGGAGTTACGTTAGTCAGTGCTACTGTAAAGGTAAGAGTTTTTCAATGTTCATTTTGTTTTCTGTTTCAACAATTTTGATGACAGCCAAAATAAAACGAAGTATGCTGTTACATAATTAATACTATATTATTTTCGTGGGTGTTGTCATAGATACACCCCCCCTTTTTTAAATTAATTTTTACTTTTTTTTTTCTTTTTAATTAAAAAAATTTTCAAATACTTTTTCTAATTTTTTATGCAATACTTTGTCAACTTTTAATAAAGCAAAATAAAATACTTTTTCAGATGTCTAAACGGAAAAGAATTCTCACTCAAGAAGAAATATTTCAATTGATGAATAAATCAGATTCTGAATTTAGTGATCTCTTGGATGATGACGACATTATGCACAAAACATTTCAAGCAGATTTATTAGAAGGACAGTCAAGTTCAGATGAGCTCGATGAAGAAAAAATAACAATTTTGGATCATTCTTCCTCCTCAAAGTTTCCTGAATTCATCTCCCAAAGTTCTACCTCCAAGGCAATTTCGGAAAATACTAAAAGAATGAAAAAAGAAAAAAAGGAATACAAGCAGAGTGTTAAAAAGTTCATTTCTGTACCTCATCCAGGAACTTCAGATTTCACGCAACTGCAGGTATGTTTTTCATTTCTTAAATTGTAATAAAAAAAGTTATAGACTTATAGAAGAAATTGAATCGATATAATAAATAAAAGCTTTAAAAATATGACAAACATTTTTAAATTAATTAAAATATTATTTTTTAAGTCGATAAATACATCTCCAATATTATTTTTTTCCTTCTTTTTTAGGCTTTAGAAGCAAACATTTCCCATGTGTTGATGACATTTCAAGGCCTCGCAAGTGCAGGTTTGAAAACTGCGAAAAAAGTTCAAAAACACGTAGTGAAAAATGCAACGTTTATTTGTGTATGTCAAAAACAAAAACATTTTTTAAAGATTTCCATTGTAAAAAAGTACCCAGTCCATAAAATAAAAAATAATACATCAATAATTACCATATTTTTTAAAAAAAATTGTTTTAATTTCTCTCTTCTATCCATTTAGAGCCAGAAAATGTATATATCTTAACATGTAATAAGTAATGATTTCACAGGAAAAGCCCAACCCGCACAATCGTGCAGGTGTAGCTTTCACAGAAAAAGCTCAACTCGCACGTTCGTGCGGGTACTTTTCACGCTCTAGGGGGTGAAGAATTTTTTTTCATTATTCTTTTAGGCGTCATTAGGGTTAGTATAGAGTTAATAACCAGAGGAATTGAATATTTAATGATGAAAATGTTTCGGGTCTTAAAGGGTTAAATTCAGATACTACAAATTTACAAAAATAAATAAATAAATAAATAAATAACAAAATTTCGTCATTAAACAAAACAAAAATTATTTGTGAAAATTGTTGCTATGAATTCAGATTCTCTAAATAACAGAATTTCTAAGAACGTAATATACATGGAACATAGGGAGCTTATGTGGCAACCATCAAACGTGTGAAATTTGAATAAACTTGCATAAAGTAAATTAAACAAGTTGGAAATTGCATGTGAAGCGTAGCAAATTGTGTGCGTTCGTACGGTAACGAAGTTTTTAAAATATCACTCTCATATATCACTTTCATAAAATTGTAAATAGTTAATTCCAATGAAAATGCGCACCAAATAATGTTCTCCTTATACCATTGTGTAATGGAATATTTTTGTGTAGCTTTGTAAATCAATGAGAAATGTTCTTTGCACCACCAATTATTCAAAATGTTATTATAATATGTACTTTATAGATGCATATCAATTTTATTATGTTCGAATATGTGTAACACCATTAAAATGCATTTGAAACATTTTCCCCGATTGACTATAATGTAACGGAATACTTTTGGTTGTCGCTGTAATTGATCTATGCATCCGATTTTCATAAAATCTAAAATGCCATAACAAAGTTATGTAATAATTATCTATTTTAAATTTCAAACGATTAAAATGCCTTCGAAACTTTTTCTACCATTGACTGTAATGTAATGGAATACTTTTGAATACTTTTGATTGTCCCTGTAATTGATCTATGCATCTGATTTTCATAAAATTTGAAATGAAACGACAAAATTATGTAATAATTATACATTTTAAATTTTAAACGATTCGATAGGGTAGTTTTTGCGTTCTTATATGCGGGTGGACGGTCAGATTGAACGACAACTATAGGTGCTACGTATTTACATTATTACGAACGCATCTAAAAATGAATAAAAAAAAACCCTTTTCTTACGCAAAAAGCACCAATAACACACAACCATCATCAGCAAAATAAGGATTTTTAACACTTCATTGGATACATTTATAGTACCATCAGTTATAATTTATCATTTTTTTTAAATATTTCCAATAATGTTTAAATATTCTTTTCACAAGAACTTAATCGAACAAATGTTAATACAAAAAAATCGTGTACCGTAAAAAACAATTTCAAAGTATATTTCTTGTATCTGAAGTTACAGGTTAGTGACGGTGTTAAATAGATCTAGGAATCGATTCCGAAAACAGGAAAGATTTTGAGGAAGTCCTATCAATGTATCCTTCTTTGAACATCAACAAATGGCATTTCATATTTATGCTAGAATATTCCGAGAAAAATTGAAATATTGTATCTGCTGAAAGGTATTTTACGGTAAACTGCGCTACAGGAGAAAACCTGATCACAAACTGTGCGAAATCATACTTTTAAAGGTACTACTCTGTTATCCCATCGACCAATTTCGCCAAATTACACAAATCGCCAAACTAATAGCCAAATTATGCGCATTGACATAATTTTTATTTTAAATAACGAAAAAAAACAAATAATTAGTAGAATATTAAAAAAATATTAATAAAAAGTCGAAATAAAATCATTTAATGACATTTCAAGCACATGAATCGTATTTAATGTCATCAAATGTGACATTCACGATCATCCATTATTGGCATTTAATCTTATAGTTTGGCGATAATTTTTTGGTCGATGGGATAACCTAGTAGTATCATTTTAAATGTATTGAAATTTCATGAGTAGAAGGAAGGTATTTTTATATATTTTTTTCCTTTTGGTGTATGTTGATGCAATGTTTCTCATTTTTGACAAGGACATAGTCGGAAGGGTAATCGGATATGTCGTCAAAACATAAAAAGTTATTAAACCTTTCAGATATTTAAATCGCAAGTTACTAAGATATACACCTTTCACATATAAACATTTCAATAAACAATTTTATTTTACTTGATAGGTGTAACGTAAAAATAAAAAACAAATATTGACATGTTTCGATACCATTTATAAGAACTATAATCTATATATATAAAAGGAATTCTGAGGATAATTGAGGCACAGGCGAAAGCAAATCTTGGCAATGCGCCAACTCGGTCCAGAGGAAGCAAATCTTGGCAATGCGCCAACTCGGTCCAGAGGTATAAAAGCAAGATAGAAAAAAACGCGCAGGTCTGTGCATTCAAGTACAACCACCCATATGTATATGCTGAAAGTTTGTTCTGACGCTCACCCGACGCACGTGGAGTGCCGATGGTCCGGGGAGAGTCACCGGGGGATCCGTCGCGAGCTGAGAGAGAAGCGTACCATACACATAAATTATTAAATAAACCTTCAAATTAAGCCCGGCGAAGCGGGCTGGGTATGCTAGTCATAATAAAAATAAAAATACAAATACAAATCGTTTCACGGTCAATACAAACAGCTCGCGACTTTCAGATCTAAATTAAAAAACACGCGTACTATTGTAAAAGTAATAAATTAAAACTAGACCATGAACAAAATTAATTATCAACTTTGTTCATCCCATTCAAGCTCTCACGAGGAATGGATATTTTTTCTTTCAATATTCATAAGTTATGGTTAGAGTTTATAAATAAATTCCTCGTGAGAGCTTGAATGGGATGAAGCAAGTTGATAATTAATTTCGATCATGGTCTATTTTCAATTTATTATTTGCAGCTAGTTGTCTTAAAATTTATAGCATCAATTTTAAGAAATCACAAGAGGCCGAATTTTAACTGCACTTTTGATAAAGAGTAAGAATTACTCGTTTATATTAGAAATCTTTTAAAATTACAAATAGTGAAAAAAATGATTAGAAGAACAGTGGAACTTTTCTTTTAAGAAAACTTTTCTTTTAAGAAAAGTCCGTGATTGGAGACATATTTTAGGTAATAAAATTTTATGTTGAATCTTGACTTCGAACACCATTAACATGTACATTAATCACTATGTTACGCAAAATATGTCTTTATGACGAAATTTATTCACCCTTCGTTTTACAGTTGCCATGAATGGTTTTATTTATTACCGCAGATAAGTCGAACATGAATTTGTTTATATATTTATTTATTTAATCATTTCTATTATTAACAAAACATTTTTCACACTAATATAAACACTTAATATGGCTACTCTCTCTCTCTCATACAGACACTCTGGAGCTGTTAGTGTTAAGTATGTTGGATAAGAAGAAATTTCCAGCTACATAGAGATGTTACAGATGTCTGTTCGGAATAAACATAACATTCGGACATGCGAAAATTTTAATGAACCGTGCTATGTATATGTTACAGGCCAAACCCGACTTTAGGCCAAACTAGATTGGCCTAGGCCAAACCGGTCTATCCTAAAACCCATCGGGTAAACTGGTTTTTCCTAGGCCAAACCGGTCTATCCTAACGCCCATCGGATAAACAAGTTTTCCCTAGGCCGATCCGGTTTATCCTAACTCCCATCGGATAAACTAGTTTTTCCTAGGCCAAACTAGTTTGGCCTAACTCTTGTAGGATAAATTAGTATAGCCTACTGTTTATTGGTCTGAACTAGTTTATCCTAGGCCGATCTAGTTTATCCTAGGCCAATTCAATTTGGCGTGATTTTATTGAATTCAATGACCACCTCAGCGCCAACATTCTAGTTTGTACTAGGTTGATCTAGTTTATCCTAGGCCAATGTAATTTACATGTTTTTAGCTCAAAAGCGTGAAAACCTGAGAAATAATGATCTCGCAGGTTCTGAATGCACGCATGTATGTACGTACGTATGTACGTAACGCGGTAATTCTTGATAGAAATAATGTAATCTGATGCACTATTATTTCATCAGGTTACCAAAGCCTGAGAGTTAATGTGCCCGTGGGTTCTGTATCTATGTATACGTAACGTAATAATTCTTAATAGAAATACCTGATTTGTTATAGGTTTGAAGGTTGTTATTGATTGAATATAGGTTTATTTTTATGAGGAGCTTTTCTGATGAATTTTCGGAGGTCATTGGAGAAGAATAAAGGGGGGGGGGGGATTGGGAGGCTGATTCGCTACTTCCCTTAATTCAAATAAAGGGATTTCCATGCATTAATAGCATATTTTAGAAAAAAATTTTAGATATAGGAGCATTCTGATGAGGCGCCTCCATGATTAGTTGTGGGTGTTCATCGTTTGAGTATCAAGGGAGGGGGGAATAAATGTAACACGCCATAAGTTATGTAAATGCTTTTTTCACGCAGAATTTGCTGATATGCTTAATTTTTTGAAATACATTCATTCTGGTAAGGTGCTTCCCTAATTAGTTTTGAGTGTTAATTGGTTAAGAACAAGGGGAAGAAAAGGAGGCTCCAGACTAATTTTGCCAAATGGATATTTCATGCAGAATTAACCGAATTGCTGCAAATCTTTGATTTGTTCAACCTAATGAAACGCTTCACTGATTAATTTTGGTGGTTCTTTGATTAAGTATAAAGGGGAAGCGTACAATTTATTTCTTTGCTTAAATTAGATAAATTAGTTATAATACAGAATTGTTCAATTTGCTTAAAATTTTGGACATGAATTCATTTTCATCAGACGCTTCTTTAATTATTTTTTTTTGTTGTTGTTTAAGTATGATGGGGTAGTGGACGATTCATCGCCTTCCATAAATTAGGTAAATGGGCTTTAAAGCAGATTTATCCGATTTACCGATTAAATTTCGAAAATAGTTTTTTTTTTCTATAAGGCGAATCCCTAAATAGTTTTGAGGGTTTAATGATTAAATATAAAAGGAGGAATGGAGGATTTACCCTCCTTAAATCAGATGAATGTTTTTTTGAGCAGAATTATCTGATTTGCCTCAAATTTTGGATAATTGTTCAATTTTATAAAGAGTATCTGTGATTAGTTTTGGGGTTCAATGGTTAAGTATAATTGGGGGAAATGGGAAAAAGTAATCCCAATTACTTGTTTTTGCGAGGGTGTTATTCTTTAAAAATATAATTCTGTAATACACAATTAGTGTAAACAGCTTGTGAATAAAAAGCCATCAGCTTAACAGGACAATATTATTTTTAACATTAATCTCAACTACTGCTCCATTGCTAACCTTGTGCAAAGTGAATTTGCTATCACCCCGGTATAATCTATTTAATTCGAATGATAGTAAAATACTGTTAGAGGTTTACACGGGCTGGAATTTTGGAGCCTGGTATAAAAAATAAAAGTTCAGTCCGAGCCCTGCCTGTACAAAAATCAGTAAAAAGATATTCAGTCTGGCTCGATCTGGGCCCAATTAGTTTCTGAAAAAACATTCAGATTTTAATTCATATACATTTAAGATTCCTCTAAAAAATGATGCATGCATATTTATTGGATAAATTTACAATGGATTTTTAAATTACAATGTGTTCGCAGAATGAAAAATGCACAATGTATTACTGATTATTTAGATTCATAGTCCTACAATATTCAAATAGGGATTCATTAAATAGTTAATGTAGTTTAGAACAAAAGACAAAAAAAGAGTTATAAAGATCATAACTTTTGAATATGTTTAGTAAAATGTAGATTTGTGATTATATTTCTCTGTCATTCCTTAAGGCATTTCTCAAATCAAAAAGAGCTACATTCTAAGACATTTATGAATTAATTCCTTTTCGGAAATGCATACGATTAACAAGCATTCTCACTCAGAAAATATGTAATCGAATGGCATTAACCATTTTTCATAAAAGCGATGATCCTTTGAGAAAATACTATTAAAGCTATGTTTTGAGCCGAATTTCCAGTTACGACTTCACGGAAAAAAAAACTTGACGCCTTGACAAGAATAGCTTATATGTCGACAGGTAATTAATTTCTCAAAAATGAAAAACGCTGTTCGATTGCAAATTATGTTCAGCTGCGATGTGGCTCAAATAATAATAATAATAATAATAATAATAATAATAATAATAATAATAATAATAATAATAATAATAATAAAAGCAAGTCTGATCTCAACACGGCTGAGTCTGAAGGAAAAAAAATAAAAATAAGCAAACACCATGTCAAATACATCATGTCTCTACTGTGGACATGTTCAATTTATGTGTTGATGTTGCAAGCAATGACTTTTGACACACATTTATGCTTATTCTAGTGAAAGATTTTTTTTACCTGCACAACCCGATTTTGAGCCAAATTAGATTAGCCTAGACCAAACTATTTTATCCCAGCGCCAATTGGATATACTAGTTTTCATACGCCAAACTTATTTATCTAAATGCCCATAGCATAAACTAGTTTTTTCTAGGTAAGATGGTAATCCTTCACTTTTTCTTTCATACTAAACCATTAAATCTCCAAAACTTTTCAGGGAATCGCTTTATCAAAAAGAACCTACATCCAAAATTTGACGCAAATCCGTAAATTCTGCTTCAAAACCATTTATCTAAATTATGGGGGGGGGAGGGTTACTTACATTGACCTTTCTTTTATACTTAAACAATAAACATCCACAACTAACACTTAGACATTTTGTCAGAATGCTCCATGAAAACTGATAATTCTGCATGAAGAATCCACTTCTCTAAATTAACGCTGGGGGATTAGCCTTCTGTTCCTCCCTTCTTATTTTTATCCAATGAATTCCCAAAACTAATTGGAAAAGCACATTATCAGAATGAAACTACATCCAAAATTTGAAACAAATCGGATATTTCTATCAAGAGTTATCGCGTTACGTACATACGTATAAACATGCGTACATACATGCGTGCATACTTAAATACAGAACCTGCTAGCCCATTATTTCTCAGGCTTTGACGCCTGTGAGCAAAAAACACGTAAAATTACATTGGCCTAGGATAAACAAGATCAGCCTAGGACAAACTAGAATGTTGGCGCTGAGGCGGTCATTGCATTCAATAAAATCACGCCAAATTGAATTGGCCTAGGATAAACTAGATCGGCCTAGGATAAACTAGTTCAGACCAATAAACAGCAGGCTAAACTAGTTTATCCTATAAGAGATAGGCCAAACTAGTTTGGCCTAGGAAAAACTAGTTTGTGCTATGGGCCTTAGGATAGATTAGTTTGACCTAGAAAAAACTAGTTTATCCGATGGGCGTTAGGATAAACTGGTTTGGCCTAGGAAATCTAGTTTATCCGATGGGTGTTAGGATAGACGGGTTTGGCCTAGGAAAAACTAGTCTATCCGATGGGCGTTAGGATAGACCGGTTTGGCCTAGGCCAATCTAGTTTGTCCTAAAATCAGGTTTGGCCTGTAACACACACACACACACACACATATATATATATATATATATATATATATATATATATATATATATATATATATATATATATACATGTATGTATATAGAGCCTGTAGAAAGTAGTATTACAGAGAATTTAAAATTAAGGATATGCAATATTGAGAAAAAAAGCAAAAAAAAAAAAAAATACGCTACGGTGTAGTTTTTTTTTTTTTTTTTTTTTTTTTTTTTTTTGTAAGACATTATTTTTGTAACAATTACATATTTCTAATAAAGCTACATTGCATCAAAAAAAAATAATAATAATATTACTGACCGAAATGATACATTTGTCCGAAATTTCTAATTTGTTTATAATTTTCTAGTTATGTGAATTTTATTACATAGATTTCATAACTATATGTTTATTTCTATTTAACGAATTTTCTTGATAAGGAAGTTTTTAGGTGTTACGCTGACACATCGTTAAGAGGAAGTTTATATATATATATAGAATTTTCTCCAAAATTAATCGTATACTATATTAATTTCCTTTTAACTAAATACAACCCTACTTATTTCAAACTATTAAATTAAAATCATGTTACTAAATCTCATCTATTAATTTTTATAGAAGCGATATAAATTCAGAATTCGCCTTAAAAAATATTTATTCTAATATGCATAAATTTAAAAATGGCTCTAAATTAAAAATATTCTTTTTTAAACTTTATTTTTTAATATTCCAAATAAAACTCATTTTTTCTCTGTTTTTATCAACCTTTTTTAAAGAGATTTATTAAACTTATTCCAAAATCATACTTTTCAAAAATATCATTCTTCTTTTTTCTTCGCGTTTGATACTTATTGTGTATCAATAAATGCATTTCTTTAAATCAATAAATAAATTTATATATATAAGTAAATTATAGGTTATCTAGCAATATTATCTATAAGTTTACAGATTTCATAAACAGAAAATATACATACATTTTATCTATGGTGAGGAAGGAATTCAAAACTCTTGTTCGTGAACGCAGAGCTATAAGGAAAAAGCAATCTGACGACAGCTGCATCGATGCAATACCTACTCTCGATACTGCTTTTGCTAATTTTGCGACACGTCAAGTGACTGAGTGAAACAAGCATACAGTCGGCTGGACAATCCTTAATGCCAATATCTTCTGTCGACTGGACACCGATTAAAATCAATATTTTTGTCGCATGTGGTCCCATACTTACAATCATAAAAATATTGAAAGCAGAACCCCGATTTATTAAAGAGCTATAATAATATATCTTGTGTCTGGTAATTTCGGGTATTATGAAACAGTGAGGAAAGTTTTTTTTCAAAATGATAGTTTCATAGTCTACCATTATTTCAAACAATAATCGCTTCAAAGTGAATATATCTTATATTTGCCGCATTTAAAGGAGAGTCAATGAGAGCGCAGCAGGACTGAATCGTCACATGGAGATAATATCTAAAGATTGGCAAGCCGTGATAAAGAAAATAAAACAAATAGTAATAAACAAAAGTAAATAAAGTTATAAAAAGATTTAAAAAAGGAATTGCATAAAAATATTATCGTTTTAAAATAATTTGTTAAAAAAAAAGCACTCGTATGTTAGAAAAGATAAAATATAAATTTTTTTCTGTATTTCGACATACGCTAGTTTATATTCAAACACGGTTGTAAAAACAGGAAATAATTATGTTTTTAAGCAAAAAGTACAAATACAAACGTAAAAAAATTGTAATGATCCAGAATTTAAATATTAGTTCTATATTTACAAAATATTTCGAGCGTCACGATGTTTAGTTATATCGAAAATAATGCGAAAATATTACTTTGAAATTAAAATATTTCAGCAATGAATATATATATATATATATTGTATGTATTTTCCTTTTATTACAATATTCAAACAAAATCACCCTTGTTTCATATGCACAAAAATTGAAAAAAAAAATCCATTTCATAAATCAAAGTTCGATGTCATATTGTTAAACACATCATAATCCTATTTATCCATACAAAAAGGCATCAATGGAAGGCAAATTGATGGAGGTATACTGATAATTCGAATACACAGTCTCAAATCTGGAATTATCCTAATGCGCACATTTTATTAACTGTAGATAATTGTTTTAAAAAATTAAACCAATTGACAAAAAAAAATAAAATAAAATAAAATAAAAGCGAGAAAATATTAAAAAGCTTAGATTGCAAAATTAAGATTAATAGACTCAAAATTCATAACCGAATTCTCTTTACAAATGCCAAGAAATCCCCAAAGAACATGCACATACAAAAAATAAAATAAAATAAAATAAAATAAAAATTGCATGAAAAAGTCGCAAAAAATTCTGAATATACTTAAATATTTTATAAAAAAAAATCCATTAACAATGTAAAAGATTTTTTTTTCACTAATTCGAACAAAGCGCTGTGGAATGAAACAAAAAAGTTAAAAAAAATAGAAAAAATAACTTTCGAAGTCAATAACTATTAATGTTCATTAGAACTTTGGACACAATTTACTCCAAATCTAAATTTTGTCACTTTTATCCTTTGGCTTCCCGAATTCTTAAATAGTGTAAACACTTTTTATATGGAAAGAACTATACATTAATATTTCTTTCAAAAATATATTCTTAATTCATATTCTTACGTATGAGAGAAAAGAATTCTTATTTGAAAGATTGTGGGAAAACATTGATTACCTGAAAGAAAATATTCATTCCCAACATTTTTCGATAAATACGTGTATTCTGTCTCATGAGAGCCATAACGAAAAAGCGGAAACCATGCGAATAAAAGAAACCGATAATGCCAGATGTTTATCTCTGGGCAAGTTTTTTTTTTCTAGTACAATTAATGTATACATTTCACATTTTCATATAATAATAGGACTTATTTTTTATACATAAAATTTAAAGTACCATGGAGTATTAATATATATAAATTTTCGCATTATTTTTTAGCATTACATATCTGAAATTTAGTTTTGTCTTTATTTTCGACGGATTTCCTTATTTAGTTTTATGCATGAATTAATTTTTCATCACCTGTATTTAATATTGTTTATTGATTAACAGGCTATGTATCAAATATTTATTTTCTTAAATATTTATTCGAAAAAAAAATCCCGGAAAATAGTCTGAAATTTTTACGTCAAATGCAGCAAATAGGGTGCGTTAGTACTGTAATGAAGTTTTAAATTTTACAGTACTTCGGATACAATACAATATCCGGAATCTTTTGTGCGTCCCAGAAAATACCAAATCCTTTCTCTTTTACAGGAATTAACTTGTAGTAAACCTTAGCACGCATAACGATTTCATAAAATGTGAAATATTTTAATATAATTAAAACGAACACCAAACAATGTTTACCTCTATAACATTATGTAACTGAATGCTTTTGTGTGGCCATGAATATTAATAAAATATTTTTTTTTGCACTACGGATTGTACAGAATATGTATTTTAGTATATATTTCTGTACATATTCACTTTTGATTGCCTCTGTAATTGAACTATACATTTGGTATTCATAAAATCTCAAATGATGCGACAAAATTATGTTATAATTATAAATTTTAAATTTCAATCGATTTGGTTGCGTAGTTTTTGTTTTGCTGTATGCGTACAGATGGACGGATTGAACAACGGCTATAGCTGCTATTTATTTACATAATCACCTAAAATAAGGATGTATTACAGTAAATTAAAAAAAAATGTTGCAGCATTACTTTATTACTTTATTTTGTTATACGTATGAGCTATAGAATAATAACATTTTCGAAAAATTGTCAGTAAAGCATTCTTCCCTGTGATTGCTAGTAATTCTACTGTAGAGTTAGTGAAGCTGTTCATTGCTATAAAGTATTCTTTATTTTAAATATTTCTCAACGTCCTTTCCTCCTAACATTTGTCATTTGTGTTGATGAATAAAGTTCTAATATTACTACTCCCAGCTATTACTAAAAATCTGTTAAAATTACCAGTACATTTTTATGACTTCAACATGTATATTTTATATTTTTTAGTAACCCTAAAGCAGTTAAATGACGAAATAAATGAAATATATGATATTTCAAGAGACAATGGGTACATATAAAGTTCCATAGAAAAATTAATCATGACCTTTAGGAATAAGAAGAAATAAATTTCACGGAAGAAATGAATTCATAATATTCCACTGTTTTTTCGCATAATATTTTGTTTTTCGAACGTTTGAAATATAAACTCCATGAATTCAATACCTCCCATATTGCGAAAATTTGTATAAAAATGGATCAAGTTGAATGACTCCAGCTAGCAGGAGTCTGTGAAATACCTTTCGCCGAAGAATATAGAAGAGTGTAGTTTTATATCGGTATGACAAGTGGAAAACTATATAAAAACTATAAAAATAAAACAAAAGAACACACAGTTGAGATCAATTACAACAAGGGATGCGCAGCTTAGGTCAGAATATGCAGGAAATAACTGTTATAGACCAATTTTAAAAATAGCAGAATAATTTGTACGTCAAGATTTTATGTATATTAAAAGTATAGGGTGTTTTAAAAATGACCGGTATATTTGAAAAATCAATAAAACTTAAACGGACAGCGATAGAAATACAACGTTTGCTGCAATATGCTTGAGATAACAGTACATTATTTAAAGGCAAATAATCTTTCGAAATTAGTTAGAATTTTTAACAATAGATGGCGCTGCAGGAGATTTTGTTGGTATTATAATATTGCTGCGCATGGTGGATATGTGGAAAATGCCGTATTTTAGATTTTTTCAGCCTGAAGCGCCATCTGTTGTTGAAAATTTAAACTAATTTCGTAAGTTTGTCTGCCTGAACATTTACTGTTGTCCCAAGCACATTGCAACAAACGGTGTATTTCTATCGCCGCCCGTTCAGTTTTTATTGATTTTTCAAATATACCAGTCATTTTTGAAACACCCTGTATCTATGAATCAATTTCGATATTTTCACGAAACTAGAGTGTTTACAACCGTTGAGTTGTCTAAAATAAGGTAGGAGATGCTATTAATCCAACACCTGACTGAACAAATACATAAAGTATCGAACACAAGAAGAAAAAAAATATTTTATGGAAGAATAGTATTACGGAAAACTAATGATCCATGTCTGCTGGAAGTGAAGTGGTGCAAGCAAAAATTAATGGTTTACTCATAGTTTTATCAGACTAGTGGTTTTAGTTTTTGGTTTAGCACCATTTCACTTCCGGTAGACATGGAATATGAGATTCCCAGATTGCTACTGTTCCATAAAAAATAGATTTTCTTTCTTGTGCTCACTTTAGCTTTTTGTGCTATCGGCTCTTGGATTTATGTAATTTTAATAGCATTAGTAGAAAATAATTGAAGCTCACAAGTATTTAATTTAATTTTATTGTATGTTTGCACTGTTTTACATTTATCCATTGTTTGTACATTGTTTTCGACACATTGTTTTCTCGGGACATTGTTTTCGAAGTTTTGTTTTTAAATTTTTCGAAATATTTTCATTTTAAATGATTTTGAAATAATTGCCGACTGTGCAATGAAACGAACTCTGATCAAAATTAAAGTATTTTTTTTCTTTTATAGCATTTTATATCTTATTTTACTTGTAATAATTTATTTAATTCGGTTGGATCTATTATATTCCCAACTATGCTTCTTTAAAGCCATCTGTACTCCGCTATATTTTGAGTTAGCTTTATCAACGAGCCAGCGTATTTTGGCTGTTGTCTACAAACAACTCAGCGTTGTCAATAAGCTATTTTTTATTCAGTTTTTTTATTTACACCTATTGTTTTCAAACAGTAAAATCCGCATTAATTAATGACATAATACTTAAGGAGAAATCAAAGGAAATTTTACCATTTTAGAAAAGTGATGCCAATCAAGGAATCTGAATGCTTAAAACGTAGTCCACTGACAACATTGCAACAACTTCGCGTCATTACACAATTTTTTTCTGTTGGTATCACTTTTTGAATGATGTTTCCTTCAGGTACATATTTTTTTCAAATTCTCTGATTAAACAAGGCAAGTTTTATTCCCCTTTATTACTAGCACCAAAATTTATAAAAAAAAATAGGGTGACACAGCGGTGAAAACAACGAAGTTTTCAACTTACCTTTCTTATGCCATCATTAAAGGCGAAAAAGAGTGTAAGGACTTAATTTCATGAAAAATTTTGCAATAAGGAAAATTGCAGATGTATTAAACTTATGTTTAAAATTTTCGAAGAAACCAGGAGAATATCGCAAAGAAGATAAATTGCAATCACATTGCAAATAACATTAAAATTACTTTTTCTTTTTATTCTTCATACTTGTAATTAATCTATTTATTGCGCGTTCTATATAGTTATTAACTCTTGTGATATCATAAATTTTATTTATTTTGTTGTATAATTGTGAAGTAATTATTATCTATACATACATAAAATAGTTTGACCTGACTGACTGATATTCAACGCACAGCCCAAACTATTGAACGTAGACACATACAAATTGGGAAAAGGGTACTTCTTATGATGCAAGCGTGCACTAAGATGGGACTTTTGCAAATTGCCAACTAAAGGAGGCAAACGGGGGACAGAAATTTCTGGAAAATGTTTCTATAGCTCAGCAGTTGTTTAAGATAGCAGCGTGAAAATCCATCTATCGGAAAAAAAAAATCTACCAAAAAATAATTAAACACGTATTCCAGCGATTTTAGAAATTGCCACCTGAAGGTCAAATGGGGGTCGAATAATTTAGAACATTTGACACATCTCAGCTGTTGTTTTAAGTAGAAGTGTGGAACGGTGGAAAAACCAATCTATTTTAAAATAATTAAAGACATATTTCAGCGATTCTAAAAAATTTTCCCCGAAGGGGTTAAAGTGTGGTTCAAAAATTCCAGACTTTTTTTTGGACCCGTCATGTGACATATCATCAAAAAGCCCTTGGACAGCTCTTTCATATTATGAATTTTTCATCCCTCAGCCCAGCTCCCCCCCGGGGGTCAGTTTTCGCAATTTTTTTTTTTAAATGTTAGTGTTTTTTATTACAGACCGGATTTTTTTACAGGACTCTTTCATAAATATTAGTTATAACGTTTGAAAATTACAAAGTGAGGGGAAGGTTTTAACAAGAAAAGACATAATAGTTGGAACTCTTGGGATGGGAGGCAATTTTTTAATTTGGCCTACAATCCTTAAGTGGTATATATTAGAAAGCTTCCTGATCATTAATTGAAATTACACACTTCCAGCACCTCTGTGATATTTCGCTTCATTTCAGCAGCAGGTTTTGTTAGAAGCAGGAATTCAAGATAAAACACCTACTAAAAATAGTTAAACATAGGCAGTTCAACATTTTAGAGCTATTTTGTCTATTATGCTGCCAACAACGACTTAGATCAGGATAATTTAAGATTATATGCCTAAGGCAGCAAATTATGGATATTTGATGAGATATAATTATTATTATTATTTAAATTTTTACAAGATGTACTTCGTTTGATGCAAGATTCATTTAGAGGAAGCGACCAGTGTAGCGGGGGAAGACTGCTAGTTAACTATAAGTTAAATAGCATACTATATTAAAGTAATCTTTTTGTTTTCGATGAAATTCCTCATACGATGAATCCAGCTATCTGTTCTTTAAGTGAATTTTGAATGTCAAACGATGGTAAATCTATTGACAATAACAGACATCCAAGATGTTGTTGTAAGTCATTTACTGACACTTTTCATTTAAAACCATTCATTTAAAATCATTCACCCCATTCAGTTTAAAGTAAATAGAATAAAGATTCATAAATCACTATGTAACTCAATGTATATACAGATAATGTAACATTTGTTTTACTATAGTAACGCAATAATATGCCGCATCTTTTTACTACAGACATTTTTTTATAATTAAGGTATAAAATGTATAAGAAAAAATATCGATAAACATTTCTAATAACAAAATATGTTTTTCCACGAAAATAATCTAATAGCTTTATTATATAGATGGGATTGCCATTAATGTTATAAACAAGTGCAAAAATGATTATCATTTAATTGGATTGGAGAATGTCTAATCCGAAATAAATTGTTTTAAGATGCTTTTCTTGAAATAGCGGCCTTCTAGTATTATCCACATTAAATTCTTCTGTTTTAATACAATTTGTCTTTGAAATGTTTTTTGGAAATTGTATGAATGAATAGTTATATTTGTGGTATCATCTTAAAGTAACATATAATAAATAGCATACTATATTAAGGTAATCTTTATATTTCCATTTATAGTCTCAGTGCGATTTGATCTTGTAATTCATTTTTAGATGTCAAACGATACTAAGTTTATTGACAACGACTGACATCCATGGAGTTGTTGTAAGACATTTACTGATACATGAAAATTCATATTAAAAGTAAATAGTACAAAGATTCATAAATTATTTCGTAACTCAATATATATACAGATAATGAAACAATTTTTACTAGATACTTTGCTATCGTTTAATTGGATTGGATAATATTTAATTCGAAATAAATTGCTGATACTTTTCTAGAAATATCGGTCATCTAGTTTTTCCTTCATTAGAATCTTCTGTTTCAATATATCTTGTCTTTGGAATATTTCTTGAACATGTATGAATGAATAATTTTATTTGTGGTATCATCTTTCAGCAACATTTATTGAGTTATTTTAAAAGTGCATCCAATTGTAGAATTTGTCAGAAAATGCCTTCTCTTTCTTTATAATTTTTTTTCAAATTATAGATTACATAAAATAAAGGGAAAAAATACTTGCAGTTTTAAGAACTTAATGCACTGCTGAAAATTTTTGTAAAAACATGGAAAACAGAGATTTATGTAAAATTTGCACTAGTTCTCGGTTAAATGCAATCGGAAAAGTTTCCCGGACCATCAATTTTCTGACATTTCCCTTATATTATATTTATTTCCCTGTTATGATTTCATATTTCTCTAAAAATATTTTTATCTTTATTAAAACTTGTAATCCAAAATACACACCCATTAAATTGTAGTAAAATTTTATTAACTATTAAAGAAGAAAATTAATTTATCATTTATTTATTCATTTATTTATTTTTAGTTAGATTAACTTAGAAAGGGAAATCTGATCTTCTTGGTGTTAGTGGTAATTTTTTTCAATATTTTCCCGAAGAATCATAAAAGACGTAATTTAAACAAACAAATCAAATCTCTAATAGCTCAGTTAATAGGGCTGTTTCACTGTTAAGAGGTCTTGGGGTTCAGACTCCAGGAAGACTAGAAACAAATTGTATAAAAGAATAAATAATACATTAGTTCAAATGTACCCGAAAAGTTAAAATAGGTAAATGAAGATTGAGTGGGTTATCAATTTCGAAAACTAAATTAAGCTAATATCATAAAAATAAATTTAGAGATTCTTGTGTATTTTTATAGATGTTAATTTTATGAGTCTATTGTAAATTTACCTAATAATTACTTTGTTATTTAATAGAATCTCTGTTTTTGTAATTTTGCATAAGACATCAGTTAATAGATTACCCGAAGATTCACTATAATTTCACAGAAAATTCATTAATAATGTGTTTTACAATTCACTAGAAATCGGCCTTCGACTGCCACTGTAAAATTATCTTGATTTTAAAATTAACCATAAAAAATTGTTATTTGATTACTTATATAAAATTAACTATTATAAAAAACATCTTTATATAAAATATTACTTTTTAAATGCATGTTTAAAACAAACTTTAATTTGTCAAACGTTTAAAAAATATAATTTTATGTTTTAAGTAACATTTGTTTTGCTTAGCCAATTAAAACATGTTTTAAAGAATCTCACGCGGCACGAGTGCTAGAATTGATGTATTTCACTTAAGTATTTATTAAAAGAGGGGTCCTTTTTTATGTAATATTTTAAATAGGTACCATGAGTACATTCAAATGTTAATATAGGTATGAGGAGTTATCTTAAATCTTTCCGCATGTTGGCATGGAATTTACTAAAGATCTTTCCCCCATATAATTACCTTAAATTTTACATACAAACATAAGATATTTCAATTTCCTCACATCTATTTTTGAAATTACATAAATTGATAATAAATAAGATTATAAATTTATTTAAAAAGGACGTACATTTCAAATCGCTTTGTTGTACAAACTGCTTTACACTGTAAGGAAAAAAAACTGCAAAGAAAAAAATATACAACGTTACTAAGATTTTTCTAGTAGATTTGTATTACGAGAACTTTTCATATAACGATAACAGCAAAATTTATGTAACAGAGGGAGGTTCTTGGAATACAAATCTACTAGAAAAATCTTAGTAACTTTACAGTTTTTTAAACTGTATTTACTGTATTTTTTAAACTGTATTAACAGTTTTTTTCATTTAATTTTAATTATTTATTTATTTTTCGCAAATTTTGAATTTCCCAAATTTTTTTATGTACTTAATGCAATCATGTCTACAGATATGCGAATATCACATAAAATTACAAAAATGCTTACTTAAGCTATTGGATTACCTTGCAATTTAAACTAGATAAGTAAATTCTCGATTGTAGAACTAAGTGTTTTCTTTTAATTGAAGATTGAAAAATCCACTATCTACAGTAAAAGCAAACTAATAGTTATTATTTATTATACAAATAAATTTGGATTTTTTTTCAAACAAGTGATTTTTTATTAATGCTCCTGATTTTAAGATTAGATTTTAAAACTTTCACAAAAATTTAATTTTGTGAATTTTAGATAATAAAAAAAATATAAAGTATCCCATAGAAATTCCAATCTTATATTTCATGATAACTCATAGAAAAAACCTTCTATGAGTTTCTTTCGGATATATTTTATATGTTAAAACGAGAAACATATATATATATATTAAATCTTCGAATAAATGGTTACATGTATTTCTTAAAATCATATATCTGAGTGAGAATCTGTGCTAAGTATCATCCATCATTTTTATACCGAAATAATACAGATGCACATTATTTCCTGCATGCAAAATTTTAACAAAAAAAAAAACTTTAACATTTAAAACTAAATCTTTAAAACTTTAAAACATAGGTCATTATTATAAAACTTACTTAAAATTTTCTCTTATTTTAGATTTGAGAAGTTCATTTTACGTAATATTTTAAAGATTAGTTATTTTTAAAGATTAGTTTAAAGATATCAGTTAAATAACACTTATTCTGAAATGTCTTTTAGGTGCATGTTTCGATTGCTTGATGAATTATTTTTTTTTTTTTGTGTTTTATTAAATTATTCTTAATACCTATACATTCTTTTAAATAAAAAAATATAAATTACAACTACAAAATAATTAAGTATCTCAGATTTTGCATTTGTTTTGTAATTTCCATGGTAGTTCCATAATGTATAAATCATGTAATAAAATCTACAAAATCTCAGTTAATAAACTTTTTCTAGGAAATTTGGATTTCTAGATTTTTGTATGTAACGTTAAAAGCTACTTAATTTTGGAGAAATTTAATTTGGGGATAATATTTGGAATTTTCGCCGTTGTCGTTAGGTAAGATTTCTATAAATCCCGGATTTCTAAAAAAATAATAATAAAATAAAAAGTTTACAGATTTTTTTTTTTTTTTACAATGTACTAGAATATGTACTAAAATAAAAAATATTATTCAAGGACTTAAAAGTAAAATGATATTGAGAGTGTCTCGCATACCAGCACTAAGCGAAAAATACTTTTATAAAGCCAAGCCTCTTACAGCCAGTTGCTTTCAATCAATATTAAAAGACATTTTTCGTATATTTATTAATGAAAACGCAACAACCAGCCCTTGAAAACAAAGTGTCTCTTCATTGAAGAAATGGAAAATTATGATGGCATTCCTTTTTTCTGTTTTGACCTTTTAAACCGAGCGTTTGAATGACACCTAATCCTCGAACATAAGAAAGAAAAATAAAAGTTTTCCAAGAGTTCTGGAGAGTAGTTTTCATGGCGCCACAAAATATTATTATCATGCAATTTTTGATCCATAAATAAAGCTTTAAATCAGTTGATTTGTCATGGCTATCAAATACAATCAATATTTTGCAAAAAGTATGATTATTATAGATAAAAATTGTGAAACCTGTGTCCATAACTTGTAGTTACTGTATTCCGCAAAGAAATCTGTTATTCGCTGACATATTTTTCCTAAATGTCACAGAAAAAGTCTTTATCCACGAGAAAAGGACTTTTTCAGTTAAAAGTTGCAAAATTTTCATCATATTTACTGGAAATAAGGAAACAGATGACGATAGAAGAAAACAACAGAGGTACTTTGTTCTCTATTGCAAATTTATTTTCAGTGTTTACAAATCTGACACTATGATACACAGAAATGAAAAAACTCAATGAAAGAATACTGGCTCTTTGAAAAGATTTGTATCATGCTACTGGATTGTAACTGTACTGATACCAAAGACTTTTTGTGCAAAACGTTAACCGAACTATATTCTAATTGTTCATTGAGCAAAGAAAATTTCTCTAACAAAGTAATTTATCAATCCATATTATAATTATTAATTAAACATAAGAAAATTATCAGAATAAATTAGCCTTATAATTTAAAACTTGCAGGAATTATAACAGTATCGACAAAATTACAGTCTACCTTATAAAAATAAAAACAGGCTATAGAACCTAATATATGGCTTTTGAATCACATATATTTGAAAACCGTATGGCGTAATATCTGGATATTACGCCATATCTGGATATCTAGTCCAACAGCAAAAGTCGTCAGTTCGAATCCCACCGATGACGTTGTTTTGTTTTCTCTCGGACAATAATCACAGGTGACTCTAAACTGTTCGATAGATGGCATTACAATCCTTTTGATATAGAAACTTTATAATACAAAGTTAACATTTCTTCAAATAGAGTTCCTCTTTTTATTATTTCACAAAACGGAAAAGCTACATATGGAACGGAAAAAGTCTGGCAACTTTGTTGCCAGTAGTTTTACTGCGAATACATAGATTTATTTTTAACTGTGTAGATAAATATTCTAAATAATTTTGTACACTATATTTTCCGTTTTTTTTTTCTTTTTCAAAGTTTAGGTTTGTAGTAGCATGTCGATCTTCAAAATAAGTCTTTATTTCTCGTAATTTAGTAGAATTGAGTTTATGTTTCAGATTAATTTTAAATATAATTTTTTGTTTGCGTTCAATCATCAGCACATATGATGGTTTATTTTCGTAAATTTTAAATATACTAAGTAAATGAAAATATCTAAATGAGAATTCTAATAACTATTTATAGAATCTTTCTTACATAAATATATGAAAAGTGATTTTAAAGGTTTGAAATGTTTTTTAGTTTTTTATGAATCAGTTAAAATGAACTGGAGAATATAATAACTGTAATAAAAATTCTAAATTGATACCCTTCTATTTTTTTTTTATTATTCGTTATTTTTTTTATTATTCGTGGTATGAATTTTTCATATTGTTTAAACATTTAGCATTATATCTTGATTGTAATTTTTTTAATAATTGCTTCTTTTATGCGGTCTATTACTTCTTTTATGGGATATTTTTAATATATATTTTTATTTTTTGTAACTATTTAAAATTTCATATGGAATAAAAATAATGTTTTCAACTATAAAGTTTTAAAACTTTAACTGCGTGCAAATCATTTTATACTTGACTCAAAATATATTCTAAAATCATTACTAACTTCCTTACTCATTTAAAATTTTGAAATACTTAATGAAAAAATACTGTTTATAACTATCTTGATAAACATTTCAAATTACCAGAGGCAATCTTTAATATAGATAATATAGCTCTATATTAGAAAACAATAATTCGAAGATAGTTCAGAAAATCAATCGGAAATTTATCAGAGATTTAAATGTTGATTAAGTACGGGATTTCAAGTTATTCCAAATTCTAGTTAAAATCATATTGTTACAGAATATAATAAGAAAACAAATTTACTGATGAATTCAATAAAGCTACATTTAAATTATTAAAGTTCTTGCAATATTTTTTATTTGTGAAGAACGAACATATTAAGAATTGTAAACTTTTTCTGATCGCGTTAAGTTTAATTATTCCATTTAAAGAAATATAGAACATGTGGAGGAAAAAATATCAGTTCAAAAACCCCTTATTCTGAAATGTTTTTAGGGTGTATGTTTTGTCGGATTGATGAATCACTTTTTGAAGTTCTACTAAATTGTTTTTCGTACTTAGATATTCCTTTAATTAAAAAATCTAAATCTAAATTAAAATTAAAAAATAATTAAATAAGGTACCCTGGGGTAATAACGCCACGTTAAGGTTCTACCAATTTTCACGGCTTAGTTTTAGATTGTAATTTTCAAACAAATATAGGATCTGATACAGCAACTCATTGACTATCTATATAAAATAAAATAATTTAACAGATATGTATTCATAAAATGTAATGGCGTTTTTTCTTGATCAATGCTATTTGGCGTTAATACCCACCTATATGGGTAATAACGCCATGCAAAGAAAACTATAAAATAAGATGGAATAATGGCATGTAGATTGCCCAATTCTAAAAATACAAACTCTACAGCTCTAGAAATTGACAAATTGCAATCTAAGCTATTGAAAATGTACAATTTTTTTGTGACTGAAAGAAAAGAAAGCTGTGGTGGTGGCGGGGGAAGGAGGCAAAAGAATATCAGATTCTAAGCTAAGTTTTGCTTAAAAATGACCATTTAAATAGAATTATTAGAAACACTGCACGGATTATTTGAATCAGTATTTATATTCCCATGTATGCATTCTATGCGATAGAAAATATTGATTTTTTGTGAAAGTGAAAGAAAAAGGAGTGAGGGGGAGCTTCAACAGAATATAACACCCTGTGTCTCTCTTTGCTTAAAAAGTCCCGCTTAAATATGATTATAAGAAACATTGCATGGTTTTAACCATTCATAATGCAATATTTTCATCATGTGAAGTTTTATAATAACTAGAGTTATATGTAATAAATATTTTTGTTAAACCTTAACTGCTGTTAGCGTCTCACATACCGCTGAGTTTTTCAAGTTTCAGAGTTTAACTTGCAATTTTATTTAAACTATAGATACCGGAAAAATTTTGTTTCATTTGAAGTCCTATTACTATCTCTAGAAACTTTTGAATAGCTGAATTTTATTTATAATAGTCCTGTATATAAGGTTCAATACAAAAATAATATTAAAAGTTAATTTAATATTTTATTCATCGTTAGATTAAGCGGTCTGACAGGCCGCTCACAGTAAGTTATGCGACAATTTTTGTCACAGCAGTTACGGGTTAATACTAATATAGTAATCTAGTAAATAGTTTTTAACCCATAACTCCACACTAATGCGTATTCTCCAAACCTACAGTTAAATTGTCGACGTTTTAAAGAGCATGCTTTAATAATTTTTTAATAAATTGAATAAAATTTTTTATTAAAAAATATTATCCCAAAGAGATCTTTTATTTAATTTTATACATATTTCATATGGTTTTTATCATTACCTCTATATTAGCAACAAAATTAACCTTTAACTGCTGTTAGCAATCTGACTGAACACTGTACCCCCCCCCCCCTCAAAAAAAATAGCGATTAATTTGTATTTTCCAGTTCAACTATAGTTACAACTGAAATTCTCTTTCGTTTGGAATTCTCGTAATATTGTTAGAAATATTTGAATATATTAAATTTAACTAGAATTAATTCTGTACAAAAAGTTTAGCGCAGGAACAGTATTCTATGATTTTTAATCATGGATCGCATTTTAACCTTTAACTAATGTTACCGGTCTCGTAGACCACTATTTTTCTTTTAATTTTTTTAGTTTAACTTGTAATTTTCAGTTTAACTACAAACACTACCGAAATTTTGTTTCATTTGGAATTTTAGTACTATCACCAGAGACTAAATAGGTGAATATTAAGTATAACACTCTTGTATAAAAAGTTTAGTACAAAAACACAATCCTATGAGTTATTCCCGCCTTTTATTCATCTTTCAATTTTGTGGTCTCACAAACCGCATCACATTCAAACGTTACAATTTCTGTCTCATCAGTTAAAGGTTAAATTTATAAAGTTTTGAAATACCGAACGCTGAGAAAGCGGACAGTTGAAATTTCGAACTCAATTGAACAATCCAGTGGAAATTTAATAGAAACCTGATTTTGAAGATGTTCGAATTTGAATCTCGAAAACATTTTGATATAGTTTTATTTAAAGAGTTAAAAATTATTTTTTACATTAGTAAAAAAAAAAATAATAATAATATAATAAAAAATAAAATAGAGAGATTATTTTTAAGTATTGGGCACCCCCCCCCCCTTAATCTTACCATTTCAACAATGATGATAATGCTGCCCTGTATTAATATATAAACCCCCTTCGGATATAGTTCGGCCACTGTTGGGAATCAACCGGGGTAATAACGCCGATCCCTGGCGTTATTACCCCGGGATACTTATTGCGCAGTAAAGCCTAAACTACAAAGTATCTCGAGAAGATATTCAAAATCTTCTACAACAATTTGAAAGTACATGAAATACACTACAAATTTATGTAATAAACAATATATTTCTGGATGAAAAATATAGTCTTCAAATCAAAAACCTTATCCCGCACATTTTAGATCAAGCGTTAATTTTAGTTGCTTGTAAAAACAATAAGACCTAAAAATAAAACAAATTAACTTGAAGCTGTTTTTTGCGATTTATATGACTCAAAACCCTTCTGCGTAGAGCACATGGGTGTCATTTACCTGATTATTTCATGATTATGCAAAATATAAGCACTTGGCGTTATTACCCCGCCTGGCGTTATTACCCCAGGGTACCTTATCTCATTTTATATAAAACAATCTCCTGTTAAAATATATCATTTATCCATTCTACACTTAGTATGATTTTGTATTTGTTTGTAATTTCAATGGCAATTCAATAATGATTAAATCATGTAGATCAAAATAAATAAATTTAAATAAATGAATATAAATGTGGGCATATATGTGCCTATGAAAGAGTATTGATGTAGAATATTACCTATAATAAGAACAATTTTTTTCATATTACTTGATGATCTATAAAAAAAAATTATGTACCAATTATTACTAACATATTATGAATGTTTTTCACACAAAATGCTTAAAGTTTATTTGATAAAAAAATATATAAAAGTAAAGTAATATGTGATATTAAAATATTGTACATTATACCGTTACATTTGTCTCGAACGCCATTTCTTTCCAGGATTTAATTAAAAAAAATAAAATTCATTTTAAAGGATGCATCTAAACAATAATAATATTATGTTTCCAAGTGTTATTGCTTTCTTATAGCATCTATGTGCTCTTCAGATTCAAAGCTGAAATAATAATACAAATACTTATTCATTGATTTTTTTCCAAACAAAATACCAATGTAAATGAACAAAAACATATCTTTTATGAATTTGATCCTTCAATAGCTTAGTAATTCAGCTTCAAAAATATAATAAAAATCTGCAAACACCATCAAAACATCAATTGAGGAGCTTTAAACAAACTCCTATAATTCCATAAAAAAAGTTAAGTTAAATACTTATGAAAATTTATCACTTTCTCGGTCACGTTGTCTTTTGGACATTTTTAGGCATTTTGCAAACTCAGATGAAAATCACATTTATTGTATGTGAGATTCAGCCAAATGCAGTCATTTATTCAATTGCTTTCACTGCAAAAAACATTCAACTATTAAGAAGTGATGTAAAAATGTAAAGAAATCAGACATTTTAGCTTTTATATGCAAAAGAACAGAAGTCCTCGAATGGAGACCCAAGAACCGAAGAGTTTGAATTATTTTTCTTTTTTTTCGTTCATTCAAAGTTCTCTTTCACCAGAAAAAGAAAATAAAGTATGTATCTTCTGAAATCATTTTTACATTACATCCCTCAACCTTATGGAAACTCTTGATTACTAATGTTATATCAGTGTATAAATCACAATAATAAATTGTACTGTAACACAAACATATATTTTTAAATCATAAGAAGTTATGTAAATTAATGTTTATTTCAATTGATTTTACATGTGTTATTCAATGTTTAAATGTGTTTAAGTGTATCACAAGCCCTCTTGCGGCATTTTTTGTAATTATTTTGCCAAAATTCAAGCGCATTATTTGAACTATATGTAGTTAAAATTTGAATTTTCTTGAAGTCTCCATATAGTTGTGTGTCAGGTTTTCCTGAGTACAGTGTATGCCGTATTCCACTGTACGAAATATTTTACGGTGGATTTTTCATTTTTATTGATTAGTTTTACTTTTTCATTAATTTTTATTATTTATAACGCGAATTAAATGCTTATGTGTATTACAGTGCTCCCTAGCGGCGAAATTGCATTTTTTTAATGTCAAGTGCATAACTTGAGCTATTTCTACCTCTAATTTGATCTCTTTGGGATCAACAGAACAATTTCTACAGCCCTCTGAAATGGGAAACACATATCTTGATCACCCTGTATAATTAAAATAATAGATAAATCTATCAAACCGTAATATATTATATAATTATTTAAAACGTTGTGCAGTTTATTTTTCGAAATATTGTAAAATCAATACCTATTCCAAGATTTAAACACTTATCAATTTTTTTTCAATGAATTTCCTAAACATTCCATATTTAATTGACTTTAAAATTTACTTAATACTAAATTAAATTCTAATATTCTATCGATTTTATGAACATTTTAAACATCACTAAACTTCAACTTCAAATATGAAACAGTCTGGAACTGTCAATTTTACATTATCTAATAAAGACACAATTAAGTAATTTGATATAGAAAATATAGCGCATATCGTAAAATATATCGTATAGAAAGTATATAAGTATATAGATATAGTAAACATCAGATATTAATTTATACGTGATGTTTACTAACAGCTTGGAAATAATTAATTGATATCGATGTTGGAACAATTTGTGATGTACAGACAAACTTAAGTTTTCCTTCATTAAACAATTATCATTTTCGATATTACACCTAAATGCGCTGTTTAAAGCACTTTGAATATTGTACATTGTTAAATTAATATTGTGCATGCCGAAAAAAATTAAAATAGTTATTTTTTAAATGTAGCGACGATACGTGTTTTAAATATCAATATATTCAAAAGTATTATACCGATTTGAAATTTTTATATCAACGTTTAAGATTAAAATTTCACAATAATGTAAATTTATTCAATACGAAAGTAATACATTATGTATACTAACTGATTCAAAATTAAAAAAAATATTATTGACATTTGGACGATTTCTGATGTACAGACTAACTGCATTTCCTGCATTAAGCAATTATCATTTCCGATATTAAACGTGAATGCGCAGTTTAAAGTACTTTGAATATGGTGCATTGTTATATTAATATTATGCATTCCAAACAAATAACATATTTTTTAAATGTAGCAATTATCTATTTTTTAAATATCAATACATTAAAAAATATCATATATCATTATATATATATAGTGCATATTTAAAATTTTATATCAGCGTTAAAGATTATATTTTTATAATAGCATGAATCAATCTGAAAATTTAGAAAATTCATTTTTGTAGTAATATAGAATATGATTTTCTTTTCAATTCTCAAGTCATTTGAACAAGTTTTGCATGTAATTGCTACAAATTTAGAAATAAATTTCTAAATACAAAAAAGAGTTATAAGTTTAAACAAAATACAACAATCGTAACAATTTTTAACGATATATATATTAGCATTTTAGGCTACAGAAACGAAACGCATAAAGAACCGCTAAAAATCGCTATAAATTTATATTCAACGTCCTTTATAATTATTCATGAAATTTTGTAATAATATATACTAAGTATGTATAATAATGCATATATGTATATGTAATATAGTTATATGTATATATAATAATAATATATACATATATGATACTATGTTAAACCATTTTCCAGCATAGTTTGAATTGTGTTTCTAAGCTGGCATAAACTGCAACAAACAGCAATGTGTATTTCTCAAAAAAATATTATTTTCATTTTAAATGAACACACACAAAAAAGCATTCATATGCAGGTTATTCATTAAAAATGCGCAAATATGAATACACTTGAAGTATAAAAGCTTTACAGGAACTGGGACTTAATAAGAAAATATTAGAAATAAGTTGGTTAACGCAAATATCATACAATATGTTTATAAATTTATACAGAAAAAAAACTAGTTGGATGTGCCAATTCCAAAACTTTCTTCTATTTCATACATCTTAATATTTCAAAAAGTAGTTACATCTGTTAGTATTTTCATATTTGATCAATGGTATGCCAACTGGGGTTTTCATCTTAAAATTCTAATTCAGTCGATTAATCAGAATAAAAACTACTTTTCTAAATCATAATATTTATTAAAATACTTTTTTCCTTATTCTGTTGTCATCAGTTGTTTAAGAATAGCCAACATAGCAGGACGCCAGCTTCCGAGGTTGCACGAACTTCCAATAGACAGCAGAAGTAGAAAAAATCGAGAAAATTATACGACAATCGTTAACACTGCGTCTCTTTCCCGTGAAATACTTACCAATACAAAGAGGAACTATTAGCCGTATCCAAAATCATGCACAAAAAATTTTATTCAATTTTATATGCAAATTTATACATTTTTTATGAATAGAATAAAGAAAATGGCACAATAACTGCTATTAAAGCAACCCCTTACTGTTGGAATATTTTCAAATTCAAAAAGAAACTTCTGGCAGTAGCCGAAAACATACATAAAAAATTCGGTTCAGTTCTATGCATAACTTTACACAATTCCCGATAGTACAGTAACGAAAATGGCACAAACATGGTTATTGAGAGACCCCTTTCGATGAAATATTTTCAAATTCAGCGGGGACATGATGGTCATAACAAAAAACACACAGAAAAAGTTTGTTTCAATTCTATGTGTATCATCATACACTTTCCGATAATAAAATATTAAATATGGCACAAAAGTTGCTGTTTGTAACCCTCCCCTCAACAGAATCTTTCTAAATTGCTGGGAAAGGCTGCTTGCCACAACCAAAATCATACAAAAAAAAAAGAATTATTAGTTCTAAGTATAACTTTATACAGTTTTCCATAGTACAATCGCGACACACAAACATACCGTCACACGAACAGACAAACATAATCATTCACAGAATTTCCTCGACATATACGCGAGTATATATGGTAATGCACCTATTCGAGTTATTATACAAATGATATAGTTTGGAGAAGATAATCTAAATCAGATTGTCTTTCTACATCAAAATACTGAAAAAAGGCGCAATTTGTCGTATTTTATTATTAATGTCCTTTAAACATTGTAAGAACTGTTTATATGCTAATTTCCATTTACATAACTAAATGACTAAAAATAAATAAACATTTAATATCAATTTTAAAATATTTTTTTGTATTCTAGTTTTAACAAAGAGATTTCTCCATTAAACTTATTATTTTTAATTGATGATTAAAAATTATTATTAATCGCGAATTATTATGAGCAAAATAACATTTGAAATTTCAATTCAACTGTAAGCATTATAGGTTTTTTTCATTTTGTTTACAATGTTATAACGTTACTTCGAGACATAGAACACTACTAATAATACTTTATTATTTTTATATACATTAAATATCTTATACAGTAATAATTGACGATTATGTAAACCGATTGCTTGATTTTTGCTAATAAATTGGGATACAACGAGTAATTAAGGACTAGTTATTAAGTTTCTTCGAACTTCAAGAAGGACAATTTGCTTAAAATGTAGCATAAACTCCGCAGTTTTTAATACCTTTATCGTTTTATGAAAAAAAGTAACAGCAGTAAATTATCTAATTTTGAAAAAAATAATAACTATAACAAATAGAAAAACATTTAAAGTATACTTTATAATTAATAGTGTGTCGATATGTTTTTATTTAACGTAGTAATTCAGAGCAAAACATGTATATATTTATTGAATTACCCCTCATTATGACCAAGTTATTGCATTTTTTTAACTTTTAGGTTCATTTTTCAAACATTTTTATGCGTTGATGTTTCACAAAGTAGGGAAAAAATCACCTGCATGTACTATGTGAAGTGTTAACTTCATTAAACTAATTTTCCAGTTTAGAAATGACACCAAGCTATTTTTGAGGTAACATAAGGCAATTTTCGAAAGAAGAATATTTTAACATCCTAATTAACACACTAGGCAAGTCATTATTCTAAAAAGTACGATGCTATGTAATTGCTAAAGCCATTAATTCCAAACATCATCTAGAAACGACTTCCCTTTCCGCATGACCGACACAAAATTTTGCTATTTAATCTTAATGTGCTTATTCTAAAATTATGAAATTAAAAGAAAGTTAAAATTTTTGGTAAAACCGTGATCAAACAAGAAATGGTTATTTTATATGACTATGTATTTAAATTATTTTTTTAGATACGTATAAAGAAATTCAATTATTTTAAATTTTGGTTTATTATTCAATCAATATTATGAATTCGTATTTACTTTAATGAAGTAAAATAACATATAAAATTATGATTCAAAAGTTAGCAGCATAGTTTTCTTTTCATTTTGTTTGCAACGTTATAATCATTATACACAAAGAGCTCTCGACTATTACTACTTTATTATTCGACATATACATTAAATTTATTATACTGTGAAAATGGACAATTATTACTAAACGATTAATACATTTTTGCTAGTTAAACAAAATGCAGTAAGTAATTAAAGAAAAGCTATTAAGTTTCTTCGTACTTCTAGAAAGATTATTTGCATAAAATATAACATTGACTCTACAGTTTTTAATAACTTTATTCTTTCATGAAAGAAAATAAACTGTAGCAAATTACTTGATTTTGAAATATTAGTTTCAGCAACAAAATGAATAACATTTAAAGTGTTTTTTTATAATTAATATAACCTCGAAATATTTTCATTTTACGAAGTAACTCAGAGCAAAACATTTATATATCTATCAATTGTTCCCTTATTATGACCAAGGTACTGCATTTTTTTAAACTTCTAGATTTATTTTTCCAATATGTTTACTATGTGTTGCTATTTTACAACATAGGAAAAAAGTCAACTGTATGTACTGTATGTGAAGGGTGTCATCATTAAGCTAATTTTCCTGTTTATAAATGACATTCAGCTACTTTTGAGGTAAATTAAGGCATTTTACGAAAGAATAATAATATAACAGCCTATCAACACACTAGGCAAGTCATTATTCTAAAAATTACAATACTTTGAAATTGCAAAAGCCATTAATTCCAAACATCATCTAGAAACGACTTCCCTTTCCGCATGACCGACACAAAAATACAGTATCTAATTTTAATCAGCTTATTCTAAAAATATCAACTTATAGAAAATTTTACATTTTTCGTAAGATTGTGATAAAACGAGTAATTGTATCTTTTATGACTATGTATATAAAGTAAATTATTTTCTTAGGCACGTATAAAGAAAATTCAATTATTTTAAATTTTGGCTTATTACACAATCAATCACATTCGGATGAACTTAAATTAATAAAATAGTATTTAAAAATATGATACAGCAAGTAGCAATACTTTTAATTTTATTTTACTTGCAACGTTATAACCATTGCACACACACTCGACTATTAATATTCTATTATTCTACATATGTATCAAATTTATTATAGAGTGAAAATGGGTGATAATTATACACCAATTAATATATTTTTGCAAGTTTATCGGAATACACCGAGTAATTAAGCGTTGGCTATTAAGATTCTTCATACTTAAAAAGACAATTTGTTTAAAATACAACATTAAATCCACTATTTTTAATGATTTTGTTGTTCCATACAAAAGTAACTACAGAAAATTACCTAATTTTGAAATAATAATAATAACTATAACAAATCGAACATTACTAAAAGTATACATTTTAGTTAATATAGTGACGAAATATTTTCATTTAAAGAAGTAATTCTGAGCAAAACGTGTATATATTTATCGAATTTCCCCTCATTATAACCAAGTAACTGCAGTTTTTACACTTTTAGGTTTATCTTTCCAACATGTTTATGTGTTGTTATTTTACAACACAGGAAAAAAATCAACTGCATGCACTGTAAAAAAAAAAAAAAAAAAAAAAAAAAAAAAAAAAAAAAAAAAAACGTGTGGCACTTGGGGACTGCCGCGGTAAAGCTATTGCATAGCATTTTTTTATCAACTTATGCAATTATAATTATTTATTTATTTTTTATTTATGCAGTTTTTTTGTCTTTGATATTAATTCAAGTTACACTTTTTGAGCGTGATGATCGATAAATTTTTTTTTTCTTTTATTGAATAAATGAGAAGTTAATATCGTTTAAAATATTTTTATTATCTTACAATACATGTAGGTTAATCAGGAATTTTTATCATTGAAACTATACGTTTATGGTAGCTGAAATAAAAAACATAAGTTTGAGACTTGATATTCTTAAAATATCTGAAAAATACCGCGTCAATGTCTGCCGAAGTCTACCGAAGGATACCGTGCCGAAGTCTGCCAAACTGAACCTACGTTAGCCGGAGTGTTAGGTATTTTTTTCTCGTTACGGAATTTCTAGATTCTTTCGCCGCGCTCAAAGCCCGCGATAAAAGCTATGCAATACCTTAATAAATTACCGAACAAAATTTGGCCGCGCTACGAAAATTAGATCGCGAGTTATAAGCATTTTAAATTTTCCGAACCTCACCGTTGGGGTCTCCTGTCACCAAAAATTAACACTGTCTCATAATAAATTACCAAACAAAATTTGGCCACACTACGAAAATAAGATCGCGAATTATAAGCATTTTAAATTTTTCAATCCTCACCATGGGGGATCTCCTGTCACCAAAAATTAACACTGTCTCATAATAAATTACCAAACAAAATTTGGCCGCGCTACGAAAATTGATCGCGAGCTATAAACATTTTAAAAATTTCGACCCTCACCGTGGGGGTGGGGTCTAATGTCATCAAAAAAATAAGACTCTCTCATAATACATTATTAAACAAAATTTGGCCGCGATACGAAAATTAGATTGCGAGTTTTAAGCATTTTAAATTTTTCGACCCTCACCGTGGGGGGTCTCCTGTCACCAAAAATTAAGTCTCATAATAAATTACCAAACAAAATTTGGCCGCGCTGCGAAAATTAGATCGCGAGTTATAAACATTTTAATTTTTTCGACCCTCAACGTGGGGGGTCACCTGTCACCAAAAATTAACACTGTCTCATAATAAATTACCAAACAAAATTTGGCCGCGCTACGAAAATTAGATCGCGAGTTATAAGCACTTTAAATTTTTCGACCCTCACCATGGGGGGGGGTCTCCTGTCACGAAAAATTAACACTGTCTCATAATAAATTACCAAACAAAATTTGGCCGCGCTACGAAAATTAGATCGCGAGTTATAAGCATTTTAAACTTTTCGACCCTCACCGTGGGTGTTCTCCTGTCACCAAAAATTAACACTGTCTCATAATAAATTACCAAACAAAGTTTGGCCGCGCTACGAAAATTAGATCGCGAGTTATAAGCATTTTAAATTTTTCGACCCTCACCATGGGGGGGGGGGTCTCCTGTCATCAAAAATTATCACTGTTTCATAATAAATCACCAAACAAAATTTGGCCGTGCTACGAAAATTAGATCGCGAGTTATAAGCATTTTAAATTTTTCGACCCTCAACGTGGGGGTCACCTGTCACCAAAAGTAACACTGTCTCATAATAAATTACCAAACAAAATTTGGCCGCGCTACGAAAATTAGATCGCGAGTTATAAGCACTTTAAATTTTTCGACCCTCACCATGGGGGGGGGGTCTCCTGTCACGAAAAATTAACACTGTCTCATAATAAATTACCAAACAAAATATGGCCGCGCTACGAAAATTAGATCGCGAGTTATAAGCATTTTAACTTTTTCGACCCTCACCGTGGGGGTCTCCTGTCACCAAAAATTAACACTGTCTCATAATAAATTACCAAACAGAATTTGGCCGCGCTACGAAAATTAGATCGCGAGTTATAAGCATTTTAAACTTTTCGACCCTCACCGTGGGTGTTCTCCTGTCACCAAAAATTTACACTGTCTCATAATAAATTACCAAACAAAGTTTGGCCGCGCTACGAAAATTAGATCGCGAGTTATAAGCATTTTAAATTTTTCGACCCTCACCATGGGGGGGGGGGTCTCCTGTCACGAAAAATTAACACTGTCTCATAATAAATTACCAAACAAAATTTGGCCGCGCTACGAAAATTAGATCGCGAGTTATAAGCATTTTAACTTTTTCGACCCTCACCGTGGGGGTCTCCTGTCACCAAAAATCAACACTGTCTCATAATAAATTACCAAACAGAATTTGGCCGCGCTACGAAAATTAGATCGCGAGTTATAAGCATTTTAAATTTTTAGACCCTGACCGTGGGGGTTCTCTTGTCACCAAAAATTAACACTGTCTCATAATAAATTACCAATCAAAATTTGGCCGCGCTACGAAAATTAGACCGCGAGTTATAAGCATTTTAACTTTTTCGACCCTCACCGTGGGGGTCTCCTGCCACCAAAAATTAACACAGTCTCATAATAAATTACCAAACAAAATTTGGCCGCGCTTCGAAAATTAGATCGCGAGTCATAAGCATTTTAAATTTTTCGACCCTCACCGTGGGGGTCTCCTGTCACCAAAAATTAACACTGTCTCATAATAAATTACCAAACAAAATTTGGCCGCGCTACGAAAATTAGATCGCGAGTTATAAGAATTTTAAATTCTTCGATCCTCACCATTGGGCGGGTCTCCAATCACCAAAAGCTACATTATCCTACCTTGTTTTATCTTAACACGATTCTTTTCTATACACATTCTATCAGGAATTTTTAGTATTGAAACGATAGATTTATAGTAACTGAAATAAGAAATATAAGTTTGAGACTTGATATTCTCTAAATATCTGTAAAATACCGCGTCAATGTCTACTGTCTATTTCTAAATTTTTCTCGTTACGGAATTTCTAAATTTTTCTCGTTAAGGAATTTCTACATTCGGTCGCCGCGCTCAAAGCCCGCGATAAAAGCTATGCAATAGCTTAAAAATTCATGAGGTCACTAAAAAGTTTTTAGTAAATTTGTATTCCACTGAATTTTTTAGTAACCATTACTCACAGTACAAATAGTTACCATTTCAAACTTTCTTTTTGCAAGTAAAACGAACATTTCTTTGGTAAATTGAACAAAAGAATTTTTGTATAATTAAAACTTTTTAGTATGAGCCACCAAGCAAATTTTAGTAACAGCTCCAAAATTATTTTTAGTAACCCTTACTCACAGATTCTTAGTAACTATTCCAAAAACAATTTTAGAAAGTGAAACATTTCTTTTGTAAACTGTATAAATGAATTTTTCGTATAACTAACTTAAAACATTTAGCGAGAACCACCAAATGAGTTTTGTTGTTGGCATGTGTCCGAAGGGTAGGAATTTCCTTTGAACTGCATCCAGTGGGTAAGAAGACGGACTTCTGCAGTGTAAGTTTTTAGGTAAAGCCTCAATAGATGGCGGCATCAAACATTGTCACCTGCCGAACTTTGATATGCTTGTGAAGGGGAGAGAAGTCCAGAGATCATTACCCATGGTAACTGCTACGGCAGGATTTTCATAACCCTTTTATTTAAGGAGCACTTACACTGCATACACTTGGTGCGCCTTTAGTGGATGTGAGCATCGAACCCGGATACTTTCAGCCTGGAGTTAGGTGCTATGTAGCTATCACGACCACAACAAGTGAGTTTTACACTAATAAAAAAATATAGTTCCAGCATCTAGAATCTAAATTGTGGCTCTTGAAAAAATAGTTCCATGTCATCCTTATAAATTCTAGTTCCCTATGTCAGAGAGTTCTGGAGTTCCCTATTAGAATTCAAGAGCGTTTTCTTACATTCTCGTTGTCGATTCCATTTAAAAATCTCTGCAAATAGATGCGAACACAAGAGGTTTAATTTAGTAACTAAAATTCTAGTATATGAAACCATTCCCAAAATCAAGCGATAATTTCTAGTTACTGAAACGATTCAATATCGTTTCGTCACCTAGAAAACACTAGACTAGAAATGTCAGGTCATTGCGTCTGTTCAACATAGTTGTTTAATTTATTCGCATAGTTCGGTCATCTGTAGTTCTAGTTTGAGTATTCAGAAAGTGACTGACTATTTATTCTAGGTGAAAGAGGTATATATTTTTTCTCAGTGTTATAAAAGCTTTTAAAAATATAAAACTATTAACTCTATTCATTGCTAGCTTTTTTCTAGTAATTCTTACAGATTTTCTTGTAACTGAGTAAGATTACAAAAAAAAATTTTGTAATTGCAAGGATCACTGAGAGAAACTAAATTTTTTTTGTACATGGACTCTTTTTCTAGAGTGTGTACTATGTGTAGAGTTATCTTCATTAAGCTAAATTACTTGTTTCGAAATTAAAATTAATTTTCGGCTTATTATTCAGAAAAACTTATTAGTTTTTATTAACTTTAATTAGAAAGTAAAATAATATTTTAAATTATGATACAACAGTTAGCAGTATACATTTCTTTTTATTTTGTTTACAAATTTATAATCATTATACAAAAAAAGTGCACTGCTATTTATAGTTAACAGTTCTACATAAGTAGGAAATTTATCCTGCAGCGAAAAAGATGATTATTATTTACTGATTAATACATCTCTGTTAGTTAATCGGGTTGAAGTTAGTAGTTAAGGGGTAACTATTAAGTTTATTCATACTTCTAGAAAGACAATTTGCTTAAAATATACTAAAATCACTATAGTTATTCCATAAAAGCATTAACTGCAGTAAACTACCTAATTTTGACATACAGTAACATATGGAACAACGTTTAAAGTGTACGTTATAATTAATATAGCATCGTAACATTTTCAGTTTTACGAAGCAATTCAGAGCAAAACGCGTATATATTTGTGGAATTCTCTTCATTATGACCAAGTTACTGCAGTTTTTAAACTTTTAGGTTCATTTTTGAAAAATTTCTATGTGTTGCTATATTACAACATAGAAACAAAGAAAAAAAAAGAAAAAAAACTACATATACTATGGTAAGGGTTATCTTCATTAAGATAATTTTTCTCTTTTGAAATGAATTCAACCTATTTTTGAGGTAAATTAAGGCAATTTACAAAAGAAGAATGTTTTAATAGCCTAAAAAATACACTAGGCGAATCAAATCGAGCTAAAAATTACGATGCTATGCAGTGACGAAAGCCATTAATTCCGAACATCATCTAGAAACGACTTCCTTTTCTGCATGACCGACACAAAATTACGGTTTCTAATCTTATTCTGCTTATTCTGAAAATATCAAATTACAGGAAAATTTAAATTTTTGGTAAAACAGTGATTAAACGAGAAATTGTGTTTTTTTTTTATAAATATGTATATAAAGTAAATTATTTTCTTAGGCACATATTAAGAAAATTCAATTATTTTAAATTTTGGTTTATTATACAATAAATCTCATTAATTCGTATTAACACTAGAACCACCATTAGGGGTCAAAATGACCCCTGCCAGATTGATAATAATCGATCCGAACCAGAATTTCTTTCATACGATATGTTAAATGTGTACAGCAGACAAATAGACTTATTAAGTAAGTTAAATATTTTAAAATTAAAATTCTGATGAGAAAACCTTTTTATGGAACTTGAGTAAAATACCTGGCGGTTTTGGTGTTAACTTAAATTAAGTAAAATAATATTTAAAATTATGATACAACAATTAGCAATATACTTTTCATTTTATTTTAATTTACACCGTTATAACCACTGCGGGCACACACACATAAAAAAACATTCGACTATTAATATATTAATGTTCTATGTATATATGAAATTTATTATACAGTGAGAATGTATGATAGTTATAAACCGATTAATACAATTTTGTAAGTTAATTGGGATGCAGCGAATAATAAAGAGTTAGATATTAAGTTTCTACGTACTTAAAAAAAACAATTTGTTTAAAATATAACATTGACTTCAGAGTTTTTAATAGCTGCATTATTCAATAAAAGAAGTAACTGCAGTAAATTACATAATTTTGAAATAATAATAACTTTAACAAATCGAACAACACTTAAAGTATACTTTATAGTTCATATATTGACGAGATATTTTCATTTAAAGAAGTAATTCAGAGGAAAACATGTATACATTTATCGAATTTCCTCATCATTATGACCAAGTAACTGCAGTTTTTAAACTTTTAGATTCATTTTTCAAGCATTTTTATGTGTTGTTATTTTACAACATAGGAAAAAAAGTCAACTTTATGTACTATGTGAAGGGTTATCTTCATTAAGCTAATTTTCCTGTTTCAAAATGACATCCAGCTACTTTTGAGGTAAATTAAGGCAATTTACTAAAGAAGAATGTTTTAACAGCCTAATCAACACACTAGGCGAGTCATTATTCTAAAAATTACGATGCTCTGAAATTGCGAAAGACATAATTCCAAACATTATATAGGAACGACTTCCCCTTCCTGATGACCGATGCAAAATTACGGTATCTAAACTTTATCTGTTTATCCTAAAAATATGAAATTAAAAGAAAGTTTCAATTTTTGATAACACAGTGATAAAAGGAGAAATTGTATTTTTTATGAGTGTGTATTTAAAGTAAATATTTTTTTTAGACACGTATAAAGAAACTTCAATTATTTTAAATTTTGGTTCATTATTCAATCAATGATATTGTTCATATTAACTTACCTAAATGTCTAAAGCAACACGTTTTCTGAATGATAAAATATGATGTAAATGCAGATGAATTCACTTTTAAAAAAGAAAAATGGGCTATTTTGCAAGGAAAATGTAAAATTTGATAAAAATTAAAATCTCCCACGGAGTTCATTTTGTTCTAGAGTCAACACTACACTGTAAAAAATATGACTATTTTGCTGCATCGTCACTCCCCGCTTTTATATAATATCACTCTTTTGGCCATTGAGAATGCTCCATGATAGCCTGAAGTAGTCGTTTTCTATAAAAGCGGTGGAGTGACGATGCAGCAAAATAGTCATATTTTTTACAGTGTAATTAGAGTATAACTCTTTTCGATACTTTTCTTACGTTTCATTCACAATTAAATATTATAAAAAATATCGACTATATAAAACCATTTACTGTTGTTACACATAATCTAACAAATATAATTAGGGTAGACAAGGAAGTGTTAACCCTTTTTTTGAAAGTGACCTTTTTTATTTTTTATATATTGAGCCTAGAAAGAAGTTTTATACTTGACTTGACAACACAAGTTGTCACATTTGTTTCAGTTAAAATATAAGATTTAATCACATTTTATTGCGTTTTGCTGTATTTAATTTGTTGAAAATTGTCTATATACCTTCTTAAAGTTTTCCTATCAATAATATGTTCTTTTGCAGTGACATGAGCACTTAAGGAATGAAAACACTATGTACAATGTTACGGGAAATATGCTAGCATTAAGACCGTTTTTTCCAAACTAATTATTATTCTTTAAAAATGTCTGCTGCCTTTGACCTTATATTTATATACTCGACTAACAGAAAGTAATACTGAAATCGATCGAGTACCTTTGGAATTAATGGGATTTCTAATTGCAAAGTACCATTTTTTGGAGAATAGCAAAACTAAAGAATTTAGTTCTTGCACAATTTTATCCAACTCATGAATTATATATAAACAGTTAGATGGACAATATTTAGTTGAATATAATAAATGAATATTTCTTCTAGAAGTCCAACCTGATATTTTCAATTTATGAAGAAAGAACTTTCATCGACTGAGGATTTTCATAATTTATCTATGACTGACTATGAAAGCTGCATATTCAAAAGATTTAGTATCCAATTTTTTAATGTTATCTCCAGCAGCAGGGGTAATTCTTTGACCTTGGATTAGGATGTTGGATAATTACATCCATGAGATTTAGACCAATAAAAATGAAAAAACCAAGAGTGAAAATGGGTAAAAATAGCGATAGGTTAAAGGGAAACCATATGAGTATTGGTAGATTCAACAAAACCAATTATGTTAAGAAAAATGTCAGGAAAACTGTTAAATTTTAATATTTCTTAATAATAATGAATTATGTTAGACAATGTTAGGCAAACTGTTAAAGCTTTTAATATTCCTTCGAGATGTTTAACCTGATATTTGAAAATTATGGAGAAAGAAATTTCAACGAGTGAAGATATTCATAATTCACCTATGACAGGTTATGGAAGCTGGCTGATCTAAAGATCCAGTATACACTTTTTCAATTTTATCTCTATCAGTAATGAGCGCTACTCTAATATTTGATTAAGATGTTGGTTAAATATATCCATTAAATGTTCGAACGATAACAAAGACAAAACCAGGAATGAAAATGAATAAATATAGAGATAGGTAAAAGAGAAAGAACCACATGAATATTGGGAGATTTATCAAATCAGACGGTATTGACATATGAAAAATAAGCGTTTGAGAGGAAAAAAGATAAACTCCAAATAGAAGAAAGTATAGGCAACTAAAAATAGCGGCCAAAGATAAACAGATAATAAGAAAAAGATCCACCTATAAAAAAAACAAAACGTCATACTCAGAAAAACAGGAAGAAACTCAGAAAAATCTTAAATGAATACGAATGTTAATTTATGGTATATTGATATTTCAGAAACAGTAAATACAGAAAAAAGCGTGTGTAATGCAATTTAAGGGATGCGAACGGAAAAAAATTGATTTTAAATTTATGATAACCGTAATCTTGATGATTACAAATTACTATAGAACTTTTTGAATGATACTTTTTTTTAATTTTTTATGTTTGCATAAATTAGAATGTACATTTTATGCAGAAAATCCCTTTGTATAAATTTGCTGGTAAAAATGTAATTGAGTTTTCTGAATTGCGTGTCTTATTTGAGCTTCAAATAACTTTTTATGAAGTCTACATTCTCCATAAAAAAATATGCAGTCGACAATGTAGGTTAGCACAGTTTTTTCCGTTGTTTTATATCCTCTAAACGTAAACTATAAATGTTACAAGATTAGAAACTTAGAACTCCGTGTATTTATAAAAGTACATCGAAATTTTTTTAAAAATCTGTAACAGAAAATTAATAACAATCAATAAATAGAAACTGCGTTTGTTAGCCGGAGTCTCTCCTTTTCTTTTATGTTTCAGTGTCTTCATCCATCCGATGCTTTGCCTCATGCTTCAGGAAATTTCATAAAATTTCGTAGATCTTTGTAACCTCTTAGAAACATGGTCGATATGTACCAATATTGACTCTAAGCTACTTTTTGCACATTATAGCATTTTTTGAACTATTTTTAAGTTATTGTCTTAATAAGATATATTTTGTGTTAAATATATTATTAGTTTTAAAAATATTTATAAAAATATTAATATATATATATGTATTGTAATGCCACATTATACTTTGTTATAAGATATGTTTGTAGACACACCGTCCCCTAACGTGTTTGTCCCCTAACGTGATAAAAATATGAAATAGTGTAATATAAAATCTCTAGTATAATACTACTAAGAATTTAGTACAATTACAAAATGGCAATTGGTCTGAGAAAACAACGTAAAAATGAATAAACAAACAGTATTTCTCTATAGAAAATACTTGAATTAATAATAATAAATTAAAGAAGGTGAATTTTCTTCAACAAAATAGTGGTAGTATTTGACACCTTTTTTGACTTCATTTTCGAGAACACTCGCCATCCTGCACTACCTATTTTGCCATAAATTAGAACAGCGACAAAATGGAATGATCCTTTGATCTATGTTATAATTGTAAAAAATAATACTTTTTAAGCTGTTTTAATAATGCTTATATATATGTGCCTTTTTTGTAGACATTGTTTAAATATTTATTTTAATAATAAAAAAAAAACATTAAATAATCTTATTTACACCATCTAATTTACTAAAATTTTCGAAATACATCATTTTTTCAAAGTATCTTGTTTATGTAAATGATATTTAATTATCACTTTAAAAAATTCACTTTTAATAGACCTGGAGGGTGGCAGCATAGACAATTAAATCATCGATTACACTGATGAAAATCCAAGATTTCTAGGATTAGTTAAATTTCGATTTGCATATTACAAAGCAATCGATCTGCAAAATCATATCTTAGTAAAAAGCACCTATAAAACTTAATTTTAACGGTTGACTAATAGCTTTACCATTATGGTTTCCAGCTCCCAATTCTCTTTTTTTTTTCATAGTTTTAGATGCAGAAAAACAGGATAAACCTACGAGCGAATCGTTAAAATAGGGTTTTTAGGAGTTTTCCATAAAGATATGACATGGCTATGATATGAAAGATATGACCAATTGCATAGTAATATGCGAATCGAGATTTAAATAATCCCTGATTTTCATCCTTGAACTCGATTAGCTGATTGTCTGTGTTGCCGTCTCCCGCTCTATTACATTTATATTCCACTTATTTGTCTTTTAAAATATTTCGAGCCATATATATTTATAAAAAAAAGTATGCAATACAAAATAATAATAGAAAAATATTTTTTGACGAATCTCTCAAAAATTATAGATGTCTATTAGATTATTTTCTTCTTTACTTGTAATAATAAAATTTTAAGTGTAATCACTAATGTTGAAATACATAAACATTCCCTATGGATAGGATCCTGATGTCACAGATATAACAATATCGTATAAGTTATGGAACTGCATCTATAGTTTCAAATTTGTTGATTCATTTATTTTAGTCATCTATCACAAAGTGCAGTGCATATTTACGCATTTCCCAAACCGACTATTACGCCCCATTCGTCTTTGTAATTATAAACATCTGTCTATGATTTATCTTTAGTAATTACAATGTGCTGTAAGACTTTAAAATAAAAGCGAAGTGCTTTCTGAAAAAGAAATTATTGTTTAAAGAAAAATGTTATTTCGGTTCTGGCCAATAAAGGATTTTAAATTAATGTTTAACACTAGAACCGTCATTAGGGGTCAAAATGACCCCTGCCAGATTGATAATAGTCGATTCGAACCAGAATTTTCTTCGTAAGTTTTGTTAAAGGTTTGCTGCAGAAAAATAGACTAATTAAATATGTTAAATTGTTTAAAATTAAAATTCTGGTGAGAAACCCTTTTTATAAAAATTGAGTGAAATGCCCGGCTGTTCTAGTGTTAAGAAAGAAATGCTTTAGTATACTCTAATTGATTAAGTGGTGAAATAAAAAAAGAACTGTTAAAAAATAAACTAAAATATTATGAAATGTTGTGTCATACTTTAATTAAATGCACGTAACCTTAAAAAATAATTTTTAATAGTGTCTTACTTTTGCGCACAGGAAAGCACAATGGTAAATCTACGAATTAACCATTAAAATTGGTCTTTACGTGTTTTCCACAAAGATATGACTTGGAAGACTGATTGTGTTGTAACATGCGAATCGAGATTTATTTAATCATAGATTTTCATTCGCGAATTCGAAGGGGTGATTGTCTCGATTGTCGCATCTCGGTCAATTATATTTACACTCCCCTTAATTATTTTTAAAAATATTTCGAAACATACGCATTTATTAAGCAAATATGTAATTGAAAACACTTTTTTTTCTTTTTTACGAATCTCTTTAAAATTATTGACGAGTGTTACATTAATTTTTCCTTTATATATAATAATAAAATTTTAATTGCAATGATTAATGTTGAAAAACCTAAACATTTCCCGTGGAAATAATCCTGATGTCATTAGGTATATCAAAATTGTATAAGTTATGGAACTGCATTTATTGTTTCAAATTTGTTGATTCATTTGTTTTAGTCATCTGTTACATAGTGCAGTGCATATTTACGCATTTCCTAAACCGACTATTACGCCCCATTCGTCTTTGTAATTATAAACATCTGTCCATGATTTATCTTTAGTAATTCCAATGTGCTGTTAAGACTTTAAAAGGAAAACTGAGTGCTTTCTGAATATGAAATTATTATTTAAAGAACAAGGTTATTTCGGTTGTGGGTAATAACGGATTTAAAATTATGGTGTAAGAAAAAAGTGATTTAGTGAAATTATTCTCTAATTGATTAAGGGATGAAATAAAAAAGAACTTTTAAAAAATAAACTAAAATATTATATATTGTGTCATAATTTAATTAAATGCATGCAACCTTAAAAAATAATTTTTAATATTGTCTTACTTTTGCGCACCGGAATGCACAATGGTAAATCTACGAATCAACCATTAAAATTTGTCTTTACGTGTTTTCCACAAAGTTATGAATTAGACGTCCGATTGCGTTGTAACATGCGAATAGATATTTATTTAATCATAGATTTTCATCCGTGAATTCGAAGTGGTGATTGTCTAAACTGTCGCATCTTGGTCTATTATATTTACACTCCCCTTAATTATTTTCAAAAATATTTCCAAACATACGTATTTATTAAGCAAATATATAATTGAAACTTTTTTTCTTTTTTTTTACTAATCTCTTTAAAATTATTGATGTCTATTACATTAATTTTTCCTTTATATATAACAATAAAATTTTAATTGCAATGATTAATGTTGAAATACATAAACATTCCCCATGGAAATGATCCTGATGTCTTTAGGTATATCAATATTGTATTAGCTATGGAACTGCATCCATTGTTTTAAATTTGTTGATTCATTTATTTTAGTCATCTATTACAAAGTGCTGTGCATATTTACGTATTTCCCAAACCGAATATTACGCCCCATTTGTCTTTGTAATTATAAACATCTGTCCATGATTTATCTTTAGTAATTACAATGTGCTGTCAAGATTTTAAAATGAAAGCGAAGTGCTTTCTGAATATGAAATTATTATTTAAAGAACAAGGTTATTTCGGTTCTGGGTAACAACGGATTTATAAGTATGGTTTGCAATGAAATGAGCTAAACAAATAAACTAAATAATTTCAAACTATTTTTCTGGTTTTAAGTATATTTTATAAAACTTGCGTAAAAGTTCCCGGCGTTCTAGTGTTAAAAAAGAAATGCTTTAGTCAAAATATTCTCTAATTGATTAAGGGAAAAAATAAAAAAAACTGTTAAAAAAGAAACTAAAATATTATGATATGTAGTGTCATACTTTAATTAAATGCACGCAAACTTAAAAAAATAACTTTTAATGTTTTCTTACTTTTGCGGGTAGAAAGCACGATGGAAAATATGCGAATCAACCATTAAAATCTTTATATATATTATAAATGTGAAAGTGTGTCCGAAAGTTTGAATGAAGTTGGCTTCAAAACGGATGGATTAATGTCTTTGAATCTTTGCATATAGATAGATTATGGCCCGGAAATGAACGTAGGCTATGTTTTATTTATTTTATTCAAATATTTTAATTAATAATTCAAAATTTCCTTATCTTTCATATAGATTCAGTAGGCATTTTTATAAAATAAAATTTAATCAATTTTCTTTCCCGTTGCCAAGAAAATCAAAACCTAGAATTTAAATTTCTCAGTGGCAATAAATTTGCAATTGAACAATTTCCATGCGAAAAAAATATTTAAAAGAAAAGAAATGGGGCGTCATATTTGAAATAAAAATAAAATGTCTATTTTTTATAATATATTTAACAAGGATATTTGTTTAGTTAATGAGAATTTTTGTACCAAAAATGGCGACATGAATTATAAGTAAAACGAATGAAAAAGGATTATATTTTTAACAAAATATTTCACTTGTAAAAATTGGCGTCATAGTTGGAATAAAACAGGTACTTTATAGTAGTCGTGATAAATATAAGGAGCATGGATATCAGTAGCTAATGGACCTGGATATATAATGACATCATATTTAAAATGAATGAGAGATATATTTTACTTATACTAATTAATAAGTTATAAGTTACTTACAAATGAAAATTTTTATTCAAAACTCATAATTATTAAGGGGAACAATTTTTGTGGGAAAAAGGCGGAAAATAAAACTATTGATTAATATATTTTGACTCTATTTTTCAACACTTTAAAACAAAAGTTATTATGCTTTATTAACAAAAGTTATTATAATTATTGAAAAGTTATTATGCTTTCGTTTTGTTTGCCCATGTGGTCGCTTTCTAACTTTCGTAAGTATATTCGGATTGCCATGAAATTTTTGGACGTTATGAAAGTTTACCTTGACATGAATACCTATTGAAAATGAAGTTTCTATCATGATTAGGATATTTACAGGGAGTCAAAAATTTTCCTTACATTACGGCATTATGGGGAAAAATCGTTACAATTGAATTTTAACGATGTTACACCCTGTGAAACATATTCAAATTATACGCATCTGCAAAGTACACTAAAATATGCATTTTGTAAAGTAAGCAGTGAAAGGGACACTTACTATTCATTTGCAGGGTCACACAGAAGAATTTCATTGCATAATAATAAAGGGAGGAACAGTTTGCTACACGTTTTTATTATAGTAAACGATTCCATGTATAATCAAATTGATATATGTTGCTGAGGCTTAATGTGAGTTTTTCATGCATAATACGAAGTGCACAGTATTTACAGTCACACACAAAAAATGTCAAATAATATATATTCTATCCGAAGTACTGTATAAGCTGGATGATGACTGTTGCATGGATGAAATGCATTTTGAATTAAGATATGTGCTTTGAAGTTTTCCTAAATGTATGAATATTTAATGGTGTGTATAAATTCTAATAGCTACGCAATTTAGATACACAAGGTTACAAAAAAGTTCTCGGAAAGCTTACTGAATATGAGCGTAATTTACTTAAAAGTGTTTTTTTAAATAAAATATGAATTTTGAATTTGAATTGCATTCACAAAACGAAGAAATGTTTGTAGTATATAGATAAAATTATATACACGCTTACGCAAAGAACTGGATACATGGTTGTCATCGGATGATAATTTCTGAAAATGTACTTTAGGTAGTAATAAGGAATATTTTTGTTTGAACTAAATTTTAGAAAAATACTTTCGTATATTAAAAGTACTACGTAAACTACAGGGCTGAACAAAAGTATTGAAGAATGTTTCTATCTATTAGTATACATCGCTGAAAGGAAAATTTCAACCAGCAAAAAAATCGACAAGTATCATCAGACTTTTTTTAGTATAAATCGCGTAAAATGTAAATTACAAATGCTTTTAATCAACGAATTCTTATGCTTGATTGATCAATTGATTCTTCTTTAAATGTTATGTCGACGAACCCATGGGTAACAGCTAGATGATAATAAAATTTTAAGTGCAATAATGAATGTTGAAATACATAAACATTCCTCTTGAATATGATCCTGATGTCATAGATATATCAATATTGCATAAGTTATGGACCTTCATCCATTGTTTCAAATTTGTTGATTCATTTATTTTAGTCATTTATAACAAAGTGCAGTACATATTTACGCATTTCCCAAACCGACTATTACGCCCCATTCGTCTTTGTAATTATAAACATCTGTCTATGATTTATCTTTAGTAATTACAATGTGCTGTCAAGACTTTAAAATGAAAGCGAAGTGCTTTCTGAATATGAAATTATCATTTAAAGAACAAGGTTATTTCGGTTCTGGGTAGTAACGGATTTATAATTATGGTTTAACAAAGAAATGCTTTAGTCAAAGTATTCTCTAATTGATTAAGTGAAAAAGTAAAAAAGAACTGTTAGAAAATAAACTATAAGATTACAATACGTAGTGTCACATTTGAATTAAATGCATGTAATCTTAAAGAGTAATTTGTGCTTTGAGGAAAATTATTTATGAATGTTATTTATAAATAAATTATGTATAAAGGAAAATTATTTATAAATTATTTTTAAAAATATGCATATATTTGTTTTTCAAAATTTTTCTATTGAAATTAATTTATTAAGGAGAAGGTTGGTATTAAGGTTGGTATTATTTTTCATTTATATCACTTAGATAAGAGCTTCTTTAGAGTTGTAATGTAAGTTTATGTTTTGAATAAAAAGAAAAAAATACTTGATAAAAGAAATGTTCTATTTTTTAAAGAAATACATGGTACATTCAGTTTAAGTGTTAAAATGTATCTTTTAAAAAATAATTTACATAAATGTCTTTAGTAAAAGATGTGTACATTCATATTTAACCGAATTTTTGGAAATGCACTGCATTTTTAGAAAGTTAAAATTATGCACATATAGGCCCGGTATTTTTAATTTTCACCTAACTTGAATAATATTGCTGAGGCGGACCGGAAAATATAATGTAAAAACATCAAAAAAAGATGTTCGGAAATAAATTTCATTGAAAACTTTAATTTAATATTAATAATTTTGTAACGAATTGTATCTTTATAATTATAAAAGCTTGATGATACAACGGGTTCCACTCATTTCCAGTCGTCGAGCCGATGAGAGCGCGAAATACATGTTTTTGAATTGTGTTTGTGCACCCATATTGAAAAAAAAAATGTAATCGTTTGTTTAACAGTACTCATTATTATGTTACATAAGAGCAGGTTAGAATTGGGTGCCGCGAAATTACATTGGCAATTTTAGTCATGCTTGTATCGTGTTCTTGCCATTCGAAAATTCCGAATTTTTTCACTGTAGTAGTGATTAAGAGAGCTTTATTATTTTAAATCATCATGATTTCCATCTCATACATTCAAATAACTAAATTTGAAATGGCCTTAATTTTTTTAGAAACTAATCCATTGGGGTTTTGTCAGTATCACTTTTATTAATATTTGGAGAAGAAAACGCAGGGAACACATACACATACACTATTTTTTGTTATTATGAATTGGTGCAACAGAAATAGAAACAATTTTATAACTTTTTTTTAAATTTAAGGTCCATTAATTTGTACTTCTTTGAATGATATTAGAGCTTTTCGAAGATATGCATTTACTTAATATAATCACTTATACAAAATACCCGAAAGTACTGAAACACCAATAAATATAATGACATATTAATAAAGATCCTTAGTATTAAAAGGCTCTAAACTCATAAATAAATACCCATCTTTGTCGAAAGAAACAAAGAATATCAAATTAGAATTTTTTGCGTTTATATCTTAACACTGTTCAATGAATGCAAGTACAGCAAATAACATGTTTTTCATATAAGGAACTTGAACGAAAAGTCTACAGAATTAAACAGCTTAAACCTTTACGTAATTAAATCTACAGTCTTAACCGAATCTTTATTTTGTCATCATTTTTAAAATATTAAATTTAAAATTTGGAAAAAAGCTGTTCTTCTCTTGTGATCAACAAATGCATTGTAAAAATTCGTTGTTTTATGATTAAATACTTCGGGATAAATATATAAAAAAACAGGCTACTGTCTCGGATTCATTTAAATTTTAGCTGATTAGAGATGGTTTGAGGCTTGAAAAAGTGTTAGACATAAGTGTAGATGGAGCTCATGTAATAATATGCCACACTATTCATTGGCAATACTTTTAAAAGTCCTTCCGGCAATGCCGGGAGGAAGAGGTAGCTTTCATATACTTATATATTTATTTATTTATTTTAAGGTAAGTTACATTGTTTAAAAATACTAAGCTCAAATTAGTGGAAATAATCTTATAAAATTAGTGATTTTATAAGATTGAATACTAGTTTTTGTAAAGATTGAATATTAATAGGAATTTTTAGAAATTAGCCATCTTTTATTTTAAGCGATTTAGAGAGTCACCAGATTCCACGATATCATAAAGTGTATGCCATTTTAAAGCAACATTGTGGATCGTTCAGATCAGACCGTTTCAAAATGTCAGCCATAAGAAAAATTCAAAGTGCTATAACTCAATCATTTTTTAAGATATAGACAAAATAAAAAGTGTTCTGGAATCGTTGTTTTAAGTTTTAACACGTAAAAGAAAAATATGTTTCAACTTTTAATTTTTTCGCATTTAATTTTAAATTTTAAATTTTTTAAAAAATTTAAAATGGCCACCGTTTTGAACCAAAATGGTGGATGATGCTGGCCAACGAACTCGGTCGCAACATTTGTATGTACTATGTACATACCAAGTTTCATTGAAATCGGTTCATAATTACGCGTGTTATCACGTGACAAAATCAGATCGTTTCAAAATGTCAGCCATAAGAAAAATTCAAAGTGCTATAACTCAATCATTTTGTAAGATATAGACAAAATAAAAAGTGTTCTGGAATCGTTGTTTTAAGTTCTAACACGTAAAAGAAAAATATTTTTCAAATTTTGATTTTTTCGCATTTAATTTTAAATTTTAAATTTTTTAAAAAATTTAAAATGGCCACCATTTTGAAACAAAATGGCGGATGATGCTGGCCAACGAACTCGGTCGAGACATTTGTATGTACTATGTACATACCAAGTTTCATTGAAATCGGCTCATAAATACGCGTGTTATTACGTGACAAAAATCAGATCGTTTCAAAATGTCAGCCATAAGAAAAATTCAAAGTGCTATAACTCAATCATTTTTAAGATATTGACAAAATAAAAAGTGTTCCGGAATCTTTGTTTTATGTTCTAACACGTAAAAGAAAAATATTTTTCAAATTTTAATTTTTTCGCATTTAATTTTAAATTTTAATTTTTTTTTAAATTTAAAATGGCCACCATTTTGAAACAAAATGGCGGATGATGCTGCCAACGAACTCGGTCGAGACATTTGTATGTACTATGTACATACCAAGTTTCATTGAAATCGATTCATAAATACGCGTGTTATTACGTGACAAAAATCAGATCGTTTCAAAATGTCAGCCATAAGAAAAATTCAAAGTGCTATAACTCAATCATTTTTTAAGATATTGACAAAATAAAAAGTGTTCTGGAATCTTTGTTTTATGTTCTAACACGTAAAAGAAAAATATTTTTCAAATTTTAATTTTTTCGCATTTAATTTTAAATTTTAAATTTTTTTAAAAATTTAAAATGGCCACCATTTTGAAACAAAATGGCGGATGATGCTGGCCAACGAACTCGTTCGAGACATTTGTATGTACTATGTACATAACAAGTTTCATGCAAATCGGTTCATAAATACGTTAGTTATCGCATGACAAAAATCAGATATATATATATATATATATATATGGTTATATATACACTGGTGTCCAAAAGTTAAGCATAATTGGTAATTAAGTAATTATTTTTAAGTAATGAAAGAAATATAAATCGAAATGTGGTGAAACTCCAGGTGTGTAAACAAAATAGTACGCGTCATATATTTTCACGAAGAGTTTTCCCCGAAATCAAACAGGGGACCGTCAACAAATTGAAAAAGAACGAAGATCTTTTAGATAACCCTGTCAAAACTAATACAGCAAAAGTGTTCAAACTGCACATTATGATTAATTGGCTTATTGTAATGTACTGTGTTTATTTTTATAATGATAGCATGTACACTCGTAGAGAAATTAAGGTTTTTATAAAAACAGTCCAAAATTTTTCTAAGTTTTTTGCTTATAATTTGCAGAGTTCTTATTATAAAATAATGTTCTTTTCTGAAAATATGACAAACATCATTGTACACAATACCCTGTCATCAGAATTTAAAAATAATAAAAATTGTATGAAAAATGAGTATGTTTAGTATATAATTTTTCATTGCGCATGCGTCAACGATATCAAAATGTCATTTGCATATTGTGTTAGCTAAATGTATAGAGCAACTTCTGTAAAATTTTCAAAAACATAGCTTGAAAATTCTGAAAATGGCGGCCTATAAAATCAAATCAAAATCCGTTATTCCTAAAGGAAGCAAAAAAATCAGGGGTTTTACCTAAATATAGTTGTACGTGCAATATTGTGTAGGCACTAAACAATGGAATATGGATACAGCCCCTCATCTTTTTGCTTCATTTAGGGAATAAAGGATTTTGATCTCATTCTATAGGCTCCCATTATCAGAATTTTCAAGCTATGTTTTTGAAACTTTTACAGAAGTTGCTCTATACATTTAGCTAACACAATATGCAAATGACATTTTGATATCGTTGACGCATGCGCAATGAAAAATTATTTACTAAACATACTCATTTTTCATACAATTTTTATTATTTTTAAATTCTGATGACAGGGTTTTGTGTACAATGATGTTTGTCATATTTTCAGAAAAGAACATTATTTTATAATAAAAACTCTGCAAATTATAAGCAAAAAACTTGGAAAAATTTAGGACTGTTTTTATAAAAACCTTAATTTCTCTACGAGTATACGTACTATCCTTGTAAAAATTAACACAGTACATTACAATAAGCCATTTAATCATAATGTGCAGTTTGCACGCTTTTGCTACATTAGTTTTGACAAAGTTATCCAAAAGATCTTTGTTCTTTTTCAATTTGTTGACGGTCCCCTGTTCGATGTCGGGGAAAACTCTTCGCGAAAATATGTGACGCGTACTATTTTGTTTCCACACCTGGAGTTTCAGCACATTCCGATTCATATTTCTTTCATTACTTAAAAATAATTACTTAATTACCAATTATGCTTAACTTTTGGACACCAGTGTATATATATATATATGTCAACATTTGAACGGAGGGTGGTTTTGGGGTCTGGGGGTCATGATCAGTGAAAATATACCAAAATTTTCCGGAAGTGCTTTCCTCCGGACGGCTGCAATAGGTAGCTTTTTACTTTTTGTAATGAAAGCTACCTAAAAGAAACTTAAAATAAATAATCTAAAAAATACCAAATAAAATATTCAAAAATTAACTCTTCCGAATATGATTGCAAAATTATGTGGAATTTAAATGTTTATTTTTTCTAGATGAGCAGTTCTTTCTAAAAAAATAAAAATAATAAAAAAATTTAAAAAAAGCTTTATTTGGTGACAAAATTCTGAGCTTTAGTTAGTTAATGATATTTAGAGTATCTAGTTTAAAATTTAGATTTTTTTGAGTAAAACGGAGTTGGAGGCTTTTTCGGAAAAAAACCCTGATTTAGTAAAAAAAATTCCGATATTTTGGTAAAATTGACTTTTTAACAACCGCAATATAAAAAATCGTGTTTGCTCTAATTACCTACTGCTCTCAGTGTCATCTATAATTTAAATTTGAGCTAGAAAAAAAAAAAAGAAAAAAAAAAAAAAGAAAAAAACTTGACACGATGCATAACATTTTTCCATGTTTTTTTTAAAAACATATGTTACAGTTTGCAAGTTATTGGATTTTAAAACCCATCAATCATTTTTGAGATACCTACTACATATATGTGTGTATATTTTATATTGCTTCTTCCTGCAGTTATTTAATTTATTACTGAAAAAAATATTTCCACACATAAAACTATTGCATTTTAACCCTTTCGGTCTAATTTGTTTTTACGTTCCAAAAATGTTTGCTTTGGATTTAAACATGAAAAAGTATTGCTCTGAAATGCAAAAATTAAGTTTTATTAAACAAATTACAATTATTTAAGGAGTTACATTATGTACTATTAATAGTACCGTGATCTTTTGAGGAACAAATCGTCATTCATGGGTATTCTATTATTAGTACAACATGCTCAAAAAGATAAATGTAGTATAATTTTAAATCGAAATAATAAAATCGAAAAAATATATAAAAAATGTTAAATATATATTTAAAAATATGCGATTAGCATTATATAATTCGCAATAATTGAGACTCAATTTTTATTTCTAAACAAGTAAAAACTGTATAAAAAATGCCAAAAAATAAATAAAAATAAAGTAAAGTTGTTTTTTGTTCGTATATTATGCTGACTTCTCTTATTGGTGTGAAATGTTTTGAAGGAAATCCTGTCACCATGGAAGTATAAGTAGACGTTGTGTTTTTCACAAAAAGATGGTGTTCTAAAGTTACACTCTGCTATTGTATTGCACCTTGCTTCTCTCTGTCATATGACCAGTATTATCATATCTTACATCCTCAATTAGGCGAATTGATAGTTTCAACTTTCTTTAGATGGAATGGCCAATTGTTGATGGATTACTGGACGATCACGTTTCAAGGAGCTTGTAATTTTGTTTCTGAAAGCCAGCGCTTCAGCAACTGATAAAGAAAAGTCTTATAAATGTAGTTTTACAAGTTATAGGCTACAGAACAATATTATATGGGAAAAAATGAGAAATATTGCTATAAAAATATATTCAACCGAAGATATTACAAATTTCATTTCTAAGAATTAATAAATACAATGTGCTTTGTAGTGATATGATTCCTTTAAAAAACACTGTACTACTGTATTACATATTCAAAGATTGATAAATCGCAACTTTTGAATGATTTTGATTACAAAAATTAATTCAAACATTAGCTTCAATAACTCATCTTACGAAAGTTATTTCAAATAATAATTCTAATTATTTATGATATGAATAATGAGAGCAATTTCAAAAGGACTACCTGCCGGACATGCATTCGAAGTTCCATTCACTTTGTTTTTGGTCTTGTAGGGCTTCTTTTAGCGAAAAAATTAGATACACGCTTTCAACAGAAATGCTTAAAATAGAATATAAGGCTCTTTGAAAACATTTACTAAATATTGGGAAAATATGCTAGTTGAAAGATGATGTACTACTAGTATTATACTAGACCCAAAAGGGTTAAAAAATATTTTTATTTATGTTAGCTTATTAAAAAATTAAAGTCAGATGAAGATTGCTGAGATTATTCTTTTTAATATCTAAGATATCGTTTCGAATAGCAACAAAATTGAATCGACAGTGCTCAATTAGAATTAAGTCTCAGTATAAAACAATTTTAATTAATTTAAATTTTGAATTTAATTTAAAAAAGTAATCTTTGATAGTAAATTTTAATATAAATTCATATGAATATGGATATGAAAAAAGTATAGTTGAAATAAACAAGAACCGACAAAACTAAGTTATTAAAATTATTTTTTTAACAAATTCAGCATAAACCGTACTTTTTGTACACTGTAAAAAAAAATCTGTTAAGGTAGTAAGCATTTTCTAGGAAACTGTGATTCCAAGAGCTTTTCATGTAACCGTAACAGCAAAAATTCAAGTTTCAGAATCGGTTACATGGATTTTTCCTGTTACCATTACATGAAAAGTTCTTGGAATCCCAGTTTCCTAGATAATGTTTAGTACCTTTACAGATTTTTTTTACAGTGTAATGCTATTTCATAGCAACTGATCAAAAATCGCCAAATTACGATATTTATAATTTTTTTCCGGAGGCTCTCTTTCCTTTCCTTTCTTTTTTTAAAAAAATTGTATGCATCCTCATAAAAAGAACATTATATATTTTTTCAATGATTTCGGAGTATGCCTATATGGTGACTTTCTTTGTTAAAAGAAAGTAATACACTGCATTATTAACACATTTTAGTTTCACACTAAGGTAACTATAATTAAAATACACCACAAATATTTTACAGTTAAATTATATAAATAAAGGGGATGTCAATCTTTAATTAAATAGTAATATTATGCTGTAATGCTAGCTCGTGGAAAATTTTCCTCATTTGAAGGGAAAAGAGAAATTTTTGTGGGTTTGTAGGAAATTGGGCAAAATAAAGTTATTTCTGTTTCATCAGAATTTTCCCCAAAATAAGCAGTGTAATTTTTCTGATGGCGAAATGAGAGACCGTAAATTTTAAGGTCTAGGCACATAGCACTAACGTCTTGCGCTATCTTTAATCTTTCGTGTCGGCGCTTTGGTTCTTTTAGTGCACTGAATCCGAACTTCAAGACAGAAATCCAACATGAAGTCAGTTGACAGTTTTACGACTGTAGATGTGGGGAGATAAAAGTTCCCCTTCCTTTGTAAATTTGGGAGGGTCAGCCTTCAAAAATCATTTAAAGAGATTTTACCCTTGTTTCCTTTGGTCAACAACAATGGATTGATTGCTCTTTTAGTGTAATAAAAACTAGTGCTGTTCGCTCCGAGCTTTAAACCTTTATAGTACGAAGGATCAAGGGTTGGTGATGTATGCTAGATGATCCCTGGAGTGGCAGGGGGAGGGGATAGAATAGGACACTTATTTTATGGCTGAATGCTGTTAACATTGTGAAGATACAATACATATATAGTATTCTCATAAGTGTTAATTGCTGTTTGCTGCAATGTATCTCAAATCTGTTTTTTATGTTGAATGCGATTTTTTACAAAAGATGAAGTTAGATTATCAAACAAAAGTATTTCCTTTGTTAATCTGCATCCACTTTTCTGAAAAAGGCATGGAATCGGACTAAAAATAAATAGAAAAAAAAAGTTATCTGCATTATTTATGCAGTTAAACATTCATTGTAAAAATGATTTTCTCTGTTTAATAGTGAATGATTGAAAACATAAAAGTTTTTTTTCTTTCAATTCTGATTTAAAAATTAGGAATTTCTTTTGGAATTTTTAGGAATTTTATAGAATCATTTTATTTGACCAATTTTGATATTATATTGAATTTCGAATTTGTAATATGTTTGTGTTTGTGTGTCTGTTCGCGTCTTTAGTATTGAAATTATTAAAAGCTACGAAATAGTACATCGAGTCTTTATATATACAAATGGAAACAAAATTCATTCTGACCACTTAATATTCAGTTTTAGAGATGTAGTAGAAAGCGAATTCACGATTATATGTACATTTTGTAAATTGATGAAAGGATTAATTGGGATGCATAGCATGATTATCATAATCATTTAAAATTTACTCGGTTTAATTTGAAATATATAGTTTGGGGGAAATAAACATACGCTTGCAAACAAATACGTATAACAATTATATATTTATAAGAGGAATTTTCGCAACATAAACTTGCATATTAGCATAAAGTATATTCGAATTCATAGAGGACAATTAAATTCCATAATTTGTCAAACTACTCATTATAAATTCAAGAGCTCAGTATTTGTATTAATTTTCCATTTTTCTTATTTTAATAAGCAATAATATTTACTAGATATGCTTTAAATAATACTTTTAAATGTTTTTTTTTTTCCAAAATAAAAAAAAGCATTAGAACAATGTATTCAAATTATGATTTTAATAATTTGAAAAAAAAATATGTGTGTTATTTTTAGCAAAGCGTTATTAACCTTCCGGTCTATGGCAAAAAGTAGCATGCGTTCTTTTATTCTATCTAAAACAGTTTACAAGTATTTTAATTTTCGATATATATCTATGAAGTATTTTTTGAGAAATTTATGAAAAATGTTGTAAACTATGGTTTTAGAATGAATTGAAAAGAAAATCCTTTTATTTGGCCAATTTTATTATGACATTAAATTTTGAATTTGTAATATATATATGCATGTGTTTATGTATCTGTTCCTGTGCGTTTTATTGAAATTATTAAAAGCTACGAAATAGTACATCGAGTCTTTATATATACAAATGGAAACGGACTAAATGTGAATAGAAAAAAAGATATCTGTAATATTTATGCAGTTAAACATTCATTGTAAAGTTGCTTTTCTCTGTGATGGTTGAAAACATAAATGTTTTTTTCTTTCAATTATGATTTAAAAATTACGACTTCTTTTGGAATTTTTAGGAAATGTATACAATCATTTTATTTGACCAATTTTAATATTATATTGAGATTTGAATTTGTAATATGCTTGTGTTTTTGTGTCTGTTCGCGTCCTTAGTATTGAAATTATTAAAAGTGACGACACACTAGATCGAGTCTTTATAAACACAAATGGAAGCAAAATTCATTCCGACCACTTAATATTCTGTTTTAGACATGTTTTAGAAAGTCAATTTTTCGATTATATGTATATTCTGTAAGTTGTGGAAAATATTATTTAAGATGCATCTTAAAACTATCATATTCATTTAAAATTTACTCGATTTAATTTGAAATATATAGCCTGAAGAAAATAAACCTATGCTTGCATACAAATATGCTTAATAATTATATATTTATAAGAGGAATTTTCGCAACATAGATATACATATTAACATAAAGTGTATTCTAATTCACAGAAGATAACTGTATTCCATAATTTTTCAAACTATTCGTTATAAATTCAAAAAGTCAGTATTCGTATTAATTTACCATTTGTCATATTTTACTATGCAAAAATATTTACTAAATATGCTTTAAATAATACTTTTAAATATTTTTTTCGAAAAATAAAAAAAAACACATTAGTACAATGTTTAAAGATAGAAAACCAACGAATATAAATGCACAAATAAAGTATGAGAAGGTAGCAAATAGCTATTTCGAATCTACTAACGAGATTCTTCATCAGTGCAAAACTCAGCGAGCTAAAAGTAGCAAAACTGAGCAAAGAGACAGAGAGACGCAGGCTTATATACCCGCTATGGGAACAATCCCGCCTAAAGAAAAGCAACCAATGAGAAGAAAGTAGCCAAAACCAACTGAGTGGACAAGTAGCGACACCTATCGGAGAACAAGCAAAACAAAAACTAAAAAGCGAGTGAAAAAAAAAAAAAAAAAAAAGAATTAAATTAAAGATTTCCAAATACTTGGAAAATAAGGAGTACTAGATAAGTCATTGACTAAGGAGTGAGAATTTTTTATGATGTGGTAAGCTTCCCAAAAATCAAGATCAAGAATAGAAGGACATTTATGGATGATGGTGGCTGAAGAAAAGTTAAACTTATGTTGAGAAGACCAACAATGTTGAGCAATAGAGGAACGTTTAAGCTCCTGATTTTTGACATACCTTTTATGTTCCATTAAACGAAATCTGAGAGCACGTTTAGTCTGACCAATATAAGAAAGACCACATTGGCAAGAAATTTGGTAAATACCCCAGTTATCTAAGTGATCAATGGGGTGCTTAAGATTTGAAAAAGCAATTTTATTAACAGGAGAAAAAATAACATTGAAATCGAACCTTTTTAAAATTTTAGCAACTTGCTGACTGATTTTGGGGAAAAAAGGCAAAACAACCAAAGCATTGGAGTTCGAATTAAAGTTCTTACTTTCAGATTGTGTGGATTTAGTCAATTTTCTATGAATAGAATCTATAATATTAGGAGAATAACCACGATCAACAGCAATAGCTTTTAGGTAATTAAGTTCATCACTAAGTAACTGAGGAGTTGAACAAATATTGGAAGCCCGGAAAACAAAAGTTTTAAAAGCTGCAACTTTCTGGTTAGGGGGATGAGAAGAATATCTGTGAGGTGGAAGACTGACCGCAAAAGGTTTGCGAAAGACAGTAGTCTGAAAATTATCTTCATTGCGAATAACAAGAACATCCAGAAAAGGAAGGCAATTGTCCGATTCAGTTTCAAAAGTAAATTGAATGCAAGAATCAATAGAATTCATGACAGAGAGAATATGATTTATATCGGAATTCATTTCAACTAAAGCATAGATATCATCTACATAACGAACATAGAACGGAAATTTTAAGACTTCAAATAATTTTATTTCAAAGTAATGCATGTACAAATCGCATAAAGTCGGACTAAGAGGATTACCCATAGCCAAACCGTCAATCATACGAAAGAAATTCCCGTTAAAAACAAAAGTATTTTGAGATAAGCAAGCACGAGTTAGATGAATAAGCTCCTCGATTTCGAAAAAGGAAAAATGAAATTCACAAAGCCTTTTCTTGAGGTAATCTAAAGCACCTTCGACAGGAACATTGGTAAATAATGATTTAACATCAAAAGAAACCATCATGTGGCCTTGTGGCTTAAAACTGTGAAGTTTCTTAGTAAATTCAAAAGAATTCTTAACCGTAAAAGAATTACTGCTTGAGAGAGGAGAAAATATGGAAACAAGATATTTGGCAAGTTTATAAGAAGCCGTACCGATAATGGAAACAATGGGTCTAAAAGGAATGTCAGGTTTATGGACCTTAGGTAAAGCATAAAACCTGGCACAATGAGCAATTGAAGGAATAAGAGACATCTTTAATTTGGCAGGAATAATGTGTGAAGACTTAATGGCAGATTTGATAGTAGCAATTTCATTAGAGGAAGGGTCTTTGTGAATATCCACATAGGGACCATCATTAATTAATTTATGGGATTTTTCTAAATATGAAGACTTGTCAAGAACGACAATCTGACCACCTTTGTCAGCCTTAGTTATGATCAAATTCGGATCAGAAGACAAACTTTTTAGACAATGTTTAACTGAACTATTAAGATTTGGCTTATAAACATTCGAATTGAAATCAACAGTATTGGCAATGAGATGCCTAATAGACTCTTTTTGAGAAGGAGAAATAGCGCTATGCTTAAAGGCTCTTTCAATAGGAGCAATTAGACGGGGTAACGAAGGAGGGGCAGAAACAGAGAAATTGTTGTTTAATTTTAGAGCATTTAGCTGATTATTACTTAAAGCGACACTAGAAAGATTGAGAACAGCATTTTTGTTAACAGTAGGTAAATTTATAGAGTTGTAGGCGAAAGAATTATTACAAAGCGTATTAAATTTCCTTTTTAAAACTGCGCAATGAATCGAAGAAGCTTTGAGGACTCTATTCCATGAAATTCTGTCTATAGAATCAAAATCAGGAAAAGAATTACCAAGAGAGACATGTAAGTGATATAACTCGCGCTCTATATGAGCAATTTTCAGGCGAGTCTCTTGAATCAAAGCCCTTAAAAGAGCTAATTTAGATCGAAACAAAACCTTATCTATCCTACTTGAATTAAATAAATTACAACGCATTGAAATAAATCTAGGAATCACTTTTTTGCGTCTGCAGTCACGTAGAAAATGTAAGTGCTCCAAAAACCTATACTTTTTTAGCCGTAAATTACAAAATCTATTGATTTGTGACATAGTAAAGAGAAGTAAAATAAAAACAGCAATAGTGGAATCAAGGCCCGTTGACGCCAAATACATTAAAATAGCAAATAAAGCCTTTGTGCACAAATGTTTAAAGATAGAAAACCAACGAATATAAATGCACAAATAAAGTATGAGAAGGTAGCAAATAGCTATTTCGAATCTACTAACGAGATTCTTCATCAGTGCAAAACTCAGCGAGCTAAAAGTAGCAAAACTGAGCAAAGAGACAGAGAGACGCAGGCTTATATACCCGCTATGGGAACAATCCCGCCTAAAGAAAAGCAACCAATGAGAAGAAAGTAGCCAAAACCAACTGAGTGGACAAGTAGCGACACCTATCGGAGAACAAGCAAAACAAAAACTAAAAAGCGAGTGAAAAAAAAAAAAAAAAAAAGAATTAAATTAAAGATTTCCAAATACTTGGAAAATAAGGAGTACTAGATAAGTCATTGACTAAGGAGTGAGAATTTTTTTATGATGTGGTAAGCTTCCCAAAAATCAAGATCAAGAATAGAAGGACATTTATGGATGATGGTGGCTGAAGAAAAGTTAAACTTATGTTGAGAAGACCAACAATGTTGAGCAATAGAGGAACGTTTAAGCTCCTGATTTTTGACATACCTTTTATGTTCCATTAAACGAAATCTGAGAGCACGTTTAGTCTGACCAATATAAGAAAGACCACATTGGCAAGAAATTTGGTAAATACCCCAGTTATCTAAGTGATCAATGGGGTGCTTAAGATTTGAAAAAGCAATTTTATTAACAGGAGAAAAAATAACATTGAAATCGAACCTTTTTAAAATTTTAGCAACTTGCTGACTGATTTTGGGGAAAAAAGGCAAAACAACCAAAGCATTGGAGTTCGAATTAAAGTTCTTACTTTCAGATTGTGTGGATTTAGTCAATTTTCTATGAATAGAATCTATAATATTAGGAGAATAACCACGATCAACAGCAATAGCTTTTAGGTAATTAAGTTCATCACTAAGTAACTGAGGAGTTGAACAAATATTGGAAGCCCGGAAAACAAAAGTTTTAAAAGCTGCAACTTTCTGGTTAGGGGGATGAGAAGAATATCTGTGAGGTGGAAGACTGACCGCAAAAGGTTTGCGAAAGACAGTAGTCTGAAAATTATCTTCATTGCGAATAACAAGAACATCCAGAAAAGGAAGGCAATTGTCCGATTCAGTTTCAAAAGTAAATTGAATGCAAGAATCAATAGAATTCATGACAGAGAGAATATGATTTATATCGGAATTCATTTCAACTAAAGCATAGATATCATCTACATAACGAACATAGAACGGAAATTTTAAGACTTCAAATAATTTTATTTCAAAGTAATGCATGTACAAATCGCATAAAGTCGGACTAAGAGGATTACCCATAGCCAAACCGTCAATCATACGAAAGAAATTCCCGTTAAAAACAAAAGTATTTTGAGATAAGCAAGCACGAGTTAGATGAATAAGCTCCTCGATTTCGAAAAAGGAAAAATGAAATTCACAAAGCCTTTTCTTGAGGTAATCTAAAGCACCTTCGACAGGAACATTGGTAAATAATGATTTAACATCAAAAGAAACCATCATGTGGCCTTGTGGCTTAAAACTGTGAAGTTTCTTAGTAAATTCAAAAGAATTCTTAACCGTAAAAGAATTACTGCTTGAGAGAGGAGAAAATATGGAAACAAGATATTTGGCAAGTTTATAAGAAGCCGTACCGATACTGGAAACAATGGGTCTAAAAGGAATGTCAGGTTTATGGACCTTAGGTAAAGCATAAAACCTGGCACAATGAGCAATTGAAGGAATAAGAGACATCTTTAATTTGGCAGGAATAATGTGTGAAGACTTAATGGCAGATTTGATAGTAGCAATTTCATTAGAGGAAGGGTCTTTGTGAATATCCACATAGGGACCATCATTAATTAATTTATGGGATTTTTCTAAATATGAAGACTTGTCAAGAACGACAATCTGACCACCTATACTGTCTCATCTGACTACTATCAAATCTGCCATTAAGTCTTCACACATTATTCCTGCCAAATTAAAGATGTCTCTTATTCCTTCAATTGCTCATTGTGCCAGGTTTTATGCTTTACCTAAGGTCCATAAACCTGACATTCCTTTTAGACCCATTGTTTCCAGTATCGGTACGGCTTCTTATAAACTTGCCAAATATCTTGTTTCCATATTTTCTCCTCTCTCAAGCAGTAATTCTTTTACGGTTAAGAATTCTTTTGAATTTACTAAGAAACTTCACAGTTTTAAGCCACAAGGCCACATGATGGTTTCTTTTGATGTTAAATCATTATTTACCAATGTTCCTGTCGAAGGTGCTTTAGATTACCTCAAGAAAAGGCTTTGTGAATTTCATTTTTCCTTTTTCGAAATCGAGGAGCTTATTCATCTAACTCGTGCTTGCTTATCTCAAAATACTTTTGTTTTTAACGGGAATTTCTTTCGTATGATTGACGGTTTGGCTATGGGTAATCCTCTTAGTCCGACTTTATGCGATTTGTACATGCATTACTTTGAAATAAAATTATTTGAAGTCTTAAAATTTCCGTTCTATGTTCGTTATGTAGATGATATCTATGCTTTAGTTGAAATGAATTCCGATATAAATCATATTCTCTCTGTCATGAATTCTATTGATTCTTGCATTCAATTTACTTTTGAAACTGAATCGGACAATTGCCTTCCTTTTCTGGATGTTCTTGTTATTCGCAATGAAGATAATTTTCAGACTACTGTCTTTCGCAAACCTTTTGCGGTCAGTCTTCCACCTCACAGATATTCTTCTCATCCCCCTAACCAGAAAGTTGCAGCTTTTAAAACTTTTGTTTTCCGGGCTTCCAATATTTGTTCAACTCCTCAGTTACTTAGTGATGAACTTAATTACCTAAAAGCTATTGCTGTTGATCGTGGTTATTCTCCTAATATTATAGATTCTATTCATAGAAAATTGACTAAATCCACACAATCTGAAAGTAAGAACTTTAATTCGAACTCCAATGCTTTGGTTGTTTTGCCTTTTTTCCCCAAAATCAGTCAGCAAGTTGCTAAAATTTTAAAAAGGTTCGATTTCAATGTTATTTTTTCTCCTGTTAATAAAATTGCTTTTTCAAATCTTAAGCACCCCATTGATCACTTAGATAACTGGGGTATTTACCAAATTTCTTGCCAATGTGGTCTTTCTTATATTGGTCAGACTAAACGTGCTCTCAGATTTCGTTTAATGGAACATAAAAGGTATGTCAAAAATCAGGAGCTTAAACGTTCCTCTATTGCTCAACATTGTTGGTCTTCTCAACATAAGTTTAACTTTTCTTCAGCCACCATCATCCATAAATGTCCTTCTATTCTTGATCTTGATTTTTGGGAAGCTTACCACATCATAAAAAATTCTCACTCCTTAGTCAATGACTTATCTAGTACTCCTTATTTTCCAAGTATTTGGAAATCTTTAATTTAATTCTTTTTTTTTTTTTTTTTTTTTTTTTTTTTTTTTCACTCGCTTTTTAGTTTTTGTTTTGCTTGTTCTCCGATAGGTGTCGCTACTTGTCCACTCAGTTGGTTTTGGCTACTTTCTTCTCATTGGTTGCTTTTCTTTAGGCGGGATTGTTCCCATAGCGGGTATATAAGCCTGCGTCTCTCTGTCTCTTTGCTCAGTTTTGCTACTTTTAGCTCGCTGAGTTTTGCACTGATGAAGAATCTCGTTAGTAGATTCGAAATAGCTATTTGCTACCTTCTCATACTTTATTTGTGCATTTATATTCGTTGGTTTTCTATCTTTAAACATTTGTGCACAAAGGCTTTATTTGCTATTTTAATGTATTTGGCGTCAACGGGCCTTGATTCCACTATTGCTGTTTTTATTTTACTTCTCTTTACTATGTCACAAATCAATAGATTTTGTAATTTACGGCTAAAAAAGTATAGGTTTTTGGAGCACTTACATTTTCTACGTGACTGCAGACGCAAAAAAGTGATTCCTAGATTTATTTCAATGCGTTGTAATTTATTTAATTCAAGTAGGATAGATAAGGTTTTGTTTCGATCTAAATTAGCTCTTTTAAGGGCTTTGATTCAAGAGACTCGCCTGAAAATTGCTCATATAGAGCGCGAGTTATATCACTTACATGTCTCTCTTGGTAATTCTTTTCCTGATTTTGATTCTATAGACAGAATTTCATGGAATAGAGTCCTCAAAGCTTCTTCGATTCATTGCGCAGTTTTAAAAAGGAAATTTAATACGCTTTGTAATAATTCTTTCGCCTACAACTCTATAAATTTACCTACTGTTAACAAAAATGCTGTTCTCAATCTTTCTAGTGTCGCTTTAAGTAATAATCAGCTAAATGCTCTAAAATTAAACAACAATTTCTCTGTTTCTGCCCCTCCTTCGTTACCCCGTCTAATTGCTCCTATTGAAAGAGCCTTTAAGCATAGCGCTATTTCTCCTTCTCAAAAAGAGTCTATTAGGCATCTCATTGCCAATACTGTTGATTTCAATTCGAATGTTTATAAGCCAAATCTTAATAGTTCAGTTAAACATTGTCTAAAAAGTTTGTCTTCTGATCCGAATTTGATCATAACTAAGGCTGACAAAGGTGGTCAGATTGTCGTTCTTGACAAGTCTTCATATTTAGAAAAATCCCATAAATTAATTAATGATGGTCCCTATGTGGATATTCACAAAGACCCTTCCTCTAATGAAATTGCTACTATCAAATCTGCCATTAAGTCTTCACACATTATTCCTGCCAAATTAAAGATGTCTCTTATTCCTTCAATTGCTCATTGTGCCAGGTTTTATGCTTTACCTAAGGTCCATAAGCCTGACATTCCTTTTAGACCCATTGTTTCCAGTATCGGTACGGCTTCTTATAAACTTGCCAAATATCTTGTTTCCATATTTTCTCCTCTCTCAAGCAGTAATTCTTTTACGGTTAAAAATTCTTTTGAATTTACTAAGAAACTTCACAGTTTTAAGCCACAAGGCCACATGATGGTTTCTTTTGATGTTAAATCATTATTTACCAATGTTCCTGTCGAAGGTGCTTTAGATTACCTCAAGAAAAGGCTTTGTGAATTTCATTTTTCCTTTTTCGAAATCGAGGAGCTTATTCTTCTAACTCGTGCTTGCTTATCTCAAAATACTTTTGTTTTTAACGGGAATTTCTTTCGTATGATTGACGGTTTGGCTATGGGTAATCCTCTTAGTCCGACTTTATGCGATTTGTACATGCATTACTTTGAAATAAAATTATTTGAAGTCTTAAAATTTCCGTTCTATGTTCGTTATGTAGATGATATCTATGCTTTAGTTGAAATGAATTCCGATATAAATCATATTCTCTCTGTCATGAATTCTATTGATTCTTGCATTCAATTTACTTTTGAAACTGAATCGGACAATTGCCTTCCTTTTCTGGATGTTCTTGTTATTCGCAATGAAGATAATTTTCAGACTACTGTCTTTCGCAAACCTTTTGCGGTCAGTCTTCCACCTCACAGATATTCTTCTCATCCCCCTAACCAGAAAGTTGCAGCTTTTAAAACTTTTGTTTTCCGGGCTTCCAATATTTGTTCAACTCCTCAGTTACTTAGTGATGAACTTAATTACCTAAAAGCTATTGCTGTTGATCGTGGTTATTCTCCTAATATTATAGATTCTATTCATAGAAAATTGACTAAATCCACACAATCTGAAAGTAAGAACTTTAATTCGAACTCCAATGCTTTGGTTGTTTTGCCTTTTTTCCCCAAAATCAGTCAGCAAGTTGCTAAAATTTTAAAAAGGTTCGATTTCAATGTTATTTTTTCTCCTGTTAATAAAATTGCTTTTTCAAATCTTAAGCACCCCATTGATCACTTAGATAACTGGGGTATTTACCAAATTTCTTGCCAATGTGGTCTTTCTTATATTGGTCAGACTAAACGTGCTCTCAGATTTCGTTTAATGGAACATAAAAGGTATGTCAAAAATCAGGAGCTTAAACGTTCCTCTATTGCTCAACATTGTTGGTCTTCTCAACATAAGTTTAACTTTTCTTCAGCCACCATCATCCATAAATGTCCTTCTATTCTTGATCTTGACTTTTGGGAAGCTTACCACATCATAAAAAATTCTCACTCCTTAGTCAATGACTTATCTAGTACTCCTTATTTTCCAAGTATTTGGAAATCTTTAATTTAATTCTTTTTTTTTTTTTTTCACTCGCTTTTTAGTTTTTGTTTTGCTTGTTCTCCGATAGGTGTCGCTACTTGTCCACTCAGTTGGTTTTGGCTACTTTCTTCTCATTGGTTGCTTTTCTTTAGGCGGGATTGTTCCCATAGCGGGTATATAAGCCTGCGTCTCTCTGTCTCTTTGCTCAGTTTTGCTACTTTTAGCTCGCTGAGTTTTGCACTGATGAAGAATCTCGTTAGTAGATTCGAAATAGCTATTTGCTACCTTCTCATACTTTATTTGTGCATTTATATTCGTTGGTTTTCTATCTTTAAACATTTGTGCACAAAGGCTTTATTTGCTATTTTAGTACAATGTATTCAGATTATGATTTTAATTATTTGAAAAAAAAAAAAAAAAAAAAAAACAAAAAAAAAAAAAAAAAAAAAAAAACATGTGTGTTATTTTTAACAAAGCGTTATTAACCTTCCGTTTTATGGCAAAAAATATCATGCGTTCTTTTATTCTATCTAAAACAGTTTACAAATAGCTTAATTTTAGATAGATATCTATGAAGTATTTTTTGACAAATTTATTTTTAATACATGAAAAATATAGTAAACTGGGGATTTAGAATGAATTGAAAAGAAAATCCTTTTGTTTGACCAATTTTATTATTACATTCAATTTTGAATTTGTAATATATATATGCGTGTGTTTATGTATCTGTTCCTGTGAGTTTTATTGAAATTATTAAAAGCTACGAAATAGTAGATCGAGTCTTTTTATATAGAAATGGAAACAAAATTCATTCGGACCACTTAATATTCAATTTTAGAGATTTAGTAGAAAGTGAATTCACGATTATATGTACATTTTGTAAATTGTGGAAAGTATTAATTGGGATGCATCGTACAACTATCATATTCATTTGAAATTTACTCGGTGTAATTTGAAATATATAGCTTGAGGGAAATAAACATGTGCTTGCATACAAATATGTTTAATAACTATATATTTATAAGAAGAATTTTCGCAACGTAAACATGCATATTAACATAAAGTATATTCAAATTTAAAGAGGATAACTCAATTCCATAATTTGTCAAACTACTCGTTATAAATTCAAGAAGTCAGTATTCGGTAATAAATTTCCATTTATCTTACTTAACTATGCAATAATATTAACTAGATATGCTTTAAATAATACTTTTAAATTAAAAAATAAATAAAAATTTTAAATTTTAAATTAAAAAAAATAAATTTAATTTTTTTTCATAAAAAAAAACACATTAGGACAATGTATTCAAATTATGAATTTAATTATTTGAAAAAATAATGTATGGTATGTTTAACAAAGCGTTATTAACCTTCTGTTTTATTGCAAAAAGTAGCATATGATCTTTTATTCTATCTAACACAATTTAGAAAGAGATTGATTTTCGATAGATATCTATGAAGTATTTTTTTGACAAATTTATATTTAATGCATAAAAAATGTACTAAACTAGAGTTTTAGAATGAATTGAAAAGTAAATTCTTTTATTTTACCAATTTTAATATTATATTCAATTTTGAATTTTTAATACATGTATGCTTGTGTTTATGTGTCTATGTATGTATGTCTATTACTGCGCGTTGTATTAAAATTATTAAAGCTACGAAATAGTAGTTCGAGTCCTTATACATACAAATGGAAACAAAATTTATTCTGACCACTTAATATTCAGTTTTAGAGATGTTTGTAGAAAGTGAATTCACGATTATATGTACATTTTGTAAATTGTGGAAAGACGTAAATTGTGATGCATCGTACAACTATCATATTCATTTAAAATTTATTCGGTTTAATTTGAAAGATATAGCCTGAGGGAAATTAACATACGCTTGCATACAAATACGTTTAATAACTATATATTTAAAAGAGGAATTTTCGCAACATAAATATGCATCATAACATAGAATGTATTCGAAATTATAGAGGATAACTCAATTCCATAATTTGTCGAACTACGCGTTACAAATTCAGGAAGTCAGTATTCGGTATTAATTTTCCATTTCTCTTACTTTACTGTGTAATAATGTTAACTAGATATGCTTTAAATAATTCTTTTAAATAAAAAGAAAAATTTCGAAAATTTAAAAAAATACTTTAGAGCAATGTATTTAAATTATGAATTTAATTATTTAAAAAATATATATATGAGTGTTTTTTTTTTTACAAACCGTTATTAACCTTCCGTTTTATGGCAAAAAGTAGCGTGCGTTCTTTTATTCTATCTAAAACAATTTACAAAGGGGTTGATTTTTGATAGACATCTATAAAGTACTTTTTGGCAAATTTATATTTAATGCATAAAAATTGTAGTAAACTGGGGATTTATAATGAATTGAAAAGGAAATACTTTTATTTGGTCAATTTTAATATTACATTCAATTTTGAATTTGTAATGTATACATGCGTATGTTTATGTGAGTGTTCGTGTGCGTTGTATTGAAATTATTCAAAGTGACAAAATAGTAGATCGAGTCTTTGTATATAAAAATGGAAACAGAATCCATTCCTACCACTTAATATTCAGTTTTAGATATGTATTAGAAAAAGAATTTAGGAATACATGTATATTCTGTAAATCGTGGAAAGTATTAATTGAGATGCATCATATAACTATCATATTCATTTAAAATTTACTCGGTTTAATTTGAAATATATAGCCTGAGGTAAATAAACATACGCTTGTATGCAAATATGTTTAATAATTATATGTTTGTAAGAGGAATTTTCACAGTATAAACAGGCATATTAACATAAAATGCACTCGAATTCATTTAGAATATCGCAATTTCATAATTGTCAAACTACTCGTTATAAATTGAAGAAGTCAGTATTCAGTGTTAACTTTTCATCTGTCTTACTTCACTATATAATAAAGTTTACTAGATATGTTTGAAGTAATTTTTTAATACAGAAATTAATAATAAAAAAGTTTGGAAATCCGAATACATATTTGGACAATACACTCGAATTTTTAAAATATATAAAAAAATATATATTTGTTAGTTTTAGCATAGATTTATGAATTTTTAATGGTAAAGTTTAGAATATATTCTTCATTCAATCGAATCATAATTTACAGACATTAATTATTCATTGATAACTCTTGAAACCATTTAGTATAAGTGTATGGAGTAGATCCTTCCTCGAAAAGTAGCACATACAAAATAAATTAGTCACAAGTGGCAATCCCAAAACTTTTTTCTATCTTTTGAATGTTAATATTTCATGAAAAGATGCAGAATTGCAGAGCAACCAGTTAGGTGAGTTTTTATAGTTTTAAACCAATTTTTTTCTGCTTAATATCATGTTTTAAATTTTTTCGGAATGCTGTGGAATTTTTGTTTTACTACTTCTATTTGCTCTGCAATTTGTAGCATGAAAAATCTTTTGTACTTAACAATACTTAAATTCATACATATCTTTGGCTCTCTTGAACATATTTAACCGAAATAAGTATATAAAATTTTATATATTTCTATAATATTGCATATAAAAATTAATGTTTGACATTTTATTTATTTTATTAACTTTTACAGTTTTCTTTGTTTATGGAAAAAACGTAAAAAAAAGAAACTCAACTGAGAAAAATTAAAGGCTAATTTCTATAATCGATAACACTAATTACTTAATAAATATGATTGATTGATCGTACGAGTAGCTTTCTAATTTTCCTTTAATGGATTTTAAATTGCATCATAAATTAACTTTTATCTGCATTAACGAACTGAAAACAATAAAACATGAAGAGGTTGTTTCTAATTTTATTTTTAAAAAGAAATATTATGTACTGATATCCTTTCATTATTTAAAAGCGGAATGATCTAACAATTTTGTTGTGAATGTCTTTTATACAGGGCAATCTGAAAATTATAAAACAAATATAAATTTAATAACTTCCAAAGCATATATATTTTTACGCGCATTTGCAACCCAATGAAATCGGCAGAAAACCACGGTATTTTCTGAAATATGGTAAAATATATTGTAATTGTATACAAGGCAATGTAACAGTCAACACATAGTTGCATTTATATATACAGTAGGCGATTACGCATTGAGTAGGTCATTGACGAAGCCTACTCTTGTTTCAATCTCTTGAAGAAAGCATGCACCTAAATTCCGGCGTCCTAAATATGTTTAAATTCAATACTGAGACACAATTGCTCTTGCTATATGCATGGTTTACTTAATAAAAACAGTTAATATACTTTTTTTTACTTGCAGTATGTAATAATAGCATTAAATAAGTAGAATTTGCATCAAGAGCTGATAACATTGTGAAAGTCATAATTTTTTTGTCTGTAGCAGAGAATCTACATCATTAACTATCGGCAGAAGCCTCTATGGTGGCAAAATATGAAAATAAAGCCACCTTTTATGAGATTGGCCGAGATCGTAGTTCAATATTGTAGAATAACACCAGGTCGATATCTACAATTTTTTCTGGAATCAAACAATGAAGACATTTCATCAAGGAAAATCAGTTCTCAGAAATATTCTTGACTATTTCTTTCTATTATATTCTATTTTCAAAACACAAGAAACCGAACACTTATAAACATTGAGAATGCAGCATGCTATCATAAAATGCCTTCGAACATATAAAGAAATATTAGTCATCTTAGACAACAGCGAGCGTGCGGATTTACTTCTCCATGACAAAACGTAATCTAAATAAATTTCCACATAAGAATGCAGCACGCTAACATAAATGCTCTCGAACACAATAAAGAAATGTTTGTCATTTTGACAACCGCGAGTGTTCATGTTCATTCCACCACGGCAAAAATTAAAACTGACTAAATTTTCACATTTCACAAAACGCCAAGAGAAAGTCTTTTGGCATACAATAGATTCCCAATCCGATCTAAAAAAGTACAGGTAAAAGAACCGTTATATAATAAGCAATGGGGAAATTTTAAAATGAGTGTTGTCAAGACTACAGCTTTATAGCCCATGCCGAAAAACGCGCAACACACAGCACCCTAAACGAAATTACTCAATCGGTAAAAATTAAGTTCTTTATACAAGACAAAATGAAATGATTGGGAAATAAAAATAGCAGTTATGTAAAACAGAAAAAATATTTAATTCGTTTGATATTTAATCAACTGAAGAAAAAGAAAGAAAAATCTAGAAATAGAATGATATTTTAAAACTAATTTATTATTTGTTTTTTATTTATTATTATTTTATGTGCAATTGGAGACGAACATACAATAAAAATACCTATTAAAAATGCTTTTTTTATTAAACTTTAAAAGAGGGGGGGACTAACATTTGAAAAATTAATAGAAATATACAAAATAGAATATGTGTTACATCACATATTATCACTCGAAGGACCACCAAAAATATATTTTTGGCGAAGAAAAAAATATATTTTTTTCTTATAAAAAAAAGTAAAGTGTTGGGATTCTATATACAAAGCACTAGCAAAATATACACTTGTAAAATAAGAATAACTATATGTTTATAAAAAATTACAAGTTATATGTAAGATATATATAAAACACAATACAATATACAAAATGTTACCAAAAAAATTAAACTTCAGCTGATGTCTAGGTCTTTATATACATTCATATATGCTAGTCATTGCTTTTAATATCAAGTCATTTATACTTTATAGTATATAGTATTCTTATATTCTTCTTTGACATAGTATTCTTTATATTCTTCTTTTCATCATTCAAGTGTAAGCGCTTACATAAATTAGTTCTGCTGTAAAAGCAAATTTCTAGATCACATATTTTTTTTATTTGTAGAAATTGTCTTTTGTTGATATTGCTTGAAAATACTTGCAATTTGTTAAATAATTTAACGTAATAGTTTACATACACTGTTTAAAACACACATTTAAATAAATACTGAATTTTATATATATATATATAAAAAAATTCTAAATATTTACTTCATACAAAGTTTATAGTTGAATTAAATTTACACAAATATAATACCTATATTAAAATGCAAGAATCAAAATTTTAAATAATCGCTTAATATGTAATCGGAACATTCTTTGTAATAAGATTCACCTAGAAGTATTCTCTTTAATCATGAAATATGCTGGTAAATAAAAACGTGAACAGTCTAATTTATACGATACGGCAGTTACCGGGATACTAAATTATTTAAGATAGTCAAAAATTATGATAGTATTTATCAGAAAAACCGCATGTATATACAGATATACTAAAAAGTAATAAGATAAAATATAAAAATTTACTTCACCATAAAAATTCTTTTATTAATTGGCAATTGCATAAACCTGAGTAAGAATCATTCTAAGTTTTCCTAATTTCTTTTTTCAATCGTATTTTTAATAAAATAACAAAAAAAAATCCAATAATGCAGACATTATTTTTCTTAATAGTACAGTCATTTTTATTCATCAATAATACGATAATATATTATAATAAATATGATAATCTTCAACTTCTAACTTTTAAAGTAGTGAATATTTCTGTTATTGAATTTCTAAAATTGTTGATAGGTTAAGAAAAAATAATAATGCTATAATAGATAATGCTTGTTTTTTATAAAGGAAAGGAGCTGAACAATTCTTTGTATTTAAATTAAAATATGTATATATACGTTTGGGATCAATAAACAGCAGTAATGTATTGTGAGAATTATTTTAAAAAACTGAAATTAATTCAGAATAGATTTGCGCGACATCCATTATTAGGCGACAAAAGTAAAATTAAAATCGTATACATACAAAAGTGCAGGAATTTTTACAATCATTTCTGCTTTTCACATTATTACTATATATTTTACTTATGTTAAGGAATGCCCTGTTGTTTGTGATTTGGCTGGTTTGTAGTGGAGAATTTCCTCCGAGAATTAAATACTTATGTCAAGTTTTTGGTGGGTGCCCCGGGTGAGTGATCTCCCCCCATTCTAAGTCACAGGATGGAGGAATAAGATAAAAAAAAACAAAAGTAAAGAAAATGAAATAAATAATTCTGATTAAAATATTCTGCAATCAAATTTTTATATTCATTTTTTTTAATCTGACGCAAACGATAACTTGCCAGAACATGTATTATCTGTAATAGTTCACATAAAACTATTTTTTAAGCATTAAAAATATTTTTTTCATGTTTAAATATTTTCGCTTCGTACGATTGTCTTTTTACACTAATTTTCTTTATTTAAAAAAATTTATTTAAAAATCCTTATTATTGTTAATTAAAATAAAATTAGAAAAAAAGATCCATATGTATAGTCATTAGAAATATTTCACAATTATAATGAAAGCCAATAAATAAATAACGATCCCAAAATAGTAAACTTATTGTCCAAAGTAACAGAATTTTCCATCAATAATCGCTAACTAATCAACGTAGAACGATGCAGTATGTATGGCAATCTTCCCTGAAATAATATTTCAGGGTTCCCTGAAATAAGTTCCATCAAAATCCCTTCAGAAGTACTGGAAGAGTAGGCGGAATTAACGAATTTTCCGTTTGTATGTTATACAGATAAGTAGACTACAAGATTCAATAAAAATAAATTATCTTTAAATAAAGACTTAGCAATTGCTACAGGGAATTAGACGTACGTTAAGGAAAAATGTCTGTTTAAGGATGACTGAGAAACTCGAGCGAACGCATTTAACTCTTAATGCACCGACGGTATTTTAAAGTACCATTTAAGAAAACTTTATATAAAACTTATTTATTATGTCTATTAATAAAAGTTTTTTAATCTTTCCACACGAAACACTCTTCTGCATCAAATTTAGATGTAATAGAGAAACAGTCGAAGCTAAATATTTTCAAAAAGTGGTAGTTTTATTATTCTATTTTATAAGTATTTCTTTACTTTTTTTTTAAATAAAATTATATGAAACATATTGAACTGCAAAAGTGTTTCCATTTATAGAGAGGATCATAATACATTTAAACGCATTTCTTTTTTAAAAAATTGTGATATTTTCAAAAGAGTAATTTCGATTAATTTATCTGATTATCTTAGTAAATATTTCACAAAAAAATTACTACAAGCATATCGTAAGTAACTGATTGGTATGAAAAATTATGTAAAAATCAAATACGCAGATTAGTGGCAATTACTATCGCGAGCTAGTTAAATTGTATAAATTTTTACTAAAACAACCTGCAATTCAAAGTTTGATTTTAATTTATTATAACATGCTTATTACATAGTTGGATATGTGTATCAGTCTCGTGTTTTGCTATTAAAATTGCCTCTTCGGTTATTTTCGTTACAGCGAAATATATACAAAAAAAATTATTTAATCCAATAAAATGTTTTTTGCATTTAATTTTGTATTTTTTCATTAACCCTTTCGGGCCTGATTTTCTTTTATCCTTTTGGGGACAAAATTATTTTTTCTTGTTATATAAATCGTATAATAATGTTAATCGTAGCTATCTAAATACACTTAATGGTGTTTACAGATAATTTCATTGTCTGAAATGCAACGAACGTAGTTCTTTTATGCATAATAAAATTTTATATTTATATGAGATAGAATTATATCTATTTGGATTAGTAAGCTAAAAGTGTTTTTGGAAATATTCGAAAAAATATCTTATCACAATAGTGTTTATGATATATTAGATCTTTGTAATTTTTTTCGTTTTATCACGCATGATTCATTTAGAAAAGTAACGTATAATTTAAGGAGTATTTAAATAAAGAAATCACCTACGGAACGAAGAAAATTAAGTAATATTTTATTATTATTATTGTTATTACTAAATGTTAAAACATAAATGTAATCATAATAAGAAAGGAATAGAAAGTTATATATGTACATAATTTTTATGTGTGGAAATTAACAAAACAATTGTTAAGACTGTATAACACACGATGAAAAATATGTACTTGTAATAGTATACTAAACTAGAATATAGAAATTTGAACGGTTTTAATTTCCTTTTTTGAAGTTTCTGAAGTTTTTGCTTATTTTTTGGTCAAGTCTAATCCATATCAATATCCGGGGATGTTACTTTGAGAAATAAGCATTTAAATTTGTCAATCAGAGAAAAAATGGACATGATAAGAAAGTTATTACTTTGTTAAATCGTATGAAATATGCCGTAGACAATATATGACATTAAAAAACAGAATCTAAAAGTACAGAAATTAAACAAAAAGGTAAATCGTAAGATTTAAAAGAAAAAGTGCCTAGTGTTAAAATGTCCCAGGGTTAAAAATCAAAAGTTCAGAATAAGGAAAATTGTCCACTGTTAATTAGATTTTCTTACTTTTGCTTTTATTTATTTTATTTTATTAATTTAATTAAATTAAATTTTATTTTATTTATTGTAACAGAGAATTTCAATTGAAGTATTTTTTAATATTTAATTTCTTTAACAATTTTTACTTGGGTAAAAACAAAATTTTGGCCAAAGGCGTTATTAAGAACATTGGGAGTCCTTTTGATATTCCTTCAGACGTCCAGAATCTTCCGAAATCCAGCTTAGTGTCCATTCCTGAGTTGACATATTTTCGAGGTTTTACTGTATTCTATTTAACTGAAGATGAGTGTAAAACAATTACAAAAGTATAGCAGTCTAATCCTTAAAATAGCAGAGTTTTAGTGTTAATGAGAAGTTTTTGATAAATATTGATTAATAAGAAATTATCCGAAATAAATAAATAAATAACATTGTAATTCAACAAATTACAACGACTATCTGGAAAATAATGTTTTCAAGACTATATTTTAGACTTATAAATAATTTCTCTATTTTAAAGAATCAATGATAACATCATTTTTATGGTGATCAAACCTAGCTCACGCAATAACAGAGTCCTATTAATATGCCTGGACATTTAGAGTCACGTTAATATTTCTGGGCCAGTTATAAACAAATATTAAATAAAATTTCAGTTTAACAATTTTCGGTAATGTAAATTTTTGAATCTGTAAATATTGCACATATTTAATTTTTACACAGTCAAATACAGAAAAAATTACTTTTAATTACAAGTAGTATCTAAATTTGTCTTTGAGTTATAAATTTATTTGTATTTATTCATACTTTTTTTGTCATCGTGGCAACTGAAGTATTTCATTACTAGACATTAAGCATGGACCAATCGGAAAACGAACAAAATACAATACAGAAGTATTATATTTTCGGACATTAAACATAGGCCAATCAGAAAATAAATAAAATTAAATAAAATTAAATAAGTTTCGGAATTCAACCAATGAAAACATCCAGACATACTTAAGATTTCCCGATTGTCTGTCCAGGATAAAACTATTTTCCAAATAGTAATAAAATAACCGACATCTTTTCTTTTTTTTCTTTTTTGTCACACTATTTGGTTTTAAATGATATTTAATTCGTCCCAAAAAACCTAGCATTAAATTAATTGTATTAGAAAAAAATCTATACATTTATTTTCACATTATAAGACATTTTCTGTATAAGTTATCATATGTAGCACTTAGAACTTTAAATGGTAAATATGTCAACACTTTTTATAACTTCTTAAATTTAGTTTCGTCCAATTAATGTTTATCTTCGAAACAAAAGCTTACGCTACTTTACTATCTTCAAAAAACACCATCAAATAATAAATGATGGAAAGAGATTTAACGATAATCAGTTGTTTGCCCTTTAGAGTCAGAGATCATAAATCACATGTTTTTATTCTTTAAGTTTTAAAGGCTTTTTGAAAAATCCCGTAAGCTTAACGACTCGATGTAAGAAAGACTAGTTTTTTGATTGTCTGAAAGATTACTATAATGAAAAATATTAGTTTTTTATAACAAGCAAAAAATATTGAGAAACAGTTGTTGAAAATTGCTCATTTATTATTTAAGGTGATATTTTCTTCTTAAAAATACTAATTGTCTCTTCTTTTAATAGAAGACATTGTTATATAAGTTATAGACAACTATATTAGATATCATAAATTTGATAATAAATTAGGAAACATTGTAACAGTTTAACTTACATTTTACTATGTAATAGAAAATTAATTTTATTTGAATTTATTTTTTATATCTATATTATAAAAAAGAGAAAGTTTGTTTATTTGTAGGGGATAATCTCTAGAACCACCAGACCGGTTTCAAAAGTACTGGTATCAGGATGATGGTGATTGCCTATAATCAAACATATAGTATATCTTACGTGGATGCCATTAAATCAAAGGGATGTTATGCGAGAGATCATTCCAATAACTCAGGGAAGGAGATTGAGAGCGCAGAGAAGATGAAGAACAGCTCCAACATGTTGTAGAAAGAATATAGCATTTATTTTAGTGAACGATGTGAGGTTACAGACTTATGACACTGGCAATACAGGAAAACACACCACTTCCCCGAAGGCTAGGCATTGGACTGCGAGCGGGGCAGAACACCCCTTTTGCGTGTCTTACATGTTCGGCGATCAGGGTAGAAGTGAGTGACTGAGGCAGGGAAGCTATACAGCGCGATACTTTTTTTAGCGTCAAGGTTATGAGAATCCGTTAATGCTTAGTAACAGAAAATGCTATGGTTGGTATAATATTGAAGTCCTGTGGTTTTTAAGGATTGTCGATTGCATACGCACGTGTGTTTCCAGATACTGAAAGAGTTACATGCCGAATGCTTCATGACATCTGGGAGATTTTAAAGATTAGCTGAGTGCATGAGAATGTTAACGGATAAACGTATTATAAGCCACAGCTGCTTCTTTTAACATGGGAAAGAATGCAGAAATGTGCAGATCTAAGGAAGACTGACATTCGGTTAACTTTTATTGTGACGAGAAAAGAATTAACAGATCTTTCTCAAAGTGATAAAAATCCAAAATAAAGAGTGGGAATGAAATAGTGTTTTTTTATCATATGAAAGAGGGTTTGTAAAGGAATTAATTTCACATACAAAGTTATACAAGGGAAAATAACAAAGTACTGCTTTATAACCTTAAATGCAAGAATATTAACTTTAAGTATAGGGGGGTTAATTTCCAGTTAAAATTTTGAAGTTCCTATTTTAATTGTTCTGTTTCTAAAAAGGGGAAAAGACAAGATAATATGTGACAGAAACGCCGTCACAGATGTGAAACAGAAACAATGTTGAAAAAATCCAATTTTTGTGTTACTAAAAGATCTTGAAAGATAAAAATTGGCTTGATAAATTCTTATAAAATGATCACTAAGAACATTTGCTAAAAAATACAAAATTAAAAAAAGAATGTAAATCGTTCAAAATTACTTGGGAAGTAATGAACCTATTTAGAAAATAATGTTGTCAAAATGATAATGACAGTTCTTGCTCCAACATAGGTTATATTGTATATAGGTGTCATTACCCCAAATTGAGTGCAGGTGCAAAAACGCACTAAAAATGTTATTTTTCTGCTACTGAAGGCCACAGAAAGATAAAATTTAGAATGGTAGATAATCATAGGATATAAATGTTTTCTAACAGAAGTTCCCGGCAAATTCAAAATTTAAAAGGGATAAAATTGCTCGAATAACATTAAAAAATGTTCAAAATGACGATTAGTAAGCAATCTCAGAAAGTATCAAACATATTTCAAAAATAAATTGGTGGTGTTATAAAGTGTTAAAACACTAGAAACATAAGATATATTTTGTGTCGTGACACTATGAACAAAACGTTACAACAGCAAAAAACATTCAAAAGGGAAGATTTATGTTGTAAGTGAATCTATAAACTTGTAAAATATGGCATTGTAGACACATATAAATATCCTCTATGAACAATCGGAAGTAAATTCTAAGTTTTAAAGTTGTGAAAAAAGGAAAGTAGAGAATAGCGTTCTAAAATAATACTCAATGCCGATTTCTATGAAGGACGAGGTAGATTTTAAAAGTAATGGTTGCATATCAATCGTGACACTCTCTGATCCTATGGTAGGCAGAAACAAGAAATGTTCTAAAAAATCTTTTAAAATTTTCATAAATTACGTTTCTATGGAATATTAGAAAATACAAAAGTAATTTCAAGTTTAACATTGACAAATTAATGGTGAGAGTCTATTTTTCAAGATAGGCATTTTATGTTTGTTTCACTACTCCTAGTGAAATGGTTGGCACTTAGAAAAGAAACTAGGATTTTGACATGATGGTTAATTTTAAACATTGTCAACTAGATCTATACGGCCCATCTATTTGAGATTAAGTATGAAGGCTTCCGCCAGAGGACTCTTATACCCTGCACAAGTTATTCTGACAAATCGTGCAAACCACGAACCAAAGCAATGACCTTGTGCACAGAACAGAAATTACCTTATTTAATGCTAATTTGGGCAGGGTTTGCACCACCTGGTCCAATGAAACGGTTCAGGGTTTGAAGATGAAACCGACTTCACTTTATCGGTGCTTTTTAGCGAAATGACTCGGCCGGTAGTATATAGTTGGCCATAATTTTGTGTAAGCTTATGCAAATGCATACTAAGAAGATTGTTTCTAAAAAAATAAATACTTCAAATGAATACTGAAAGTTACGTAAGGATTTTCGCAAAAGTTTCAAAATATTTTCTAAATTATCATTTATTTTAAATTTGCTTTAGTTATTCTTATAATTTTAAGTCTCGAATCGAAATAATGCAGTGTAATAATGAAATTTAGTCAAGCTGTATCTTAAATGAAATTTTTTGAATCATTTTTTTACAATACTAATTGAATATTTCCAGCTGAGTGAAAAATTGCCCATGCTGGAAATCGAACCAAGATACTTGTCTTACAAGGCCAACGGTTTACCGTTTAAGCCAACTGGGCGATAGCCGACGGGCATTTCTCACTCGGATTATCTTATTGATCGTATAAGAATAATAAGGTCGTATCTGAGCAAGAAATCTCCGTCGGCTATCCCTCAGTTAGCTTAAACGGTAAAGCATTGGCCCTGTAAGACAAGTATCTGCACTCTAAAAAATAAATGTGTAAATTAGCTAATTTTACCCGAATATATGTGTAAATTTCTAAAATTACACACCTGTCGTAAAATTTACACATTTTTTTCTGAAATTTACCTGTTTATATGTGTATTTAGGATGTGAAAGTAAGTGTGTAATTTTTTATCAGTTGAAAAACTCAAACAAGTATGTAAATGTCTAGAAATGCTTGGATTTACACTTATTTATGTGTTAGTCTAATTTAAACTTAATTATAAGTACACACATAAGTGAGTAATTTTTTACAAATGCATACTTGTCATAAAATTTACACATTTTGAACAAAAAATTACCTTTTTTTATGTGTACCTAGCATGTAAAATCAAATGTGCAATTTGTTATCGCTTGATTAACTCATACAGATGTGTAAATGTAGAAAAGTACTTGCATTTACATGAATGAAAGTGTTAATCATAATTAAGGATCAACTGAATCAACGATTTTTAAGATCAAAACAGAAACTGAAACCGAATTTTGGTACTCATCCTATTTTCGACCGAAAACGAAAACGATAAAATTTTTTTAAGTGATTAATACATACAAAATGATACAAAATTAGGTCCGTTCGTAATTATGTATGTATGTAAGACCGATAACGTTGTTCAGTCCATTCATTCGTCTGTCTGTCCGTCTGTCCGCATATAATAGAGCAAAAACTATCCAACCGAATCGTTTGAAATTTAAAATATAAAATTGTTCCATAATTTTGTCGAGTTTTTCAAATTTTATGAAAATCGGATGTATAGTTTGATTACAGGGATAATCAAAAGTATTACGTTACATTACCGTCAATGAGAAAAAAATGTTTCAAGTTCATTTTAATGGTGTTACAGCATTCCAAGCAGGAAAAAAATTATATACATTTACCGAAGCGTATTAAAATATACATTCGGTGCAATATATGGTGAAAAAACGTTTATTATTCATTTACAGAGCTACACAAAAGAATTCCGTCACATAATGATATATGGGAAAACATTGTTTTCTGCGTATTTCAATCATGTTAAATTATTTCGTATATAATTAAGTTGATATACGTTGCTCAGTTTTATTGCAAGTTACTTCTTTAATAATAGAAAGCGCTAACAGTATTTACAGGCACTCACAAAAGATTTCGGATACTATACTGCACCAGAACTACTCTACGTTACAGATTTTTGCTAGAAGTGCACTTTTAGTTGTGATATGAGTTTTTAAGTGTAACCATATTTTTGCATATTACTTTGTGTATATAAATGCTGTAAATCATATACAGGGTAACACAAAAGAATCTGTAAGAGTTACAGAGTAAAAATGAAAATAGCAGTGGTTTTCGAATCAGTTACGCATTTTCACGGTATCCCATGATAAGTAATGATTCTAGGTTTGCGATCTTGATTGCGTCCTATTTAAGAAGAGGTCCTATTATTTACGTGTTACTGAATTGGAGATATATAATCGTATCAAATTTTATATTCATGCATTTTAGCATAAGAATTTAACAGCTAATGTATTAAGCTCAGAATATTTATAAAATTAATTGTAGTACGAACGCAGCTCATTTGCCACGTTTGACGCGCAATTTCCAATTTGTTAATGATGCTACACGCTTTCGAATATAATACAATCTATATGTATCTAAGAAGTGTATGATAAAATATACGTTCTGCACAATCGGTGGTGCAAAGAATATTCATTATTAATTTCCAGGGCCACACACAAGTATTCCATTACATAATATTATAGGGGAGATACCGTTCGGGGCGCGTTATAATACGATTAAACTATTTCACATTTTATGTACGTTGTTGAGGTTTATTATAAGTTACTTCCTGTATAATACAAAGCAGGGATGTAGTGGAGGGTATACGCGGGTACACGCCGTATACCCTTTGGATTTTTTTAAGGAACTCGGTATACCCTCAGTTTCTCAAAAGAGCTACAGTGTATACACTCTAGGGTATACCCTCTGTTTTATGCATATACCCTTTGCTTTTTTTACGACTACACCGCTGACAGAAAGCAGATAGTATTTACAGGGACACACCGAAGATTTCGGCCACTATACTGTATCCGAAATACTGTATCCATTACACCAAAAACTGAATATTTTTAGAACTTTGTCATAGCACGAACGCATCTCATTTGCTACGTTTAAAATGCAATTTTCAGCTTGTTATAAATTAATTATTGACATATAGAATCACATTTCTAACACACAAATATATATATATGCATGTGTATGTATAAGGTTCAAATAAAATGAAAACGTATTCCATGTATTAGTTCTTGAGATAGAGTGCCAACAAAATTTATATCACATAGAGACAGACAGAGTCACAGACATACAAACAAACATTTTATAAAAACATTTTTAACCTTATAAAATGTGTAAAATCCATTAAAAACAAGAATTCGAAAATTTTCACGAATCTAGTATTTTTTTCTTGCAAAAATAGAAGAGTGTAAAAATGTTTCAGGTTCAGGTATATATGTCAGTTTATCTTTTACGGTGATTTTTTGTCAACAATCAGCTGTCGTTAACAAAACACACTTCTGCGACACTTATACTTCTGTGGTTTCAAAAAGGAAAAAAAAATATTAAGCCTGCTGTTTTGAACGAACAGGTGATAAACTTGAAAGTTTAGTAATGTAAGCATTTTTTGCTTTATAATTTTTGCATGCGCATATGCCATGTGCAATAGGGAAAACTCGCAGACGATTTTTTAATTAAAGACAGTAAAGTTTATTTGTTGATCTTTGGAATACACAGAGAACGAGAACATTTTGTTTGTAAAAATAGCCGTTTATGTACGTATAGTCCGTCTAAGTTTAAAAATTTAAGCAAAAAATATTACAAGAGTATCGCAAAATTCTGTGTTTCATGCAAAATACGTCCAAGAAAGTTTACAAATGCTGTTGGTATGTGTAAAATAGATTCATGCCATTGCTTTTGTAATTAATATTGGACTATTTGTTTTCTACAAATGATTCTATGGATTACCATCAAAAAATGAAGAAATATGTCGATGGAAAATAGGTATGAAGAATATTTTTTCTGTTTGCTTTTCTTTAAATTACAATGATTTTGTTGAAATAAATAAAAATCTATGAATAATCCATATGTTTGAAGGAATGAGACTGAAATGTCATAATTATATTGTCTATTTATTTTTTTTTTAAATTCTAGAAGCTTTTATTATTTTATTTTGTGAATGATTTTAATGAAAGGAATTTCAAAATATCTATACGATACACAGTATCAGAAAATATATGATTAACCCACGAAAAAAGAAATAAAAGATAAACAGTGCACAAAAATTACAATAATGCATACAACCACAGTTAAAATTCATTAGCTTTTATTCGATATATTTTTTAAATGTTTCGAGATTTTTATGAATTTAGATCTAATAAAACAAGTTTACAAACCAATTTCTAAATTTTATTGCATTCATTTGGATTTTACTTAGGGTGTTAACTATTTTAAAAAGTGGATTTAAGCTAGCGATTAAATCATTATTTTAATCAACAATTTGAAATAAAAATCAATTATTTAAATCAAAATTGATTTAAACCTAATTGTTCTAAATGACACAAACGTATTAAAATCTAAGATTAATGTAATTTGGAAAGTGTATTAAAATTAATGTAATTTGGAATACTGTATACAGTACACCAAAATCTGATAAAAAAGCTTTAAATAATTGTTTCTAATCTTAATTTCTGAGTCCTGCGAAACATTAAATACAATAACTTTGTTAAGGCATAAAATATATTTCATTTAAATATTATATTTAAATCTAAATCTAATATAATTTGTGATGTCATAATTTCCTTTAAGTAATTAAATTGTTTATACTTTTATATGAAATAAGCATTTAAAGTATGCTAAATTTCGGCTATATATATATATATATATATATATATATATATATATATATATATATATATATATATATATATATATATATATATATATATATATATATATATATATATATATATATATGTATTAGTATGCACATACATTGTGTAAGGTATGATTTATGCTATTAACAGTAATTTTTGTTACTACAAATGCAAAATGAGCTACCAATAATATTTGTTAGTTATGTTGGTTATGCCATATTGAAATTACTTATTTGCTGTTTTTATTAATTCTGTTGATTACTGTTTCATTTTGGCTATTTGTTAAGGCTGCAACACTTTGCCCCTTTTGAAATTAACAAAATGCACCCTACCTTTTAAAAAATAGTGAAATATAGCCAGATCTTTTTTGAAATAAATCCCTCCATACCGCAGTACTTCTAAATATGTGCACCTAAGACTTAACAAAAATGATAGAACTTTATTTCTTGGAAAAAAGCAGGATATTATTAAAACATGTTATTTAATTGTATTTTTCAATTCGTGATTTATAGAAATATTGAAAATTAATGATTTTTATATTTATCATACTAAAAAATTATGTACTTATTTTTATTGCTACTAAGCACATTAGTAATATATTTTCTTATGTAATAGTGCCTTTTTTTAGAACAAGCATTCTGCCCTTTTTCTTTTTAGAATAAATATTAAATACTGAATTATCGTTTATTAATTTAAGCATTACAATATGCATTATATACCTAATTAAAGATTGTAATCAATTTAAAATTAAATGCAGCAACTGATAATTTTAATAAATGTAAAATCATTATTTTTTAATATAGTTTTACATAATTATTGCAAAATATTAATGTATATAACTTTATAGTATTATATTAATTAATGAAATTACTAATTTACAGTTTTTATAATTTTTGTAGTTACTAAATAATAATTAAATTTTATTGATTAAAGTGCAAAAACATAGATTATGTTAGTAAATAAAAGTCTAATTTTTTAGAAACCTAGAATCTATTAATCTTAGAAACCTAGGCTAAACCTTCATCTATTCAATATTTCAATGCTAGAGAGAAAAAAAAAATCCGATTCAAATAAAAAGAAATATGATTTAAATACAAAAATTCGATCTTTATTATTATTGCTTTTTAAATCATGATTTTTTTACACCCTATTTTTACGGAATTTTAAACTAATTTTTGTTGGCCGATCCGACGAGGGAACTGTCTGGTAGGCGGAGTGTTAAAATAAGTTTTGTTATTTATAACTATCCTCCATACTTGTAAATAAAATATTAATGATAATATACCAAAGTGTGATTTTATTTTATGTATGGTCTGCAATTTTATACTTCATTTACATAAAAAAAAGTTATTAACTGTGTATTCCTACTTTGTTTTTAGCTGTGTCTGGTAAAAATAAGTACGGTTATATGGATTTCTAACAGACAATTATATGGAAAAAAATTTATCACATTTCATTTAAAGCCACTATAGTAAATTCTTATAAATCCGCTTGTATTATTTTATGACGATATCAGAGTGATATTGGCCCTGGCAACATAGATTCTTGGAAAATTGTGCAAAAACTTTCATATAAGACCTGAAAAATGAGCTTTGTTTTCAAAAATGATAATCATAGATAGCAAGAGTTATTATTTTTAAATGTACAATTTTATAAATAAAAATGTAATTTTCGCAATGAATGATTAAAATTATTTTTTAATAACTAAATTTTTTAAAGTTTGAATTTTGCTTCAGTCAGATCATAATGTAAAGTGAATTACAGCTTTGTATCTCCGTGTTACATAACTGCTATGTACACTAAAGTCAAAATGACCAGCGAGCATTAAGGGTGCATTCGAAAACATTTTTTTCACCTTCAACAGTTCGAAATTTTCTGATACAATTTCAGACTCACTTTTAGAAGTAAAAACACGAAACTTGCTGATGTGACTTTTAAAGAGATCTATAAGATGTCGTGTGATTTTATTTTTTGTTAAATTCATTAGAATTAGATTTATAAACTATTATTTCCCCAGTATGACTCTTTTTTTCGTTCCCAGATCTCCCGCTTCGGAAAATTCGGTTTAAAACGTTGACTTTAACAGCATTTTTTTGCAATATTTTCTGCATTTATCAAAAAATTGAAAAGCACGGGACCTAATATACTTTCTAAATAAGAGAATTTGCCAGTTTGATGCGCTTGAGAGAAAAAACGAATTTAAAAATAAATCAGAAAAAAGGTAATTTGTATTGAAATACACCCTTAATCGGGGGTCTTATTTATTACTGCTATCATCCATCATAGCATTTTTGCCACATATGTTCTTAAAATTCTCAACATACGACGATACTGAGTTTGATCACATGAGCAGTTTTAGATCATTATTGCTAAAATGAATTTTGAATTTTGATAGCCCAGAACAGATTTTTTTTCAAAGGTAAGTTCATTTATTTTACAATTTAACACTTGAAAATTATAATATGGATGAGAAGTGTGTTATTTTCTGCTTATTACAAATTTGGAAAAAATAATTTATTATTTTTGTGTTTTAAATCATTTCTTCATGTTTAAAATCACATATTGTAACATAAGAGTAAATATTTGCAGTTTTAACATTATATAGCATTTAAAATAATTATTCGGTTTAAATACTATCTATTTCAGCGTGTTTATAATATATTTTGCTATAAAACTTCGAGTTTTTATTATTTTACATGCTATACATTTCTTATTTCATTTTATACCGATGACAAAAGACAGCTTTTCATAGATTTCAATTCATGGTTTTTCGTTTGTGATTTTTAAATTGAAGACTTTTTGTAAGCGTATTGCATTCAAAAACTACAAGAAAAATAAATAAAAACTCTAAAAAAAATGTCATTTGATGTCAGAAGAAATAGTTTTTTTAACCTAGTCCGAAAAATTCAAATGTTTACACCAAATCCAATTACAGACACAGAAGCAATTATAACTTTTTTTCAGATAAATTTTTATAAAATTAAAACGCGTCCCAAACAATGTTTCCTTCTTTACCATAATGTAATGTAATATTTTAGTATGGCCCTGTAAATTAATAAAAATTATTCTCTGTACTACAGATTATGCAGAATTTATATTGTAGTATATACTTCATAGATGCAAGTCAATTTTATTATGTTCGAAAACGTGTAACATTATTAAAAGGCACTTGAAACTATTTTTATACATGGGCCGTTATGCAAGGGAACGCTTTTGACTGTCTCTATAATTGAATTATGCATCTCATTTTCATAAAAATTGAAATGACTTGATAAAATTATGCAAGAGTTATGTATTTTAAATTTCAAACAATTCGGATTAAGTAGTTTTTGCGTTGTTATATGCGAACGGACAGATAGACAGACGGACGGATTGAATGACAACTATAGTTATTACGTATTTACATAATTACGATCGCGTACTTAGAAACAAGTCAAGCATACGAATTTGTTCTTCATGTAATTTTGTTTTGCTATTTTAAAAACTTTTTCGCAGTTTACACATCAAAGAATAAGGTAAATCTTTGTACACAAAAACCTATGTATTTTAAATATTACACAAAAATGTATTTTCCATGTTACATAGACATATGTGTAAAAAGAGAATATTACACAAAAATCTGTGCATTCTGTACATAACACAAAAACATGTGTATTTTGCATATTACACAACATTGTAGGTATTTTCCTATTGCACAAAAATATATGTAAAAAAAGAGTATTACACATATGTATGTGTAAAAATAGTGCTCAGAAATATGTGTATTTCAGTGCAATTCACACATTAAAGTGTGTATTTCAAGAGTTATCAGATAACTTTTACACATTTGGACTTATCATCAAATTACACATTAAAATGTGTATTCTGAAATTTACACATTTGGCGCAATTTACACACAAATTTACACACATAGACATAACGTTTTTGTATCATCGATTTACACATTTTTGTGTGTAAATTTACACATTTTTTTTTTAGAGTGTGGGTTCAATTCCGGGCCTGGTCAATTTTTCGCTCTGTTGGAAATATTAAATTAATATGATAAATTTACCAATCAGTTTTATTGTGTTAAAAAATTAGTATATTTTTACTTCTAATAAAAATAAGACATACAAAAATAAATTAGCGTATTTCAAGAATTTCTCGAGAAAAGTCGCAGGTTTGATAGTATTGTGTAAATTTGTGATAATACAAAAAATATATTTTGTTTTTTAATCGAGCTAAACAAGAAACTGAAAGAAATTTTTCATTACAAACTGAAATATTCTTCGTGTAATATCGTGATATTTAAAGCAACATAATGCACTTTTTTTTAGAGCATATAAATTAATTATGCGGAATTACTGGGTTTTTAATCAATTCTGAACGTTCCATATTTTAAACCTTTATACCGTGAAATAGGAAAATAAACGTTTGTTCAAGTATAATTTTTTGAAATAGGGCTCAATTTACTAATTTGTAACTAACTATCGAAGTTTGTTTTCTTTAAAAATTATTGTCAATTAGTACACTGTAAAAAATAACTGTAAAGGTACTTAATTTTTTCTAGGAAACTGGGATTCCTAGAACTTTTCCTGTAACGGTAGCATCAAAAATTCAAATTTCACAATCGGTTACATGAATTTTTCCTTTTGTCGTCACATGAAAAGTTCTTGGAATCCCAGTTTCTAGAAATGTTTAGTACCTTCATAGATTTTTGTTTACAGTGTAACAGACTAATTACAAAAGATAGAACCGTTATACAATAAATAATATATTATTATCAGTATTAATTGATACTGAGATATAATCATCTTATGAATGATAATCATAAGAATGAAAAATAAAAATTGATTTAGATAAATAAGATTTTTGTTTTTTCTTAATGATCTCACGATAATTTTTTTCTATAAATTCATTATACTATTATAAAAACGTACGTAATCTTTTATGTGTTAAACCTAATAGTATTAATTAATAAAAAAACATTTCTCAAAACTGACTTCATTAGGGAACTAAATGAAGTGAATTTATGATTTTTATGTTTACTTTTAGAATGAACATTATTTAATGGATTATTTTGTTCATTGATGAATTGAACATGTACAGTTGTCATGGACAAAAAAAAAATATTATAATTTTTATATTACGTTCACTGAATATATCTTCATAGTATTTAAATTTGGATTAAATTTCGTATATATATATATATATATATATATATATATATATATATATATATATATATATATTTGTCTTTTTTTCTTAACATACAACTATTACTTATATTCTGCGCAAGCTTCATGCATTATACATTTCAAAATACTTATATGCATTTTCAAAAAAAAAAAAAAAGAAAAAAAAAACCTCGAATAAACAATAAAAATAAACATATGTTAGCCACATAAGTATAGATCTTCATTTGAAAACAAAATTTTATCGAGACTATATATTTGCATTATACTTTATTCAAAAACATCTTTTTTGGAGTGCTGTTCAAAATGCAAGCAAATGGGCTTCATCACGAAATAATCAGAATTTTTGTATTTCTGAAAGTTAAAGGTTTTAAGAATAGGATTTTCTCTGTTTTATGTTTGAGTTGATTGATGTTTTAAATAATATATTTAGGGAATTATAAAAAGAGGAAAGATAAATATAATAAACTTAATGAAATGGAAGAAATTTACATATAAACATGTTACGGGGAAATTTACGTTTTAAATTCTTATAAGAAAATAATAGAATGTGAAATAAATGGCACCTGTATTAAAATATAAGCAAGATTCATTCTTATTGCATTTGCTATATAATATATGCATAAAATACACATTAAATGTAACAGAAGAAACGTTAGCTACTCTGAATAAATAGTGTAATACCCGTTGCGGACGAAAACACCAACTCATAATCTGACTTGTTTTTATACCGGAAAGTGAAACAGTATCGGACGAATATAGACTGGAAGATCGCCGATAGAGACAAAACCATCATTCACCGCAAAACGGCTGGCCTTTTTCCAGTGATACTCTGTTAAAAAATTGTAAATTTATCTAATTATCCAGTATCCAAAATTATCCAGTAAATTTACGGAATATGTCACTTTTTCACATAAACGGTCAACTCCCGTAATTGTTTGTGTTTTACCGGCAAAAACCGTTAATGTAAAGCTAAAGTCCTTTGATATAGGAATAAAGTCCGTTTTTTACGAACATTGTCTGGAATTTCTACTGCAATAAAATTACTGCTGCGCCTTTTTACAGTGTAGAAGTTCTGAGGAGCTCAGAAAATAGCAATGATAATACGGGACAGATTGTTCTGCATGTTGTCGGCTTTATCTATCAACCATCAAAGGATGTGCAACTTCCAAAGAACATCGCACGAAAACACCTCAAGCTTCTGATTCCAGTTTAAACAACAACAATCCCGATATTAGATTAATTTTTTAAACACGATTATTCAATCGGTAAATTTATTATAACAGATGTAATTTTTCCATTTTTGAACCATTCCATCCCTGGTTCGAATCCTGGCCCGGACTTTTTTCACCCAAATTTCAAAAATGGAAAAATTACATCTGTAACAATCTCGATAATTTCGAAGAGCCAAACAAAATGTTTCGTGGTTCCATTGACAGTTCAGCCTAACCACCCTCAAGAATCGAAACCTATTGAGGAGACGAGCTCTACGAAAGTTAACTAGGATTCCCAGGCAAGAGTTACTGTACGAAATTATTCTAAGACGAAATGCTAAAAAGCGGGTGCATTTTGGAAACTAATGAGGGAGAAGAGACAACTGCGATTCCTGGAGAGCCTTGGAATGCATCTAATAGCATAGACACCTCTTCGCTAAACAGTAAAGCATGTGCGTCAACCCCTCCTGTGAGGAGATCTGACGACTAGTACAAAACATACATGAACAACAATCACAAAGGACAACAAAAAAAACAAAAAAACATCAAAAACACTTAACTACAACCACTTCCATTGCATTAGTCATCTGTGTGTATTCCTAGCTGACTCGAGCAAAATACAACTACATACGCTTTTTTAACCCATGTTGCGGTGGGAATCTAAAAGTTATCATTCGGTACATCACCATTATCACAATCAAAATCTTGTGAAAATAACGAAATTCTACTGTATTCCTGATTTTATGTACAATTGTATTTTATTTCATGTACATAATATTCAAACTTTTAGAGTGTATTTCAATATTTCAAATGTAATTTTTTGTATCCTCTTATATAAATAGTATTAGTGTAATATTATTTATTATTACTGGTTTATTTCACTTCAAACATGACTTTTGAGCTACAGTTTTTATTTATTTGCAATTCTAAACTTAGTTACACAAGTGTATCATTTTGAGACCAATATTGTATTTATGTCAGAGTATGTTATTTAAAATAGAAAAGAAGAAAATTCAAATATGAACACTTACGTAGTGGATATAGTGGAAAAATAGTTATGAAAGTTTCTTTAGTGAATACCGGCATAATCACATTTTATGTACGAAGGTCATTTTTTTAAATTATAATTTTGGTACATTTTAAAATGTAGAGACAGTAATCTTAAATTTAAATTTACCTGCTAAATCTACAAGTATGGGCATAACTTTAATCCTAGAAATATTCCTTAATATAATATCCCAATATTTATTATCAAAATCAAAGTCACTACATGTTAAACAGAAGTACACATCTGACTACAGTATCATTTAACTGTATTGATATTTGAGTGAAACATTGCTCCAGTGACAGTGGAAGGTTTAATGGCTCTGAAAAAATTTAAACATAATACTTCCTTGCAATAAATGAGATATTTGACATATTTGTCACATATTATTATATCATTATTGATCTCACGAGTTCTACATTCTTCTGTATAAAAAGAAAAGAATATTTTTATTGAAAAAAAATTCTTCTTCCAGTCTTTCTAGAGGAAATGGAGGATTTGGATATTTCAGCAGCCAGAGATTCAAATAAAACATGTTTTTAAAAATTTCTACCTATCCGTTCTTTTGTCTGTACCCGTATATCCATGTGTTCGCATATTGTTTTTGTACATTCGGAAAGAGCATAAAATTATGCATAGGTTTAAACCAAGTTTTTGTGGCAAGTAGCTGCTCATAACATTTAGAAATATTTCGCCAAAAGTCGCGCTGTAATAGCTATTTCTATGCTGTATTATCATTGTATCATCGATAAATTTATGAAGTTATGTATACAATTGAAAACAAAAAATTACGGTTTTCACTGCGGACAGTAAATCCTCCTTAAATTGGTAACAATCCGCTTGTAAAGTATCCATTATTGTAATAAATTTGTTTCTCGATATTTTTGTAGTTATATTCGTCACTGCCTGTTCTTATAACCGAAGACTTGTTCCCAGCCTTCTTTTATGCCCCAGATGAGCTGGATTCCCTTACGGAAATGTCTTTTAGAAATCCATTGCGAAAGCTTTATAGAATCCTAATAATTTTATCCCGTTTTTCCAAAAATGTAATTTAAAAGCTAAAGAAACCCCTGTAGAAACATAATAGAAATACCTATTGAGAGAAAACGCATAATAGAAATTTAACAGAAATTTCTGGTCTAGTGACATTTCTATTGAATTTTTATAAATATTTCTATAGCTTTTAAACTAGCTCATAGAAAAACGAGCCATAATTCTGTACGATTCTATTAACTTTTTCCGTAGATTTACCAAGTTTCGTAATGGTTTATAAACGATATGGAGGCAGGTATTGCGTATAGCGTCAATAAATCACACGAGTGCACATTTTTATCATTAATACTCACTGCGCACAGCTGTAGTAGAGAATTTTTTAGTAGGTTACACTACATTTTTATTTTGTTGTTTGGCACCTGCACATTGATGGTCAAGATGATCTCGTAACTTCCAGGCTTGATCTGTGACGAGAACCTCATCTCTCCAAGCATGGCTAAGGATTTAATTTTAAGTAACTTAGAATACATTGCGTGGGCAACAGATTTTACATTCCATTAGCAAAAACAACGACGGATCAAACAACTAAGTCCCCAAGCAGCTGACGCACAATTGAATAGTAAAAAAAAAATACATTATTTTTAAATTATGATTCGTTTTTAGTCGATTTAGTAAAACAAAACAGAAACTTAAGATGACGATCAAAGTTGCTGTTATAATAAAGTAAGAAAAACTGAAGTATTAAAATATGTAACGTCTTTTTAAAATATTAACATGAATGCGAATAAAAAAAATTTTGGTACATTCTATTAATTTATGTAACTAGATTTTATAAAACATACGCAATTTATTTCATCTAAAACCTATTGCCTTAGTATTTAATTTTACATTTTGTTACAAAAACGTCTTATGTAATATACTCAGTTTAGGAATATATTACGTATTCGTTCATTTTTTATATAGAACTTGATCTAAGGCATATAATAATTATGTATTATGTTAATTGGATAAAGATAATTAACATGCTAGAAAAAATACTCAGTTATGAATCAATATATTATTAGTTTTGGGGTATAAAAAATTTTGGGATATAAAATTTGAATATACTCACAATATTGTATGTTTTCTAATCGTTTATGTTTTTAATATACATCTCTTATTCTTATGATGCTGGAGTTTCATAAATTATGCATTACATATATTTATCCTGGTTTGTATAAGAAAACAATTGGCACAAACAAGTAAAAGGAAACGCACATTAGACGCACAGATATAAGTCTTCATTTTTAAGCAGAAACTTAAGCAAGTCTTTACATTTACATAATATTGTATTCAAAAACCTTTGAACATGTGTTTGCGTACAAATTAATGAACTATATCACGCAAGATTCATACCTTTATTATTTCCGGCAATACAGTAATATAAAAACAAAAAAATATCTACATTATGTTATGTTTGATTCATTTTTAAATCTCATACTTTTTACCGAAGGAAATACTAAAATAGTTGTTCTATTGAATTATCAAAAAATACATTGTGAAATAACAGTAACTTCTAAATGTAAATGACAATAACAATTTTTTTTTTGTTTTAATCACAATTCTGAATTTTTAAACATACCGAGTGATCCAAAAGTAAGGACGAAATTAAAAAATGAATAAATCGAAAACGATACAAGATAAAAAGATACGGTTTTCACCAACCGGATGGAAAAGAAACTGGGTTTTGTGTGGCAACGAAAACAATAATTCTGTGGGCAAACAACAGATGACTCTATAGTGTTTTATTACACCAAAAGATGATTTACAAATGAAAACCTGTTGACAACCTACAAGTCAGTTTAATTACAGCTAATTAGTACTGTAATAAAAGTTCAATGTGATGTCAATAAATCAGAAGTACACCTGTGAGACGAGGTACCTCACCGTTCACAGCATTTAGTAGCATTTCTTGCAGTATTGCAGGCGCATTTTGGTGGATGGAATCTTTAAATGCTGGTGGTGATGCCGGTTGGTTGAGGTGCATTTTTGACGTAAATAATCTGCACAGCTAAAAGATACAGAGTGTGAAATCCATCTGCGTGACTTCCTCGAAAAAAAAGGACCAAATATAAAATCCGCAGTGAAGCTACACCAGAGTGTTACTTTTGCATGTTGCAAGGTTACCCCAACAAATTCCAACAAAAATATTTTTTTCTTACCACGCAAAATTCGGTTTCGTTTCCTTCCGTTTGGTGCAAACCGTGCCTTTGTATCTGGATTCGTTTTCAAATTATTTATTTTTAAAGTTCGTCCTGATTTTTGCATGACCCGGTACATTATAGTTATTTTGTTTTAAAATTACGTTTAGATAATTAAAAAAAATGCTGTTGGCAGTATATATATTGTACGTTTTACTATTAAAAATATTTCTTTTTCATAAATATAGTAATATTAAAATAAAATGTGCTGTGAAAATTAAGTAAAAACTGCTTAATTTTGAAGACATCGGATAAAAAAAAATTTTCCGATTGATATATACTTATAATTGAAAAGAATGTGCAGGAGACAATAGCCATTTTCTTTCTTTGGTCGCACAAGTATATAAGAAATTTTATTTTTGGATATAATTTAGAAAATAATTATAATGCATTAAAGCTGGTACTTGTAAAGTATTTTATATACATCTAATGTATTTCAGATACGTTCATATTTTACAAAAAGTACACTGTTTTAAAATGTTTCTCAAAAACTTTTTTAATGTTACAAAATTATTGTTTTGAAATACTAGATAAAAGGATTTACTAACAACTCTTTGAATACAATTTCGATAAATTAATTACGAGTCAATTGTGCTTAAATAACTCTATAACATTTTATCTTGTAAACAATTCCAAAGTTTATTTTCCAGAAGAAAATCTTATTTTATAAAATAAAACCCAAATAACATTTTGATAACTAACAATTTAAAATAAAGAGTCTTAATGCGAATAGGGGAACTAAATCAAAATATTTCCTTTTATATCTTCTTAAAAGGACTTAGTTTAAAAATCATTATATCAGATTTCCCTTTTAAAAAGAGTATATCGCAAATTCAATTGCTGAAAGCTATGCCTTTTTTAAGAAGTATTCGTAATATTAGATGTATTTAACATAAAACCATCTATTTAAATTTATGTGAAGTATTTGCAATATTTTATTATAATTTGAGGGAAATTTCGACTTAAGTAAATAAAATCATAAATATTGTGAATGAAATATTAAGTAAATATAGAGTTTCAGGAAAATAAATTATTTGATTTCATAATTTCCATTCCGTTTGATAAAATTTCACCAACATATTTATGATTTTATTTTACCTCACACATTTGTTAGTTTACATATTTAAATCTCGAATACATTACATAATTATCTTTATATTTGTTCATTCTTAACAAAAAGTAACATAATTGAAAAACTTTTATGAATTCGAGGTTTTTAGCCAGTCGTCCGATCGGGGTTCGTACGGATTCCGTAATTTTCAATGTCAAATCCCGTCTCAAATCCAGGAATTAATGATAAATTTTATGTACCTGACTAGGGAACTGCAAGAAGTCACCGATTTTGACGAAAGTGGTATCGTTGGAAAGATCTCATCGAGAGCAGTAAAAAACTCAAACTCAATGAAACTACCAGTAGCAAATCAGCCGCTTTCGAGATATCCGGCATTTTATGTCACGTAACTAGTGCTTACTTAATGGGGAACCGCAAAAATTTTTAGTCTCGATTTTAACGAAAGTGATATCGTTAAAAAGATATCATCATGATGGAGAAAAAACTCAATAGAACTACCCGTCGGAAATGAACCGTTTTCGAGATATCCTATAATTTATATCACATAGCTAATGCATACTGTTCTAGTGCACACCTAATGGGGGACCGCAAAAAATTGTTTTATCGATTTTGATGAAAATGGTGTAGTTGCAAAGATGTCATTGTGAGAAGTAAAAACTCAATGGAACTACCCATCTGAAATGAGCCGTTTTCGAGATATTCGACAATTTATGTCACTTAATGCAATTTCCCAGCAGTGTGAATTAGAAATATGACACAAATTATCGGATATCTCGAAAACGTCACATTTCTGACGGGTGATTCCATTGAGTTTTTTACTGCTCACAATGAGATCATTCCAACGATACCAATTTCGTCAAAATCGGTGACACTCAATTCTTGCAGTTCCCTAGTGAGTCAGGTTATATGAATGTTGATGTAGTGATACGTAAAAGGATTACTTTAAAAATTCATCGATTCCCCACGAGTGGTGCTGACAACCATTCAGGGATCCGGTATCTTCTCGTGTAATGGCTCCCGATTAAGAATCATACTCGTACCATCACTTTCCCGATCAAATACCGTAATTTTTTTTATAGAAAAATAAATGTAGTTCAAATACACGAAATTTCGCCTAATTTAGCCCTTTATCTACAGACGGTGCTTATTAGTATCGTTACAATTACTTATTATAAAATTCTTTTAATACGTCGATTAGTTGTAATACTGATTAGAATGATTTACAGATACATAAATTTATTTTTGTTCTAAAAGTATTATTTGTTACACAAAACAAAAATATTTTTTAAAAGAATGATTTCTTTGCCTTTGTATCTTTTCAGCTTTCTTGGCGCAAGGGAGGGGGATTTTTCAATTCGGAAATATTTCTATATTTATATTGTAAGAACATCATATTTGTACATTTTATAATTCTACAAAATATTAAGAAAACAATTTAAAATAAAACATTTGATTGAGGTTATAAAGATTGCACAAACTCCCTGTAAATCCAAATTTAATTAATCCTTCTAAATTCTTCAATCCTTCTAAAATCTTTCAAAAATATAGAAAAAAAATATGTAAATCTTTTAATTTAGTTCAAACAATTTACGTAAAATGCTTTAGAATGCAAAATTTTCATGAATTCATAATTCGGTAGTTTAAAAATTAACTAGAGATAGATTTTCTACAAGAAGATACTAGTTCCAAAAACTTTAATAGTCAGGAAATTCCAGGACCCATACGGTCCCTGCAGATTTCATTACATAAAACCCCAGTAATGCTTTCCCTTAGTTTAATCCTTTTAGCTTGTTTCTTTACAGAAATTTTATCCCTTACTACAAGCGAAAAGTTTTTGACTAGATTAAGATCAGGTTTATTCTAAAGTAATAAGGTACAATATACAGATGGTCTTTAAGACGCAACACTAGTCACTGAAAAAGACCGGGGTGATAATTTTAATTCTATGGGGGCATTATTTTCAAATATCTCGCTCAAATCATTTTTTTTTTTTTTTTACATTTTTTTTTTTTTTTTTTTTTTTTTTTTTTTTTTTTTTTTTGCTGTAGTGGATTTACAGCCGGGCTCGTTTTTGCTTTTTCGATTTTGGTTATATATTTTTTATATTATGATTGTTTCAATTTTAGAACCAGTTCTAACTGGTTTCGAAAGTTAAAGTATGAAAAAAAAACTGAAACCACAGCCGAAAAAGTAAAAACAAGCCCGGTTGTAGATCGTCTTCAGCTATCCTATGAAAAAAAAAAAAAAAAAAAAAAAAAAAAAAAAAAAAAAATGAACGCGATACTTGAAAAGAGCTACTCCCATAGGTTTATCATTATCATTCGGGTCTTTTTCAATGACTAGTGTTGCGTCTTAAGATTAAAATTAATATTTATTAGTTACAATTGCATGGCCAAATTCAGTTATGTAGCTGAAAATTTTTACTTGAGAATTAATTGATAGAATCTAAAAAAATGATTTTCCGAGTACAAAACTGATTAATGCATTGTAATGTTTACAAGAAAAAGTTTCCAAAAATAAAGAAAAGGTGAATAAAACTTATTTTTCTGAATTATTCTTTATATTTCGAAAATAAATATTTTTGTGAGATTTCTAAAGATAAAGGAAATCTGTTCGGAATCTTAGGAGGTTCGAAACAGGTTATTATAATTTTTTGTTGGTCATTATTGATGAATTTTGTAGATTAAGAAACTTTAATCTTTTTTTTCTTTGAACAAATCCGGCCTCCATGGTTTATTATTATTATTTGTTTATTTATTATTTGAACAACATCATCTGACTTGTGTGCTCGACATGAAAGTCTGCTTATAAGTCATCGTCAATATACAAGTACGAGATAGCACAAGGAAATTTATATCACAAAAGAAACCCAGGTCAAAATTCATGCTACTACCAGCAACAAATATATGCTAGATTTTTCTATATATTGCTTTGTCTGTTAGATTTACCTGTTATTTTATGCTTTAAATTGCTATCCAGCCTCAAATGCTATGTATCTAGCTTACAGAGCAATAGTATGACAAGCTACGTACAAGCATCTTATTCTTATTTGCAGTTTAAACTTCTTTCAAAGCATGCAGAGGTAGGTACCTTATCATGCTATAATATGCTTTTTTATGGAAGTCAGCATAATATGCTATGCATCCAGTCTAAAAAGAAATAGCATGACAAGTTATGTACAAGCAACTTATGCCTATTTGCAGTCAAAGCTACTTCATAGCAAGCAGAGTTCGGTACCTGAACATTAGGGTGGAGTGAAAAATCGAAAGTTGGAATTTTGATTTTGGATAGCAGCCAAAAGTTGCCTTTTTGTGTCTCTAATACACGTGCAAAATTTCATGAATTTTGAAAAACTTCTTGAGTCCCCTACCAGGCCATTTATATTTTAATTGATTTATACGATAGATTTTTACCATACATTGTACATCAACAGGATTTTTGGATAATATCGTTTGATATATTTATATTTAAAATGTATAGTGTAATTCCTTTCATCATTTTCAAACTTTAAATTTTTATTTTTAAATATTTGAAACGGTTTATTGAGTTTTTAAAATTGTATGTTATCATTTTTACAGTCAAAATGAGTACGTGTGTAATCAAATCGAAGTTTACCATCACTAGAAGTTGGTGATTCTTCAAAACTAAATAAAGCTGTTTTACCAACAATAGCAGAATACTATAAAATATTATTATTATACAAAACAATAAATAAAGCACATCAGTAATTGTAAAGTTTCGTCAAAACCAGAGGTAAAAAAAAATCCTGAGAGAAATCATAGAGGGCATCAATTGTTGTAGTTTCCCAAAGACGTGTTGATCAAATGAAAGACAACATTTTTTCTGAATATCAGTAGCTTATGCAATTCTCCAAAATCAAAGGAAATTATGGAAAATTGGAGATATATGGAAGAACTATAAGTTACAAACATAATCTCTGATTTTAACAGTCAAATGAATTGTATTTGTGACACATTACACCATCTTTTGGATCAGGAAAGATCACTGCAGAAAGTATTAAAATATTGCACTGAAAAACAATTAAACCTTGATAAATTTATGGCAATAGGTTGTGACGGAACAACTGTAAAAAGTAACATAAAAAATCATGCTAATAGATTTTTGAAACTAAGATTTAGTCGTCAGTTTTAGTGGTTAATATGTCAGCTCTCTGCAAACGAATTGCCGCTACCTATCACTGAACTTGATAAACAAAATAAAGGCTCACGAGCTTTTCAATAATATTTTCAATATTTTCAATAATATTTTCAACAATAAAGCTCTTTTTTATATATATATATATAAACAATTAAGTTGTTTTGTTATTTGAGGGAATATTTAAAGAAAATTTTCAATCCCGTTATTCGACAAAACGTATACTTCCGTCATTGAAATGAAAATTTACAGGAATGATAACTGATAAAAAAAAATCATGTTGGACAATTTGGATTCCGAAGAATATTGAAGATGAAGGATATTATATGTTCTACAATAAGACAGTTTCATATTCCAATACTGAAATTCAGTGTTACAAACTATATAAACATTTTTAACTGGCAAGAATGTGAAATCACCCCACATTCTTAAAAGAGTACCAAGAGAGAAACTGGAAATTCTCAGAAAAAAAATCGAAAGTTCCATTTTTTCAATTGAAATATTTCCCTGTTAGAATCAAGTATTCGAAAGATGCATAAACTTAGTTGTTGAAGCGCTATTAGCGTCTGTAGTAGTAGAAGCAAGAGCCGGATATATGTGAGCAAAATAAATTCACGAAAGGTAATACCTAATTTTGATATCAAAGATCAATATAAATTAGAATGAAATGAAAGATCGTTTTACAATACATCGTACATATTCTTTTCATTTAATTACTATATATTCAGAAAACTGCATTTCCTTTATATTTAGAGAACTATCTTTCATGTGCATTCGGAAAATAAAAGTGAAAGCATGTCTAATTATTGCTAATGTCTAATTAAAGCATGTTTAATAAATGTTTTCTCATCTCTGCGACAATACGATTCACATTTTAGGGTTTTATTCGCTATTCAAAGAGTGAAAACGCAACTATACTTAGATCGTTCACAAGTAATACTTTAAGAAGTCATTTTTGTGGGTTATTTTACTGAAATCAGAAATTTAGTTAAAAAAAGAAAGTTGAGTAATTTACACTACATGGTGAAACCTTGATTTTCACATTAGAAGGGCATAATCTTTAAGAGCTGGTAGGGAACTAAAATGAATTCCAAATGAAATGAAATTTTTAACAATATAATCAGTGTGCCAAAAAGCAACTTTTTAGACCTATCCAAGGATAAAATTCCAAAAAAAATTTTTTTTGGTCATTTGCACTACATAGTGAAATCTTGATTTTCACATATAAAGAGCATAATCTTTAAGAGCTGGTAGGGGACTAAAGATGAATTCCAAACGAAATGAAATTTTAACCTTATATTCAGTGTGCCAAAAGGCAACTTTTTAGACCTATCCAAAGAAAAAATTCCGAAAAAAATTTTTTTGGTCTTTTTCACTCCACCCTACTGAACATGCTATAATGTGCTTTTTTATGCTTGCCAGCATAGCTTTGCAGCCAATTTAGGGAGAAATAGCATGACACACTACGTACAAGCATTTTACGTTCATTACCTATTTAATCTTCTTCCAAAGCATGGAATGAATAAAATAAGTCTATTTTCAATGTTTACAAAAAATGTGAATTTTTATGAAAAAAAAAACTGTACAGTAAAAACACTGAATGACGGAAAATAAAAATATTTTAGTGAATTTAGAAAGCTGGACAAGGTGGAAAAAAGCTGTGCCACCACAACGTGAATAAAACGTTGCCTCTTTAACTGTTTGAGATGTTTTAAACCACAAACTTAAAAAAAATGATAATTAATTTTTATACCCTCCCCCCCTTCACGAAATAGTAGAAAAATCACAGTTTCACTTTATCTTAGTATTTTATTCTTTTACTTTACTCGAAAAGATAGAATTTTCTGTGTAATTTAAAATATTTTTTTTTTTAAATCAATGGGCGGTAGATCTTTGCTTAGGGCTACTAGAAAGTAAATTCAAAACTTCCGTTGTCCACCCGTTTGGAATGATATTGTATCATATAAATCTAAAACAAAATGAAAATTAATTTCCATGGTGGGTTTTGGTGAATATGCGTCATCCCCATAATACAATTATAAGCTGTCGATTTTGTTAGTGCTTACTTAAGTTGTTAAAAAATAGTAAGCGTTTTTCAAAAACGGTAAAAAATAAAGTTTAATCACTTAAATTTCAATATTCAAGAAGCACTTTTTCATTTAAGAAATATGTTTATAACAATCGATTTAAAAATATGCATAATTGATTCCCCTCCTTCTTACTAATAAACATTGCAGTTTTAAAATCCCCCACTTTAAACAGAATTTACCTGAAATTTATTCTATCAAAATACACTTCAAAGTTGTTTATTTCTATGCAAAAAATAATTCAGAACATGTTCAATTTATCTATTACGCAAAGAAATTTTTTTTAATAATAATGATGAATTATATTAATCAAGTCATATTCTAATTATCCATAAACTATTAAAAAAATCTAACAATAAATTTATATTATTAATTGAAACTTCGAGGATTTGTAACTGCATCGATAAATTGACCCTTCACAAAAAAAATTATTATTATATTAACGCACAATGGAATCAGCTTCGACAACCATCAGTCGCAATTACAGGCGCCCAAAGATATGTCCCCGCTGGCAAGATGAGTAAAGCACGCAGCTCCCAAACAGCAGATAACGAGTTCTACCCTCAGGATGGAAAAAGAAAAAAACGACGCAGTTTCTCCCGACATTTATATATAGTTGCTTTCAGTATTGTCAATAGATGGCAGCACCAGGGTTTTTTTAAACTAGCAACTGATGCTAGACTAGCAAAAATTAAAAGCAAGTGATGGACAAAAATAATGCTAGACTAGCAGAAAATACAAGCAAGTGATGGTCTTAATTTCTGTTAAATAAGCAATATATTCAAGCAACACATGTTGGATTATGTATGCTAGTCAAGCAATAAAATGGGCCAAAACACACCATAAATTGCTGGTAATTCTGGTGGAACCAGCAAATTTGTTATGGTAGTTTATGCTAGTTTACTTGCTGGGATACAGCAATTAATGCTTGTCTAGCAAACAAATACCAGCAGGAATTTTGACCTCGGAATACAACCCGGAGCTCCACACAAAATGTGTGTGCAATGGAGCCAGCGGTATTCGAACCACACAATCTCCACAGTAGCGTCTCAACCACTTGGCCACGGAGGCCCCAGTATCTATGGTAGTAGACTGGGAAGTAGCAGCACAAACAATCACCATATCGAGTTAATGGATGAATTTCTAAGATTTGTTAAATCTCGATTTACATATTGAAACGCTATCTATCTGCCAAAATATATCTTGGTGTAAACCACCTGAAACCACCATTTTATCATTTTACTCTTAGTATTATCATTATGCTTACCTTCACCCAATCCTCCATGTTTTCATATATTTTGGTGCAGAAAAACACAATGGTAAACCTACGAGTCAGTGGCAAAAATCGGGTTTTCAGGTGATTTCCACCAAGATATAACTTGGCAGATTAATTGCGTATGAATATGCCAAAGGAGTTTTAACTATACCTAGAATTTCATCCATGAACTCGCTAGGTGATTGTCTGTGCTGCCGCCTCCCCATCTATAAAGAAATAGGTGGAAAAACATTCAATTAATTTATGTTATGCAGTGGAGATAAAAAGGGGCAAATTATCTTCTAAGTTCCACCCTGTTTCAGAAAACAGCGTTGTTTTGCAAATTATATTGCTACAAGCGATACATTTTTTTTTAAAAAAAAGCTTGTCATTAAAAAAAAAAAAAGGGGATTTAGAACATGATTTTTCGAGAAAGTACATTTGCACGATTTCAAAAATGAGTACCAGGTATATCTGAAATATGTAATCATACATATATATTATCTTCAGTCGAAAAATACAGAAAAATGTCAAAATACATTTTTCTTAATTTTCTTGGTTGAAACCGTGTAGCTTAACTGAATCAGCCAAAAAAAAAAAAAAAAAAAAAAAAAAAAAAACTGAATTCTATTCTTATCTTTGGAGTATAGTTTTGATGCGATGTGGTAAGTGGCTCATAGTAGAGGCAGTTGTTTTATGTGATAGAGACCTTGATAAGTGTGTGGCAGAATGAATATAGATAATAAAGATTAAAACTGATGCTGGTAGTAACTAGATTCCTACGTACAGCGTTTGTTATGATCATAAAGAAGGAAAGTGGAAATGTTACATCTAATATAATGACTATTATTACCAGAAAAAATTAAATGCTACTAGCGTAATACATTTGTTAGTAATGTTTCTTAAAGTTTGTACATTGCAATAAGTCTAAAGCATTTTCTTTCTATTTTATACCAAAATTTAATTACTTGAACATTTTCAGTAACGGCCAATTCCTCCTATTTCTAATTTTATACTTAAAAATATTGGTATTACAACTACTTTCTTTATTAAATCTATCAATGCTATAAATACTTTCTTTATTAAATCTATAAAATATACGTATTATGATTTAAATACGTATATTTGTTTAATTTATGGGATGCTTTCACATCTGAAAATCGCATAATTTAAACTTTACACACCGTCGAAAAGAGTAAAAATGCATTTAATGTATCTTTCTAGGGGGGGGGGGTGTTGTTTTATTTGTTGAAATTTAATAATTAAAAAAATAATCTACATCTATCTATAACCATTTTTTTTTTAAATATTTTTAAAGTAAGGCGTTAAACTATTGAAAATTAAACATATTTACAGTTAATATATTATGAATAAATAGTTTAGCCTTTGAGATAACAGTTTCATAAGAGAGTTAAATTTTCACCAATAAATAAACAAATAAAAAATCCTATAAATGAAACACATTTTGATATATATGTCATCTGACTTACAGCTGAAATTTTCAATTTTGTTTAGGCTTCTTGGATGTAGCTGATTGCGTCGAATTTTTTTTTTTTTGAAAAAATCATTGGTATTGAGCAAACAGAATCGCAAAACTGTTTAAAAAGTTCAAAATATCATTTCATTAGAAAATTTAAATAGCCCATTTCAATTTTACGCAAATCTATATTCAATATAATAAATTTAATACATATATAAACATAAAAAATGTATTAAATATAAAATATGTAAAAATATAAAATACATATTACAGCTTTCAATAAAAAACGGCTTTCACTCATATGCAGTAGATTGAGAAGTGTGTTCTCGGTAATGTATAATATATCTTGGTAATATAAACACGAAAAAAAATCATGCGGCAGGCATAGATTATGAAACACATTCCAACACATTCACAATAATGTACCAAAAATGTACCGTTTAGTAATTTAAAATATTATATCTAATTCAAAAATATGGAAAAGCATTTCCTTACACTGAAGTAACTTGAAGAAACCCTCAGCAACGCACATACATTTTAATGTATATGAAATAATTCAACATAATTAAAATATGCCGCAGATAATATCCAACAACATACCATTATGTAACGGAAATATTTTGTGTGACCATATAAATGTAAGTTAGGTATTTTTCATGTGGGATATCTACAAGATGTACATTTTAGCGCCCTTCATAAATGCGCATCAATTTTACTGTATTTCGATATGAGTATCATCATTAAGAAGGACTTTGAATTATTTATCCTATCGGCCATAATGTAACGTAATATTTTTGTTTGTCCCTATATTTCAACGATAGATCTTATTTTACTCAAATTTTAAATATCTGGACAAATTTCTGCAACAAATATTTAACTAAAATTCCAAACTATTCGGTTGGTTAGATTTTATGCCGTTTTATGCGGCTGAGGGCAAACAAACGGATGGATAGACGACAGACAGACGGATCAGAAGACCATTAAATGAGTTTTGTTTTATTTAATTTGCAACAAAGTTTTCAATTATTATTCGATTTCGATTTCATATTTTAGATGTAATTTATATTTTCGTACTTAATAGTATTATTTATTGGGCGCGCTTTCAGCTGGAAGTTTGTAAGATAGATTGTAAAAATATATTAAGAGAGTGGATGTTTAAATTAATTCATGATAGAAATAATTTATTATTTAATAAATTTTCGTTTTGATAAAATTAAAAAAAAATATTTTTAACAAACAGGATAAAAATGAGCTTTATATCCACTATAATTAAACTGGCAATTATTTTTCTCTTTTCGCATAAAACTAAGTACATTAGCTACTCTCTAAAAATGTCAGCCAAAAAATAACTTAAGTTGAGCCGAAATTAGCTCATCTCATGTTTTGAAAGGCAGCTTCTCATAAAGAGTTGGAACAACTCAAGTGAGTGACTTGTTTTTCAACAATTTAAATCCAGGTTAGTTACTTAAATAAGCAATCTAAATCAAGATGAGTAAAGCATTTAAAAAACAACTCATTCACGATCCAATAAATTACAGCTCATTTCTGAGAAGCCAAATCCACTCTTTCGTTTTAAGAGTGTACAAATAGCCATTTAATTTAATTTAAAATGCATTTCAAGTTGATTGTCGAAGAAAATATTTTGTAGAAAATACATAATATCTTAACTACATAATAAAAATTTCCAGCATTGTTTCTTAACTTTCCAAAAAAACTTTTTAAAACACTGGCGAATTGTCTTTTCTAATTCTGAATTCGCTATATAATGAAACATATGCAATTTATCTTTCTCGAATTTTTTATTTATTTTGCATTCGCATTTCTTTACATCCATAAATGATTAGATCTTCTACATTTATTTTTGATAACCTGGTTTTGACATAGCTAACATTAAAAGGATGAAATGCGACGAGAGCAAATTTCACAGTAAATCGATAAAGTGCTTATCTTGGACACACAGTGTTCTTTTCCTAACGAAGTGCCATAAAACCGTAATGAAGGAGATGGGGAGATTGAATTAAAGATAACTGAATAAAGTTACACATTCGAACACCGTATATTTAATGAATAATATGGGGTACAGGTGCAATCTTTGATCTTTAAAAATAATTTCTATTATTAGTTTTATAATGATAACAAAAGTTTTCATATCGGAAATTTGTATTAAGTTAATGTCTTTTGAGACATTAAAATATAACAAAAATATATTTTGTACCGAATTCCTCGTTTTTTGTTTGTTTGTTTGTTCTTTCATTGTATATTGTTTCAAATATTTGTTTTTTTAACTCCATGAAATAAAATTCAATCAAGTAACGTAAATTTCTTCTTTTTATTTAGTTTAATGGTTTATTTTAAAATGATTTATTTAGTACTCCCTCTGTCTCAAATTAGTTGCTACATTTAGGTTGAAACTTTTGTCCCAAATTAGTTGCTACTTTTCAAGCGGGTGGAGTCATAAATAACTTTCGATGCAGTTTAGTACATATTCACCAGTAATATTCTACTGCAATGAGTATGGCACGGCACGTTGATTGCTTAAGACAATGTTTAGAATATGAAGTGTTGTGATGATGGCAGTAAATATGAATAATAATTTGACAAATACCCTAAAGAAAGAACTGAATGATAAAAAACATAATTCTGTATTGCAATTTTTGCTGCAACGTTTGAAAAAGAGTCAATTAAGCTATGGTGCCATAAATGCTACAGCGATTAAATTTAATGTTCATCCTAGTACTATCTCTCGTTTGTGGAAGCTTGCAAAGACATAAAAAATAAATGATAATGAAATTTATAATGTAAGATCGCAAAAAACTGGTAAATGCAGACGAAAAAATTTTTTTGTTCTCAGAAGTTGAACAAAATCAAAGATGTCTTGTCTCACTAAAACAAAGAAAATCATTACGAAGTTTATCATGTGCTGTTGATATTCCTAAATCAACATTATACAGGATTGTTAAGGACGGAAAAGTTTTGAAGTCATTAAGCCAAGTCTAACAGAAAAAAAACAAGCTAGACAGAATTCGATTTTGTTTACAGCGTGTTCAAATTAATGGGTACATTTCGGTAATGTTGGATCATATTCATATCGATGAAAAATGTTTTTTTAGTACGAAAATTAGTAATTCGTTTTACATCACACTGGATGAAACTGAAGCTTTGAGGTATCGCATAAAGCAAAAGTTTTACCACCAAAGTGATTTTTATGGCAGCGATAGCAAGACCAAGATGAGATCTAAATAGAAACGAAATGTTTGATGTAAAAATGGAAATATGGTCTTTTGTTAACTGAGAAAATGCGAAAAGAAATTCTAAAAATAATGCAGAAGGAACTGTAGTGACAAACGTTATCGAAATTTTTAATAAAGAAGAAATCCGAAAAATGATTATAGAAAATGTTTTGCCGGCAATACGTGAAAAATTTCCAAGAAATGAAAAATCGAGTCCTATATACATACAACAGGACAATGCAAAGCCCCATTTGCCAGTAGATGATCCTAGTAGCACAAAAGAATGCTTAAAAGATGGATGGAATTTACAATTACAGTGTCCACCTCTAAATGGTCCGGATTTAAATGTGCTTGATCTGGGTTTTTTTAACGCAATACAATCATTGCAACATCAGATGCCCGTAAACACTATTGACAATTTAATTGATGCTGTTAAAGTCGCTTTTTAAAACACAAAATTAGAAAAGCTTGGGAATGTATTTTTAACTTTACAAACATATATGGAAAACATTATGATGTCAGACGGAGGCAAATACAGACGGAGTAAAAAATAATCCATCTCAATAAGGAAAAACTTCGTTGTCAAAACCTTCGTTCACAAAACCTGGTATGTAATCCCGAAGCTAAATTATGTGCAAGAAGTTCTTTAAATATCACTTAATTTTTGTTTATTTGCGATTAAAATTATCCAAACTTAGTATTTTATTCTCATTTTTTTTCTTTCTGCAAAAGTAACATTTAGTTTCGACAATTTTTTCGAAGAAAATGTACAGGGTTCGCACGCTTTTAAGTTACATTCCATTTCCTAGGGATCCCACAGCTACTATATCAGTCAAAAACTATTTTCTTCCTAACGAATTTACGATTCATTAAATAGAAGATAGTTCTATGCGCTTATTGGTGGAAGAATTCTTAAAAATTGGTCGTGGGTTAAAAGCGCGCAAACCTTGTATTTTTTTTTACTGATTTAAGAAAAGACGGAGGGAATGTTTGGTAAGTAAATGTTATTTAAATATATAGCATATAACCCTGAAGTATCTGAAAAATATTCAAACAAAATCATAAAATCATTATTATCAATATTCAGTACAAAAGTAATCAAATGTAGCAATTAATTTGGGACAGAGGGAGTATATGTTATCACGTTTATCATATTTTTGTATCACAGAATTTATATTTATCATACGCTTTTCGTCTCATTTCAGATTTTTCAGGCGTATGTACATGTATATAAACAGGTTATATACATATTTATAATTTTTATTCTGTTGAAAATGGATGTCTAAATTTTTGCTATACATATAGAAACACAAGTAACAAGAAATAAATATATTTTCTGTGTAAATTACTGACTATTGAAAAAATAGCATTTGGTTCACATTTCAGGAAATTTATTGCATTCAATCTAAAACGGGATAAGATTATTTATATTGTTTTCCATGTACAACCTTTCCAATTCTTGTTATATAGAATTTAACTGTCTAATGAAGACTTGGACAATATTTTAAAATTACGTTTAATTTTGAGAGTTACAGGCCACAGAACAATATAATAAAGGTATATTAGGGAAAGTACTTTACTTACAAACTGTGCGGTGTAAAAAATGTATTGTAAAATCATGAAATATACACAATACGTTGTAGACTACTATTAATATCCGAGAATGCAAAATACTCTTTTTAAATGATCCAGCGTTTTAAAATCAGACTCAGTTACACTTACCCCAAAAGTTACGTGGTTGAATTCGGAATTAATTAGCGATAAGGAGGATATTTTTGAAAAATTACTTTAGTTTTCGTATAGAATGGATATGCTGTATTTTCTCCTTCGTTCTAGGTGATCTTTAGGAAATATGCATATATTTATTGTAAAAAAATTAAAAAATACATTTTTTAAAATGCAATAAAACAATTTTGAAATCATAATCTCTTTTAAAACACTGCCAATACAAATGTTGTAGAGCTTAATATGATGAAAAAAAGTCCGTACATTTAATATATATATATTTAAATATTCAGATTTCTTGAACAAAAAAAATATATATATTTAAACATAGTAATTTTTTACCTAAGAGATAGAGTTATCTGACACGCACGAAATCACTGTAAATTATCACTGTATTGAATAGTTTATAAAACACAATTATTTTGTAATCAGGTGTTTTAAAACGGTAATTTTTCATTATATTATATAAAAAGAAAGTAATTTGACATTGAATGGAATTATTTTTAAGAATAACATGTGTCATTAAGGACAACTGTAAAAAATATGTAATAATAAAAAATAAAAAAAAGAATGCATTTTTTAAACAAAATGTTTATAGTGAATATGTTAGAAATAATAGAAACATGGTGCAAAATTAAAAGCATCATTTTTGAAAAATATATATTTAAGAATCAATCTTTAACATTTTATTTGTCTTCCGATTTATATTCAAATGTGTAATTCAATAGCAACAGATGTATGTTATTTATCATGAAATTTATGATCCATTACATGCATTTAAAGATGAAAATGAATTTAATAATTATTTTATTCGTAACAAAGGAATCTATAAGTTCAACATATTTTAATTTAAATGCATTTTATAAATAGTATTATTTAGAATAATACTGTCACATTATAAGCACGAACAGAATTTTATTTTCTATTATACATTACTCGTAAAGCAATTATTACCGAAGAAATTTTATAACATTCTAGTGTAAAATATAAAATATGAAAATTAGCTTTCAAAAATATAATTAAATAATAGAAATAAGAAATAATGAGGAGTAAATATTATGAAAATATCATTTCTTATAATCAATATGTCTTTGTAACTTTAATATCGTTACTACATCGTTATGTATACCATTGTGTTTGGGAGCTTTTTTTCTATCAAAAATATATTTTATTATATATAATGATAATGTATCAACGGATTGATAATAAGATTTGTAATGGCTATACGTAATTAAAGCTTAATGAAAATAGCTTTGGGATTTGAGATTTCTTAACAGGATCTGGGACACACCTTGAAATATTTTCTTTTTATTTATTAAGTTACAATTTTGAAAACTTTTGTGATAGTTTGTTTCTGTGTTAATATATTATTTTGAAACACAATCATATGATTACTTATATATGTTTTTTTATTTAGATTTAATTTTGTTTTAAAAAAGGAGTAATTTAAAATCGTTATAATTGGAAATATTAATTGCATATCTTTTATTATTTAAATAAGCATAAATATACGAGGGCTGTTAATTAAATAATGACAACATAGGTATAAGGCAATTTTTAATGACCTTATAAGTACAATTGCATTATATTCCTTCTATGTAATTACCAGCAAATTTTAAAACATTTTGCCAAATGTCGGGATGCCGTCTTAAACCAGTGGCAAGGTGTTGACTGTTGATGGGAGCGACCGAGCGCCGTACTGTGTGGAGTACAGATGAAACGTCATGACTTGGACCAACCTCTAAGGATAATTCTCGGACAGTCCATCGGCGGTCTATGGTTAGGGGATCGCTGAAGATATCAATCTGTTCTTGAGGAATGGAGGGCCGACCTGTTCATTGCAAATTCGCAGTCTGATTCCGACCCGATTGAAATGCTTGAACCCATCGTGCTACTGTCCTATACGGTAAAGCATTTGTGCCACAGGCTTCAACTAATCCTCAATATCATTCTCCTATTTGGGCATGCTCGCCCTTCTGCGAGTATCAAGGTTAAGTTGCCACTATTTAATTTACAACCCTCGCATAAGCTTTAATTTTGATTCAGCATTTAAAAAAATATTAGTTAGTATAAAAATTTAAAAAAAAATAATGTAAAAATTTGAATTTTTCATCATATATTCCAAAGTAATTATTTTCTTATAATTTCCTGAAACAAAATTAAAGTAAAACAATTGAAAAACCAATGATCCAAATTTTAACAAACTGTATTTTACGGTTCTTGAGTTATAAAAATTATATTGCCAGAAATGATGAAATAACATATCATGTAGAAAAACGCATTTTTTTCAGGAAATCGTTTCAATGACAATCATGCTTTGAAAACTAAATTTTTAAATAAAATCAAAACACGAAAATAATACAGGGTTATTACAAAAAAAAAACATTGGGTTTCTGAAGAGTTTATTTCGGAACATAATCGGGTTAAAACAATGAGTTATACATGAAAATAAAGGGAAAATATACAAGATTGTCGTCTATGCTAACGATTGCAGTTTTTCAATTTAAATTCCTCGTTAGTTCATTTTTTGGGGATTTAGGATGAAACTCTTTCTAACTCTGTTCACTGTTACATGAGTAACGCTTGGTTTTGTGGAACTTTTGCCTTTACATAAACAATCTCTTTTGTTTGAACTGACGATACCAGCGCAGAATGCTCTGATGGGTTGCACTGTTATGCCTTCCGGAATGCTTTCAGAACGGTTATGATTCACACCTTGAGAATTCCATTACATAAAACGCTTTCTGATATTCAGCCGCCATTTTGAATACGACGTTCGAGCAGTAATCATGGCAACCAGACACACATGACACATACGCAGCCCAAAATTTTAAATAACGCCCTCTCATTTGAGTTGTCATGGAAACATATACGTTTTCTAGTTTTCACGCAGTAGCGTATCAAAACCCGATGATTCATTTGTAAAAACCCTGTATTTTCTGTTCCAAATGTGATAGAAACATGATTTCAACGTTAGTTTAAGCGAAAAGAAAAAAAAAATAGAAAAAAAACATTTTACACAAAATGTAATTTTTTTTTTCTCGCATACCCTTTAATTAAAAAAAATTTCAAATTTTAACTTTTCGGAGTGTTAAACTTTGATTCTATCTGAAAGTATTCATATAATTGTTTTCTTCTAAAAGCACATTAGAACAAATGTTTTAGAACGTAGTCTTTGAAATTTACAAGGTAGAATCCGTCGAATTTCGATAAAAGAAAAATTTAAAGAAAGAAGTATTCGCTGATTTATATTAAACCTACAAAATTAGTTACAATATAAAATGCGACTTAAATTGATAAGTCTAACTCTTAAACAAATGACATTTAACTTAAAGTTAACAAAATGTTATTTTTTTTAAAAAAAACTCAGTTGTGGAAATCATTAGAATTAAATTTTAATCGTATATATGAGCTGCAAAATATAATATAGATCTGTTAATATAATAAAGTTATTCATTAAGGCTCTTATGCTTGGTATTCCAAAATGAGAAATAGAAAAATTTATTTCAGTTTGACTCAACCATAGAATTTTTTCCCGCTGAAATCTAAACTCGACATCATTTTCATCATCTTGAAATTGACATATGTACCTATCATATCCATATTCACATTTTAAAAAATTACTATTTTTATTTTATCCTTTAAAATCATTTTAATAAAAAAAATTGAAATCTCGATTTACAATAATTGTAAACAAATACTAATCTATTTAAACTTTTTTACGCGTAAATGAAATTGTCTGAAATAATCTGAATACAATAAATACCATAGACGTTAACATATCTGTGACGCCAAATAAGGTAAAAAGGCGATTTTTATAATCTTGAATTCGAATTGTGTCTTTGAATTGTATAATTGAACTGAATCATTGTGGTGTTTGCATTTCATTGTTTTCTGATTGATCCAGGAATATTAGTGCTTAATCTTAACGTAATATATGATTCTGGTATTGTGTATACCACATTTTGATCATTATAACAATGATTTTTTACTTTTTTGTTGTTTTTATCTTGTCAACTAAAACATACAGTAATTTACGATCTTCTCTTTACTTTCAACAGAAATGTAATACTTATGTTGCCACAATGACAAAAAAGTATTAAAAGCTACAAAAGAATAAATAACTCAAAAACAAATTAAGATGCAGCTTTCAAACCAATTGCATTCAGAAGTACACTGGTGTTCAAAAGTTAAGCATAATTGGTAATTAAGTAATTATTTTTAAGTAATGAAAGAAATATGAATCGGAATGTGCTGAAACTCCAGGTGTGTAAACAAAATAGTACGCGTCACATATTTTCGCGAAGAGTTTTCCCCGAAATCGAACAGGGGACCGTCAACAAATTGAAAAAGAACGAAGATCTTTTGGATAACCCTGTCAAAACTAATGTAGCAAAATCGTTCAAAATGCACATTATGATTAATTGGCTTATTGTAATGTACTGTGTTAGTTTTTAGAAGGATAGCATGTATACTCCTAGAGAAATTAAGGTTTTTATAAAAACAGTCCTAAGTTTTTTTGCTTATAATTTGCAGAGTTCTTAATATAAAATAATGTTCTTTTTTGAAAAAATGACAAACATCATTGTACACAATACCCTGTCATCAGAATTAAAAAATAATAAAAATTGTATGACAAATGAGCAGGTTTACTAAATAATTTTTTACTGCGCATGCGTGAACGCTATTAAAATTTCATTTGCATATTATGTTAGTTAAATGTATAGATCAACTTTGAAAGTCTCAAAAACATAGCTTAAAAATTCTGAAAATTATCGTTGATAGAATGAGATCAAAATCCTTTATTTTCTAAATGAAGCAAAAAGATGAGGGGCTGTATCCATATTCTATTATTTAGTGCCTACACAATATTGCACGTACAACTATATTTAGGTAAAACCCCTGATTTTTTTTGCTTCCTTTAGGAATAACGGATTTTGAGTTGATTCTATAGGCTCCCATTTTCAGAATTTTCAAGCTATGTTTTTGAAACTTTTATAGAAGTTGCTCTATACATTTAGCTAACACAATATGCAAAAGACATTTTGCTATCGTTGACGCGTGCGCAATGAAAAATTATTTGCTAAACATACTCATTTTTCATACAATTTTAATTATTTTTAAATTCTGATAACAGGGTATTGTGTACAATGATGTTTGTCATATTTTCAGAAAAGAATATTATTTTATATAAAGAACTCTGCAAATTATAAGCAAAAAACTTGGAAAAATTTAGGACTGTTTTTATAAAAACCTTAATTTCTCTACGAGTGTACATGCTATCCTTATAAAAATAAACACAGTACATTACAATAAGCCAATTAATCATAATGTGCAGTTTGAACACTTTTGTTATATTAGTTTTGACAGGGTTATCCAAAAGATCTTCGTTCTTTTTCAATTTGTTGACTGTCCCCTTTTGGATTTCGGGGAAAACTCTTCGTGAAAATATATGACGCGTACTATTTTGTTTACACACCTGGAGTTTCACCACATTTCGATTTATATTTCTTTCATTACTTAAAAATAATTACTTAATTACCAATTATGCTTAACTTTTGGACATCAGTGTACAAATTTTCCTATACGAGGGTATAAAAATTAAAAATGTACGATGTTTAGGAGTTCTAAAATTAGTAGTAACAAAAATTGGAAAATCAAAATTTCATTTGAAATTTCAAATTGTTGCTATTCGTAAAATGACATACGCATTAAGCATAGATGCGTTTGCCCTTAAATACTTGCCCTATAACTGAATCCGAACCTTTGAAATTATTTTTCTACTAACGATTCTTTTCGATATAACGCACACGCTATATAAAAAGCTTTTGATTATTTTTTTCATTCAATATTTAAATCTTATGATTCATGTTAGTCTGTCTAAAACTGAACCTGTTATTTTATTGTCCAAAAACATTTCTTTTTTCTATAGTATACAATATAGTATATACAATATATATATATACTATAGTATATATATATACTATATACTATATATATATACTATAGTATACAATTTCTTTTGTATATAGTATACAATAGTATTGAAATTTTCAAAATTTTTCCTTAGGTAAATATAACAACGTTATAATGATCTACAAATTTAAATACAAATTTATTCAATCGAAATTCATTACTATCGTAAATGGAAGAAGACGCCATAATTTATATTTTTGTTGTAAAATATATTTTTTAATCTTGCGTGTATACTTCTATACCGATTTTTTTTCGTGTCAAATGTTTTATTAGTTAGAGCCTTCATAAATGCTAATTCTTCATCTTGCAATTTGAATTTATTTAGAATTGCATATTGAAAAGCTGATACTATAAACATAAACATGCTCTAAGAATGCCTTAAATGATACAAGCTTCTATCAATTGCACAGTTCGTTATGTAGTTGCCTTTTTTGAATGATTTTACATCTAACATAAGTATAAATAATTTAGGATAAGTGTGCCAGTAATGTGTCACGTACCAATAGTGGGCCACCAGCTTTTAACGTTGGAAAACAAGTTTTCTAGTCACCCCTGTCAGATAACAAACTAATTTCTGATTGGCTGGAACCCTTATCTGTCTTAGAGACAAAGTCTTAGAAAGAAGTTGTCAAAGAGACAACTTCAGTATTCTCATAGTTGTTGAGGTGGAATGGTGTTTTTACAAACTATAGGAAAAAGTTAAAAAGAAGCTAAAATTATTTTATGTAGTCATCAAAACTTCTTAATATGATTTCATTATTGTTCACATATAAGAATAAAAATGTAAAAAAAATTATAAATTCTGTACAATATGTATTAAACTCAAGAATGGAGTGGCACACTTCTAGGGGGAGGGGGCTACTGGAGGATCAGAAAATTACTATGCCCACTGTTGGAGCATAGAGGAAGGTGCAATTTTTTAATTTTTAATTTTTTCTGGAGAATATATTTAAAAATTTGAATATTTATTCTTATACGTAAAGGTAAGGACTAGGCTAAAATTTATATATATATTTTTTAATTCACTAATACTTTAATAGTAATTAAGTAAATGTCCTTAAGTGGCCCACTTCTGGTGCCACTTAAGGACACACTTGTTGCTCTTGCCTTACCAATGAGTTGTGCGCCAATAATTAAAAGTGGTCAAATTAATAGATGAAGAGTCAAAGCAGGCACAATGAATGTTTAAGAAGTGAAAATCGGTCTTGATGAGTCTTGATCGGTCTTGATGAGTCTTGATCGGTCTTGAATAAGAAGTAACGGTACTACTCTGTGATCCCGTCTACCAATTTCGCCAAATTATAAAAATCGCCAAAATAATAGCCAAATTATACATATTGTCATAATTTTTATTTTAAATAACAAAAAAAAAAAAAAAAAACAAAAAAAAACAAAGAATTAGTAGAATATTAATGAAAATTCAAATAAAAAACGAAGTAAAAATCACTTAATGACATTTTAAACACGTGAATTGTATTTAATGTCAGTGAATGTGACATTCACAATCATCCATTATTGGCATTTAATCTTATAGTTTGGCGATAATTTTTTGGTCTACGGGATAACCTGGTAGTACCGAAGTAACTAAGTGCGATCGCAGATCATAAACAAGGTTTCATTTAATATTTCTTTCAAACCAACTTATCCTTTAATTAATAAATCCAAAGTGTTAATTTATCATTATTATATTTTTAACTACATGATAGCACAAATGTAATTATGAAAGGAAGCTATTTATATTTTAACAAAATTAAAACTGCCCAAATCAAATTATTTAGATAAAATCCAAAATTCTAACTTTCTTTTTCTTTTATTTGAAAATCAAAAATGAGAAAAACTTAAAGGAGATATAAATAAAATTTTAAATTTCTAAAAGCCAAAAAAAAAAAAAAAAAAAAAAAAAAAAAACTGCTAAAATAAAATTTAAAATGCTGAATCATTAATAAATCGCGAATGTTTTTAATATAGAAAGTAAAATTGATTTTTTTTAAAATATGTAGTATAAATGAACGAAACCCTAATAATAAAAACCCTTAAATTGGACAAAAATACAAAATTTCTTCTTATTAAATCTACCTTAATACGAAAATTTTAAGTATCAGGATAAGGGTTCTATCTAAGAACCTTCTGTTCAGTAGCGGGATGCTTTACCGTTATTTTAAAATGGCTACCCAAAAAACGCTTAAAATAAGGGTTTTAAAATTTAAATCGCAAAAATGAACGGATGACATTGTAAAAATTTTTCTATCTAAAATAATAGACTTTTTCAAAATTATATTCGTCGTGTATTTAGCAGTATGTATTCTTTGACTTATACAGTTTTTGTGTGCGGATTCTATGATAGACAGACAGAGAACAGAGACGATTAGGGTTACGTTAGATGAACGAAACCCTAAAAATAGAGTTCAGCATTTCATTATTTGTTGTGTATAATTGCCGACAGGTTGTAAAATTTTTAAGGTATTTTAATGTTTTGAAACAATATCAAACATATAAAACTTATACGCACCATTTAAGTGACCGATAGTATGCTTTATAGAATATATAATAAACTAGCAGCCTTCGCCCGCTACGCCGGTCAATTTTTTTTTTTTTTCAAGAAACTTTGAATCAAACGAAATTTTTATATCATAGTAATTTTTAGTTTTATATCGTACTTTAGACTGTCTGCCATCGGTGAAAAATCAGTCATCTAAACGGAAAATTCAATGTTAGTCACCAATGAATGACGTAGCGCTCAACAAGATAACAGTTTTAATCACATAAAAATTCATTCAGCGGAACCTTTAAAATAAAGCCAAACTTTTGTAATTGGGTTCATCTGATAAAAAACATTTCCTAAGTATTCAATTAAACAACGTAGAATGCTATATTTCAATTGTTACAAAATTTCTGAAAAATTGTCCAACTAACAATGTACGTTCTATTAAAATCTATCTAGCAGAACTTAATTTATAAGAGGCCGGAATGAAATTTCACTTTGCGTTATATATACATTACAATAAGCCAATTAATCATAATGTGCAGTTTGAACGCTTTTGCTACATTAGTTTTGACAGGGTTATCCAAAAGATCTTCGTTCTTTTTCAATTCGTTGAAGGTCCCCTGTTCGATTTCGGGGAAAACTCTTCGCGAAAATATGTGACGCGTAATATTTTGTTTACACATCTGGAGTTTCAGCACATTCCGATTCATATTTCTTTCATTACTTAAAAATAATTACTTAATTACCAATTATGCTTAAATTTTGGACACCAGTGTAGCTTACATAATCATGCTAACTTGATTATAGAACTCTCTTTCAAAATTATAGGTTCAATAGATTTTTTTGTGCTGTGATTAATACGAAATCCAGACTTCCTTTTATATGTATAGATAAGGATTGAAAATTTCAGGTTTTTGCGCCGAAGACATCGCCAAATTAGGAAAATGTGAAGTATCTCGCGAACTTCTGAACTTAAAAGGATTTGCTTGGTAAAATTCGATTCAGCATGAAAAAATACACTAAAATATGTTATCAGTTGAAACATAACTACAAAAGCCGATTTTTAAGGAATTTTTAAAAAGTTCGTTCATTTTTCTACCAACCTTAGGGGTGGAATTTTCGAAAATCCCTTCTTAGCGGCCCTCGATGTTATAAGAAGCATTTTTACCGTAATTTTCAAGATTTTTGGTTCGGTAGATTTTTTTGTGCTGTGATTAATACGAAATCCAGACTTTCTTTTATATATGTAGACTAGCAGGCCAAGCCCGCTGCGCTGGTCTATTTTTCAAAACAAAACATGAATCAAACAAAATATTGAATATGATTGTGTTTTTTAAAGCAACTTCACCTCGAATGCTCTTTCACATTTCTGAAAATCATACAAAACGCCATTGTATTTAAAGATAGAAAACCAACGATTAAAAATGCACCAAAAATGCTTTAAAAGTTAGCAAACAGCTGTTTCGAATCTACTGTCGAGATTCTTCATCAGTGCAAAACTCAGCGAGCTAGAAAAAACAAAACTGAGCCAAAAATATAAACAACAACAATGGAATCAATGCCCGTTGACGCCAAAATATATTAAAATAATAATAAAATATTATGTTGTTGTATCAGCTTATGCATTCGGTAAAATTCGGGCTTTTAAGAAAAAAATATTTCAATTGACCATTTATTGTAGAGTTTGATAGATAAATGAGGCAATTAGGAAAAGAGCAATTTAAATATTGTCTATTCACCATACTTCTAAAATAGCGAGCATTATGATCGCAGAGATTGACCATTGAATTTAAACAATTTTCAAGTGATTCATTTTCAATTGATAGTTTTTGAACTCTAAACCTCTCAACTTCAGAATTTGTGTATCTGTGGAAACCTTAATACATCCTCTATCAATATTATATTATATTTCGCAACGTACATCTGCTCTTGACAAACCTATTACAGTGTTCCGTTTTTGGAATGCAGCAGAATAAATAAAGTTAAATAAAGTTTTCCTAAGAAAAATAAGGTGGATGTTTTTTGAATGTGAGAAATTCATTTTTTGATACAGATGTCATATACGCATTACGTTGGCGTGATTGAAACAAAATGAACATTTTATGCTTCTTATGGTAATCCAGCTTTGTTTTTAATTTATTAATGAACTATTTATTTACTTTCATTTGCATTTTAAACGATACAAAATGTTATGCTCTATACATAGAAAAGCAAAATAGAAAACAGAAATGTATCTGTCATTTTAAACGAAGTTTCCGTTAAAGTGGCGCCAGAAAGGTATCACCCCAACGTGGTGCATATATGACATTTGTGCCTCTTTCTTACAACATGGGTGTGTGCATTTGCACCTAAATTTAGTTATTTAGCTCTATTTTTGTAATATTAACTGGAGTTTATACAATGTACGGTACTACTTGATTATTCTGTCGAGAAAAAAATTAATAGCAGATTATAGGAATAAATGTCAATAATCGATTATCGTAAGTATGATAGCAATTGATATTACACGTGATACACGTATTTTTTTACGTCATAAGTGCTTTTTAATTCGACTTTTAATTTGTATTTTTTATTTATGTTTATTGTCCTTTCGTTATTTAAAATGAATTTATGTAAATTTGAATAGTTTGACGAAACTGGCCGACGTGTTAATCAAGTAGCACTCAATTTACATTTGAAAATATTATATTTCAGAAAAAACTGCGGCACAAACCCGGATTAGCAAGATTTCCTTCCAATACCAATGCGGCAAAATCCTCGTTTTAGAATAGCGGAGAAATGTGCATTTTGAAAAATTATTGTTGTTTTTTTAAAAAGAAAATATTAATAAATAAAAAAAGTTACTATAGCACAAAACAATTCATAGAATTTCTAAAAAGAAATTGAAAGTAAATAAACAATTTATTAATACAGAAACAACTATTGCTGGGTTACCATATCAGGCAAAATAACACCGTTTTGGCGATAGTCAGATACCTCAATGTGTATATAATGTCTGTGCCAAACATGTTTGGAAAAAACAATAATCGTTATTTATACAGCATGTTTAAATACAGTGAAAAAAATGTATACATGACATATACGCACCACATTGGCGAGTTTTTCTTTTTTCTTCTGATGCCGATTCGGAGAAAATTTTGTTTTCAAATACCAGTTACATATAGAGTTTACGATTATTTTCTGTTATTTCAAATAGAAAATAGCAATAAATATTAAAAAGTTTAGTTAATAATTATAAAACAAAACTATTTATATCCTTTAAAAAATAAAATAAAAATTTATTAATAAATAAACAACAGCCAGGTTACCAAGCTAGGCATAAAATCGCCATTTTATTGCAGTCGCGCAAATGTGGCGCATATATGACAAATGTGCCTAGATTAAAATAGTTTATATAATTGGAAAAATAGAAAAAAATTGTAAATAGACAATTTATTAATAAATAGACAATAACATCCGGGTTGCCATATCAAGCAAAATAATGACACTTTGGCGTCAGTTAATTACCCAGATGGCCAGATGTATATGTGGTATTGGCGTTAGAGACAAATCGCACCAATGTAGTGCGTATGAGATATCTGTGCAAAAATTTTTTTTTAAAGTTGCAGTTAAATTATTTTACAATATCTATGTATGTGGAAAGACATTTACCCTAAAATTTAAATATTATTCATTTTTGTGGTATTAACTGCTACATATATATTTAAGTTAAATGTAATATTTTTTCCTAAAAATGCTCTCACTCATTAAAAGTGAGAGAGAGAGAAAATAGTTCTTGCGAACATCGCTCTGTCTTGTGCTGTTTTTGTTTTAGAATAGCATTGACTGGCGACAAAAGTAGATTGAAACTCCCAATTGAAGAAACAACATACAAATAACAATTAGAGCCTTTAAAAAAATAATAATAATTCTGCGAGTTTCTTCTGTAAAACACATAACGGGAAAATTAGATTTAAAATTATTTTTAGAAAAAGAAAGAAAAAAAATACTTATGTTTTACCTAATGATATTTTTGAGATGTTGTTTTCTTTTAATCTGGCTCGAAAGAAATAAATAGCCAAACATTGTGTCACTTCAAAACTTTCTTTCACATTGAGTTACTTTTTAAATATTATAAATATTTTTTTTTTTTTCGTTAAAGATACATTTTTTTTCCTTTCATAAATATTATTTTGCATTAAACAGATTTTTTTTTCTTTTTATCATTATTTATTTTAAATCAATGAATTAACAGGTTTTTTTCGAAATGTTTATATTATTTTCCATTAGAGAAAGCATTTCATTTCTTTTTTGAAATATAATTATCGCCAAAAAATTAGTTGTTGCAACCATTTCGTCAAAAATAACCGAAAAATACGAAATTTAGTACGAAAAATCAGAGTTATCCCTGTATATTTGTACATAAACCTCCGCAAAAATATTTCCTATCGAATGATATAATCTGCAAAAAGATCCCTGTATATTTGTACATCGTATACTGTCGGACGCTCCTCTCAGTCCACAAAACTTTGAAGAATGTTCTAGGTAGTTTTAGCTGCCACCACCGATATTAATGGGTGATATCGGTCACCTGCTGTGAGGATTGGGTAAAATAACACTGACGCTGTTAATGAACTGAACTAACAGTTTATTTAAGATATAGATATGTACACAAGAAACAATATTTACAACTATCTACAATTACAACTCGGATATAGATGATCCGGTTCAACATTAAATTAACTACAATAAACGTTGGTTGTGTACCGTTCAACTTACACTTTCTTCCTCACACTCAACGCACGTTAGATACGCTTTATCAGAGATTACTGCAGAATCTCAATACACAAGGGTACTAGGCCTCACTTCTCGGCCTATAACACTATCCACCGGGACGCCTTGTCCCACGCTCAAAATATACACTATCCAACAGGACCACAAATCCTGAGCGACCTATCGGTCTCAACGTCAAGCGAGAACTGTCTAACCTCTCCGTCCAGAGTTGACCTTGTCAGAGATCTTCCTTCCCCCAGCAGGGCCTCTTAGAGTTCCTCCATTGGTTCAATTCCGCATACCAACCTTGAGTCATGACATCTACTGTTTACACATCACTCCAATAGCTAGATGACAGCTGAGGCACGCCATGCGGCCATCACTTTCATTCATCAACGAGTGCGTCATCTGCACACCTGTGTCAACATCTGTCATTCGTTATTATAGAACAGAAAGAAAGGTATTTCGAGCTTCACGGATACACAACCCACAATACATAAAATATTCAGATAAGGAAATGTTATTCCTTTCTAATTCAGGGCAGATGTCTTCTAGGAACCTGACACCCCCCACCTTAGCGGAAAATATGCCTCTTAGGGGCTAATTTTCCCCAAACATATAATAATATTACGGAAGATTTCAATAGTCTCTTTGCAGATTTCTTCATTCTAAATATTACATAGGCATTTTCAGGTGTCTGAACATTCTCTACTGACATCTCTACTGAACCTTATACTAATACTACTATTGCATAAACAATACACATGCTCATTTACTATTATAAACACAAAACTTAAAAAAAATATTTACACACACAAAAAAAAAATAGACATGTGATGATATCCTTTAAGGTTGTCTACTATTTTGACATTGATACTGATGGGCTAGTAACTGGTTGTTCTTCCCAGCTCTTTCTCTGTAGCCTCGAAATTGCATCAGCATTCAAATGTTAAACTCCGGGACGATGAGAAATGCTCAGGTTCCAGCGTTGCAAGGCTAGAGCCCACCTAGTGAGTTTGGGCGACCTTGGGGTTGTTTCCGTGAGAAATTTTAATGGATTACGATCGGTAATGACCTCAATTTGAGATCCATAAGTCCACTTTTCAAACTTCCGCAACCCGAAGAGAACACTCCAAGCCTCTTTCTCTATACTCGGCCAAGCACGCTGAGCCCCTGACAATTTCTGACTGGCAAAAGCTATAGGTTTAAACTGACCTTTTTCATCTTTTTGAGTAAGACAACATCCTACTGCAAGGTCGGAAGCATCGGCGTGAAGCTGATATTCCCGGCCTACGATAGGTGTAGCCAAACTCGTCACTTTACACAACTCATCTTTAAGAGTATTAAATGCTTTTTCTGCCCTTTCATCCCATGGTACAGTAATTTTGACATTTCCTTTGGTTAATTCGGTTAAAGGTATAGCTATCTCAGCATAATTTGGAATATAAGATCGGTAGAATCCCATTAATCCCAAAACTGATCTAACTTCCTTTTTAGTCTTTGGTCTCTTTAAGTCCCTTATTGCTCCGATTTTCTCCTCATCAGGTGCATGAGTTCCACCCCCAATAACATGACCTAAAAACTTAGTCAATTTCTCTCCAAATTTACATTTGTCTAGTCTAATCGTAAAATTTCTATTTTTCAACTCTTCAATGACAGCCCTGACATGCTCATAATGCTCTTCCCAGGTATCGGAGAAAATGATGACATCATCAATATATGCTTCTGCATACCTCCGATGACCTTGGAGAACCTCATTCATGTCTTTTTGAAACGTAGCAGCAGCCCCTGATAATCCAAAAGGCATTGTACGCCACTGATAAGTTCCGTTATGCGTCGTAAAAGCTGTCAGAGGTTTACAATCCTCAGCCATTTTAATTTGTCAATAACCCCTCAATAAATCTATTGAAGATAAATATTTAGCCGCCCCTGCGGTATACATAATTTCTTGGGAATCTTTCATCGGGAAGGTGGGAACCCGCGTTACAGAATTTAAAGCTCTGTAATCAATACACATTCTGACAGTTGCATCTTTTTTCGCAACGCAAACAATTGGATGGCAAATTTCAGCATTCGACGGTTCGATTAGATTTAATTCTAATAACTCCTGAATCTGCCTATCCACTTCCTCTTTATAAGCTACCGGCACGCTATATAACTTTGGTTTTTTCCTTTCTACACCCGGTTTCAGATCAATACGATGTTCCCCTACTTCCGCTGGTCGTACAGGACCCATAAACACTTCTTTATTTTCCCTCAAAATGGACTTTAAATCTTTGACTTGACTATTAGATAGCCCTTTTATTTCAAACCTCTCAATATCCCGTTCTATCTCTTGATCCCGGTTCAAAATAGGAATTTCCCCAACTTCTCCAAATTCCTCATCACCTTCAAAAACAATATTAACTATATTACATTTAGCGATAAATTCTCTTATCTTATTTTGGTGCACATGCTTCCTACTCCCGTCGGCTAACTCAACAATAAACGAATACTGGTTTCGTTTTTCTACAATAGTTGCCGGCCCTTGCCACCTAGAATATAACTTATTATTTGAATCGGGGATTAACAGTATAACTTTATCGCCTACCTCAAACGTTTTTTTCTTTTGACCTTAAATTATAATGATACACCATTCTATTTTGTTGAACCTCAGACGACAATTTTGCCTCATTTGCGGCTCTTTCTAAGCGGTTCTTAAGTTTATCCAAGTACTCATGAATCGGCGTAGTATCTAACTGCGCTCCCTTATTTTCTCCTGCCCATGACGACTTAAGAATCGATAACGGACCCTCCGGCGCTCTACCATATAATAACTGGAAAGGTGCGATTCCCGTCGTAGAATTTGGGACTTCCCTATACGCCCATAATATAAATGGTATTTGTTCATGCCATTTTTTCCCTTCTTCCCTAATCGTATGATGTAGCATACGTTTAAGAGTCTGATTAAACCGTTCCACAAGTCCGTTGGACTGTGGATACTGTGGAGTCGAAAATCTTGGACTAGCACCTAACCTTTTCTCAAATTCTTTCGTTAAGTCGGCAGTAAAATTGGTTCCATTGTCGCAGGCAATTACATTAGGAATTCCTGTTCTCATAAATATTTGAAGTAACGCCTCACACGCGGTTTTAGCAGTTAAACTTTTTAGAGGGATCGCATCCGCCCATCTGGTATGCTGATCAATTAAAGTCAGTATATACCGATGCCCTTGTGAACTTTTAGGATCAATAGGCCCAATTAAATCAACATTAACAACCTGAAATGGAAGTTCCGGCCGCGACACTGGGGAAATAGGAGCTCTATCATTTACTTTAACCCCTCTAGTGAATTGGCACTCTAAACATGATTCACAAAACTGTTTAGCTTCTTTTGCCATTCCCTCCCAATAAAAAGAATACCTTATTCTCTGCAACGTTTTCTTGGCTGCATGATGCCCTCCAAATACCGATGAATGCGTTAATTTTAAGATTTCTTTCCTTCTTACCTTGGGTACTACTAATTGCGCTATAGTTTCGCCTAACAATTTCTCTTTATGATACAATAATCCGTTCACAATATAATAATCCCCTTTTTCCTTTTTAGCTAATTCCCAAGCTTTCTCTAATTCTTTACATTCCAACTGGGATTTCTTAAACATATCTGAGTTACTAACAATAGATTCATTATTTTCCTCCGTTTCAGTTTTTTCTGTATCCTGACTTTGTACATTTTGCGATCTCGCGTCTATTACGTAAACATTACAGCTATCGTTACTTACATCTTCCTTTTCATTCGAGTTATCAATAATAATTTCGGAACTTTTTAATTCTTCGGACTCTATCAATGGCTCCTCAAGATTGACACCTGACAACTCATTAATCACCTCGGGATGTAAAATTACTTGCTCATTAATATTATCAGTTACTGCGCAAAGTACTTCCTGATGAATAATATTAGTTTGCCCGAATTGCGGAATAGCTAGCGGTAGTTTAACTAACGGTGATTTAACAGCTTCACCAAATAACCCTTGTAAATAAATACTACCCGCTCCCTTTAATTTCTCTTCCGGGACTAAATCTTTATGAACAACACTAATCTCACATCCAGAATCAACCAATCCCTTTGCTTTTTGCCCATTAACACTAACTTCAATTTTCTCAAGTTTATTTAATTTCTCACCAATAACATTAGTTTTCTGCTCGGCCTTTGCCGATATTCTAGCCACAATAGCCCCATTAGGTAACTCTTGATTTTCTTTCACCATAATCTTATGAACACCTGCTTTCTGGTCTCGCCCTTTATTGCCATTATTAGTTCCCTCATTACCCACTTTATTACAAAAACGTTGGTAATGACCTCTCAAACCACACTGAAAACATTTAGGCCCTGAAGCATTATTCGTCTTCTTAAACTCTGTTTTCCTCTCCGGAAAAGAATTACACTCATTACTACCATTTTGCCTCCAACTACCACTAAATTTATTATCCTCCCTCGGTCTCATTTTTTCATTGTTTACGTACTTATCTTTACCTTTAAAGCTTTTATGCGTAACCGCATAAGACTTATGTTTAGCATCAAAATAATTATCACACTCTTTAGCAATTTTAGGAGCTTCTAACCATTTACCCTGGTGAGTTAAACTAATATATGCTGCAGTATCCTCATCTAGCGTACTCATTAGCTTATCAGTAACTATTAACTGGTTGACCTTTTCATAAGTGTCCGCACCTCTAATTTTACAATAATTTTCCCACGTAGCTATTAAACGCGATACAAATAATACATGGGTTTCGTTCGGATTTCTCCTAGCTTTCCGGAAATTTTCTAAACATGCCTTCGGGGTTGGCTCATGTTCCCTTAGGACTAACTCCTTTAATTCCTCATAATTCTCCATTTGTTCCTTAGTGGTATAAATTAACAAATTATCCGCCTTATCTCCTAACATATTTAGTAGAATTTCGGCCTGCTGGTTTTCCGGTACATCTTTAGTTTGGAATGCCCTTTCTAAACTGTTGAAAAATAAATTCCATCCCTCAGTCCCTTCTGGTACTTTGATAGATAGAGTTTTAACACTTTTGATCAATTTTTCTATATTACTTTCATTATTAGATTCCCTAACATTAGAATTGTTTGCCGAACCTTGAACCCTTAGTCTCTCCATTTCTAATTCATGTTCCATCCTCAATTTCTCCATTTTTAACTTTTCCTGTTTTTCTAACTTTTCGCGTTCTAATTTTTCCTGTTTTTCTAACTTTTCGCGCTCTAATTTTTCCTGTTTTTCTTCACGCTCTAACCTTTCCTGTTTTTTAACTTTTCGCGTTCTAATTTTTCTTGTTCTAATCGTTCTGCAACAATAGCGTCAGATAATTCCTTAATAATCCCCTCGTCATACTCATCACTGTCCATTATCTTTTTCTTAAGCTGAATTCTGGTATCATCTTCCGCGAATTCAACACCCAATTCTTCAGCCATCACCTGAAGATCAACCTTTTTTAGTTTCAATAAGAAAGCCATACCTTCACCGATTGTTATAACCACCCCACAATAATAGTTAAACCTACCAACTTAATATTTCCGAAATTTCTAACTTAGTACAGATATTTCTCCACTTATTATACTAATTAATACCATTTCAGATAATCAATGCATTTCATTTCTAATTAACCTACTGAATACTCTAATTTTTCTCAACCATTGATATCACACAATTTACTTCCAATAAAACAAAAAAGTAAAACAATAATTCGATTTGACTGCTATGCAATATAGATTCCAATATATACACTTAGATAACAACATACAATTTATATAATAATACTGATACGTTGAAATTGAATAGAAATATTGATGTCAATCAAAAAATCCACATAAAGAAAAATTGAAACACATGCATACATAAATTTCTACAATTATCCTCATAAAATATTTCCGAACTCAATACTGGTTCTTACACTTAAAACGAATATACTGAAAATCTTTACTTTTATTTTTACTCACTATGGCTCTCTTTTGAGCCTTTTTTTTTTTCACTGTGGCTCTCTTTTGGGCCTTTTTTTTTCACTATGGCTCTCTTTTGAGCCTTTTTTTTTCTCACTAGTATTGGCCAATTAAAATTTTCATTTGCTTAGAATTTTAATAATGTAACTCTTAAAATTTAAACAGTATTGCTTCATTTAACAATTACTTTAACAATAATTTAGATTTAATGCATTAATTTAGTTACTAATATCATTATAAATAGCATATCATTATCATCTCAAATTATTATGACCTTTCTTTAAAACAATAGCAATATGGTTACTAATTCTTTACACCTATCTGAACACAATTATTTCATTGCACATAAATTACATAGACAATTTACTTAAATTACTATTAATTATACAACAATACAATTTGGTTCGAGATGTCAGAAGAAATGAATGATCAAAACACCTTACCTTATACTTTATTTGGTGGGGTACTCTTCTATTCACAGATAGCTCCACGATGTAGCGGTAATATGGCACAACAGTTCAGTTTAGTTCTTTCTAATAAAGATACCCACAACACTTTAGTCCACACTAGACGATATGGCACGATACTTTATCACACACTCGACGATCCGGCACGATACTTTAGCACATACTCGACGATACGGCACAACACTTTACACACATTCGACGCTACGGCACGACACTTTACACACATTCGACGATACGGCACGACACTTTAGCATACAATCGACGATCCGGCACGATGCTTTAGCACATACTCGACGATATGGCACGACCACACAAGAATTCCGCTGGATACTCTGGCATTAACAGACTGCAACACGGCTCGCTGGTCACTGGTTTCAGGCGATTCTATCCCGACGCTGCCAACAATTTGTCGGACGCTCCTCTCAGTCCACAAAACTTTGAAGAATGTCCTAGGTAGTTTTAGCTGCCACCACCGATATTAATGGGTGATATCGGTCATCTGCTGTGAGGATTGGGTAAAATAACACTGACGCTGTTAATGAACTGAACTAACAGTTTATTTAAGATATAGATATGTACACAAGAAACAATATTTACAACTATCTACAATTACAACTCGGATATACAGGGTGATTCAGCTCGTCGGTGACAAACTTTAAGGATCGATAGAGCACACCTAGACGAACATTTTTGAATAGGGAATGTAGGGTCCCTGACGCGATGGTAAGGCGCTAGGCGCTTTCGAAAATTTGGGTGCCGAAATTCGAAACGTCATAAAAACTAGGGAAATGGTTAGATTTTCTTGCTTGTTGCGTCGAAATGATTCTGTTTGTTTAGACTTTCTTCAGTACCAATTTGATAAGCGTATCTCTTAAAACATGGATAGGGGGCGCTGCAGACTTTGGTGAGCTAGACAACAACTTTAAGCCCGTTATTTTGATAATTTAACACATGCTCGCCAAAGTTTATACTCTAACTTAAAGTTTGAACCCAAAAGTAGAGCCCTGCAAAAAGCGTAAGAGCCGGAATAAAATGTCAAAGTACAGGGTGGTCGAAACTCGAAGGCTCCTAAGAGATAAACAAACAGATTTCTTGACTTATGGCATGCATTTTCATGATTCTGTTTGCTGGGGCTCTCTGAAACTCAGTTGAACGGTACAAAAAGAAACATCGATAGGGGGCGCTTTGGGCAAAAAACATAATTCGTTGACATTTCGGACGCTAACTGGAAACGGGGCGCTACGATCAGTTAGAAACAAAACAAGAGAGTAATTTACTTATCATAAGAAGCTATTAAAACTGCAGTATTTTTTTTTTTTTTAACAAACATAGCTGGTTTCAATCATGCACAATGCGCGCAATAAAATTTACATAAGGTGCTTTTTGCTGATTTATGCAAAAGATATCGTACCATATCGATATGCAAAAGATACGTAATGCGTAGACGACAACGCGAGATGACGTAGTTGTATGCGCAGACACGTCTTTTGAACGTGCGGTACCTACTTAAGCTTCGGGTTACTTGTCTGCAGATCGGTAGTAGGATGGAACGGTACACAAACTCTGAATTGGCTGACATGCATTTGGCGTATGGCGCTGCTGGTTGTAATGGACGAGCCGCTCAGCGGTTGTACGCCGAGCGTTACCCCAACAGGCAAATCCCCTGCCATGCCTTCTTCGCTCGAGTACACCAGAGGTTGTCCACAACGGGATCTTTCGACGGAGGCAGGCCTGAACGGGAGCGATCAGTTAGCACCCCCGACAACGAAGAGGCTGTGCTTAACCTGGTTGAGGACAACCCAGGTCTTAGCACGAGAGATATCGCCAGACATGTTGGCATTTCGCAAGCAACTGCGTGGCGCATCTTACGTTCCCGGAATCTGCACCCCTACCACATCCAGCGGGTGCAGTTGCTCAGAGAGCAGGATTTTGGCCCTCGAGTGGAATTCTCAAGATGGTACTTGGCGATGAGATCCAGGGATCCCCGTTTTGTAAACAGCATTTTGTTTACGGACGAGTCCACCTTCAGCCGGGAGGGAATGTGGAACGCCCACAACAGTCATGTGTGGTGTGATGAAAATCCACATGAAACCAGAAGCCGAGCAGCCCAGGAGCGTTTCTCAGTAAATGTGTGGGCCGGCATTCTGGGGGATTGCCTCATTGGCCCTTATTTGTTACCTGAACGGCTGACAGGTGGAAATTACCTGATTTTCCTGGATCAAGTGCTGCCGCAGCTTCTGGAGGAGGCGCACGTACCCGAAGGTTCGCTTCGCCAGATGTGGTTCCAGCACGATGGAGCTCCGGCCCATTACACGAACGACGTGCGTCTCCATCTAAACGCAAGGTATGGCCAGCGGTGGATAGGGCGTGGGGGTCCAGTTCACTGGCCTGCCCGATCACCAGACCTCACCTGCTTGGATTTCTTCCTTTGGGGTTACCTGAAGGCCGAGGTATACCATACACCTGTCAGCAGTGCTGAAGAACTTGTGGCGCGCATTGTGGCAGCTGCAGGGCAGATCAGAGATACTCCTGGCATTGTTGGAAACACACACTCCTCAATGCGACGGAGGTGCGAAGCCTGCATCATGGCCCAAGGTCGAAATTTCGAGCATCTTCTGTAGTGTTATTTTTTGTAAATAAATTTCCAGTATCATTGATGTTTTTGGTCTAAATTTATTCAGAAGTGTTGAGCAGAGGTAGAAAATGTGTTTTCATTATTACTAATTGATCGTAGCGCCCCGTTTCCAGTTAGCGTCCGAAATGTCAACGAATTATGTTTTTTGCCCAAAGCGCCCCCTATCGATGTTTCTTTTTGTACCGTTCAACTGAGTTTCAGAGAGCCCCAGCAAACAGAATCATGAAAATGCATGCCATAAGTCAAGAAATCTGTTTGTTTATCTCTTAGGAGCCTTCGAGTTTCGACCACCCTGTACTTTGACATTTTATTCCGGCTCTTACGCTTTTTGCAGGGCTCTACTTTTGGGTTCAAACTTTAAGTTAGAGTATAAACTTTGGCGAGCATGTGTTAAATTATCAAAATAACGGGCTTAAAGTTGTTGTCTAGCTCTCCAAAGTCTGCAGCGCCCCCTATCCATGTTTTAAGAGATACGCTTATCAAATTGGTACTGAAGAAAGTCTAAACAAACAGAATCATTTCGAAGCAACAAGCAAGAAAATCTAACCATTTCCCTAGTTTTTATGACGTTTCGAATTTCGGCACCCAAATTTTCGAAAGCGCCTAACGCCTTACCATCGCGTCAGGGACCCTACATTCCCTATTCAAAAATGTTCGTCTAGGTGTGCTCTATCGATCCTTAAAGTTTGTCACCGACGAGCTGAATCACCCTGTAGATGATCCGGTTCAACATTAAATTAACTACAATAAACGTTGGTTGTGTACCGTTCAACTTACACTTTCTTCCTCACACTCAACGCACGTTAGATACGCTTTATCAGAGATTACTGCAGAATCTCAATACACAAGGGTACTAGGCCTCACTTCTCGGCCTATAACACTATCCACCGGGACGCCTTGTCCCACGCTCAAAATATACACTATCCAACAGGACCACAAATCCTGAGCGACCTATCGGTCTCAACGTCAAGCGAGAACTGTCTAACCTCTCCGTCCAGAGTTGACCTTGTCAGAGATCTTCCTTCCCCCAGCAGGGCCTCTTAGAGTTCCTCCATTGGTTCAATTCCGCATACCAACCTTGAGTCATGACATCTACTGTTTACACATCACTCCAATAGCTAGATGACAGCTGAGGCACGCCCCGCGGCAATCACTTTCATTCATCAACGAGTGCGTCATCTGCACACCTGTATCAACATCTGTCATTCGTTATTATAGAACAGAAGGAAAGGTATTTCGAGCTTCACAGGTACACAACCCACAATACATAAAATATTCAGATAAGGAAATGTTATTCCTTTCTAATTCAGGGCAGATGTCTTCTAGGAACCTGACAATAATTATCGCCAAAAAATTAGTTGTTGCAACCCTTTCGTCAAAAATAACCGAAAAATACGAAATTTAGTACGAAAAATCAGAGTTATCCCTGTATATTTGTACATAAACCTCCGCAAAAATATTTCCTTTCGAATGATATAATCTGCAAAAAGATCCATCGGGTAGTTTTTGAAAACACTCGTTTGGAAGTTTCAGAACTTCTGCTTTATAATATATATGATGACAATTATAGATTCTTTTTAGAAACGTTCAAACGTACTCTACTGCACTACGGTAAAACTGGAAAATGGCGTTTTCAGACCATTTTAAATATGTTAATGAAATGATTCAGTTGCAGGTTAGCCAATATTGTTGAATGTGCGTTTCCATGTGTGGTATGCATTAAAAACTTGACTAACATTTATTGTATTACGAGAAGTGTAGAGCAAAAATAGGGTTCCTCGAAAGAATATGCGCGCAATACCGACGGAAGTTTTGACTTGTGGTCTTCACTGTTCTTTAAAAATACGAGTTTATACCAAAAATAAAGAATAGCTTTTTATGCTTTATTTAATTAAAAAATTGGAAAAATCAGAGCTAGTTGATAGGCTTCCTAGTTGCATAGTAATTTAATATTTAGTGTAGAAAAGTTCATTTTGTAGGCTTGATATTGAATGTAATGGGATAGATACATTTGGTGACGATGTAAAGTTAAAAAAAAAAAAAAAAAAATCTTGCAAATTTTCCGGTATGAAACTGAAGTAAATCGGATTAAAAGCAGTTTGGAAACTTCCAATCATTTTTATGGGCAACACTTTCTAAAAATGTATTTCTTAAAGTTTTTTTTTTTTTTTTTTTTTTTTTTAGTCGTCTATAAATTGTTTTTCGTAGAGATATATTGCTACAGAAAGCCATAAAATGTACGCATGAAATTTCATAACATGTAACAGGCTATTTGGTTAGAAGGTGAACAATGGAAGTTTAGTGCATGTTTCAGAATGCCACAAATGGTCTTTATGAGTGTTGCTTTGCTAGTATCGTCTCCGATTGCAATCTAAAAGTTCAAATTCATACCGTAAATTCCAAAGGAAAAATTTTAAAATTGTGTGGATTCCAAATCTCTCACATTAATTAAAACTTAAAATAATATTCTTTATTTGTATTCTGAATTCGAAATTTCTGAATATAAATGAAGACTAAACTGGCCAACTTGGTCTTTATGATTAAATACAAAAACAGAGAATAGACCTTCCAATAATAAATATGCATGAATTAGATGTATATGCACTTTACAAGAAAATTTTTCGGAAACAATTATTAAATTTATTTTCCGATTTCCATCGTACTTTTCATATTTCAAAGCTTTAATAACCTACAATATTAAATTTAATAAGAAAATCGCAATTTTTTAGTTTTGTCACACAGTTTTTTTTAATAAAAAACTGTAAAAATCTTAAAGTAAGTTACTTATTTCTATGATTATATTCCTTTTTGACAATTTGAAACGTGAACAACTGAGACAAACAATACTATTTTACCATTGCATATAGTTCACATCTGTCTAATATAATGTTCTAATAGACTGTTCTAAATGGTCATATTTAAATTACATTTCAATTCATTTGTTGAAAAATTACTATAAATGAAATTATAAAAAAATTTAAAATAAAAATTTAAAAGGACACACACAGATACTTTCAGTGAGTATTGTTTTGCTGTTTTTCTTTTTATGGTCAATCTTTATAAACGAATAAAATTGCATCATATAATCTAGAATAAAACTTAAATAGTTATAAAGACTTTTTTACTAAAGTTAATAAATTATTTTTTATGGCACGCTTTAAAAATACTGTCATTTTTTCTAATAACAATACACGTGTTTTCTAAGTAATATATATATATATAATATATGTTATTGTACAGCTGTATCACTACTTGATATGTCACTTATTCAAATTTTATCCTAACTAGATGATCTCATACTTTTTTTTTAAATATTACTTTATTAATAGACAGAAAATAATCGACTTAATTGTGTTACTTCATAAGAAAAAATACTTAATTAGTTTTAAAAATAAGAATATATTGAAATGGTGCTTTATTGTTAAAGTTGTACTGAAGTGGAATTGCATTTGTGGAAAATTATTGTATATATATCGGAATGGGTGCCCACGGAAATTGCATTCACTTTTTTTGTTTCAATGCTTGTTTAATAGTTTCAGATGTTGAAGACAAAATGCTTTTAAATATATTTATGGACTAGAATCTTTATCATAAATTATTTTAGTATAAAACAGACTTTTTCATTGTGTATTGCTAAAAAATTTTTTCATTATATTAGTTGTCAGGATTATTCGGTAATGCGTGACTCGTTTTTTAACATGTTCACTGCCACTTACGTGAAGCTGTGATGATAGCCAATGCCGCACTGTAGAAGTGGGTTTTTCCCAGTAGCCGATTTACTTTTTACAACAAAGAATCAGTGAATGATTTTCCCGCGCCAGAGCGTGACTGGCTATTGGACGTCACCCCACATCACGCGCCGGAGCATGAGTGGCTCCTTAACGTTGGTGCCATATCACGTTCCGGCGCGTGATTGACAGCGAACGTGTTAAATTTAAGTATAACGGTATTTTTTCTTGATATCCAAGATACAATCAAACAAAAGTTGTAAAATGCTAAAATGAAAAAAAGTACATGCAAAGGCTTAATTTAAAAAAAAAAACTACTTCAATATATTTGATAAGCAAAGTCGACAATCTCAAAACCATTACATATAAATAAACTATTTCTTCGTTTTTTATATTCATGCTCAATAATAGACCTATAAGAATTATGCCTAATTTATAATATTTTTATCCTTTGTTATTCTAAATTAGTTAAAACACTAGTTATTATCATAATAATAAATTTTCTTGCACTTAAAGTTTCGATATTCATAATAAAACAAGAACACATTTTTTTTTTTTTTTTGGAATCTTTCTAACCTAGAACTCCAGTTCTCGTATTTATACCCATAGCAGTACTGGAAGGCCTTTTTTTTTTTAATTGGAAAAAGTACTTCTAAGAGTGTATATCTGACATTGAAAACGATGAAGAAGAAACAAACGGAATGCAAAATTGCACATAAAAAGAGAAAAATCAATCTGTGATTAACACTTACTTTAGATTGGGTTATAAATATTTTTCCTTATAATTTACGCATATTAAGTATAATGCCACCAAGAAATAATAATAATAATAATAATAATAATAATAATAATAATAATAATAATAATAATAATAATAATAATAATAATAATAATTTTAATAATCTATCATTTTTCTGATTACGGAAACGATTATTATTTTTATTGCATTTAATCAAACTATAATATGCATAGATAACATTTTAGTAATTACGACAACATTTGGACATTTAATCAGAAAATATAATGCCTTGCAAATAAGAGCAACGAAATATATAATAAATTCTGATATATTTACTTTCATAAATAAGTGTATTTCATCATTTAATGAAAACATCCACACATAAAACCTCAAACTCATTTTTTTAATCTATCAGAAATTATTAAGAAGATCGTGGACATTTATTTGAGGATATATCAGCACAGAAATCGAAAATGATTTTTTTACTGAAAGTTTGCATCCAGATTATTCAGAATAATTAAAAAAAAACACCTGTAGATGCAATAATGTTTAGCAAAGTTGAAAGAGTTCAAATTTTGTACATAATTTTTCGGTTTTTTAGCATACATTAAATCTATTTTTTTCGTCATACTCCATGTGCAGGCCCGACAAAATTCGGTCGTTGGGTTACCTTGGTGACTTAAAATTTCCTCATGGCGACTAACTTTCATCTAGCACTTTCTTGTATATAAATTTAAATGGGCCATCTTTAAAGGATTGCAATAAAAAATCTATTGACAAATGTATTTTTTTAAATTAAAATCTTAAAATCACTTTGAATTTATAAATATTTTTTCTAGCTCGAAATTAAAATTAGGGATATTAATATGTGAAATGTTTTAATGTTTAATTTCATAGTTTGTATTTATTTATTTTTAACAATGTAAAAGTCGTATTATATTTATTATTATTTTATTAGTGGTATTAAAATTTTAGTTTAGTTTGAATTTTTTAAATGAATAGTTAACTTTTCACTGTAAAATGAGACATATTACTCATAAATAGCCAAATACGATTATGAATAACCAGTGCTTTATTTTGCAAAGATTTTATTAATGTCAGAAAAATAATTCTTCAAGCTGGATGTTTTTTTCACCCTAGAATTTTTTTTACTTTTGTCAGTCCATTTCCATGCGTTTTATTTTTTTCTGAAAATTCATGAAATTGAATAGAAAAAAATCTTGACACTGCTTGCAAAGAAACTGTGTGAATGCATTTCAAATTTTGACTTTATTAAGATCATTAATATTGATTTTTGATTTATTCAAAGAGAAAATTTTGAGGAAAATTGATAATTGAATTCAGAAAAAAAAATTACAATGTTAACTAATTGAGGAGATTAAAAAGCCGATATACATATTTGTTTGCCAGAGATTTTTAATTGTTCAAAATGCAAAATATACAAAATATCTTAAACATTAAACGGGCGGGACATTTTTAAAATTTGTCTTAACCCTCTAAGCGTTTGGCCCGTAATATTCCGTACACTAAGTTCCAGGTTTCACTGCAATATAAGCAATGTTTAAGATATTATAATTCTTTAAATTTAATGAATTTTCAAAGCATTGAAGAATGATTAAGACTCTCAAGGGTTACATTTATATTCCTAAATGAGATTTTTTATGGAATATTGAAATAACCATATTTTATTAGCATTTAAAACAAAATGCAGAGAAAACAACATTACAATTTTACTCATTTGCAAGACGCTTGGAGGGTTAAAAATTTAATTTTATAAATAATTAAAATAATAATAAGACTGTATATTTCTTTAAAAGGTGTCCTATGTTGAAATGTATATGGTGAATAATTTATGGTGAAATATATATTTCTACAAATTTTCACATCTGTATGATGGCAATTAAATAACAATAATTAATGCTCACTACCCCCGTAAAAATAGCAAAATGTTTTAAGTTTGGTTTCAAATTATTCAAGCTACATTATCACATCACCACAAAATAAACAACTCAAGAAATATTTAAAAGCTAGGCAATCAATTGCATATATTTTCATGGAAAGGAAATAAAGGAACAAAAATTGTTGTGTGCAATCTACATTCACTCAAATCTTTATCTTATAATAGAAAACACCGTTGCATATAATTCATCAGAAAAGCAGAATAGTAATGAAAGATAACAATTTCTATACGTAAGAAGAAAAATGTGTATTTCAATTACACAAACACCACTGATCATGCGTCTCAAGAAAATAAATTATATGGATATGTCTTTATACAACTACAAGTTTTTTCTGTTCCTGATTTATTTATGAATGATTTCTCATTTATTTATTAACGGTTTTTTCACATTTTTTGTATCTTTATGGAGAAATTGGAATACAAATTTTCACTATGCTTCATTAATCGACAAGAAAGTATGTTTTTCGTTTATTAATTAAAAAAAATTGCACAATCAAAATAAATAAAATAAAATAAAATAAAATAAAATTACATGTCGAAAAAAATTTAACACATGCGTAGCAAACACATTTTTTTAAATTACATTACATCTTAAAATCTCAAAAGAAATAAAATAATATTAAAAGTTTGATTCGGTTAGAACGCGTAAGGTTAATAAGCGAATGCTTTCCGATGTCTTGCACATAACTCATAAGGATATTACAGGAATATCCCGTTTAATGCGCTAACCATTTTCACTTTTTTATAATTTAAAAAGTATTCTAGTAAATCATAAAAAGTAAATCATAATTCTAGTAAATTCAAAACATGTTGAATTCTTTCATATATCTTTTCTGTGCATTTTTCTATTGATTGTCGTATAGCAAAATGAATAAATTATTCTTGAATAAATTATTCTTGCATAAATTTTTCTACTATTTAAAAAAAATAATTTGTAAAGTGTCCTTGCTGTATAGTTTGGAAATAGAAATAGTTCTTTTTATGTATTTCATATATTGTGTATGCTATTTGATTCGTATCTTAAATTTTCTTTTTGCAATGTCATTCCTGTACAATACGTCGATGTTCAGTCTTTGGTAAATGGTATTTACTGTACGCCTGATACAGCAATTAATGTATTTGATTTTGTTGGATCCATTTTCGTACATACAACTTTTTTGGTAGATTTTGGAGAAAGACATATACTGAATTTATGAAGCTTACGTTTGAATTTTTAAAAGGTTTCAGAAACTATTGTAAAGCAGGTAATTTGGAATTTTGCTCGCATCGTGTGTTTTCACATCCTTTTGTTCGCATCGTGTGTATTTTATCTACAAACATTGATTTAATTTTGTTGGATCCATTTTCTTACATACTATTTTTTGGTAGCGTTTGGAGGCAAAAATATGCTGAATTTATGAAGTTTACGTTTGAATTTTTAAATGGATTCAGAAAGTATTGTAAAGTAGGTAATTTGGAATTTTGCTCGCATCGTGTGTTGTTCTACAAACGTTAATTTAATTTTGTTGGATCCATTTTGTTATATATAATATATATATATATATATATATAATATATATATATAATACATATATGTATATATATATATATATATATATATATATATATATATATATATATATATATATATATATATATATACCGGGTGTCCAGTAAATAACTGACCCATTTTAAAATTAAATAACAAAAAAACGGTTCGAGATAAAAATGCGCGGTTTGCGATATTGTTATTAGAATATCAATAAATTTTTAATGCGCACTTCCTTCATATAGTTCTAATTTCGGCCAAAAGATGGCGCTGGCGGCATCAGACTGTAGTTATACAGCCTGTTTTCTTGTTCTGAAGCTGGTGATCTTTCCGGCTCATTTTTCCGAGTCGAATCTGAGTCGAAATGTTGAATCGACTCTCCACTCCTATACTGCAAAAATAGGATTTGTTGATTGAAACGAGATTTAAAATAACATTTAAGATTGAACTAGGTCTATTGTAACAACCTATGTCTATTGTAACCTCCTCAGACAAATATCAGGGGGAACTACAAAAACTAGTTTAAAATTACTGTAAAACATCTCCAAAGGTGTGTCCATCTATGAATAAATATTTATGACAAGCAAACATTTGTTAAAGAAACTTAGAAATATTTTTAACAATTCTAGAAAAATTTAAATTAATTTAAAGGATGTTCTTTAGTGTTTCAAAATTCTCTTCGGAATATGTTATTTTAACCACTTAACTGATACGCTTTTTTACGTACAATGAAATGAAAATATGGGATAAACGCCGCTTTTTTCAATCTAAAATAATCGTAATATTTAATTTAAATATTTTTTCTATTAAATAGTATGAAATTGCATTTAAAATTTTTAGTAGTGTCAGAAAGCTTTAAGTGATGAAAGAAGCACACTATTATTGCCGGTAAGTTATTGTACGGGCAAATATAAAAATATAAAAATATATTTGCGTGAATATGATTTATTACCTTTTTTAAATTATGTAGAAAAAATACCAATGTTCAATTTATTTTTCAATATTAATATTTATAAAATTGAAGTACAATAAGTAGACATTCAGTTTTATCTAAAATACCTATGGCCCCACCAGTGGGCGATAGGTTCTGACGTCTCAACTGGTAGACGGCAGTGCTGGGTTCGAACCCAATCGCGTCTGTCGGCATAACCGTTCGGTGTTTTCCGTGGTTTTCTTCGAACCTTAGATTTTCTTGTGTAAATACGGGTTAGGTGCCCTTAGAAAGACCCCCACACAGGGCATCCCACCCCTTTCTGACCTATATCCCACGTGTACATATCAAATTAAACCAAACTAAAATATCTATATGCAATTTTATGGCAAAACATTTTTACGGAAACTTTTTACTGAAATAAAGTTTCGTTTCTTTTTGTTCTAGTTTTGTTCTTTTTTTAAATATTGCATGATACAAAATCTGTTGAAAACATTTCAGAAACCAACGCTAATAGTGTGCTTCTTCCATCACTTAAAGCTTTCTGACACTACTAAAAATTTTAAATGCAATTTCATACTATTTAATAGAAGAAATATTTAAATTAAATATTACGATTATTTTAGATTTAAAAAAGCGGCGTTTATCCCATATTTTCATTTCATTGTACGTAAAAAATCGTATCAGTTAAGCGGTTAAAATAACATATTCCGAAGAGAGTTTTGAAAAACTAAAGAACATCCTTTAAATTAATTTAAATTTTTCTAGAATTGTTAAAAATATTTCTAAGTTTCTTTAACAAATGTTTGCTTGTCATAAATGTTTATTCATAGATTGACACACCTTTGGGGATGTTTTACAGTAATTTTAAACTAGTTTTTGTAGTTCCCCCTGATATTTGTCTGAGGAGGTTACATAGGTTGTTACAATAGACCTAGTTCAATCTTAAATGTTATTTTAAATCTCGTTTCAATCAATAAATCCTATTTCTGCAGTCTGGGAGTGGAGAGTCGATTCAACATTTCGACTCAGATTCGACTCGGAAAAATGAGCCGGAAAGATCATCAGCTTCAGAACAAGAAAACAGGCTGTATTTCTACAGTCTGATGCCGCCAGCGCCATCTTTTGGCCGAAATTAGAACTATTTGAAGGAAGTGCATATTAAAAATTTATTGATATTCTAATAACAATACCGCAAACCGCGCATTTTTATCTCAAACCGTTTTATTGTTATTTAATTTTTAAATGGGTCAGTCATTTACTGGACACCCGGTATATATATATATATATATATATATATATATATATATATATATATGGTACATTTTGGAGGAAAAGATATTCTGTATTTATGAAGTCACTGTTTCAATTTTTAAAAGGCTTTAAAAATATTGTAAAGCAGGTAATTTGCAATTTTGCTCGTATGTTATGTTGTTCTATGAACGTTAAAACCCCAACCATTCTTTCATAACGGGAAAATTTCCCTGCATTTTAATTTCCGAGCTTTCTGAACGAAAATTTTAACCCGTCTTTTAATGCAAAATTTGAAGAAAAACCATTTCTTTGTAATCTGTCTCTGTAATCTTCTGTAATCTGATTTACTAGCACTCTTCCATGTCCTCTCTAAGGGAGTGGTTAATATTCTTGATTCGAAACAAACGTCAATATTTAAAAGGGAAGCTGCTCCGCGGAAGGACAATAGACGTATTAAAAATAAAAAGAAAAGAAAACTGTTAATAAAATTTGTATTATTTTTATGAATTTAGACGGTATTCGATCAATGTTTCAAAAGAATTCCGTTTATGTTCAATATCCCATAACGAAATTTATTAAATATAATTCAATTTTGATTTTAATAATATATTATGAAATTCTTATTTGTGTTTTGGTGCAAAAGTTTGCAACAGCTTTTATATTTACTAATATATATAAAATTTTGCATACAAAACATGATATTTTAGTGTATTATTTAATAATAATAAAAAACAGCTCTCAAATTAATATATATAAATTTAAAAACTATATTTTTCTTGATTACATACCAACAGATGAGTAGAAGTTTGTGATAAAATTTTATTTTATTCTCTTAAGTTTTTTTAAGAATTAATATTTCTTGTAAACGTATTCAAAGAAAAATACAGTTTTTCAGGGAGATTTTGATGCAGCATAAAAACAGCTTTAAAATTTGTAGGCGTTTTAGGGAGGATCGATTGTCTATGGCGAAAAAACAAATACCATCTATCAAAAACTACCTATGCGGAGAAGATGTTCTATTATAATGATACTAAAAGAAAAATAATAAAAAAAGTAAATTTTAAAATTTAATGCTTCCACAAAAGGGTTGAACTTTCGAAAAAATTTGAAAAAAGACCGATATTTGGTTAGAGGATTTTTTGTCAAAAAATAATTATTTTAATATTTTTTAAAATCCAACAATGCGGAAAAGATGTTATATCGTATGGAGGTTAAGTAAAAAAAATAATAAATAATAAATTCAAAATTTAATACTGCCACAAAAAAAAACTGAAAATTCGATGAAATATGGAAAAAGATCTAATTTTGGTTAGATTTTTTTTGACGAAAAATAATCATTTTAATGCCAAACAAAACCTACCTTTGCGGAAGAGATATTATATTGCATGGAGATTAAGTGAAAAAAAGATTTAAACAAGTTGAATGTAGATACTGCCATTGCAGAATTCAGTTTCGCCTCCGATTAGAAAAAAAATTAAAAAAATCGATAGAGGTTTTTTAGAAGGGCGACCCCGTTTAGAATGCAATGAACTAACTTCATTTTTCTTGTGTTTATCAATATAATAGCAAACAGAACGGCGTGAAATACCCAGTTGATTAGCAATTTCTCTCTGAGACTTTGGAATTGCGGAATAATAAAGAGATACAATTTGACGTGCTACTTCTTCATTGACTAGATTCATCAAAAACGGATTTTTTCTTCAGTTTAAACGTTATTTTATAGACTCTGGGAAAAAGGAAATGCATTTTAACAATAAAACGAGTGGAATCCCGTCGAATTCGACGAATGAAATGTTTAAAAGACCCGATCGATTTGGCTTTAAAAAAAACAAAAGTAATTACATTATTGAATCAAATAAAATAAATATATTTCCAAACTTAATGTCAAGTTTTCCAGTGATAATTTTGCAAGCAAATATTTGCACATCTCCAGTTAAAATTGTAATCTGAGTGCCGGCGAAATCCAGAAATTTTATTTTATATGCACTACAGAAAAATAGATTTATATATATATATATATATATATATATATATATATATATATATATATATATATATATATATATATATATATATATATATATATATATATATATATATAAACTGATTTCATTTTTATTATGACATTATTTTCACTAACTGAAGTCATCTGAAAGTAAAATCTCAATCTCAGTGTCTATAATGAAAAGAAATATTGAAATGTAATATCGTTATGAGTAAAAATGCGATGTTTTAAATAGTGTCGTCATTTTCTCTTCAGATGTTTTGTAAAAGTTACTGTTATTAATAATATGAAAAAGGCGTCCGTAAAAATATTGTAAATTCACTTTATCTGGTTGCTGAATGCCATCATTTTCCTCATTTGAAATATTTCTTACTTTGCTTTAGACATTAATTTTTATCATAAATTATTTTCTGTTATTTTATTTACATTATTAATATTATTTCTCAGTAAATATATTTTTTTACCTCAATTAGTGCATAATTATATGCAATTATTTTATTGTGGTTAAATTTTACGAAAACAATTAACTTTTTTCTTTTAAATGCGAGGACATGTTCACTGAAATAAAGTTTCTGACTTGTGGAAAGTAATAATGGGAAATAAATTTTTATTACCGTGAGAAAAGCTAAACTAAGTTGCCACCATTTTGAAGAAATATCGCAAAAAAGCATTTCAAATTAAAAATAAAATATAAAAATGTAAATAAATTAAAAAATAGCTAAAATGGACACAACTACAAATAAATAGTTTTCATTTAAAAAAATAATTATCAAAATCGGTTCAGTAGAAAATTCAGGGTTGATGACACGACATTTTTAGCTTGTCTGAAAGAAATAGCATCAAAGGCTAAAAAAACTAATTTCGAAATTTAATACTGCTGAAAGTGGTTTAAAGTTTCGAAAAACTGGCAGTTCCAGTTTTTTGAGTGAAGGATTTATCTGCTTATGTATTGTGTAGCTTAGTATACTTTGAATATTACTGTACCATGGCGTTGTTAAAAAAGTAAAAAAAAAAAAAAAAAAAAAAAAAAAAAAAAAAAACTATTTGGATCTGGCTTTTATATGTCAGTAAATATGCTCTCTATTGCAAAAACGTTATAAAATTTATATATTGGTATGTAAAAAATAACCGAAGCAAGGATTAGGTCTACATCTATTTATTTCCTGCCAATAAGAAGGAGTTTCTAATAAGTTAGAAATGAGCTGTAATTGAGATTCAGTCTCAATAATTTACCACTGCAGCATTTTAAGAAAAATTAAATTGTCTCATGACAAATATTGCGCTCTTCTTAATTCGTATAAAAAATAAGATATTGAAAGCTATTACAGTCTTATGTACCATTTCCGAAAACACAGCCTATTTTTTATCAGTTCAATAGATTTGAATACGAATATGAATATTGGATGTAAACTAATCCGACGTAGTGCGAGCAAACTCGCTTTTCTCGGTCATCAGCTATCATTGAAAAGCCAAAAGGCTGAAGATTTAGGAGTCACAACACCTGTAGTGACGAAAATTGGCATCAGCCAGAATATCGGACAGTTTGGACATTTCCGCCCAAGCAGGTGCTGCCATCGTCTCAGGTGCACTTCAAGATGTGGGCATTATCTCACAAAACTATGAATCGAATGTTATTAACAGAAAAAAATTCGGCATGACAAAAGAAACCAAAGACCACTCTATCGTTTTAGTCATTTGTAATAGATTATGATCATGGCCATTTTCTTTAAACTTTGATGGGTGTAAAGATTACGTGTAACTACATCACTAGAAGACAACGGAAGAAAAAATCATAATAGAAGCAGACTTAAACTTGAAAAAAGAACTTGGTTACGAATACATCGGCCACATATATATAAATTCTAGGTGAGTGCGAAACAATTTGAAAACATGACGTACATTTTTTTGTCACGTGTTAACAATAATATACATTAAAAAAAGTTGATTGCGATCAGATGTGACTGAATATCTGTTACACACCAATGAGGTTCCACTATCGCAGCATGGATGGAACCGCGACTGGGCACAAATGTTTCACTGGTGAAATAAAAAAAATATTCGCTGCATGTGAGAAGCTTTTTGTATTTTCATTTAAGTCAGTAGATGAAATCTAAAAGCGCACGATTGAAATCAAACGGTCTGCTGTAATCCTAATCATTACATTAAATATTATCTATATTTTCCATTTACCAGCTTTTGACCTTTTGCGGCGAATTACATAGATTTAATTAAATAGGAAAATGTGTCGAACATCCACTAACTGAGGGATTTAGTTATGACATGACATGATTTCAGAAGCAATAGTATATCCAGCAATTATTCCAGTGGCAATAACTTTTATATCAAAAATATCTATTCACGCAACGCTCATTCTACAAAACTAATAATCAAAACAGTCACGGAAGCATTTTCTGTTATATATGGACCATATATGAGAGACGACTTTATAAAAATCGAATTGAATTACAAAATCTCATGCAGATTTTCAATACCAAACGTCATTTTCACCAATTGTGATATCAACGATTTTTCTTGATTTAATAATAAAAAGCTGTTAAATACAAAACTAAAGTTTTAATTTTGTAATCAAATAAATATCCCCTCATTGCAATAAATGTTAAAAATTCTGAAATTAATATTTTATTTTAACAAAAAAACATTGATTTTTTACCGTAATAACGTTCAAATACATAAATTTGAGCCACATTGCGGCAGATTTAAATTTTGAAATTAATTTTTTTTAATTATTTTTTTATGCTCAGCATACAGTGTAACATACTTTACGCATAGGTAGGTTTTGGATAATCCTTTTAATTATTATTTTAAATCAAAAATCATCTAGCCAAAATTTCTTTTTTCCCTTTTTTTCGAAATTCAACCTCATTGTGGCAATAGTAAAATTTAAAATTATTTTTTTAATTATTTTTCCATTAATCTCCATGCAAGGGAACATCTTTTCCCCATAGGTAGGTTTTGACACTGTGAAAAAAAAATCGATCCACCCCAGTGTATATGTTACATAATATGTATTTTTGCTCGAAAATGTATTAAATACTCTTTAGTGGCTCTTTAAGCATCTATTTACGGTTTGAAAAAATTCGCTTTTGGTTTCATATTGGGGCAAATATCATTGAACTAAAAGTAAGTTATTTTTGGAATCCAAAATGTTTCAACTTTAATATAAAATAATTTTAAAACATCGATATTTTTACAAAAGCGGCGAGTTCAGAATAAGCACATAACTTAAATGATTACATGGTCAAATATGCTCAGTTTTGACTCATTATGTACGCGTTTGATTCCAGATCTCGCTAATTACGACCTTTACCCATTTTCTTGAAAAACGTCTTATGGTGGTTCAATCAACGCCCACTAAATTGAAAAAAGCCGTGATACTATTTTCTGTGACGACATGAACTTCACAATGCAGTTAGAAAATAGAGAAATATTCAAACAACTTGCATGTTTCAATTTTGTTGGCTAGAGGAATTATTAATTATTTTGATAAATCCACAAGCCAAATAAGAAAAAAAAAAAGTTTGAAAGTATGGGAAATTTGAATTTGGTATCACTTAATATACATGTTGCAAATTCTCAACACACAAAAATAAACACATTTAAGAACACGCCTTGTCACCAAATGTATGACAGATTCAGTATGTATCAAAAATGTTGCTATCTGGGAATGCTTAATCTGTTGCAAAAGTTTTTCAATCAAGGAAAATTTTCTAAAAATAGTTTTGTACAGTTTGTTGAAATAGTGTTGTAAAAACTGTTGATGAAAATATTAATTGTAGCAGTGTTTTGCTGAATAACAGATTGACATCCAATAAACAACATTTGGTAAACATCGCACAATTTACAACACTACAAAACCACAGACGTAAGTTACTTTTAAAACACTTTCTACATTGTGCCATTAACATTAAACAATTTTAAAAAAATTAACAGGTAGTTTGCTTTATAGCAAAAAGAAAATGCTGGAGATTACTGAGTAAGCTGACAAATTTTACCAATAAATATCAGTAACTGTACTTTTGGAAAAATGATTTAATTTTTAACAACACTTTTTGCAAGATCTTTTTCCAGGCACAGCACATTTGAAAGACATTCAAAGGACAAATAAAAAAGATTTTAGTTATATGTGTTAATTATTATGTTTAATTTCTGTAACACGGACGGTTTCACGAATTTTCTGTACACACACACTATCGTCAATCTGAATCATATTATAGCTGTAATAATGTTTAAAAATATTTCACAAAATACTATTATTATATTAAATTATTCATTGCAACTATTTTTAATTGAATTTCTGAACAAGCTTCAGAACGTAATTTCCTCTAATAAACTTGGGATAAATTGCATGCAAATAAATGCGTAACATTTTATCCTATATTCACACTGAATCTTATTTTCTTTAAAAAAATTTTATTTAGTTACAAAATAAATTATAAGTGAGTTTACGAAAACAAACAATTTAAAAGCAAAAGTTTTACACAAAATAAGCGAACTAAATCAAAATATTCATTCCATCATTCTATATATCCCATCATTCTATTGAGTTTCTTTACTTATATATACTCAAATATTACAGTTATAAATGCATAAAAAACTTATGTTTCTTCAAGAACTAATACGATGAGGCTTTCACTAACCAATTCAAGAAATTTGGTAGCTTTGTACTTTAGAAATCCTCAGTTTTATATAATAACCACAATATTATTTCCAGGTTAAGTATTTTACGATAAAAGACAATTACTGCACTTCGAACCCTGATACTGGGTTGGAAGTGCAATTACAATCGGAAATTTTAATGTTTTCACACATATTTAGAGTTCGTTTTGGAGACAATAGTTTCACTTTAGGCAATTATTTGCACTTTGGTTCCAGCGTCTTGTTGCGTTTAGTTTGCATCCCAAAACACAGGAGGTATCTTACCGGGAGAAGATTATCCAGTGTACACCACTGTTTGCAAAATCCTCACCTCCCACAAGCTATTGTCTCTAGCAGGGTTTTCCTGAACCTCCTTGTAGCCCTTGACCACACTGGACTCTCATCCGAATCTCTCTTTCTTAGACCAACTTCTTCCGCATCCTGTCTTCTCCGGGGAAAAAAAGATAAAGGAGCTTCCACTATTCTCAGAAAATCCTTTTCGCTTCTATTGTACCCAGATGTCTGAGTGTTGCCAACAGGTGTGAAACTCTCGGCTAAATTTTCACCACAGGGGATGACACAGAGGATAAATCACCTATAAAAAGCTGTACAGTGACGAATAACTAATGTCACGAGGCATATTGACAGTCTGGGATTCTACACTGCAAAAAATTTTACCTTTTTGTTGAATCGTCACTCCCTCGTTTTCATAGGATATCTGTATTTTGACCCATGAGAATGCTCCATAATAGGCTGAAGTAATCGTTTTCTATAAAAGCGGTGGAGTGATGATGCAGCAAAAGGGCCAAAGTTTTATCAGTGTACGGCACCGGCTCTTTGTCCGTGCGAGAATCAATTTTGTCTCTCCTTTTGAAATTGTTGTTCAATGTAAACTCTGAGCTTATGAATCGCTTTAATAAATAACTCACTAATTTGTGCTACATTTTGAAGACTTTACAATATGTATGCACCTTATATAATATGTTTTAATCAGTTTGAATTTGAAATTTCAGTAGTTTTGTATTCTTTCGTCTGCAACTTATTAATTAAAATGAATATTTAAATATTTTTTTAAATAATTTGTATAAACATAAATTAAAAACAATCTGCCGCGATATCGCAAAGAAAGAAAGGAATAAATTTTGAGTGATATTTTTAGATTACATATTGCTTTCTTTTTCTGTCTTATGTTCTGAATTAATCTGGTATGTTTCTACTACAATCACGCGATTCTAAAATTGGTATTGCATGAACCATATGTAAGTATATGTTAAAGTTCAGCATAATTCGAAGATGGAACAAAAACATATTAAATCTTCTATACAAAAATGTAAATAAATCTTAACTTCAAGTCAAAAACAACGTAGCTAATTTGAATTTCCCAAAATTTTCATCAAAGTTATGTTGTTATGAAAGAATAATTTTGATACTCTGTGCTAAGTATTTCAAGATAGTGTGAGCAGTTCTGTGTAGTAAAGACTTTGAAAAGGGCTAGAGAATAAAGATATAATAAAGATTAAAATGGAGCTGGTAGAAATTACACCTCTGATTTACTTACGGGTTTTATCATGCTCATAAACTAGAAAGATGAAAAGCATTTCTGAAAAAATAAAGATTGTTAACTCGGAAATCTTAAATGCTAGCAAAATAAAATGTTTCTAGGTAATATCTATTTTACAGTTTCATAATTTTTTATTTTATTTTATGTATAATTGTTTAAATAACGATATTTATGATTTAATAATAGTATTCCATAACAGATAAATTCGTTGCTTTTATTTTTTTCATGATTTAAATATATCAATTATTAAATTCTCAATTTTATAGAGAGTATTATAAAATGAAAATTGATCTTATCATATTTTCCACGGATTTATTTCTAACCATCGAGCAACTTTAAATTCTACACTGAATTTAAACTTTTTAAACAGCATTACAGAAATGACGTTTCTGCCCAGTAAGTAAATTCTTGGCTGCACTTTTTGCATCACCATTTGAAGAAAATTCTGATTCAGATAATATTTTCCTTCAATTTTGGCTACAGGAAAGAGCTAGGGGGCAGCAAGTCTTGGCTAGGCACCGAGGCACATCTGGCACATCTCAAGACTTATTACCTGAACGTTTTCAGCAGTTCTTGATTACGGCGAGAAGTGTAGGACTAATAATGTCGTACAGGTGGATGACATAATCACTTGACATTCCAGGTCGTTTGCATCGGTGGGCGTTTATTTATGTAAAGGTCTTGCCATTTCAATTGCTTTGACGTTTCTCTAAATTTGTGAGTTGGTTTGGTGATAATGTGGAAAATGTGATCGGCAAGTAAGACCATGGATTCCTTTTGAATCTTCGATCCATTATAAATTAATAAATTCTTATTTTCTTCGCAACCTCTTTATTTGTCCAACCTCGTATTTTTAATTTTGTACTCTGTAAATAAAGAAACAATGACAATGTTTACACTGACACGCACACACACATATACAAACTGAAGATCTATTATATTATGACCAAACTTTATCTATAAAAATGAGATGTACCAAAAGAAAAACCAAGGCGCTTGCGCTGTTGCGTATGAGCCTATGCAGTCTGCGACATAAGCACGTTCCAACGTTAACTGCACGTCATCACCAGGAGCACCTACAATGGACCCCTGAATACCTGAAATGAAAGACAGAGAAACAGAAGAATATTGCATGGTCCAACGAATGGCATTTTTTGGTCCATGATGTCGATGGAGTCATCCTAATATGCCGATTTCCAATAGAAACCCGGAACCCAAATGCACAGTGGGTCGGAAATTAGTCTAAGCCGGGCATATTATCGTGTAGGGGATGTTATTTTGAAAGTTTATTCGGTTGTTTAGGACTTATAATCAGTATAGAGCAAATCCTGACGTCTGTGGGCTGTTTGAGTTGCATTACGGGATCCATACATAACAACAAAGTTTCCGGTGTGCTATTATATTTACCAACAAAATGATGATTCATATCATTAGGAAGTAATTCGAGAAGCATTCTAATATGTTGCAAGTCATGTGCTAATCTTCAAATTCACCCGGCGTGAATCCAAAAGAGCAATAGTTCCATATGAAAATCTTAATTCGTTCTGCCATGCTACCATTTCTGAATGTGCGAGAATTTCATAACCAGTAAATGAGCGTTTTATGCCAAACAACTCAACCTATCTATAAGAACTTTGTTTAGTTAATACCAGTTCGGGTGTTGGTGGTTTTGAAGGGAAAATGTGGTCCTAAGTAAACAAATGATCATAATGCGATGGCTCTCCGGCGTTTATTATCATTTTTACCGAGTTCAAGGAGAATGTTCTGATTTCGATCTGTATGTATTTCTTATTCACTCATAAATTCTTTAAATATGAACCGATTTTGATAAATCTTTTTTTTTTAAAGTATAAGATACTTATATGGTCCCATTTTAATTTAATGAAATTCTGATGATTAGATTTTTTTAGATAAAAAAATGTAAATTTGATAAAAAAAATAATGATTTTGCGCAAATAAGCTTTCATTGTTGCAATCGTTTTTCAATCATAAGCATATTAAAACTATGCATTCATATGCGTTAGCGCCAAGTTGTAGCCAAGCTTGATTCTTTTTTTGAAGTCGGTTAGTATTTTTTTTTTTAAAGCACATTTTATTCTACTTATTTTATAAATATTGCTACCCATGTTTAAAGATAATGTATAATGTTTAAAAGGATAATGTCTCGTAAACTCGCTATAACATAGAAAAGTTAAACTGATGAAATGAGAGGAGCAAAAATATCACCGTAAGTAGAAAATGCATTTACGTCGATACGCAGCGTACTTTCTCCAATTAAATCTCATAAAACGCTAATGCAAGGCATGGAATGATTAAAAATAAAGGAAGAAAATTTTAAATTTAAACCTAATTTATTAAAAAAAATATCACGAACTTAAAGAGTAATACAACGTCTTAAAAAAGTGCTCAACGTTACTAAATTGGTAATGAAATTAAAGAATCACATATTACTATTTAGTTAAATGTTAATACTTATTAATATTTTAAAATGGTATAAATATTACGCCACACATTCCTTTATTTTATAATTTTATTATTTCTTTGTTTTAAGTGTTTTATTATTTCATCAAATGCTTTTTATTGTTCAGAAACCTGTTTAGTATCTCTAAGCATCTAATATAACAAGAAAAAATACAATTTTTTTGCTATGTTCATTGCATTTATGTAAAAAAAATAATACTATATCTTATAAAAGTTATCTTACCTCGTACATTACAAAATTTTTATTTCATATACTCTTTGAATTCAAGCTATTTTACGCAATAACATTCATATTAACAAATTAAATACCATCTACAATTTTTGCAACACATTATAATAGCGTGAAGGTACTAATTACAAAAGATTGGAAATAAAATGTACTTTTAAGTGATACATATCATTTTAAAATTAAAAGTTAAATATTTTTAATTTAAATGCATAGAATGGAAGTTTAAATGCAGCTGTTTTGCATAATTATCACTTTAAAATGCTAATTTTACATATCTCACTTTTTTCACTGCTACCAACGTAAGGTTTGGCTAATTATCCTTAAACTTGTAATACATAATATGTATTAATGATAAAAATGTTACTGAAAATGAATATTTATAACTTGTAAAATAAACTTTATACAGAAATCAATTTCTGCATATTAGTTCCTTTAACCTTTTCAGAGGGGCTGTGACAGCATCTGTCCGGGAATACATGTATTCTCAGGTAGACACTGAGAGAGCCCCTGCGTAAAGGTTAAAGTCATACATAACAAAGTGATACACAAATTGCTCTTTTTAGCTCACAGGCTATCATAGCCTGAGAGCTTATGTGCCCGTCCATTCTGTATGTTCGTGCGTAACGCGATAACTCATGATAAAAATATCGGATCCACTTGAAATTTTGTATATAGGTATATCCTGATCAGGCGCTTCCCTGATTAGTTTTTGGAGTTCATTCGATATGTATAAGAGAGGGAACGGGGGCTCATGCCAGTCCCCTTAATGGATATAAATGGGTTTTTCATGCAGAATTAACAGTTTTTGTCCAAAATTTAGATATAGGATCATTCTGATGAGACGATTCCGTGACTGTTATTATGTGTTCATTGAATAAGTATAATCAAGTGGAACGGGGGGCTCATGCCCCCTCCCTTAATTGATATAAACGGGATTTTCATGCAGAATTAACAGTTTTCGTTTAAAATTTAGATATAGGATCATTCGGATGAGGCGATACCGTGGCTGTTATTAGGTGTTCATTGAATAAGTATAAACAGGGGGAACGGGGGGCTCATGTCCCTCCCCTTAATTGATATAAACGGGATTTTCATGCAGAATTAACAGTTATCGTTCAAAATTTAGATATAGGATCATTCTGATGATGCGAGTCCGTGGCTGTTATTAGGTGTTCATTGAATAAGTATAAACAGGGGGAACGGGGGTTGTAATGCCTCTCCCCTTAACTTGCATAAATGGATTTTTCAATCATAATTTTCAGATTTCGTTCAAATCTCTGAATAGTTTTGGAAGTTAAATGCTTAAGTATAAAAGAGGGGAATAACTCCTCTTAAATTATATAAATGCTAAATGGGTTTTATTAAAAATTATCCGATTTGCTCTGAATTTTGGATATAGATTTTTTAATATGATAAAGCATGTACTTGATAGTTTAGGAAGTTCAATGATTAAGTATAAAAAAGGAGAAAGGGGAGGGTTGTTTCCCCTTCTTAATTTTTTTTTTCGAACGGAATTAACGAAAATACAAGGCTGTAATGTACAATTAGTATGCGTAGCCTGTGAACTCAATGCCATCAGTTTAACTGGGCAATATTCTTTTTATTTTAATATAAAAAAGAATATTTACACTTAAATATTCAATTAAGCACTGTTATAATCACATGACGATCATAAAAAACATATATTCTTCATTTTTCTACATCATTAATACACATGAAATCTTGCGATATTCTTCTCTAAAATATGGCAAATTATACCAGATAAAAAATATTTTTCACAAAAATAAATAAATAACGTGTATATTAAATAATGAGATGAAATCATTATAAAAGGATGTTATTTTAATGATAAAAAAATCATATCATAAATACCAAAACCGTTACTACATCATTATATTAACCACTGCGTTTGTAAAAAAAAAAATCATAAATTGCGTTTTATGCCATGTCATTAATTATTTAGAAATGCACTATATCAAGTGATCATTAGAAATATTTATCTTATTTATAGATAAGACATTGAGACGTTTACTCTTTTCATTTTTGACATAACTAGATTTACTTGATAAGTTAGCTGTCAAATGAAATAGATAGAGAGAAAGAAGGTTAATTTAAAATTAACTTTCTTTCATATTTTATAATAACAGACAAACCTGAAAAAGTTTGTTTATCAAGCAAGGTTTAAAATACTAAACCCTATTTGAAAGAACAGCTATTAATTTTATTTTAATTGTTGGAATCTTTACAAATGTTTTTAGCTAATATATCAGCACAAAAATGAATCTCTATCCTAATCATTCCACACTATTTAGGTTGGTAATGTCAAGTATCAAATTATCATGGTTTTTCAGCTCCCGATATGTTGTTTCTTTTAGGTAACATTTAAAGTGACGTCACTAAAAATAAAGTTAAGTATTTTTTTTTTGTAAAACGATATTTGTAAATAGTTGATGGCAACAATAGGTGATTTCTGGTTGTTATGGTTTTTAAGGTTTTTATTTACGGTTTATTCTAATCTATAATTAATTTGAGGTATGCTTTTCCTTCTATAGTAAAAAAAAACTAGCCTTAAAAGGAATGACTCCTGGAATGATGCTGATGTGGAAGATTTCCGAAACTAACGAATCCGGGTTGTCCACTCCTTCCATGAGTCGAATAGACCAATCAGGAAAGGGCTCCGTCTATGCATCGCCGTATGGGTTACCATAAAGAGAGGAAAGGTTACCATCGCCAACAATCGCCAAGTTTGTCGCCAACTTCGCAATATATCGCCAAATTTGGCGACCAAAATTAGTTGTCAAAAGTGACGCCAACTTGGCGATAACTGTAATATTTCGCCAAATTTTTAATTTCTTTACAACACCAGTCGTTTGACACATCATTTGAGAGGTTTGCAACTGCTTATTCATATAATGGATGTCTATTGTGTTATCCCCCATTCTGCTCCCCAGGGGGGGGGACACATTTTTAATTTCTTTACAACACCAGTCGTGTTACACAAGATTTGAAAGGTCTGCAACTGCTTATTCATATTATGGATGTCTTGTGTGTCACCCCCACACTCTGCTCTCCCCAGGAGGGTCACATTTTTAATTTCTTTACAACACCAGTTGTGTGACACATCATTTGAAAAGTCTGCAACTGCTTATTCATATTATGGATGTGTTGTGTGTCATCCCCCACTCTGCCCCACCAGGGGGGCATATTTTTAATTTCTTTACAACACCAATTGTGCGACACATCATTTGAGAGGTTTGCAACTGCTTATTCATATTATGGATATCTTGTGTGTAACCCCCCCCTCTACCCTCAGAGGGGGCGCATTTTGTAATTTCTTTAAAACACCAATTGTGTGACACATCATTTGAAAGTTCTGCAACTGTTTATTCATTTTATGGATGTCTTGTGTGTCACCCCCACTCTGCCCGGCAGGGGGGCACATTTTTATTTTCTTTACAACACCAGTCGTGTGACATATCACTTGAGGGGTCTGCAGCTGCTTATTCATATTATGGATGTCTTTTGTGTCGCCTCCCACTCTGCCCCCCAGGGGGCACATTTTTATTTTCTTTACAACACCAGTCGTGTGACACATCATTTGAAAGGTCTGCAACTGCTTATTCATACCATGGGGTATTGGCGAGCGCAGCAAGCAGGGGTAGCCAATAATTTGGAATCGCGAAGCGATTACGCGGGGGATTGGCGAGCATAGCGAGCAGGGGGGCGGGGCCCCCCTAGTTATTCAAATTTAAATAAATGTCGTACTTTTCCTTCTATAGTAAAAACAAGTTGGAAATTGCACGTGAACGTAGCAAATGAGGTGCGTTCGTACGATAACGAAGTTTTAAAAATATTCAGATCTTGCTGATATAGTAGAGCGTACTCCAGATACAGTATAGTAGTCGAAATCTTTACGTTTCTGTAAATATGCAGGAAGTAATTTTTATTACACCTCAGCAACGTATATCTTATTCATAAAATGTGAAATAGTTGAATATAATTAAAACACGTACCAAACCATGTTTCCCCGTATAGCATTATGTAGTGGAATACTTTTGTGTCGCCCTGTAATTTAATAATAAAATTCTTTGCATCACAGATTGTACAGAATGCATAATTTAGTATATATTTCATAGATTCATGTTCGAATGAGTGTAACATCATTAAAATGCATTTGAAACTTTTTCCCCATTGACCGTAATGTAACGGAATCCTTTTGATTGTCCCTGTAATTGATCTATGCATTCGATTTTCATAACATTTGAAATGACTCGACAAAATTACGCAATAATTATGTTTTAAATTTCAAACGATTAAAGTGCATTTGAAACTTTTTCCCCATTGACCGTAATGTAACGGAATCCTTTTGAATGTCCCTGTAATTGATCTATCCATCCGATTTTCATAACATTTGAAATGACTCGACAAAATTACGCAACAATTATATGTTTTAAATTTCAAACGATTAAAATGCATTTAAAACGTTTTTCCCTATTGACCGTAATGTAACGGAATCCTTTTGAATGTCCCTGTAATTGATCTATCCATCCGATTTTCATAACATTTGAAATGACTCGACAAAATTACGCAATAATTATATGTTTTAAATTTCAAACGATTAAAATGCATTTAAAACTTTTTTCCCTATTGACCGTAATGTAACGGAATCCTTTTGAATGTCCCTGTAATTGATCTATCCATCCGATTTTCATAAAATTTGAAATGACTCGACAAAATTATGCTATAATTATGTATTGTAAATTCCAAACGATTCGGTTGTGTAGTTTTTGCGTTGTTATATGCGGACAGACGGACGGACAGACAGACAGACGGACAGACGGACAGACAGACGGACGGACTGAGCGACAACAATAGGTGCTACGTATTTACATAATTACGAACGCACCTAAAAAACTAGCCTTAAAAGGAATGACTCCTGGAATGATGCTGATGTGGAAGATTTCCGGAACTAACGAATCCGGGTTGTCCACTCCTTCCATGAGTCGAATAGACCAATCAGGAAAGGATTCCGTCTATGCTGCGCCATATGGGTTACCATAAAGAGAGGAAAGGTTACCATCGCCAACAATCGCCAGGTTTGTCGCCAACTTGGCGATATATCGCCAAATTTGGCGACCAAAATTAGTTGTCAAAAGTGACGCCAACTTGGCGATAACTGTAATATTTCGCCAAATTTTTAATTTCTTTACAACCCCAGTCGTTTCATACATCATTTGAGAGGTTTGCAACTGCTTATTCATATAATCGATGTCTTGTGTGTTATCCCCCATTCTGCTCCCCAGGGGGGTCACATTTTTAATTTCTTTACAACACCTATTGTGTGACACACCATTTGAGAGGTCTACAACTGGTTATTCATAGTATGGATATCTTGTGTGTAACCCCCCCCCCCTCTTCCCTCAGAGGGGGCGCTTTTTGTAATTTCTTTGCAACACAAATTGTGTGACACATCATTTGAAAGGTCTTCAACTGTTTATTCATTTTATGGATGTCTTGTGTGTCACACCCACTCTGCCCCCCAGGGGGGCACATTTTTAATTTCTTTACAACACCAGTCGTGTGACACATCATTTGAGAGGTCTGCAGCTGCTTATTCATATTATGGATGTCTTTCGTGTTGCCTCCCACTCTGCCCCCCCGGGGGGTACATTTTTAATTTCTTTACAACACCAGTCGTGTGACACATCATTTGAAAGGTCTGCAGCTGCTTATTCATACCATGGGGTATTGGCGAACGCAGCAAGCAATGGTAGCCAATATTTTGGAATCGTGAAGCGATTACGCTGGGGGTTGGCGAGCATAGCGAGCAGGGGGGCGGGCCCCCCCTAGTAATATCAGAAAAATATTTTTATTTACGTCTTCATGGGAAAATGTTCAGGATTTAAAAAAATACGTGCATGCACACATACGAAGAGATCGCAGAAAGTTAATATCATTTCAGGAGATTTTATTTTTGAGTTTTATTTATAAAATAAAAACATTTTTTTCTTGCCCCGTCGGCAGAAAACATTACAAACTTATCAACAAAGGCGTAAAACTGTCTAAAATGCATATTTTGTATTACAGATAATTAATTCTGTTTAATTGTTATTAATGTAATTTTTCCTATAAAAATTCTACAAAAGGACAATTATAATCTATTTTATAATATCTATTCATAATATAAATTTCATAGACTAAATGATTCTGTTTCATCTGTTTGTTTGCAGGAGCCATAACAAAATAAAAACTGCACGGGAAATGTAGCAAATGAAGTGTATTCATACTATAACGAAGTATAGAAATACTATTGTAATTGTCACATATTTGTGTAATTGTACACAGAATTTCGGATACAGTAGAATATCCAAAACGTTGTGTATGCTTCTGTCAAAACTCCCAGCTTTCTATTACACTGAAAGTAACAGTTCCATATTAGTTTAATAAAATCTGAAGAAGTTTAACATAATTAAACATGACTCAAACAATATTACGTAATGGAATATTTTTGTGTGGCTCAGTAAATCAAAAAAATATATATATTCTTTTCACAACAGATTATATAGAATGAATATTTTAATGTATATTTCAAAGATGCATGTCAAATTTTTTATGTTCGGAAGAGTGTGACACACATAAAATGTATTTAAAGCTAATTTAAGAAATTGGACTCAGTGTAACGCAATACTTTTGATTATTCTTGTAATTAAACTGTACATGACGATTTTCTTAAAATTTAAAATAATTTGACCAAATTATGCAGAATATATATATTATAATTTCACGTGATTTCGGTTGAATGATTTTGTTCGGTTATATGCGGACTGACAGACGGATGGATGGACAGAAATACGACTAAAGGTGCTGCATATTTACATAATTACGGACACATCGAAAAAAAACAAGATGATATTCCGTTTGCAAATAATAATAATAATATTAACAACAACAATAATAATAATAATAATATATATATATATATATATATATACAGGGTGTCCCCAAACAAATGGTATATACACTAGGGGGTGATAGAACACATCAAGACGAGTAATAGTAAATAGGAAACCAAGGGTCCCAAACGTTTTCCAAAGGAGATAGCCGCCATTAAAGTTTGGGGTCCAAAATTTCAAATACACATAAAAAGGGAAAAATTGGTCGATTGATTTGCAGTTTTCATTAAAATTATTTTTTATGTTGGTATTTTCTTGAAAATAAATTATAAAGATAAATTTCGAAAAATGCCGATAGAGGGCGCTGTAGACTTTGAAATAATGAAAAACTATTTTTTGCCGTGATTTTTTGCATCTCATTAAATGGTTCCGTAAGCTTAGACTTAAACTTAAATTTTGAGCTCAAAATCTGAATGGTTGGAAGCGGTTAAATAGCACAAACTTAACTGTGTTCAGAGGGTTTAAATTTCAAATGATTATAAAAAACGGAAAAATTGATCGATTGATTTGCGGTTTTCACTAAAACTATTCTTTATGTCGGTATTTTATAATTTTTCCGACCAATTTTTCCGTTTTTCATGTGTATTTGAAATTTTGGACCCCAAACTTTAATGGCGGCTATCTCCTTTGGAATACGTTTGGGACCCTTGGTTTTCTATTTACTATTGCTCGTCTTGATGTATTCTATCAGCCCCTAGAGTATATACCATTTGTTTAGGGACACCCTGTATATATATATACAATCTTAATTTCATGAAAATATTATTAAGCACCAGGGGCATAATGTATAAACATTATTAAAAACAGTAAACATTAAAATAACAATATTGAACAATATAAAAAGTCACCCGCTGAACCAAAAGCCATCACTCTTCAGCAGGCGGAATGACTTTAACCTTCCCCCCAGTATTAAAATAAAGCTTAATCAGCAGGTTTCGTGTAATCTGGCAAATTCTTGCATTAAATATGAAAATGACATACTTAAAAGTCACTCAAAAATTATTTCAAACATCACTTAAAGATCAATTTAAAGAAATAAGCTTTACTTATATGTTGAATATTTTGAATCGTAATAAACCATTTAAAGAATACACTTTTATATTTATGAAATCTTAATTGATTATAGTATAAAATGCAAGCAAATGCCACACCTCCGCCTGAACCCGCTTATTAGCATAAAAGATAAACTTACTGCATAAGCACGGCCTTTTAATGCCAGCAGTCGACAAAAACTTTTAACTCAAACGAAGACCAATCCACATTTCCATTAACATAGCCTTTTCTGTCCGGTCGTGACTTCTTTCTGCACGTTTTTTCATCCACAGTCATCCTTTCTACCTTGTAGACTTTGAGATGGCCGCTTCATGCAACAAACTCCAGAAGGCAGCATTCCTCTCAGCTACGCCTCCAATCCAAAAAATTGCCATTTATTGAAAAGTAACTTTACGTAATATCTCAAAAATTTACTCGGATAATTATTTTTATAAAATAAATTACCTAACAACTTATAAACCTGTTTATTTACATTGAAATCATTATTGCATATTTTTCTAAATCTTATAAACTGATTTATAACTGTATTAATAAAAACTTTTTTATTCAGGTTGGAGTACCAATGGGGTAAATTTATAGTATAAAAATCAAAACTGTTTCTTTTATCATATAGATCGATATTGATACTATTGTCTGAAATATTAAAAGAAATATCAAGGAAATCTACTTTGTTATCAATATTGTTAGCTTTATTTAATTTTAAGAAATCAGGATAAATTTTATTGTATTCATTATAAAAATCAAAATTATAAATTAATATGTCATCAATGTATCTATAAATATGTAAATGCTTATTATATTTAACTGTATAATTGTATTCATAATAAAATAAAAACAAGTTAGCAGCAGTGCTAGAATAGTTAGTTCCCATTCCGATTCCACATGATTGATTTAATGTACACTATATTGCCATTGATTATGGGACACTTGCGATTTTAGACATTTTACTAAATATCTAGAAAAATGCATAAGAAATCATCTCGAAACTCTTAGTGTATAAATATAATAGTATACGTCATACATCTCCGTGAAGATTTTTTACCGAAACGCCATAGGGTACCGTCAACAAATTAAAAAAGAATGAATATCTTTTGAATAACCCTGTCAAAACTAATGTAGCAAAAGCGCTCAAACTCTAGATTATGATTGAATGCCTTATTGTAATACACTGTGTTCATTTTTATGCAAATAGCATGCACACTCGCAGAGTAATTAAGGTTTTTATAAAAATGGTCCCAAATTTTTTCAAGTTTTTTCATTATAATTTTCAGAGTTCTTAATATAAAATAATATTTTTTTCAGAAAAAATGACAAACAACATTGCACATAGTACCCTGTAATCAGAATTAAAAAATAATAAAAATTGTATGAAAAATGAGTAGGTTTACTATATAACTTTTTACTGCGCATGCGTTAAAGATATCAAAATTTCATTTGCATATTATGTTAGCTAAATGTATAGAGCAACTTTTGTAAAAGTCTCAAAATAATAGCTTGAAAATTCAGAAAGTAATCGTGAATAGAAAAAGGACAAAATCCGTTGTTTCCAAAATGAAGCAAAAAAATGAGGGATTTTATCCAAATGCAGTAGTACATCCCATATTGTGTATTCTAAATTGACACTAATCAATGAATATATGGATACAACCCCTCTTGTTTTTGCTTCATTTTGAGAATAACAGATTTTCAACTTATTCAATTGACGATTATTGTCAGAATTTTCAAGTTATGATTTTGTGTCTTTCACAAAAGTTGCTCTATACATTTAGCTAACATAATATGCAAATGAAATTTTGATATCGTTGACGCATGCGCAGTAAAAAATTATTTAGTAAACCAACTCATTTTTTATACAATTTTCATTTTTTTTTTAATTCTGATTACAGGGTACTGTGTACAATGTTGTTTGTCATATTTTCTGAAAAAAATAATATTTTATATTAAGAACGCTGAAAATTATAAACTAGGAAAAAACTTGGAAAAATTTGGGATCATTTTTATAAAAACCTTAATTACTCTGCGAGTATGCATGCTATTTGCTTAAAAATGAACAAGGTTTTTTACAATAAGGCATTCAATCACAATCTAGAGTTTGAGCGCTTTTGCTACATTAGTTTTGACAGGGTTATTCAAAAGATATTCATTCTTTTTTAATTTGTTGACGGTCCCCTTTGGAATTTCGGGAAAAAATCTTCACGGAGATGTATGACTTATACTATTATATTTATACACTAAAAGTTTCGAGATGATTCCTCATGTATTGTTATAGATATTTCGTAAAATGTCTAAAATCGCAAGTGTCCCATAATCAATGGCAATATAGTGTATTATTCCTGTAAACTACATAATTATTATAAAAACAAAAATGACATAAATTCAAGAAAAATTCCCGATTAATATTTAGCTCTTCATTGATACAAAAAGTTTCAAAAATATCTTTTAGAACATTGTATAATGAATCTATAGGTATGTTATTGAACAAATTTTCAAAATCAAAAACCTGCATGAAATGAGGAGTGAAGTGTTTTTTGTCCAAAACCTCATAACTATTATCGATTGACCAAAAATGGCTGTTGTTTTTAAATTTATATTTAAGAAAACCGTATATCCTTTTTAATAATTTTTGAAGAACAATGTTAAAATCTCTATTGATACTTTTGGTTGTGCTACAAATATATCTGAATTTCTTTGGATTTTTATGAAATTTTGGAGTCATAAACAAAAAAGGTAATGTGTGATGACTAGACAGATTGAAATTAGAAGAGTATAAAGTTTTACATTTCTTTTTAAAAGCAATAATTTTTTTATGAATGGGGTTTAAATTTTCATTAATTTTAGTGTAAAAACTAAAATTAATGAACAAAACAAAAAGATTTATAAAATGCAACAAAAAGATTTGCTTGCATTTTATACTATAATCAATTAAGATTTCATAAATATAAAAGTGTATTCTTTAAATGGTTTATTACGATTCAAAATATTCAACATATAAGTAAAGCTTATTTCTTTAAATTGATCTTTAAGTGATGTTTGAAATAATTTTTGAGTGACTTTTAAGTATGTCATTTTCATATTTAATGCAAGACTTTGCCAGATTACACGAAACCTGTTGATTAAGCTTTATTTTAATACTGGGGGGAAGATTAAAGCCATTCCGCCTGCTGAAGAGTGATGGCTTTTGGTTCAGCTGGTGACTTTTTATATTGTTCAATATTGTTATTTTAATATTTACTGTTTTTAATAATGTTTATACATTATGCACCTGGTACTTAATAAATATTTTCATGAAATTAAGATTGTATATGTATGTTGCAATTGATAAGTGCTGCAATGGCGCCTACGGTAGCAATACTCTACATACTGATAGCAAACATATATTTATGTATGGCATTATAAGCTGCATGGGGCGCTTATGTCATATATATATTTCATATTTCACATATTTTTTACAAGTGCTTGGGTGCATATTGTTTTGTTAATTGTTTCATTGCAAGTAAGCCTATGTGCTTAAAAAATCTTAATAAATAAGTTACGATGTAAAAAATATAATGAAATGAAATACAATAGATGTAAAAATAAATTGTGTAAGACTTGTATACTGGGCTGTGTCACCACTGGAGAGTTACCTAAAAATTATACACCGTTTTGCAAATTTAATAATGTCATTTACAGAATAATTTGCTTAGTATGTAAACAAAGTTATGTTGGCAAACTGGTGTTGAATTACATAGTCGTATTAATCAACACAGATCTAATACAGCTAAAAAACAAAATCCAACTTTTGAAATTCTACATTTTAGATTACACTCATTTGCTAAAATCCAGCTTGAAATACTCGACCATGTTGAAGATAAAGCTGACAGATTAGCTCGTGAGAATGATTTTATGATGAAATTTAAATCTCTTTATCCCTAGGGACTTAACACTATGTTAAATCATATTAATATCAAGAATATTGTCAATGTATATGATTTATGTAATAAATTTAATAATATGATTGTAATAAATAGAGGCAAAAGGGGTTCACATCATTTTAGCTATATTTTTAACAATATTGTTACTGATACTTGGTTAAAAGATTTAGAAGAAAAATTTGTATTGACATACAGTATTAAAATGGTTAAAACTGAGGTTTTTAAATTAAAGATTAAAACATTGAAGAAATTAAAACTTACATTGGATAAGTTTAAATTTAAAAATTCACAATTTAGGGATCTAATTTTTGACTTAATAAATTTTAAGTTAATGAATAAGTTAAATAGTGACAAGGATAAACTATATTTTAAGATAAAATTTCAGCAAAAGTCGTATGATAATTTGAATTTCAATAAAGTCTTTAATGATAATTAAAATTTTTTTCCAATTAAGAATTGCTTTATTACTGTGGCTTTTAATTATAATAGACCGTTTAGTGGTAAAATATTTAATTATAGACAAATTGCTGAAGGTGATGTTGATTCGGTTATAAATTGTTTTTGCAACAGTGGAGATTATGATGACTGGATAGATAATTTTCATAAGCATGTAATTACTTTTGATTTAAACATAATTGCTAATAGTAATATAAGATATTTAATGAACTTTGGAACCAAATTTAGATTGAATGAAAAAATTAGTATGAAAAAGGCTTTGGTAATTTTTAATGAGGATATTGATAATTTTATTAAAAAACAAAGTTATAAGAATAGTTTACCTTTGGAAGCTTTTTTTGATTGGAAAGATAACATAGTTAAATATTTTAAATCAAGTTTATCTACATTTTTAATTAGTGATAGATATGAATACCAAAAGCTTAATAAAAATGATTATAAAGATATTGAGGATTTGCAGAATAAATTTATTTTTGTCACAGTGGATAAAGCTGCGAACAATTATGCTGTTATATGTAAAAAAATTTATACTGATACAGTAATTAATGAATTACAAAATGATAGTTTTTACACTAAAATTAATGAAAATTTAAACCCCATTCATAAAAAATTTATTGCTTTTAAAAAGAAATGTAAAACTTTATACTCTTATAATTTCAATCTGTCTAGTCATCACACATTACCTTTTTTGTTTATGACTCCAAAATTTCATAAAAATCCAAAGAAATTCAGATGTATTTGTAGCACAACCAAAAGTATCAATAGAGATTTTAACATTGTTCTTCAAAAATTATTAAAAAGGATATACGGTTTTCTTAAATATAAATTTAAAAACAACAGCCATTTTTGGTCAATCGATAATAGTTATGAGGTTTTGGACAAAAAACACTTCACTCCTCATTTCATGCAGGTTTTTGATTTTGAAAATTTGTTCATTAAAATACCTATAGATTCATTATACAATGTTCTAAAAGATATTTTTGACACTTTTTGTATCAATGAAGAGCTAAATATTAATCGGGAATTTTTCTTGAATTTATGTCATTTTTGTTTTTATAATAATTATGTAGTTTACAGGAATAATATATTTAATCAATCATGTGGAATCGGAATGGGAACTAACTATTCTAGCACTGCTGCTAACTTGTTTTTATTTTATTATGAATACAATTATACAGTTAAATATAATAAGCATTTACATATTTATAGATACATTGATGACATATTAATTTATAATTTTGATTTTTATAATGAATACAATAAAATTTATCCTGATTTCTTAAAATTAAATAAAGCTAACAATATTGATAACAAAGTAGATTTCCTTGATATTTCTTTTAATATTTCAGACAATAGTATCAATATCGATCTATATGATAAAAGAAACAGTTTTGATTTTTATACTATAAATTTACCCCATTGGTACTCCAACCTGAATAAAAAAGTTTTTATTAATACAGTTATAAATCAGTTTATAAGATTTAGAAAAATATGCAATATTGATTTCAATGTAAATAAACAGGTTTATAAGTTTTTAGGTAATTTATTTTATAAAAATAGTTATCCGAGTAAATTTTTTAGATATTACGTAAAGTTACTTTTCAATAAATGGCAACTTTTTGGATTGGAGGCGTAGCTGAGAGGAATGCTGCCTTCTGGAGCTTGTTACATGAAGCGGTCATCTCAAAGTCTACAAGGTAGAAAGGATGACTGTGGATGAAAAAACGTGCAGAAAGAAGTCACGACCGGACAGAAAAGGCTATGTTAATGGAAATGTGGATTGGTCTTCGTTTGAGTTAAAAGTTTTTGTCACCTGCTGGAATTAAAAGGCCGTGCTTATGCAGTAAGTTTATCTTTTATGCTAATAAGCGGGTTCAGGCGGAGGTGTGGCATTTGTTTGCATTTTATACTATAATCAATTAAGATTTCATAAATATAAAAGTATATTCTTTAAATGGTTTATTACGATTCAAAATATTCAACATATAAGTAAAGCTTATTTCTTTGAATTGATCTTTAAGTGATGTTTGAAATAATTTTTGCGTGACTTTTAAGTATGTCATTTTCATATTTAATGCAAGACTTTGCCAGATTACACGAAACCTGCTGATTAAGCTTTATTTTAATAGTGGGGGGAAGGTTAAAGCCATTCCGCCTGCTGAAGAGTGATGGCTTTTGGTTCAGCGGGTGACTTTTTATATTGTTCAATATTGTTATTTTAATGTTTACTGTTTTTAATAATGTTTATACAATATGCACCTGGTGCTTAATAAATATTTTCATGAAATTAAGATTGTATACGTATGTTGCAATTGATAAGTGCTGCAATGGCGCCTACGGTAGCAATACTCTACATACTGATAGCAAACATATATATATCCGTTTCAGTTGACATAATTCTAATGGTTTTCTTTTATAAAATTTCTTTTTTGGGAAAAAATGCCTTTTTTATGTTAAAACGGAATTACATTTTACAGAAGTTCCATTGTAATAATGTTTATTTTTTTTTTTAACTATTTGGAAGATAGTTGTTGTCCTTGATAGAGAACTGGAAAATTTGAAGTATAACTGAATCTTTTTATTGGTTCAATTCCACAACTTATTTTTCGTTCTCTGATTGTTGGCACGATGACAAAAAAAGTAGTAAAAATTAAAATAATAATAATAATTTGAAAACAAGTTGTTATCTATATATTTAAAACACCTGGCTGTTTTTTTAGTCATCAGCCCTGAGCTTCCTACTGGCCCGATTTTGATAATTATGTTTTTAAATGAAAGCTGTTTATGTGTAGATGTGCCCATTCTGGCTAATTTTTAATTTATTTCCATTTTTATATTTTATTTTTAATTTTAAAAGCTTTTTCGTGACATTTCTTCAAAACACTGGCAACAGGTTAAACTTTTCTCATTATAATAAAAATTTAATTTTTTTTTATTCCTTTTCACCAGTCAGGATCTTGATCTCATCGGTGAATGTGTAATTGCATTTCAAAGAAAAAAAATAATGGTTTTCGTAAAATTTAATTTTAATAAAATTATTGAACATAATTATTCCCTAATCGCTGTACAATATACAGATTATTTACTGTGTGATATTAAGTATTATGTAAATAAAATAACAGAAAATAAACTTTTATAAAATATAATATCTAAAGCGAAATTTTGTCGATGGAGAAAATGTCGTCATTGAGAAAACAGATAAGATTGTTCCATGAATATAATATACATTGTTAGCTGTTTCAGTAATGATGTCATATTCACTGATTTTTATTCCTGAATCTAAATAAATTGAACTTCTATTTATTTAAAGGTCCGCGATGTGCATGAATGAAAATATTTCTATAAATTGCGCCATTTCCATTTAATAACAATAAATATTTTATGAAACTAAGGAATTTTTAAATAACTGCATAAATCACGCTTTTATTTCTAGAAAAGATGAGTGTTTCAGAAGGTGTAAATGATGTCATATTAGAAAAAAATATCCTGCGATATAATGGTATTACGATATTTCTATTTTACATAATATCAAAAAATAATTAAAATCATTTTGTTGTATTAAGTTATTATTTAAGATAAAAATAAATAAAATGTTTTCTGCTTATCAACAACAAACACAATTTTTTTTTTTTTTTATAACAAAGATATCGTTTTTCTTTTCGTTGTCATGACAATAAAATTAATTTTGACAAGTTCATGGAGGCTACAAACCAATAAATAAATTAAATTTATTGCAAGTGCTATAAATGTTTAGTGGATTGGTTATGCAGTTTATTTCCCTCTTTCTATAATAATTAAAATATTTTATTGATACTATAATTATTGTAGAGTTACCAAGAGATATTTAAACGGAGAAAAAATAAACTATGAAGATATTTTTGAATTCGTCTTCTGAGGTATTATATTAACTTCCTAAACAATTTGGCATTTAAATAATGTTTAATGTTTAGGAACCACATTAAAAAAAATTTGTAGCTGAAGTTAAGTCCAACATAATACTTTATGAGCTGTTTTCCTTATTTTTTATTATTTTTTGAAGTTTGTGCATCTTCATCATGAAAGATTATGTTATCCCTATTTTAAGAAGTGGCAATTGTTTATTTCGCTCTGTATATTATTGTGTATTATAAGACTGATATATATCACATCCAATGTATACTCTTTTCCGTCGAATTTCGACGGGTGCAGCTAGTAATGAATTAAAACAAATTAATTTTAAAGAGTTCCAAAAATTGTAAAACTTAAATTTCATTTAATATTTGTTAATTACGGTTCCATGAACGTTAATATTTAATCCATATCGTACATAATATGAGGCTCTCAGAAGTCAATCTCATTAACTCCATCAAATAAAAATGCACGTTTCAAACAGATAAACTTGTATACCTTAAATTACTTTTTTATTAGCACTTTCCAACAAAGTTGAAAAGTACTTATGTATTGGGTTTGTCTGTCCGTCTGTCCGCGCTGTAATCCCCGTAAATATACTCGAATTGGCATGAAATTTTAGGACGTTATTGACGATTACCCTAGCACGAACCCTATTGAAAATGAAGTTTCTACCATGATTAGTTTATCTACAGGGAGAATCAAGTTTCCCATTACATTACGGCCTACGGGGAAAAATTGTTTCAAAGGAATTTTAAAGATGTTATACCCTGTCAAACATATCAAAATTTATATGCTTTTACGAGGTGAATTAAAATATGCATTCTATGAAATATAAGGTGAAAATGTAGCTCTTATTCATTTACTGGGCCACACAAAAGAATTCCATTAGATAATGGTAAAAGGGGGAATTGTGTGTGACATATTTTAAATTCATTACTGTTTCATGTATAATAAAATTGATGTATGTCAATGAGGCTTAGTATAAATTATACGATACTTCCTTTCCTAATATAAAATACATAGCATTTACAGGGACACACAAAATATTTCAAATATTATATTCCTTCCGACGGACTGTATATGTTTCCGATGATGGCTGACGGATGGATCTTATATATTTTAATTATGATATACGCATATAAGTTTCACTAAATTTATGCATATGATATGGTGTGTATAAATGCTATAGTTAATATACAGGTCTACCCAACAGACCTCGCCAACGTTACTGAATATGAGCATAAATTACTAAAAGGTGATTCTTAAATAAATTATGCATTTTTCGCTGAACTGCATTAAATTTACTAAGAAATGTTTGCAGATTATAGATAAAATGATATACAGGGCCACGCAAAGAATTGTGTACATGGACACCTATGAATGATAATCTATAACAATGTGATTTCAGTTGTTTTAAGATTGTTTTAGTTTAAAATGAATTTTAGCATCTTACTGATGTGTAATAAAGGTACCAGGCAAACTACAAGCCTAAACAAAGTATTCAAGTATGTTTCCATCTATTCGTATAAATTACTGAAAGAGAAATTTCAAGCTGCTAGGCATTTTTGCTAAACTAAATTTCCCCATTATATAGTATGTATATTAGCTGACAGATCAAATACAGGGCTTTTTAATAGTACTGGAATACAAATTTGGCTAAATTTGTCTTTATATCCTTATTTACCTAAATAACGAAGTTTTGTTAAATATTTCATGCAACGTTGGAAAGTGCTTCATAATCTATGCTTAATGCATGATTTTTCTTACTTGTTTTTCACAATATTTTGGTTATATTCATTATTTGTCTTATAATCAAAAGTAATTCATAAGCTCTGTATAAAAATTTTCAACACAATCATGTCATTACCTTAGTTTCTAAAAATACAAAGTTAGTCGGATTGACTTCCAAACGCCTCAACTATAACTATATTATTACGTATGCTACGTTTTTGATCATACCTTTTTTTGTTGCAAATTCCCCATGATAACGGAAAAAAAGTTGTTAAATTGCATGATATTTTGAAAAAATATAAATGAATGATTTCTGATAAAACTTCTGATAAAAGTATATTTAATTTTAAGTATTTATAATTTAAGTATTTATATCTGTTACAAATAAGTGAAGGTATAAGAATCATTATATAGCCGGGGTTTTTTTTTTTCGAGTTTCTTGATAGTGACGTCATATGCATGTTTAATTTGTTAAAGACTTATAAATGTTCTATTATTTAACGGATGTGAATTACGTCATTTTATATCAAATAAAAGCGTGTCTTATAAATATGAAAACTGAAATGTGTTTTGCATCATCTATAGTTAATTTATTTTTTATATATTTTTATTTTTTAATTATTAATGAAAGTCTTTACTATTTTACACTTTGATGTAGAATTCATTTATAAATCTAAAATGCATTTATAATCAATCTAAATGTGATCAATCTAAAATGCATTTATAATCAATCTAAATGTGATGACATTACAAAGTATAGAAGTCTAGCTTTCATAATTGCAAAGTTTTAATGTTAATGAGGAGGTTTTCATAAATAGAGATTAAAGAGGAATTACCCGGATGAAAAAATACAAGGCATTTTTTTTTCATTATTTCAATACATAATTTTAAAGGATATTTAAATCTGAAAAAAAAAAAAAAATCCAATGAAATAATTCTATTGGAAAATGAACTATATATTAAGATTTAATTTTATTATATTTTCTGTATTAAGTATACATATGTAGCAGTCAGTATTTTAAACGGCAAATATGTCAACAGCTTTTATAACTTCATAAACTTAGTTTCGTCCAATTACTGTTTATCTTCGAAACAAAAGTTCACACTACTTTACTATCTTCAAAAAACATCATCAAATAATAAATGATGGAAAGAGATTAAACGATATTCAGTTGTGTGCCCTTTGGACTCCGAGATCATAAATCACATGTTTTTATTTTCAATGTTTTAAAGGCTTTTTGAAAAATCCCGTAAACTTAACGACTCGATGTAAGAAAAAGTAGTTCTTTTGGCTCTTAGAATAATTACTGTAATAAAAAATGTAAGTTTCTTATGACAAGTAAAAAAATATTGCGAAAAGTTGTTGGAAAATGTACATTTATTCTTAAAGGTAATAGTTTCTACTTAAAAATATAAAATGTCTCTTCTTGTCTTTAGAAGAGATTATTATGCATTGTGTCAACTATTAACAGTGGCGAAAGGCTAATTTTTAAACCGTTTGTCATAGACATATAGTTCCAATTGCAAAACTGTTTTATAAAAATGTAAAGAAGTATTTTTTAAGCGAATTAGGTAAAAAAAAAAATTACTCAAAAATTACGAAAATTAAATTTGTATATGATTTGTATATAATTAAAAAAAACTTCCACTCCTCTGCGATTAAAAGTGAATGAGTAATTGTTGTTTAAAGTTGAAGCATCTTTAAAAAATATATGGGTAAATTTAAAAGAAATAAAAATAAATGTCAGATATAAAATTTAACAATAAACATTGAGAATAAATATTTTTACAATATTGTTTTTAAGTTTATGTCGATGTTGATGTTTACGTATTAAAGCAAACTATAAACATGTACTAAAATGTAAGTAAAAAAATAACAGAAATTTTGTTAAATTAAATTACGAAATGCAGCAGTCACAATTCGTTACAAAATGATACATTTTTAAAATTGCATTAAATTACTTAACCTAACAGAATTTGATATACTTCTATAAAATAAAAAAAATGGTATGCACTGAAAATTGTATTAATTTTACTTTTCATTGGATATGAATAGGTATGCGAATTGAACCTTGATCCAATATTTGGAAGTGAGTTAAAATTTAAATATACATTTTGAAATATGAAAACATACATACAAACCTTATAGATAAAATAAAAGCTTATGAAAATAAAACATGTTTTAAAAATAAAATCATGAAAAGAAACAGCTCCATTTCCTTACAAAATAAAGCATATGTAAAAAAAATTCCTGTCGGCATGGCCTATAGGTTTACAAAAGTTTTAGATAATTTTTGGATCATTTATAAAAAATTTAGTTGGATTTGATATCTTGAGAAGTGACGAAATTATGTTTTTTTTTCCGAAAAGAATGTTTTTTTCGCCTCTTGAGCCCATTTTTAATTTTATAAAGTATCTGTCATGCATAGACATTTGGCCTCTTTCTGAGAAGTATAACAACCCTTAAACTGATTCGATATCTATTTTATTTAAGAAGTTATCGCTTTTTTTCGGTTTTCACAAAACCCTCCCTATTTCCATCCCTTTCGTCCGATTTTGTCCATTAACGATCTTAAACTGATTTTATGTCCCTTGATTTTATGTATTAGTTTTACAGATATATATATATATATAAACTTTTTTTACTGATGGTAGTTTTGGGATCTGGAGGTCATGATCGTCGTAGATCTGCAAAATTTTTCAGAAATTCCGACATGGGAGTGATCGCAATAGGTATTATTTCATACGAAATCAACCTAATATAATTGAGTATGTGAATTTCAATACTCTCCTTATCGCTTTTGTTTTTTTCGTGAGACTAAACCAAACTGAACTAATGTAACACCACAATGATCAAATTTATAATGAAAACTAATGCACGCATTAAAAGGATTTTTGTGATTTTCAAAAATTTCGTTTTGTCAATAAACAGAATTTTGAAACTCACTTTGAAAATAGCTTAAATTTTGTAACCAATGTTTAAGTTAATAATTTAAAATTGATACTACACTAAAACTTATACGGTGGTAGCTCCTCCAGTTAAATAGCTTTAACCCTTTATCTATCAAATTATGAATTCATGAAAATTTTACATTTTACATTAGTTGTTTAAACTTTATTAAATGATTTACATATTCAATTAATATATATTTGAAATATTTTAGAAGGATTGGAGGATTTAGAAGGATTAATTAAATTTCAATTTACAGGGATGTTTTGCAGTATTTATAATACCACTTAAATCTTTTATTTTTTATTGTTCTCTTGAAATTTTGTAGAATTATAAAATGTTCAAACATGATGTTCTTACAATGTGACTATAGAAAAATTTCCGAATATAAAAATACCTATCCTCCTACCTCATCGCCAAGAAAGTTGAAAAGATGCAAAGGCAAAAGAAATCATCCTTTGAAAATATTTTTGTTTTTTTAAAGGCATTGGTTTTGCCAAAGGCATTATTGGTTACAATAATACTTTTGGATCAAGATAAAGTAATGCATCTCTAACTCATTCTATACTGTATTACAACTAATTAACGCGTTAAAATAATTTTATAATAAATAATTTTAATGGTACTTATAAGTACCGTCAGTAGATAAAAGTTTAAAAATATATCTTTACCTCATAAAAAAAAATATTGTAATTGGAACTATAGGTTTGTAACAAATGGCTTTAGCCATGTCCAATGGAATTAGCCATTGGACAGCAGCGTTGGAAAAGGGCGCATTTTATAATAGATTAATCACCTAGTATATACATTCCCTTAAAGCAGCTCAGTCGAACTCATCCGTTTTCAGTTACAGAAAAGCGGTTTAATTCACGAAATTTAAAGTTTCATAACTCGGTCAATTTAATATTTGATGAATGGACTTTTTTTGTATTGCTTGTTAGAGTGATGGATTTTTTTACTAAGTATCATTTATTGGACGAGGGTCGGTATAAAAATTTAATTTCCTTAATTTTTTAATAAAACTTTTTTTTTACCAAAATCGCTTAAAAGCAATTCACCATTTTTAAAGCATTTTTGCAAATGAAACTGCATGTTTATGGCTAACGGTTTACAAATTATCCATTTTACCATCACTGAGAGTTGACACTTTGCATAAGCTTGTTATCTATAACTTATAATTAATATCATAAATTTGATAATGATTTAGGAAACATGGCAACAGATTACGTTACACTTTACTATATTATAGAAAAAAAAGTTTTTATTTGAATTTATCTATATCTATATTATAAAGAGATAAAGTTTATTTATTTGTAGGAGCTAATCTACGGAGGCATTAAACCGATATCAAAAGTAATGGTAGCAAAATGAGGGTATTAGTCTCGAATCGAAAATAAAATACAACTTTGTCGATGCCAATAACCTAAAGGGAGGTGCAAGAGCAAAAACTGTTCTAAAAATGCAATTTTTGTTCTACTGAAAAGCCTAGAAACTCGAAATTTGGCATGTTACTTAATATGAATAATAAATGAACACTAAAAACGTTTGCTAAAAAATACGAAATTTAAGAAAAGGGTGAAATTAAACGAAAAGCGTTCAAAAACGTTTAAATAGCGATTTTTAAACAATCTGATAAAATAACAAACCGATATTAAAAATAATCATGTCAAAAGGAGGATGACAGTTCCAATACAGCTCCAATACAAGTTATATGGACCATTTTCACCATTCGCTCACATTTCATGGTAACGGATTTGACATTTCAAATAAAACTAAAAAACTATTAAAATGAACTAGCTTGTATATTTTCTAACTTAGATAACAATTTACAAACCTTCTAAAACTATTTAGTAAACTTACTTAGCAACTTATATTTCCTCGCTTACATTTCCTGGTAACAGACTTGACATTTCCAAAAATATTTGAAATGAACTAGCTTGTTTAATTTCTAACTTAGATAATAATACACATACATTTTGAAACTATTAAGGGAACAATATTCCAATAATCAATAATTATAAGTGCAAAAATCATTATTTTAATATAAACATTTACGGTAACAGACTTGACAGCGAAAAAAAAAATACCAAACTTGATAAAAGTTTAATCTAACCACTATTACATTGCTTCACAATTGACGAGTAAAAAATGGCAATTAGTAGTTGCGTAAATAGTTTAACTATATCGCTGAATATCTGCTGTTAACTTTAGGTGGCATTCGAAACCTTTTTGTATAAAATAATCACAAGGTAACGGACTTGACAAAAAGTGAGGGACAAAATATTTCTAGTAATTTCTTAAAGAAAACATCTTTTGTAATATTTTTTTCATTAATACAGAACATTTACAGTTCATATTTAAAATAATAAAACCGTATTATTTAAAAAAAGTTAGCTCAAATTTAAAAAAAACACAGTTAAAAACATAAAACTTGGAATGGGACAGGCGTTTTGCTTAGAATCAAAATTTTAAAGATTTATATCTCAAAAAAATTTATTAATTTTTTTTTTAATTTTTCATGTTAGAAATGTTCAATATAATATTCTTTAGCTAATGCATAGCTCAAATCAAACTTTAATTATTAGTTTATGTTTGAATTTTCCTCTTTTTACTCTGGGACAGCATATAAAAGCGAAATTTGAAAATGGCCCATATCTTATATCAGTGTCATTATCTTACATGGGGTGCAGGCGAAAAAAATATTTTAGAAATGCTATTTTCGTGTTGCTGAAGGGCTTAAGAACAATTAATTAGGAACAATTATTTTAATTTAGCATGCTATAATTACTTATAAATGATATCTAACGATATTTTCTCGAAAGTTCGAAACATAAAATGGGTAAAAAGAACGAAAAGCGTGCTAAAAACATTCTAAATGACAATTTGTAAGCAATCGTTGAAAGTGTCAAATCAATGTGAAAAGTAACTTTGCGGTATAAGAACCTGTTAAAACATAAAAAAAAAAACGTAAACTATATTTTATGTCGGTGATCACTATCAACATAGAGTTGCAGGAATGAAAACATTCAAAATGGAGTGTACTTTTGTATTAAAATGTCTAGAAACTTTAAATATGACATGGATGTTACATATAAAACATAAATGTACTTATAAAAAAAGTCAGAAGTAAATTAGAAAATTAAAACTTATGAAGCAAAGGGAAAGACCGAAAAGCTTTCTAATTACTTCCTAAATGACGATTTCTATACAAACTTAAGACAATCATAAAACTGATGTTTGCGAATCAGTGTGACACTCTCTGATCTTCTGGTAGACAGGAACAACTAAAAAAACTTTTAAAAAACTTTTTAAACTTTTTAAAAGCTTTAAAATTATATTTCTTTGAAATATTAGAAATACCAAGCCAGTTATAAAATTAATGTTCACAAGTCCTTTTTTTCAACATAGGTTAATCTCAATAGGTTAATCTTTTTAGGTTAATCTCAATAATTTTAGAGATATTGTAGACTCTTAGTAAAGAAACTTGGATTTTTACGCGATGGTTAACTTTGAGATTTTTTGCTTGCTAAGAAGATTGTTTCTAAAAAAATAAATGCCTTCGTTGAATATTGAAAGGAACGTATGAATTGAATACAAAAGTTTCAAAATATTTTCTAAATTATCATTTATTCAGAATTAGCTTTAGTTCTTTTTATTATCTTATGTGTCATTACGGAATGACGCGGTGTAGTAATGAAATTGAGTCAAACTGTTGCTCAAAAGGAAATTTTTCAATTATTCCTAAATATATAACTATTTCTAATAAAATTCAGACATACAAATATCACTTGGTATATTTCAACTATTTCGCAGGCAAAGTCGCGGGGTTTCATAGTATTATCTAAATTTCTGATAGTATAAAAAATGGTTTATTAAATAAGCTAAACAAAACACTGAAAGACTTTTTTTGTTGCGATTGAAATATTCTTAGCGTAACATCGTGATATTTAAAACAACGTAATGGATTTTTCTCTAAAGCAGGAAAAATATTTTTTCCAAAATTACTCAGCATTTTCCAATTCTGAACATCCCATAATTAAACTTTTAAACCGTGAGATAGGAAATAATTAAACGTCCGTTCAAATGCAATATTTTGAAAAATGATTCAATTTACTGATTTTTAACTAACTTTCAAAGTTGATTTTCTTTAAAAATTTATGTCGATCGTTCACATATTAATTACAAAAGATAAAATCTTTGAACAATAAATAATATAACATTGACAGAATTTATTAAAAGCGGGATATTTCCATTTTTTAATGTTAATTGTAAGAATGAATAATAACACTTTACCTATATAAATAAAGTTTTTGCTTTTTCTTAACAATCTCACGATATTTTTCTATACATGCATTATACAACATAAAAACATATGTTATCCTTTGCGTGTGAAACCTACCACAGTCTAATTTAATATCAAAACTTATCTCCAAAATGTCTTCATTAAGGAACTAAGTGGAATGAATTTATGAATTATCTGTTTACATTTGACATAAATGTTATTTAATGATTTAAACCTATAGAGTTTCATGGACAAATATACATATATATTTATATATATATATATTAATCTTCTTACTTTAACAAATTGCTTATCTATAATAATTTTATAATACAAGATAGCATACTATATATTCAAAAAGACGGTATACCACAAGGTAGTTTTACATCTAGTATATTATTATATTTATACTTTTATCATTATGATCGTAAATATATTAATAATAAAATACATTTGTATCGATAAATTAATGATATAATTTCAATTGACACTGATAATACCAGTGTATCTTAATTCTAGTAGATTATCCATCTAATCTAGAAAATACAAAAAACCTGCTTTCTAATAATACCATTAACTTTTTAGATCTTAAGATTACATTAAGAGAAAACAAATTAATAACTGATATGTATGACAAGCGGAAAGAATTTAATGTTAAAGTTAATAGATTTACTAATTTTAAATCCTGTCTTCATACTACTTTATATCGTTTTATAATCCTTAATGATTTATATAGAATAAAAAGTTTATGTTCTTCTCATCTAATTAATTCAGATATAAAAAAAACTAATTTATGATTCAGTAAATAATGGTTTTCCTAAAAAATCCATATATTCTTTACTATACAATTTGTTAATACATGATCATAAAATTAAATAACACATTGTAAAAAAAGTGTAAAATATATAAAGACATAAAACATAATAATATATTAAAAATGTAAAAAATATATAATATATATATATAATAGGATGGCTGGGTGGATAGATGTTAGAGTGCAGAAGAGGGCTGTGTTGTCTGGATAATACGCAATGGTTAATTAATATTTCTATTATTTAAAAAAACTGAGAAGGGGAGAGGCATTTGCTAAATAGCAAAACATTTTATAGTGTATGGACAATAGTATATTTACATCAATCAATTATATTAATACAATTTTATTAATTTCCAGAATTAACTTGTGGATAACTTTTAACAAATTAACTAATTTCTAACTGTTAACAAATACCTAAAATACTATTTCTAAATATATAAAATGCATTGTTTATTTATTTATTATCTATTTTTATTTCTTACTTCATAATGTATTAAAATATTGAGTTTAGGTTAGTATAGTCAAATTAAATTTTGTTTTACATTTTAAAGGGCAAACTGTGGTGTATGGTATATTTTTTCTGTGATCACAATGCAAATGATATAACTACATTTCTAAATTGAGGATAACCACATATTTAAATATTAACTTTTAATTTTTATTCTTTCATTTACTGTATTCGACCGATTTCTATAGTCTATATTTAATATTCTATTTAAACCATTTTACTCATTAATTACTGCAATAGTATACACAATAATAAAAGCAAAAATCTCGTAAAGATTAAGTTATCAAGCCTGTAGCTTTTAATCAACTTTGTTACATCTATAAAAATCTGTGCACGTGGCTGACGCAAACGTTGGTTTTTATTACCCTGTTTTAACCCTGCTTTTCTGTTCGCATTTACTATACGTATGTAGTGTTCGGGTCAATGTGACCCGATTTAGAATATTAACTTTTCTAGCAATAAATGAAACTAACTATTTTAGAAATAATTAAAAATAATAATAAAATAAGCTTAAATATATATTAAATAATACAAAACACCAGTAAAATAACTTAAAAATATTTGAATACTTACTTTTATTTACAATTTGGACAAAAATAGCTTACGTGAAATTTGCAAGTGTGTTTTTTGCAATTGAAACATAATATATTAGTTTTGTTGTCGTTGGTTGATGAGCAGAACTTCTTGCACGTTTAGTACACAATGAAGTGTTCTCATCTGATTCCGAGGGTACGTTTGCACTTTTACTACGCATTCTCTTCACAATTTTGACTGAATCTTCCCTTCTGGGAAGATGCTGTGTTACTTCAATATGTGGAAAAAATAGATATTTCGCCAATTTTTCTAAAAAGATCCTTCGTTTGGTTAATTTATTTTCATTCCATTTGCTGTTTATTGAAATCCACAGAATAAATGCATTGTAAGCAGATGTATCAAGCATATTATAGAATACTATCATAGGCCAGCGATTTGTTTTTCTCTTACAAGTGTATGTACTCAAAAGTTGATCAAGACTATCCACCACCCCTTTAGTTGCATTACAATCTAATATCATTTGTGGTTTTTTGTCAGGTCTGTCGCTAACTTCATTTTCATGATTGAAAGTGCTCATAAGAATAACATTTTTGTTCTTTTCGGGGATGTAGTTTACAACTGTTGTATCTTCTGTAAAAATAAAATGATGAGCTGTGCACTTCTTTGTTTAGAGTTTTCTCAGCAAGTTCGGGCTTATTTTTTCGAATGGTTCCAAGCATAGTTATTTTCCGTTTTAGAAGACGTTTTCCCAAGTTATAGGATGTGAAAAAGTTATCACATGTAACATTGTGCCCCGAATACCCATAAGTAAGGTCACTCACTAACCGCATACCCTGACTTTTCTCTGGCTTTGATCCTTGATTTTTTCCATTATAAATTTGTGCATTTAGTACATACGAAGTTTTGCTATCACATAACGTCCATATTTTTATCCCATATTTGGAGGGTTTACTAGGCATATATTGTTTGAAAGAGCATCGTCCACGAAATCCTACTAATTGTTCATCTACAGTAACATTTTCACTTGGATTATACAATTTAGGTTGAATTTCTATCCACTTTTCCCAAATATCTCGAACAGCAGCTAATTTATCTACAGACCTTCTTTCTTGCCTGGTAGATTTATTTCCAAAACGAATAACTCTCGATATCATATGAAAGATTTCGAGGGACATTGTAGCATGAAATATATTTGTGCCTGTTTCTTGATTCCACAAACTTTTTGTTGATTCACCATATGATTTTTACACACCAGCTAATAATAATAATCCGATGTATGCTTGAAAAGTTTCAGTACTAATATCTTTTCACACTTTTCATACACTTTTCTTCCTTCTATATTAGTCATTTTTATGATTTCGTTCTCGATTGTAGAATTGAATACCGTCGCAAATGCGCTTTTTATGTCAGTTATCCTTGTCGTTGCATATCTTGTGACACCTGGAGTAGTTTTTATAATATTAGCTAACGTTAATCGACCAGAATGAAGAAGGGGATTCAATTTCCATACTATTTCACGATTCTTAGACTGAATACTGTGTATATTGTGCGTCTTTTGAATATCAATATCAAAATCGTTGTCAGAACTTTCACTTTCCTCACTTGTATGATTTTTATACTCAGACGTATTTTCCTCTTCGCTGTCAGAGGCTTCCATTAATTCAGCAATATCAGTGTCGCTCAAATTTCTACGATTCGCCATTTTTTCACTAATACTCAGAGATACAACTGTTCTTCAGATTATTAGAAATTGAAATACTGCAAGAAAAAAGAAACGCTACTAACAGGTGCATTTTTTCCCTTCCGCCAATGATATCAACATTTGACTTTGCTCTCCTGTCACGTGATCTAACACCTGTGCCAACGAAACAGACTTCGAAATAGATACGTTGCAGCAATTATTTTTATTGAATGATTCCAAACAAAAGTAAAAGTGCGTGATACAATTATTTTTTAACTCGGGTCAATATGACCCGAACAGTACATTAGGATTAAGTTAAAATTTATCTCTTGGAAATATAAATAAACGTAAGTACTTCTAGGAATATATAGTTATATTACTAATGAACAAAGTTAAAAAGTTTCATGGAAATATCTCTGCGCTAATTTTTTTTATAAGTGAACAATAAAATTTTTGGGTCAAATAGACCCGAACAGAACAGCAGGGTTAATTTGTTTTTTATTTTAATTTAATTTTTTCTCCTTATATATTTTTTAATCCAATTTGGTAGGTTTGTTGTGTTTTGTTTTGACTTTTTTTCCTTTGTTTTTGTTTTTATTGTGTGTTAGCCTAAAATTTCCATATGTATATGTATATTTGAATATATATATTTGAATATATTTGAATATATATATATAAACTCTTTATTACGTTCAGCGAAGATCTGTTCTTACAATTTAAACCTTCATATAAATTCTCATAAAGCTTTTTCTTTCTGTGTTTTTTTTTTTCTGGCGTAGACCTATTTCTTTTATTCTGTGCAAGCTTCATAAGTTTAACTGTCGAATTTTTTTTTCACGAATTTTTAAATAAATAAAAAGCTTAAATAATCGAAATAATTAAACATATGTTAGGCACTTAAGAAACAGTCATCTTCATTTGAGAACAAAAGGTTTATCGATACTATAAATTTACATTATACTATATTCCAAAACATCTTTTTGAAGTGTTGTTTAAAACACAAGTAAATGAATTTCATCACGAAATATTCTTAATTTTTGTATTTATGGAAGTTTATTTTTTTGATAATGTAATTTTTTTCTGTTGTATATTCGAGTTGATTGATGTTTTAAATATTATAATTTTAGAAGAGTAAATATAAATATAATAATCGTATAGAAAAAATACATACAATAAAGATACAGGAAATTTTATATTTTATAGTCTTATGTGAAAAATAAAGAATATGAAATAAATTACGCATGTATTAAAATATAAGCAAAATTCATTTTTAATGGAATTATTTGCATTTTTATCGTAATTGCTACAGAATATGCTACAGAAAATTTGCGTTAAGTGTAGCAGGATAAACATTAGCTACACTGAATAAAAAATGCAATACCTGGTGCATACCAAAATAGTAACTCATAATCTGACTTTTTTTTTAAATACAGGAATTGGAAACAGTACAAGAGACACGTGGAATGTCTAACAGCATAGTCACTTCTTCTTCACTAACCATCTTCGCTAAACAGAAAGGCTGTTGCATCAACGTTCTGTTTGGAGATCTGACAACAAGTACAAAATATACAGAAACATTAAACAACACCAATAACAAAAAATTACAAGAAATTTAACTAAAACCACTCAGATCTCATGAGACCTCAGTGTGTGGTCCTAGCTGACTCAAGCAGAATGCATATATATATATATATATATATATATATATATATATAAGCCATTTAGAATCCACGTTGCGCCAATCCACTGAGTGGGAATAATCTAAAAGTTATTATTAGATACATTGCCATTATTACAAACAAAATCAAGTAAAAATAGCGAAATTCAACTATATATCTGAGTTAATGAATCGAAATATATTCTGCTTAGATCAAAATTGTAATTAATTCAGATTATGGTATTTAAAATGGAAGCGAATCGAGATTCATATATGGAAAATTAAGAAGTTGAAGTGTATGGAAAATAGTTATATATTATACACACAAAAGAATTTTTTATTACATAAATTAAATAACTACGGGCTTTGCAACATTTTAAGAAAGGAGTTCTGCAAAGTGGCCAATTTTTGTCATACGCATACAGGTGTTCAGTCGACTTCATTTTAAGTGCAAGGGATTATCGCTGACTTAGCTCCATTTATTGCTCAGTTAGGTTTTTACAATTTATGCACTCAATTCAATCTTTTATCATCATTGTTCTCCAGGTTTTACACCTCACTATTTACATCTATGTTTTATAATAATTATGTATTACGTTAATTTGATAAATATAATTAAGACGCATTAAAAAATCAGTTATGTTTCAATATATTATACTTTCGGGGTATATCCATTCCTATAAATAAAATTTTAATATAAATTCCAATTTTATTTTTTTAATTGTTTATGTTTTTAATGTATATTTATTATTCTTATTCTGCCAGAGTTTCATAAATTATGCATTAAAAATATTTTTCTTTGTTTATATAAGAAAACAACTGTCACAAAAAGAAAAAGGAAACACACGTTAGAAGCATAGATATACATTTTCGTTTTAATTCAGAAACCTTGAGCAGTTCTTTAAATTTGCATTATTCTGTATTCAGAAACCTTTTGAACGTGTGCTTTCTTAAGATACAGATAAATGAATTTTATCACGCAAGGATGATACATTTATTATTTCTGGAAGTTCAGACATGTAATAACACAAATTTATCAATATTATGTAATGTTTGATTCAGTTTTAAATCTTAAATTTTATATCGAATTATATATTAAAATTCTATTTAATAGTTTTATGTAGTAGTTCTATTTAGTAGTTCTATTTACTAGTTCTATTGAACTACCAAAGAATGTTTTGCGAAACAACAGTAACTCTCGTCGTAAGAATTCTTCAATTTCGCAAATACATGTATATATATATATATATTTGTAATAAAATAAAAAAAAAATTCGCCATTTTTTTTTGTTCTCTCTTAACTTCAATTCTAAATTTGTGGAACATATTTCAATCTTAGTTTCGTAACTTGTAACAGCTAAAATTCTTTTTCTTACTTTAGTTATTAATAAATTATTTCTTTCTTCTCAAAAAGGCGGGAGGTATTTCGTAAGTTTTTTACTTTCTGGAATATTCCTGGGATTTTAATTTTATTTTTTATTTTTAACATCGCGTGACAGGTGTTACTACGCGTGTGACGGTATGCTCATGCTGGGTGTCATTTGTCACGTTATATGCAGACATACTCATCAATTTAGGTTAAAACAACACAGTTTATTAAAATGATAAGGGCTAAAGGAAAGTGGAGCCAGTCTATAATTTCACTCACTGAGAACACTATGAAAAGCTAAATCATACTCACAGGCGTTGGTCTAGCTCAGTCGGGGCACCGTCTAGCACTTGACACTATTTCCTGGCTGATCTACTAAACAAATCTTAATTTCACAGCCCGTGGCTGTGGATATTTCTTTATTTCTCAAATGATCAAAACTAAACTTTCTTACCAAGGCCGAACCTTTAATCCACTATCTGAACTTCTTTCCGCTTTACTGGAGGCCGTAGCTATTCTCTAATCGTCAGCACCTTCATAAACAATCATCAACTTCGTTGTCTAATGGCGGAATACACACAGAGGCTGCTGGCTGCTACCAGAAACACAGACGCTGGCTGCTGGCTAAGGCCAGAAACACACACCCCACAAACTCACACCCAAGCTTTTATACGCGACAAACTGAGATACTTCTCATTAACATAATACTAATAACCGCGAGCTAACTGCGGAATTCGAAAGAGTACACACACTCTAGAAAGTTAAAGTAAAAGAGAGGATAGATGTCACTTTTACGCCTACAAAATGTTAAATTATTGACGTCACGATCTCAGAAACACTAGAGTGCCTTTATGACTAAAGGTCACTCCCTCACACGCGTAGCTAAAGGGTTTGTTCTTCCGAGGAAAAAATATAGTTCTTGCCAAGGACCGCCTGCTACGACCAATTAGAATTGATCATTTTTGTCCGTTTGAGGCTCGAGTTCATCCTAATTGGTTTTTTAAAATGATTGACGCGGAGTAGGAGGGCGCTAGTTTTGTCGTGAAAATGATTTTTTCATTTGGTCTTTTAGGAGGTTAGAATGCATCTCTCCTTTAACCTACTCGGAAGCCCTGTCATTTTTTCCGAGAATGCGATTGACTTTTAAAATATTAGGATGCTGTTTCTTTTTCCCCGAAAAATTCTAATATCTTGGAATGCAGCTTAATCACGAAGTTTTGGAATATTTGATGATCAGGCCAAGGTGAATGTGGGGAAGAACTTACGTAGTTTATGAGTTAATAAATAAAGGAGTTGAAAGACTCATGGATTTTGTTTTTATAATGGGGAAATTTCCCAATGCAACTCTTCCACTGCTTGCCAACTGCCGGAGCGACTGCTCTGCTCGTGCTGCTGCTGATTCTTAGAAGTAACATTCTTGGAAGTTTACGGAACATAGCCTTCGTCGAATTATTATTACACTGAAAGCCGGTAGGATATGAACCTACGAAATACTCCATTAACACCTCCATTGGAAATCCATCCCTAGGTTTTTCACTCCTAGAATGCCTGCAACTCATTATCAAAACAACTACCCTAGTCGTCCGTGCAGAATATGTTTAAACAGAGGCATAGAAAATGCAAAATTTAATTTCTCCTAACTATTATTGGCCAGATATGACATTTGTAATAAATTATCCTGTGCCTTATGTTGATTTTTTTAAACAGACAGTACAAAACTTTTATAGTTGTGTGTACAAAAAGAATTCCTGTTCAATGCATGATGTATGTAGATCATATTTATAAATCATATAGATTACTTGCCATGGATGTGAAGTTCTGTATCTTTCAGATTAATTTTTTTATTTTAGAGCTTAGGCTTGAAAATAATCAAACTTGTAATGTCTCGTTTGAGAAGGATCCATAAATTATGACATATGGATTATTTTGTTTTAAATTGAAATAAATAATCACTTTTGTAAAAAAAAAAAAAAAAAAAAAAAAAAAAAAATTCAGTGTAATAATAATTTGACGAAGGCTATGTTCCGTAAACTTCCAAGAATGTTACTTCTAAGAATCAGCAGCAGCACGAGCAGAGCAGTCGCTCCGGCAGTTGGCAAGCAGTGGAAGAGTTGCATTGGGAAATTTCCCCATTATAAAAACAAAATCCATGAGTCTTTCAACTCCTTTATTTATTAACTCATAAACTACGTAAGTTCTTCCCCACATTCACCTTGGCCTGATCATCAAATATTCCAAAACTTCGTGATTAAGCTGCATTCCAAGATATTAGAATTTTTCGGGGAAAAAGAAACAGCATCCTAATATTTTAAAAGTCAATCGCATTCTCGGAAAAAATGACAGGGCTTCCGAGTAGGTTAAAGGAGAGATGCATTCTAACCTCCTAAAAGACCAAATGAAAAAATCATTTTCACGACAAAACTAGCGCCCTCCTACTCCGCGTCAATCATTTTAAAAAACCAATTAGGATGAACTCGAGCCTCAAACGGACAAAAATGATCAATTCTAATTGGTCGTAGCAGGCGGTCCTTGGCAAGAACTATATTTTTTCCTCGGAAGAACAAACCCTTTAGCTACGCATAGTAACACCTGTCACGCGATGTTAAAAATAAAAAATAAAATTAAAATCCCAGGAATATTCCAGAAAGTAAAAAACTTACGAAATACCTCCCGCCTTTTTGAGAAGCAAGAAATAATTTATTAATAACTAAAGTAAGAAAAAGAATTTTAGCTGTTACAAGTTACGAAACTAAGATTGAAATATGTTCCACAAATTTAGAATTGAAGTTAAGAGAGAACAAAAAAAATGGCGAAATTTTTTTTATTTTATTACAAATATATATATGTGACGATTTCAGGAGAGCTCGAATTATTTCCACTGGTTAAAAAGAACACACAGTCATGGCAAGCTAGGGAAAAAACAAAAATAATAAATAAATGTAGAAGATCCAATAATTAGTCATGGGCTGCTGTAAATTCATTTATTAAATTCGTGATAATGAGGAAGGAAAAGCTCCTTTTTGCAAAAATTCCATCATTATTTCAGCGAGCTGTCCTCATCGAAGAAGCAACCCAAGAAATCTACAGAATAATCCTTTCATCTCGAGACTTCCCCCTTTTAAACTAAAAAGAAAGTTCTGGAACATTCTGTAATCTCTAACCATCATTATTTTATGTAAACAGAATTCTTGTCCACCTACGAGATTATTTTAAACAGACGATAAATTTATTTAAAAAAAAATATATATATTATTTAACCAATTTATAATTGACTCAGAATTTTAAATATCTTAGGCAGACGATTTTTATACATGATTAATTTTAAGAGAAAAAGAAAAGAAATGAATTTATTAATATGCAAATTATCGTTGACGGCGGAAAAATAAATAAATAGATAAAATAAAATAATGATATTTTTTAAAGGTATGGGTTTGGAATAAATTTAATAAGACTTTCTTAAAAAGGGTTGATAAAAACATAGAAGAAATCAGTTTTATTTGGAATATTAAGAAATAAAGTTTTAATTAAGAATATTTTTAATTTAGAGCCATCTTTTTAAATTTACGCATACTGGATTAATGTTTTTTAAGGCAAATTAAGAATTTATATCGTCTGCATAAGGATTAACAGATTAGATTTAGAAACAAGATTTTAATTCAATAATTTGAAGTAAGTACGGAATATTATTATAAGAAAATTAAGATAGTATAAAGGTTAGTTTTGGCGAAAAATTTTTTAATTTGTAATATATATATATATATTATAAATAAAAAATTATATTGTACATAGTTTTCTTTACTTTTGTCATAGGGGGATTAAAATTTTTCAGTGCTCTGCCATTTAATGTTTTCATAAACTAGCTCGAATTGATACCTTAAAAAAGTTTTTATATATTCAATAAAATTCATGGCAAAATTTAATATAATTTATTGAAGTAGGAAGTAGATAAAAGAAATGCACGGAACACTATTATAAGAAAATTAAGATAGTATAACGGTTAGTTTTGGCGAAAAAAATTTAAATTTGTAATATATATATACATTGGTGTACAAAATTTAAGGACGAGTCCCAAAATGGCAATTTTAAAGAGATTTTCAAGTGATAATTTTCACGGAGGATAATATTCAAAAGGAAATAACATAATTCAAATAATTACTATCCCAGCATAACAGCTACTCCATATAACACCTCATCCAGGTCACACATGGTCACAAGAGTCACAGTTACTACGGCGAAACAAAAAAAAGGAAATTCCATACGTCTCTTTTATGAGTCTCAAATGACTACTCTATGTGACTCCAATTCTATGTGACTCTGTCAGGTCATTGTGACTGCTGCTTTGTTGCGAGTCACCAGGTGACTTTGAAATGTCATTTCATTGAGGCTTTCATGTGACCTCTCATCTGGACACTCAATTTGAAAGTAATTCCGAACGTTGAATTATGATAAATTACCAAATAGAGTCCCATTAAAGCCACATGGTTACTTTTCACCATTTTTCACAGTGATTACTTCACAGTATATAAAATATAAAACTGTATTAAAATTGGTACTGCTAAAGTATTTTATAAACATCTAATGTATTTCAGACACATGCATATTTTACAAAAGATTCATAGAAGCTTTAAAATACTTCTATAAGACTTTTTAATGTTACAAAATTATTGTTTTTAAACAGTAGATAAATAAATTTACTAACAGCACAATTTTCATATATTAATTATGATTCAATTGCGCCTGAATATCTGTATAACATTTTATCTTATACTGTTGAATTGAAAGTTTATTTTCCAAAAAAAAAAAAATTGGTTTCATAAAATAAGTCTTAAATAACTTTACGATAACAAGCAATTTAAAATAAAGAATTTTAAACAGAATAAAGAATTATTAAAACCAAAACATTTCCTTTTATATCTTTTTAAAAGAATTTACTTTGCAAATCATTATATCAGATTTCCCTTTTAAAAAGAGTATATCGCAAATTCAATTGCTGAAAGTTATGCCTTTTTAAGAAGCTTTCGTAATATTAGATATATTTAATATAAAATTATATATTTAGATTTATTTGAAGTACTTACTATATTTTATTACATATTGAGAGAAATATTGATTTAAGAAAATATAATAATAAATATTGTGCATTAAATATTTATTATTATATTTATAAGTATTATAGTAAGTGTATTGTTTCAGGAAAATAAACCATTGCTTTCATAATTCCCCTTATTGTTATATGGATATGATTTCACAAACTTCATGATTTTACTTGATTTACACATTTGTTATTTAACATACGAGGGTAGTTTGATAAGTCCGTGACTTTGAAATGAAAAAACCAATACACATACCAAAGTGCATTTTATTTTTCGACATAATCTCCTTTCATAACGATACACTTTTTCCAACGATGTTCTAACTTTTTTAATCCTTCCAAAAAATAAGATTTCTCAAACTCCTCAAAATAAGCATTTGTGGCAGTAATGATCTCAGAATTTGAAGAAAATTTTTTTCCTCCAAGCCACTTTTTTGAATTTGGGAAAAGGAAAAAATCACTGGGGGCCAAGTCAGGTGAGTAGGGTGGATGGGGGAGCAATTCGTATCGTAATTCAACCAGTTTAGCCGTTGAGATTGCAGACGAATGTGCTGGAGCATTGTCGTGATGAAAAAGCACTTTTTTCTTGGACAAGTGGGGCCGCTTTTCTTTTAGTTTTGCATTAAACCGGTCTAATAAATCAGCATAGTACTGTCCTGTGATCTTTTACCCTTTTCCAAATAGTCAATAAGGATTATGCCCTTTGAGTCCCAGAAAACTGTTGCCATAATCTTCCCGGCCGATCGAACGGTTTTTGCCTTTTTCGGAGCACGTTCATTTGGAGAAGTCCACTGTTTTGACTGTTCTTTTGTTTCTGGTGTGTAGTAATGTATCCATGTTTCATCAACTGTAACATAACGCCGCAAAAATTCGCTTGAATTGCACTTGAACTTGTCTAAACACAGTTTTGAAATGGTTACACGAGTCCGCTTTTGATCCACTGTCAGTAATCGCGGCACCCATCTAGCTGATAACTTTTTCATACCCAAATGTTCATGCAAAATATTGAATACACGTTCATTTGAAATATTTACCTTCTTAGCTATCTCACTAATTTTCACGCGGCGATCTTCTAAGACGATATCATGGATTTTATTGATCATTTCTTAGGTCGTGATCTCAACTGGACGGCCAGAACGCTCTGCATCTGATGTGTTCGTACGGCCACAGCGAAATTCTGTAAACCACTTGTGAACCATACCATGTGAGGGAGCGGAGTCTCCATAATATTTTCTCAACTTTTCTTCAGTTTCGGTTAATGATTTACCGCGCAAAAAGTAATGTTTTATCAACACACGAAATTCCTTTTTCTCCATAATCAGAACTAATTCGACAATCGTTTGCTTTCGAATGCAATAGAACACAATGTATTTAAAATATCGTCTGCAACTTTCACGAGTGTTGCCACAGGTAATGAAAAATTGATAACATAATAATAATTATGCGATCAGACTGCCACCTTTTTTAAAGTCACGGACTTATCAAATTACCCTCGTATTTATTTCTTGAATATATTTCCATATTTCTCTTTATATATATATATTTTCATTCTTATCAAAATTTAACTTAAAACATGCTTACGTAACGTTGAAAAATATTAATGAATTCGCGGTGTCAGTTAGTCTGGCCGTATGTCCGTGTCTCCGGATATCTTTCTGCGCTCTAACTAAAACTATTTTGATTTTCAGGTAACTTATGTTCAGGGTATTTCAAAAATGACCGATATATTAGAAAAATCAATAAAAACTAAACGGGCAGTTATAGAAATACACCGTTTCTTGCAATATGCTTGGGACAACAGTAAAATTTCAGACAGACAAATTTTAGAAATTAGTTACAATTTTCAAAAACAGATGGCGCTGCAGGCGATTTGAAAGATATAGAAGAAAATAAGTCTGTGAGTTCGCCATTCTGTAAGTCGTATCTCTGCTGTAAGCGTGTGCTGTTCACAGATTGCAAGTTTGCGGTGAAAAAAATGGTTTATTCCTGTATGTAAATATCTTTAGATTTTTCCAGACTGCAGCGCCATCTGTTGTAGAACATTGTAACTAATTTCAAAAGTTTGTATACCTGAAAATTTACTTTGTCCCAAGCATATTGCAACAAACGGTGTATTTCTATCGCTGCCCGTTTAGTTTTTATTGGTTTTTCAAATATACCGGTAATTTTTTAAACATCCTGCAAATTAACGATGTTTACTGTGACATGAACAGTACTGAATGAAAATTATGTAGAATTAATAGTCTATTTTAACGACACTTAAGAGAGCACAGTATTTTTGAGTTTGACGGAATAATAATAAATACCGTCTTTTTCAAAGTACAAAAACAGAAGCAATATCCAATTTTAATCTTTTATTTTTTGTCTGACTAAAATATATATTCTTAACTACATTACCCATAAAAATAAATATTATATGCAAAAAAAACTAATATTCATATTTTAAATTCAAAAATTCATTTGATTAATGAATGATTAAGTTATGTGAGCTTAATAAAATTCTAAATTATGCGTGTAGAAAATAATTTTTTAACAAAATACAATCATTACATATTCAAACTTAAAACCAAATTTAAATTAATAAAAAGAAATAACTTTTGACTAAAGTGCAATTTTGGTACAAATTAAAAAAAAAATAATAATAAAAAAATTTCAAGTTTTTCAAACAAAAAATAAATAACCAAAATACGGGTTTCTTTTGTTTTAGCATGTAGATAAAGAAACATTTATTTGGCAATTTTTCTGAGGTTTAGCTCACATAATTTAGAAGTACGGTGCACTCAAACTCCAAATTTACTAATAAAAAAATTACGGATGTTCAAGTATACTCACAGTTTATAAGTGATTAAAACTCAAGGAGTAATGAAAATTTGTGGATGGGATTTTTTTTTGCACGTTGTTAAGGAATTTTAAATCATTGATAATTCGCGTTTGTAATGACCGAAAGGTGGCGTTGTATAGACCTGATAATCGTTTGTTTACGTAGTGCTTGCTGTTTGTTCCATGCTGTAGCATAGCGAAACCCGTTTAAAGAGCAGTTTTGTATGTTTTTTATTTAATTATGGGAGATAAATTACAAATATCGACAATTTTAGAATTTCTAGATGCTGGAAAATCTAGTAATTGCTTTAGAGAAGCTGAAGCAATTATTGATTCAAAGAGATTAGAAATTTGCGGCAATAAAGAATGCAAAGAAGAAGAAATAGAGATTGTAGGCTCGTGTTTACAAACAAGCCAAAAAAAAGGAAATCCCCATATTATTTCAGGTTTGCTAGTAAAGGAAAACAAAAATTTGAAAATAAAAAAAATTTCTTGCTCTTGCAAAACATAATGAAAAGCCTTTGTGTCAACCACTAACATCGGTTTTACAGAGGTTCTCCACCAAGATATGACGTGGCAGATCGTTGTGTTTCAATATGTCAGTCGAAATTTAACTAGTTCAACTTCATTTGTGAACTTGATGAGGTTGTTGTTTGTGCCTCCCGGTCTATAGTGAAGTGAGTGGTGATTTATTTGAGTAATTTATGTCATAGTGCGAAAATAAAAATCGATGCATTAAAAAAAGTACCAGATATATCTGAAACATATAACCAATAATAATTTGAATATTCAAAAATGTAATTGAAAAAAAATATATACATATATTATCTTCAAATCAAAATTGCAGATAAATCTCAAAATACGTTTTTATTACTTTTCTTGATTCAAACAATGCTGCTTGTCTGAAACAGCCGAACAAGAAACTATTTTCTCTTTTATCTTTAGATTACAGTTTTGATATGATGTGGTAAGTGCTACATAGTATATGAAGCTGCTTTTTGTGATAAAGATCTTGATAAGTGTGTGACAGAAAGAAGATGTATAATAAAGATTAAATCTGATGCGGGTGGTAATTAGACTTCTACGTCACTTTCAGCGTTTGTTATGCCCGTAAAGAATTAAGGCAAAAAAGCATTTCGGCTAAAATACCGACTGCTAACGACTGTTCAGAAAAATTTAAATTCTACTAGCGTAATATATTTGTTGGTAATGTGTGCTTAAATTTTGTACATTTTATCCAAAACAACACTTGCTTATAATTTTATTCTACTTTCTTCGAAAACCGTAATTCTTTCGGATTTCTAATTTTATATTTAAATATATCGGCATTACAACTCTTTTTTTTTTATTCTTATATAAATTTAACCGTTTACACGCCGCATTAATATCGCAATGTAATTATAATTTTGTTGTTCTTAAATCACAGCTTCAAATATTTTAATTTGCGCATGCAAATTTAGAAAATAACAAAAAAAATTATGCAGCTTTTTTTCACTGTTTTTTTTTTTTTAATCCATACTTTCTATATTAAGATGCATGTTCCCGATATTATATATTAGGATCTTTTAAAGATACAAAAAACAGTTGGGTGGGGGGGGGACAGTAATTCTTAGCCATCGTGAATATGAATAATATAAAATGTGAAAATAAAAATTGGGTAAACTATTTATAAAATTCATTGAAACTTAAAAATAAAATTTAATTGTACATTTAAATATTTTTAATAGATAGTAATGCTCTATTACAGTATTTTCTAGTTTTACTTGATTATCCTCTCAACAAATTATATAATTGCCAAACAACTCGTAAATTGTACAAATAGACATAATTTTAATTTTAAATAACGAAAAAATGAATAAACCAGTAAAAGATTAGTAAAAAAAGTAAAACGTGAAACTAAAAGTCACTTGATGACATACAAAGAGATGTAATGTGTTTAATATCAATGGAATGTCACATTTATAATAAACCTTTATTTACGTTTAATTTTATAGTTTGGATAAAGTATTTGCGTTGATGGAATAATCAAGTAGTAAAAGAAACACCCTTATATCACCAAAAATGATAAACCTATTACCTAACAGTTTATGAGTTTCATAAAGTGTCTCATTTCCAATTCAAATATATATTTGAATTGAAATTTGAATGAAGTACAGGGACATGAAAAATCAAAGGTTGTGGAAAATAGGATTACAAATATTTCGGCTAATAATTATCCGAACGACTTCATTCTTTATTCAAAATTTAATGTTCATTATTGTCTTTTATAACCACTTCTTAAAATTAAAATAATCGAAAAATTTTATGCATCTTTTATCAGAATAAATATTTCGAGAATCCAAAAAAAATTATTCCGGATAATCGATGCTACTCATATTCAATAGACTTCTTTCCATTATTACATACTAAGTACACAATACATTTCAAGTTTCTACTATTTATATTTCTAGTTCCTATTTCAATTTGTTCGGGAGATAGAGCGTTTACAGACAATCACACTAACACCCTCATAGCATGGTCACAGTGACGTCACAATGACGACACTGTGAGTCACTTTGGTCACATCACATCTGTGACCAAAATGCCACAACTTAGTGACGTCACATTATGACTGAGACTTTCTTAAATTATTTTAGAAAATTAAAAATATTCTTCAAAACATGTTTTTAACTTTAAAAAACATGTTTCTGGCAATTTAAATATCGTCCCTTTCGTCACAGTTTCGTCACAATGTTAATGTCAAAGTAGTCACAAATGACACATTTTTAACAAATTTATCACACCGTGACTTTACAAAGTGGTCACAATGTGACGTCAAAAAAAGCTCTAAAACGGCCATAACGACTTCACATTTTAATCACTGTGACTTCACATCGACGTCACGTGACGTCACATCGACAATCAATGGTCACAAGTCACAATGTGACTTCACAACGACTTCGCAGTGACGTCACCATGCCTTACGAGCAAGCAATCAGACAGACGAACAGAGACGCACAGACACAAGAGAAGGCAAATTTTCTTTTCTAAAATGTATTTTTCGGGATATATAGTTTCTGAAACTAGTAAATCGCCATTTTTTTCGATTTTCAAATAGATTGCAAGAATTACCATACACTACACATGATGGTAAATAAAATGACACTAGTTAAATGCCAAAATGCTGAGTATTCTTAAAAGAACGTTTCAGTATATTATACAAAAATAAATAAAAAGACTATTTACAATATTATTCGGCATTATATACTGTAGAACCAACTTAATTAACCCATAATACAAAAATTAATTTAAAATTTCCTCATTGTAAAACATTTGGTGTAACGTTACTCCATAAAACTGGTGGCAGCATTGCTGCCTCCAGTCTTATGGTGGTTTGTAACCGATATTAATGGAGCAACATTACTCATTTCTTGTGTAAATGTACACCATATTATGAGTAAGGTTACACCATTCCTGTGTAAGGTTACACCACAATTACATGTAAGTTTACACAGAAGCTGTGTGTAAGGGTACACTTGTTTAGGAGTAAACTTTCACAACATTTGCAGGTAATCTTACACAGTAATTGTGTGTAAGGTTACACCATAATATTATGTAATATAACACAAATTCCTGTGTAAGGTTACACCACATGTGTCTGTAATTTTACACAATAACTATGTGTAATATTGTACCATAATATTGTGAAACATGACACAAATTACTGTGTGAGGTTACACAACAATTATCTGTAAGCTTTCATAGTAATTGCGTGTAAGGTTACACATCAGTAGGAGTAAGCTTTCACCACATTTGTCTGTAATTTTACACAGTAACTGCTTGTAAGGTTACACCACAATATTGTGAAACATAACACAATTCCTGCGTAAGGTCACAGTATAATTGTGTGTAAGCTTCCACAGTAATAGTTTGTAAGTTTACACATCTGTAGAAGTAAGCTTCCCCCACATATTTCTGTAATGACACACAGTCATTGCGTGTAAGTTTACACATTAGTAGGAGTAAGTTTTTCCCACACTTTCCTAGAAAGGTATCCATTTTTATGTGTAAGTATTAATTACATTTGACCGTGCAGTTTCACATCATGTAAGCAAGGTAACACTAATTACCTGCAACTTCTCACAGCATTCGACATATTTCACTATGTATTTTTTGTATAGTTACGCAACATGTGTGTATTTATACAGTATTTATATGTTTGATTAAACCAGATTTATTTGTTTAGCTATAGAAAAATATTACCCTTAAACATAATCAATTTTTTCATTGTTTCTGAAAAATGTGGAACAATTTATAATTTTCCTTATACTGAAAATTACTTCTTAGAATGTCCATATCTCATCAAATATTCTTGTTTTAATTAAAATATGCCTTTTTACGGGTATATTTAAAGTTTTTTGAAATTTGGTATAAATTTGGTTGTATGTATTTTGCACAGAAATGATAACATGTTTCTGAATTTGCATGCCATCCTTACAAGAATACCAATCAGGACCCACATAGTCATTTGTTTCAGTGATAGACCAATTTGAGAATTTTCCATTACATCGGTGAGCAGATGTAGTTTATATTTCCATTTATTATACTCTATTTGCAGTTGCGATTAAAACTTCATTGAAAAAAACTATCATATTTTATATTCCCCAATTTCAAGGATGCTCCTTTTAATTCCTCAATAGAGTTTCAATAAATATAGATATTTGACAAATTGTGTAATATCGAATGCCACTAAATATTAGAACTTGATTGTACATTTTCAAAAATGTCTGAAGATCAATGCACAACAAAAATATTAATTTTATAGCTTATCATATTGTGTATTAATGTTCTTTTATAATACAAATTCCTTAGGATGATAGTTTTTTTTAGTCTTGGAATCTTGCAATTTCTATAAAATGGCGATATAAGGGATCACTTTTCCTACTTCCAAATTTTCTATTTATGTGTTAAAAATCTATCCAATTTGTCCTGTACTAAAAGAATTTTAACACAGTTGTTCTAATTGGTAAATAGCTATATTAATTGTAATCTTCTAATTTTGTTTTCGAATTTGAAAAATGTTTGAGACAAAATTCAATCCTTGATTTTCCTACCTGAAACTGTCAATTACTACTGGATCAATCTGGAAAAACTAATTCACCCAGCTAACCTTATTGATTACAGCATTTGGTCAGCTCAACAGAATGAATTGCAGGTAATATAAATCCAGTAAATAGTGGATAAGAAATTGTACTAAAATAATTTTAATACAATCATTTTAATGGTGAATGAATGATTTTAATTGTAATTTTCCCTCTTGGCTGAAAATATCTGGGCCACAAAGAAAATTACAATTACTGCTAACCTGTACTTTTGCTACCTATGGTTTAGTAAACAGTACATTTCTAAACTTTTAATAGTTGGTTCAAATGCTTTCCTTCATGTGGGCTTAAATAGTAGGTATTTAGTACCTGCTCTTTGGTGTTAAAAATAAGACAATCCTCATTTGTTTTGTATTTACTTTGGGATACCTTTATTATCACATTCAATGAATTCTCTCTTATCTCTTCAGTGGGTCTACAACAGAAAAAATGCAAAGGAGCACATTGAAAATGAAAAAACATCTTTACAGTGTATTGAGATCATATACCTTTATTTTTGTTTGCAATAAACCCAACAGCAGAAAGTTCAAGATGGGCGACCGAATGTCGCAATCTTTTTCTCTTTTGCGGATTTTAGTTTTCAACGGACCTTTTTTTTTTTTTTTTTTTTTGGATTTATAGTATTGCTTTCTTTTTAATACTTAATTTTATTATAAATTTAAGTTAACAAAATGCATATAGTACAAGTATGTGATTCTTTAAATAATTAACTGTTCAATTGTAACATTTTACATGCAGATTATTTCCTATCCATAAAATGTCTGTCGCAGATGGAGAATTTTCAGCTACTGGAGATATAAAAAACTTATTAAGTATTACTAATAAAAAAAAGCAATTGCGTGATTTTAATCTTTTTTATGATATGATTAAAATAAAAATCAGCGTAATGTGTGTTGCAGAATGAAACACATATATTATGTCAATTAATGAAAAATGATCCAGCTTACAAAAAATTGCAGTTGCTTGTACCAACAAATGTCCCTCTTTAGAAGTTATAGAATTGATTTTATACCTTAAACAAATAAAAATATAAATATGGAACATTCTCTATATTTGTAATATATGTACTCCTGCAGTTCTGTTTCAAATAGAGAAATTGCTTTTATTAATTATATAATTTATATCATATTTATAGGATACCTAAAAAATTGTACTTTCATCTAAATGTTTTTTAAAACAGGTAACTTTGGCTTTTATCAACTATTTGAGATTGTCTTGCACAACCTTATATGGACTTATAGGCCAATAATGTTATGAATCAACATCCTGCATATGAGCTGGCCGACAAGTTAGTTTTAACAAAGCTTAAAAGGATTCGATATAGATGGAAAAATATTTATATACCAGATTGGTTCCAGATGATGGACTCTGAATCCATTAAGAAAAAAAAAGTTGCATAGGGTTATCTTCTATAACCCCGATAGACTAGTAGCCAAGTGGTTGGTAACGAAAAAATATCTGCATACCGTCTTACTGAGCAGATATCCTATTAAAATGTTATCCTATTAAAATTCTGGGTGCAACACAATCTGTTAAAAAATATTCCATTGAAAATAATACTGTATTTTCATTTTTTAACAAACACATTAAAATAAGGAATGCAATGAAAATCAATTTAAGGCAAATATTGAATATTTGAACAATACTGATACTAAATATCAATTAAAATTAATCATAGTGAATTATTTTGCAAAATTATGTTTATTCAAGTAACAACAACTTAATTAGATTGCCTTTAGTTTTAAATATTTCTGTAACTGTGAAAAAGGTTTAATGAAAAAAAAGTTACTTTGAAGAATCTATTAAAATTTAAAAGTATATTTTGTTTCAAAAAAATAATATTTAGCAAATTTTTATAAAATAATTTTTAAAACTTAAAGACTTAAATCTGAAATTTTTCATTGTTTCTAAATAATTTATATATTTTAATCTTTATGTGATTTTTTTATTAATATGGTTGATATACGTTTTTTAGTTAATGCTTAAATTTAATAGACAGATATTAAGAAGAATAGAATATTTGGCTTTCTAACCTCTTACTATTAATCAAATATTCGGCACACCTCTAAATTGAAATTGCAGTAAGTTTTCACATTTCACTCAAATTTCTTTAAGTTAGTTTAGAGTACCTCTGATAATTTCCATTCATGGTAGTAATTCAAGATAGTAATTTCTATTCATGGAAATCTTGAAATATCAGCATAAGGTACCCACATAAATTCTTGTTTTTACTACAGCTTAGTTATGAATATCAAATCTGTTTATTTTTAGAGTACAGAACACGTATTAATATTTCATTTTTAATATAAAAAAATAAACAAGAAAACATCTACATTTATGAAAGCAGCTTGCACAATTTGTTATTTCAAATTGAAATATATTTTCACACCACATACTGAAAATTAACATAAATTTCTATTCCATTGTTTTTTTATTTTAAAAAAATACTTCCAAATTGTTTAAGAAAACTTCTACATTTATGAAAACCAGCTACCAGCATTGTTTATTTAAAATTTAAAGAAATTTACACACCACACACACAAAAAAAATAATTCTGAACAAATGTGTACAGTCTCGCTCTCACCATTAATTTTAAACAGGGGGGGGGGGGCAGACATATAACATAAAATACAAGTCTATTATTATTAAAACTCTACTAGAAAAATAAAAGTTCAATAACATGACCAAAAAATTGATACACTGAAATGCAAACAAATTATGGGGTAGCAAAACTCAATAACTTTTTTTATTCTTTTAAATTCGGTTATAAAGTATGCATGCACGTTTATTAGGTATGATGATAAGGTATGTTGATTGTAACTTCACCGTCAGGAGACAGTTTCTGGGAATTTCTATAAAATTTTGTAGAAAAGTCCTGGAAGTTGACGACTGCTTGAAATTGCCATTCATGCGTGCCATTTCCAGAAGATCATCTTAACCTAGGGTATTTGCTCCCAAAAGCGATAGCAATTTTCTTTCTTTGCACAGAATTTGGGTTGTCCGTGTACAATATTTCGCTCTCATTAGATCATTCAATTTCTCCATTTATCATTTTTTTTTTACTCACTGGAAAATTTTTTATAGCAGAGGATGAAAGGCGATGGCCACGGCAATCTTCGCAAATTTGTGACACCTAGTTAAATGAAACATCATAATTAGTTTATTGCATCTTAACAAAATGTTTAGTTTTGATATACTTTAACTTTATTTTGATTAAGTAATAAATTTCAAAAGTTATAATGCACCAAAATAGCAATGTGATTGACTTGAGTTAATTTAAACAATATATTATATACAAGATTTTTACGGGGGGGGGAGGGTTATAAAATTTAGGACAAATCTACATCGAATACAATTTTCAAATACAATCATCACCTCAATACTACCTAATATACTAGATACTACATGAAATACAATCTCTGGACAAATACAATTATCAACTCTTAGCTTTCTTAGAAACAAAATGGAAAAAAAAAAAAAAAAAAAAAAAAAACTTGACTTTTCTTTTTTTAATCGTAATTTTGTCTGATATAAATGTTTATGAGTATCTCAGCAAAATTACTAGTGGAAGGTGTCATTTAGTACCTTTTTAAACTTTTGATTTATGTTTATTTTTCTTGTTCTTTAAGCATTAAAAATAATAATAATCAAAAAAGAACTTTTAAATACATTAAGGTGAATGTTTACTTTTTCAGAAATTTTATTTCTTTTTAATAATATGGTTCAAATGATAAACTCAATGCATTTTGATGTTCTACTAAAAGTACATTCTGAAAAACTGCATATTAAAAATAAAATTATTGTAAAATTTTAATTTTTTAAGATTACTACTTTAAATATATATATATATTACATTTTTGAACATTTTTAAATGTGTACTATACAATTGCAAATGGATTTTTAGATAAATCTACTATTGCATTTAATACTTTTTTTTCACTGAAACATACATAATGAAAAATGGAATTTCACACATCTTCATAGACTTTTATTTTTTAAAAAAATAAAGAAAATTTGAATGTTAATTCCATGTATATATTTATCAAGTCTATAATAAAGAAAATGTACAAAAACGGTCAAATCTCTATTTCAAATAGAAAAAAAGCCTTGTCTTTTTTAAAATATGAAAGTAATAAAATATAAACGTTCAGAAAAAGTCATTTAACCCAAAAGTACACGCGCCGGGTGTTTTTGACCTGGAGTGCGTATGATTTGTGCAATTGTAATCACTTACGTTTTAAAAGTAATCTTCAACTTATTTTATCGCAAAATTTGTAAGGATTGTCTCTACCTAAATAAAATGACGGTTATAACTTGATTGTGTTGGTGGACAAAGTTAAAAACATTTTTACCTTGGGTAAGCGCGCGTTCTCCCTGGTTAAAGTTTTAATTTGTGTGGGTAACTGTGTTGGGTGTATTTACAATATCTCGAGATATAATTTCTTTTTGGGTAAAATGAAATATAAAAATATTTACAATTAAATAGGTTTTCATATATATATATAGTGATACATATACATATTTAATATATATATATATATATATATATATATATATATATATATATATATATATATATATATCACTTAAATATACATTACTTACATACATAAATTTAAAGAAAAAAATTGATTTTTTGACCAATTTTGAAGTACGATATTTCTTTTAAAATGATTTGTATTTGTTTTTCAATCAAGAAAATACAAATGAAAAACAATAAATCAATACCCGTCATAAATAATGTTAAAGCTATACTTTACGGTACTGGTATACCTATATACTAATCAAATAAAAAATCTCTGTGAATATCTGCGATGGCTAGCAAAATCTACCGCACGTAGAAGTCTGAAAATTTAGGTAAAGATATTCTCAGACAGATCCTGATGAACCTGAGACTCAGACTTTTAATATTTTACGGGACAAGATCTCTGGGCCTCTTAACATTTTTATGCACTAAATTGTTAACAACGAGACCCCTTTTTTCCAATCTTCTTCATTGTGAGGGACCTTTCTCCACTTAGTTATTTTTGCTATTTTATTTTTCAGTATTTTCGCTGGATCCTTGGGGCCCGTTTCACGGCCCCTTGAACTTTTTGTGATAATAAATTGATTTCATTCAATCCGATCTTCATTTCTGGAATTCCTGTTCCACTTAGATATTTTCAAGATTTTACATTCCATAATGCACTGGGGCCCCCTAGGAAATAATAGACTCCGACAGGGGCCTTTGAACTTTTTGTACGCCAAACATTTTTCTTCCCCTTAATTTCTCACCCTCCCAGAGCAAAATTTTAAAGTTGAGACTTTTACTCTTTTTCCAGGGTCAACACCCTCACATTCTTACTCGAGCTCTAGGGCTTTTTTAAACATTTTCCCAATCAATTTATGCATTTCTTTAAAATAATATTCTAACAAAAATTTCATATCCTATGCTTAATTTTTACTACTGTAGATATATTGCGCTAAGTACTAAGACATTTTAACATGCTTTCCTGGTAAGATCCTCTTTTTAACTGTCAGTTGGTCTCTTTAGAGCACCTATTACACTTCCTTTATAAATGGTCCAATTCAGTAGCCTTTTTTTTCAACAACTTCTTAAGTCCTTCATCAACTACATGAACGGAAAAAAATCAGATTTGAACTACTACAAATTTTAAATATTAATCGCGTTCTTGGGCCCTTGGTGTAACATTAAAAAATGATCCACACGAATTGCATGTAATTTTCTTTAGTTTTAGCATCCTTCCATTAATTTAATAAATATATATTAAAAAAATCTACCCAACTACATGCGAAAGAAGTTCTTAGCCTCTTTAAACATGGCACAGGGATCCTTGAAGTTTTGTACCTTAAATTGTTATTAAATTGCCCTCTCTTAATCTTCCTTTTTAAAATCTTTTTTTCATTTAGTTTTTTCCACTTTCTTACCTTCCATTAAAGACCCTGGGGCTCTCAGTGTCCCATATGGCCCTTGAATATTTTTGTTCGCCATGGATCTTCCACCCCCTACTTTTCTCACCTTCTCAGTGCATAACTTTAAAGTTAAGTTTTGGACTCTTCTTCCACGACTTACAACGTGATATTTTTATTGGGGTCCTAGGGCTTTTTTTAAAGCATTTACTCAATTTTTTAATGCTTTTCTTTAAAATATTGTTCTAACGAATAATTCTTAACCTATATTTATTTTTTACTAATTGTAAATATAAAGTGTTAAGTACAAAGGAATTTTAACATTTTTGAAGTTATGATCCTGTTTTTAACTATCATTTGTTCCCTTTTGGGTCCTTTATTATAGCTCCCTTAAAAATGGTCCTATATATACATTAGCTTTGACGCATTTTGATTTATAATCACCTTCTTGGGGCTTTTGATTCAGCATTTTCAAAAATGATTCAAATTGAATTCAATTTTCTTTTACATCGTTCTGACATCCGCCGATTATTTTAAAAACAGCTAAAAAATATCTTTATACTCAACTACATACTATTTTAATTACTAGCACATCGGAGATACCTAGCAAGAACGAAAGCTTTTATGTACTATCGAAAAAAAATTTTATAATTTCTGGTGTTGATCTTTCTTTTAAGAATTTTACGAATGGAGGTACCTTGCCCCTTAAAGGGTTAGTTAGTTAGTCTGTAGATTAGTCCTCCCCTACACATTTGCTCTTTCTCTCATACGCACACAATTTGATAACTGTAATTTCATGACATTTAGTACTTTAAAACATTGCCTAAAATAATTAAACTATTGATATTATGATAATCACAGTAATAAATTTAAATTGTAAATAATTCTGAAATATTTTATTAATTTTTGTATCCTAATTGTGAAATTTATTTAAAAATAGCTATTTTGTTTGATTAGAGAACTTTCATTTAATTCTAGAACAAATTACAGTCATAAAAACAACTAGATGAAATTAGGCATGTTTGACCCACTTTTAACTAAATCATTTTTAACTTTTTTAAATATTGAACCTTGAACTAAGTTTTATGTATTATTTTATTCGTTATACAATCAGTTATCAGAATAAACCTGCGACATAAGTGCAATATATTTGAAGAAAGATAGATTTTATTCATGAAAAAATAATTTTTCAAGGCTCCTCACTCATAAGAGGCATGGCTCTCTGCATTTTATGTAGATATACAGGCAAAAGTAAAGAAGTATACAAATAAACAGGGGCCTCGCTAAGAGGGGGGTACAGATGGGAGCCTACACCCCTTCCCCCCAAATGTTTGCACATGCTGTTACAGTTGGCAAATTTGCAAACTGAATTGGCAAATTAGTTCAAAACTTTAATTAAAAACTATAATACACTTTCTATTTCTGATAAATTGGACTAAATTCACCAATATAATTAGAAATATTATTAAACTTTTTACAAATAAAAGCTACATTACATTTTCTAATTGTGATAATTAAAAAAAGCTATTATATAACTGTATATAAAACTGTGTAATAAAACTAGTTGGCAAACCCCGAGAAACATTTATGTTTGCTTTTCACCGAGTTGGCAAATACTGAGTTTTGACTTGGCAATTTCAGGCTCTCTCCCCCACCAATAAAACATCTTAGCGAGATCCCTGCAAATAAAATCATTTTTAGAAATGCAGAATACTTTTATTTTACAAGTTTAAACAAATAAAGTAATTTTAAAAATCTCATTTTCAAATCATTTTAAACCTAGAATACCTATAAACTATAAGGTTTAAAGAAATAAAATAAGTTTTAAAAAATATAAAATATAGTTAAGCTACAAGATTTGAACAAATAAAATAAATTTGAAAACCCCCAAAAATTAAAAAAAAATAAGAATACCTTTAAGCCACAAAGTTTAAAGAAATAAAATAAGTTTAAAAAAACAGAATATTTTTCAGATACAAGGTTAAAACAAATAAAATAATTTATAAACTCAAAATATCTTAACGAAGTTTTTATCTTTACAAAGCTACAAAGATTTTAAGTCCCGAAGTATCTTCAACATTTAACTGGTGTTACAAAGTCTTACAGACCGTTGCATTTTTTAATTTTTATAGTTTAACATGTAACATTCTGTTTAATTATAAACACTACCGAAATTTTGTTTCTTTTGGAACTTTATACTATCACCAATGCCATTTGAATGGGTACATTTAAATTATAACAGCCCTTTATAACATGTTAAGTACAAAAACAGTTTCCAATAAGTTAATCTCCCGTTTTATTCATCTTTCGATGGAGCGGTTGCCAAACTGGTTTACAGTAGTTAAGTGCCGATTTATGTCACATCAGTTAAAGGTTAATTTTAAATAACATTTTTTGTATCGCTCCTTTATATTTACAGAATAAATTTACATTCTTTTACAAATATGAACATTAACCTTTTTATGTATACCAAGTATAATAAACAGATTTCAAAAACATTTAATTAAGGGAGCTTTCACTAAGGCCAACCCTCCAACATATTGACTAGGTCAAGCCTCTCTCCCTAAGCTATATTCTAAATAAAAAAACATATTTTAAACTATTTTAAACATATAATATACCTGTGCAAAATTCATGCCTATAATTAAAGCTCAATATTTTTGTATTAATTAAAACCTACTAATTTAAATTTCCACGATATTTTAACTGGGAAACTCTTGAAAAATATTTTTTAAAAACTCAACTTTGTTAAAAAGTCTTCACATCTGATTGTGTTTCACCTGCTTCAATTGTCTGCATGAAATGAAGCTTGTTGCTTGATAAATTTCTTAGCTTTGGTTATCATCTTGCGACAAAAGTCTGAAAAATATTTAAATTTGAAAATGGTTGAATGGGTCAAGCCTCCGCCGTGGTCAACCATCCCTAGTCTCCCCTATTTTTTTTTTCACATTTTGAGGTGTATCCATTACTGGAGTTTGGGCGTTTTGATATTTTTCTCTTATTTACAATTAAATTTTGATTTAGGAGAGATGGCATTATGAGAATGGTTAAAAATCGTTGAGTGATGAATAAAATGTTAAAAAAATTGTAATATAAATAGTATTAATTAAAAATTATTTTTTATAGAAATTCATTAAGGGTATCGATTAGTGGCACATCTATTTCATATATATATTATCCGTTTATTTTAATTATTTCAATAGATGATTCAAAACATCAAATATCAGAATTACAGTTATAAAATTGAAATAATGGAAGAAAGTTAGAAGGATTAGTAGAAAAAGAATAAAAAAGAAAAGAGCAGGCGAGTGAAGTTGGATAATTTGCATTTAACAGTTAAGTTTATTGATGAATTAATTGTAGTAATTAATATTACAAATATGAAAATACCACAGATTTATTGATGTTTAATAAATACTATGAAAACTATTTCAGAATAAAATTGCAAAAATGATATTTGAAGCCACGGATCTCCAAATAAAATTGTTTTAATACTATGCTATAAATTTAATAGTTTAATGTTAATTTTTATGTGCATAATAGATGAATAATCAAACATTCAAGAAGCAAATAGATTTTGTGTAGTTTTAAAAAATTGTCGTTTTTCAATTGAATTTGTTTCTAGATCATCGCCCTTTAGCCCCTTCTTTCTCTATATAATATTGTGTACTTTCCGATTGGTTTGATTGTTTGCTACAGTAAAAAATATCAAAAGCAGAGATGTAAATAATAATGATTTGATTACAATATTTAGAAAAAAATTGTTTATCAGATAACATTAATTAAAACATTGAAAGAAGCTTTTTATTAAATCATAAGGGGGAGTGGGATGGTGTGGGACAGTTACAAAAGTATTTACAAAAGTAAGAAAATCAACTTTGTTTGATACAAACACTAAAATTTCACTTTATAGAGGGCATTGTGGACGACTTTTTAATCTCCCTGAACAATATAGAAGCACAACATAAAAATTTATTTTATAATTAAAGAAATGTAAATTTCAAAATGTGCCCCATACCTCTCCACTTACACGGAGGTATGAGACAGCTATAAAACAAACCTATAAAGCATAAATAGGCTAGTGTCGGCTAAATATACAATTAAACAAACATTGTAGGATTATATTATATGTGCCATATCATAAAACTCTTGTAGATTTATGATTCAATGACAATCATGAATAAAAATTCAAGATTTTTAGTCGTAGATGACATTAAAAAATCATCACTTCAATTTATTTACATTTTGAAGTAAATTAATTTATAATCAAAGTTATAATATATTATCCAATAAAAATGTTTGCATGGTAGCAAATTAGATTCATCTTATGAAAAAAAAAAATAAAAAATAAAATAAAAGAATTAGACATGTCGAATTCACCATGTCGACATGCAAGTTCTTCCTTTTATTACCATGTCCCATTCCTCCCCACTTCCTTGTTTTGTGTTAAACTTTATGTATAAACAAAAATAGGTCTTTTAAGCTTATTTTAAATTATGGATAACGTACAGTATATTGTTCCATAAATAAGGAAACTATTATAGCTATGCATATACAAGTCATTTATATAAGAAAAGCATATAAATTAAATCAAGCGAATTTATTTTTGATTCTTGAATAAATCTTTTCCGTTATACGACTGCAAGTTTATACTGATCATTTTTTTTCCAATTGAAGATTTGGTTATGATTGCTTGGGCTATCGTGTTACGTTTGATTGATGAAATGTTTAGTATATACATAAAGAGAAAAATCTACTGTCCTATTCCTCCTACTGTCCCATCCCTCCCGCTGTCCTACTCTTTCCACTCACTCCTACAGTAATGAGTTTTTTTAAATATAATTTAAAAATAATTACTTTCAGATTTTTCCAAATAAGTGAGAAGATTTTATATACTATGAACTTACTAAATTATTTTTAGTAATGTCTACATTGGATGTTCATAACTGGAAATTAGTTAAATAAGCATTTCAGTAATGGACACTGGTTTCAAAACTTTAGATTATAACAACTTATATATTTGAAATACTCAATGTTTTATCAATAAAATATTAAGAAAATGACAACTTACTTCATATCTCGTTTTCTTGTAAATAGTGCCGGAAGATGTTGATGTTGATCACATGTTTAATATTTTCCTTCTCAATTCCTCATGTCGTCTATGTCGACATTTACCACTGAGCATGCGCTTGGAGTACTACATCATACGTCATGCTTCGAGTGGAAAGTTCCACGAACCTCTGTGAAAATATCCTCTGGTTTTGTGTGTTTTTTAAAATATCAGAATGACTTTCTCCAGAATTTGAGGAACGTTACACACATAAATCATGGCAAGCTTACACAAATGTTTTACAGTGCTAGTGGGGTAAATTGAATGCCCTAAGAACCTCTTTTTCCATAATTAGGCGACCCACTTACCCCATAATGAATAAACACAATTAGTCAATGATCAGAGAATCCACTTATCCCATTCAAAGAAGATCCACTTATCTCCAGTGAGCTAAATATACGGGATAAGTGAGACCCTCATGGTACATAATTCTTAATAATAGTTTTTGGAAAAATTCAAATATCAATATGTACTTTAGATTACACTTTAAACAATAGTTTAAGAAACATCAAAATGTACAAACACTGAAACTTATTGCACATAGAATAAACATTGAGCATAGAAAACACACGGAAAATAGAAAAAAACATAGAAAAACATTGAAGAAAATGAAAGTAATCTGAAAACAACAATTGGAGAAATGCACGTTCAACTCTTTAAAGAAACTGACGTCGATGTCTATTTAATATTAGTTCTCTGAATTGAGTTATAAATGAAACAAAGCTGAAATATCTGCAAATCCGATCAGTGCGATTAAATATGTCATGACCAGTACAAATAAGCGTTAAATATCATGTACATATTTTAGTTTCGGGGGATTACCCAGTAACCACAGTGTCTCACTTACTCCAACTAACTCTACAGCGTCGTACAAAAGTTCTAAGCAACATCCGTTTGTTAGCGAAAAATGTAGGTTTAAAATATCAACTTTATATATGCGTTTAGCTGAATATACGTTTTGAATGCTATGTAGTAAATACATATATATATATATATATATATATATATATCTGTAGATTATATATAGGGTTGTAAAGAATGTTTATTTTAATGTGTATTCGTTGTACCAACAGAAAAAGTGTGCTCACATGCGTCATGCGTTTTCCAAATTGTTTGAGGTGATTGGCGCCGGTTGGTTTTGATCTGGGGATCTCTTGATCAAGAAGCGAAAACGTTAGCGTCAAGCAAAAGGCCAAGCCAGTTACTTTCTACTAGTAACTCGCTTTATACTGATCGAGATTGCTATAGGAGTATCCCCCCAGTGAGACAGACGTATTAGTGACGTCTGAGGAGCGATATGCACTCGTGAATGAATGCTGTCGTACGCATAATGTGATGCGTGGACAGGCTTTGCGTTGAGAGATTTTGTGTGGTGCTGCCATCTGTTGATGATGAGATGAGTTGATTGCTGTGCGCTGGTTGTTGATGAGAGAGTTGCGTGCTTGTCCGGAGTCACAAATGAAGAAATTGGCGCCGGTTGGTTTTGGTCTGGGGATCTCGTGATGAATAAGCAAGAACGTTAGCGTCAAGTAAAAAGCCAAGCCAGTTACATTTTGCTAGTAACTGGCTTTATACTGATCGAGATCGCTAGATGTCCATTTATACGTCATCTTTCACATTTGTTAACCATGAAGTTTTGTTATAGTATTAAGAATGCGATAGAAAATGTTTCTAAACATATACTAAACGCATGACATTCTGTTCTTTTTTAATTTAAAAAGAAGTAATATAAAACTGGGATTGTGACTAAATATTCGGAATTTTTTAATCTATACGTACAAGATCTTCGAGTCATACACAGAAGTATCAATCTTGAGTTTAATATTAGCTTTGTTTATGAGTGTGCAGGTTGCCTAAAATTCTTCCTCAGAAAAAAAAATTATATAAATTATAGGTGCAGATTCGTGGTCGGCAGTCGCCACATGGCGACTAATTTTTTTCGTTGGCAACTAATTTTCGAAGTCTTAGACGCCCTCCATCTTTTGCCAAATTTCGCATTTTTTCTTCAATCTTCTGACAAAAATCGCGTTTCTCTCGCAAACTTTGTTGAAGTTACCTTTTTCACATAAACACTATTGCTTTAATGAATCTAATTTACAATGTGGCGGTTGGATTATTGAAATTTAAAAGACACTGACTCCTTAAAAATTTTGGGAGTCAGCCCCTATAATATTCGTAGGTGAAAATTTTAATGCATTTGTGGAATAGAAAAAGTGAGCAACTTTAAAAGGCACCAAATATATTAAATTAAAAGAAGACAGGTTTCGGTAGCATATAACGTAACGTCGTCAGGGCTGAAGGAGGTAGAAATTTTCTCATATAAGAGAGTCGGGGATTAAAGGTGACAAATATAACGACAGAAGACTGCAAATAATGGACAGCAGGAGAACGCACGTGAAGTAGAACCACTCGAGGGAAAAGCAGCTCAAGGGTGGAAATAAATAGTAATTTAAAAAAAGGCCCTTATGTAATATTTACAGCAATTCGATATTGGATTGATGGTCAATGCACAAGTGACAATATTATAAAAAAAATTATAAATGTGGGATGTTTAAAGAAATTTAAATTCATGAATGGAGTCAGTGTAGAAATCATTTTAACTGAAATGAAATCAAAAGTTTGGTTCATCCCTCAGCAATATTTTGGAATGGAGGATTTTTTTTTATTTCTTTTTTACTAATATAAGCAAATAATATAGCACAATATGCTATAAAGAATATAGCATAGAATTAATATAGCAAATTTCTACCTCCCAAACAAACAAAGGGTGACAAAGGCACGCTAATTCTGCCGAAACCGGTTTGCTGCTAATTTAATATATTTGGTGCTTTTAAAGTTGCTCAAGTTTTATAGCACCAAGTTCTGTCTCAATAATTATTGAATATATTTATGGATTGGTTGCACATTTTTACATTAAAACTGCTGTGCAATCTAAAAAAATTCCAGCACTGAATTCAAACAATTTTAAAGCATTTTACTTCTATAATTATTATTCTACAATTATTCTTATAGCAATTCGAACTATTTATCTAAATACTTACTTATTATTCTTTGCACTAATTGAGTAAGATAATTACATACATACTCTTGAAAAACTTGTATATTTCTGATTCGAACTTTTTTGACGATCTATATGCTCTATCATTTCTTGGTTTGGGTTTCGGATTTTTTACTTGTTTTCTTCAGAAACGCACTGACAAAAATATATTAAACCAAAATTTACTGACAGTTTTGTTGTAAAAAATTGCAGTTGTACGTTAATTACTTGATAACATATTAAAATGTAAACTACTTTTTACGTCATTTTTAAGTATATTTTGTGCATACATAAAGAAATATACATGCAGATATGGACATATATATATATATATATATATATATATATATATGATAAAAACTGTCAATTTCCTATTAATAATATTCATATTTCTAAAACCTTTAAGTATCCCATCTCTATTGGCAGAACGATTTTTAACTATAATTCTTTCGCTAAATCTTCTTTTGATGCTAGTACTTTACCCTGTAAATGCAATGACCCCTCTCTACAAAAATATATAAATAAAGATCATGGACATATTATTACTGGTAATCTTAATCTTGTAGATGATTTACAACTTAGAAGAATTATGGGTTATGGTACCAAGTACAGAATTCCATCCAAATTAAACATTAAATCTATCATAAAACAATTTACATATGATATAGATATATTTATTTATAAACTTGCAATTTATTATAATAAACCCATTGAATATTTTAATCAACGGAAAATATTAGTTATCGATAAATTAACCAGGTCCTTAAAATATAATATTTCACACCTAGAATATGTAAATACACAGCATCTGTTTAAGCAAATCAATAAATTACAACAAAACTTTGTAATAACTTATGTTGATAAATCTCCTAATAATTATGCCATTATTTGTAAATCTTATTATCATCAACTGCTTAAATCTAGTATATCTAATAATAACACATTCCAAAAAATTAATGATAACTTACTTGCCAATAATCGTAAAATTAAAGGATTCTATAAATTATTAGACATTAACCCTACTAACTTTAAATATCCTTATCTAGTCCTTATACCCAAATTTCAAAAGCATCCTGTTAAATTCAGAACTGTTACAATTGGTTGCAATACTTATAATAATGCTGCTAACAAACTTCTATTAGTAATTCTTAATCAAATATATAATATTACAAAAAAAAGTGATAATACACATTGCATAAAAAATAGTTATGAACTGGTCCATATTATGAAAAATCTTAAATGTATAAAAAATATCACTACCTATGATTTTAAAGATTTATTTAATAATATCGATTTATCGGATTTACATAATATCATAAATGAGCTTTTTAAAAAATATCAACACGAGTTGGACATATCACATAATATCGATTCTTATTATTTTCATACCTTAACTAATTTCATTATCTATAATAATTTTATCATGCATGATAACAATATGTATATTCAAAATGTTGGTATACCACAAGGTGATAGTACATCTAGTGTATTATCTGACTTATACTTATATTACTATGAACGTCATTATTTAAATAATACAATACATTTATATCGATATATAGATGATGTAATTTTAATTGATACTGATAACACCTGTATATCTCAATTCCCTGTTGATTATCCTTCTAATCTAGAACTTTCAAAAAACCTACTTTTTAATAATACAATCAATTTCTTAGATATTAAAATTATATTAAAAGAGAACAAATTTATAACTGATATTTATGACAAAAGGAAAGAATTTAATTTTAAAGTTAATACCTTTACTAATTTTAAATCATGTCTTCATAATTATGTATATCGTAATATAATACTTAACCATTTATATAGAATAAAATGTCTATGTTCTTCCCATTTAATTAATACTAATATTAAAAAGCTTGTATATGATGCTATAAATAATGGTTATCCTAAAAAATTCATATATTCTTTAATTTATAATTAGATATTACATGATCTTATAATTAATTCTTTGCGTAAAAAATGTATAAAAAAATTATAAAACATAAAAAAAATAATAAAAAATTAAAAATGTTAAAAAGTAATAAAAAAATATATAGGATGGTTGGGTGGGTAGATGTTAGAGTACGGAGGAGGGTGGTGTTGTCTGGATAAAAACGCAAAGGTTAATTATTAAAAAAAAAATTGAACGTGGGTTATTTATTTTAACATAATTTTTAAACTGTTTAATTTACACCAATATATGGATATTTGTCTAGTTATTATCTATAGTTAAATAGCTATATTTTAATTATCAAATTATTTTTAATGTTATTGATATAATTTTTGGTATTATTATTAATAATATTATTACTATTATTATTATTTTTTTTTCTTTCATTTTATTTTTTAATTTTTATTATCCTATATTAAGATAATGAGTTTTCACCATGTAAAGTCACAATAAATGTTACTGATTAAAGTAACAATAATGTATTTTAAGTTATATGTTAATATGAATGTTATCTCTTAATTCTAATTTTAATCATTTTATTAATTTAATTTTATGTTAATATCGATTATTAATTATTTTTCCGGTTCAATTATATTTCCATTCAGCTTTATCTTTTTTGTTTGTTATGGATAACTATTATTTTTACTTACTTTCAACTTCTTTTTTGTAAAATATCTTTGTTCCTTGTTTAATAATTTGGTTTTTGTGTGATGGTACAGCTCATATTCAAAATATTAGAATAATTACCTTTTTTTTAGAAATTGAAAATATCGTTTGGTAATTTAATGTCTTTTAATGAAAATATGCAAACGATATTTTTATTAAGAACTTATTGTTGATTAAACTTACTTGTTATCTTAAATTTAATATCATTTTTGAAAAGATTAATTGCAAAAAAAATTATTTTGAAAAGTCAAAATATTAGAATATTTATTCAAGTGGTTCAAAATATTAGAATATTTCACATTAATTCACCTTTAACTATTACAAATTCTTAACTGGTGGCATCATTGATTAAATTCAGACTATTTTATTTAAAATCAGTATTCTTTTTTGCAGTTTGTTTCTTTTTCGTCTTAAAATGGGCCGTGTGAGTGATATTCCTGAATCTACTAAACTTCGTATGTTTGATTTGTATCGGCACGGTAAAAATCAATGTTTTATAGCGAATTATTTATATTGTTTGCAATCGAGCGTTAGTAAAATACTAACACAATATTCAAAAATTGGAAAATTTCAAAATAATCGCCGAAATGGTGGCCGAAAACCAAAAACATCTGCTAGAGATGACAGGAAACTGAAGCATATAGTTAAGAAAAACCGTTTTAAAAGTGTGCGATTCTTGCACCGAAAATGGAAAGAAGAAGGAGTTGAAGTTTCTACATCGACAACATTAAGACGTCTCCATAAATTTAAATTTGAATCTCGTGTACCGAAAACAAAACCTCTCATGACTGCAAGACAAAAGCGTATAAGATTGAATTGGTGTAAATCAAGACGTTTATGGAGCAATGAAGATTGGAAAAATATATTATTTAGTGATGAAAGTATGTTTTGTGTTTCATATGGTAATCAGGGTATTCGAGTTTGGAGAATGAAGCAAGAAGCATTTGATAAAGAATGCCTTAAACGTTCCGTAAAATTTGCTGCTAGTGTCATGGTTTGGGGTTGTATGAGTGCAGAAGGACCTGGAAAGTTATGCATCGTCTACGAAAAGGTTAACTCTCTGATATATCAAGAAATTTTAGAATATTACATGATTCCATCATCAGAAGATTTATTTGAAGATGATTTCATCTTTCAACAAGATTTAGCGTCCCCGCATACCTCGCTGTCAACTGAGAATTGGTTCCGCCAACGCAACATTAAGGTACTTCCTTGGCCACCAAATTCACCAGATCTTAATCCCATCGAAAACTTATGGTGTATAATGAAGAAAAACTTCAAGAAAATCCTCTTTCAAGTAAAACTGAGTTAGTGGCACGTATAAAGTTTATTTGGGCTAATATTGATAGAAATGTTTGTAAACACCTTGTATATAGTATGCAAGATCGATTGTACGCTGTTATGAAAGCTAAAGGGGATGCTACAAAATATTAACTACCATTTACTTCATATTCATAAGGTAATATTGTTGCGTAAAATAAAATATTCTAATATTTTGAACCAATCTAAATTTTATTCTAATATTCTGGTGTGTTTAAGGAAGCTGTATACCTAATTTATTGTGCTGTATTTTATATTTTATAAATGTTAAAATCTTATCTAAACATTCCAGATTTAATTTATAAGAAATTTAATTGCATTTACTTAGTATAAAAAATAAATAAATGACAAATAATTTTTTCTTATTACTTTTTCTCAATTATTCTAATATTTTGAATATGAGCTGTAGTCCCAAATTCGTATTGTTTTGCTTTTTCATGGCAAATACCAAGATGAAACCACACACTCCATTTGTAGTTCCAAAGTATTTGGGACCTGAAGATTCTGCTTTGGTTCTACAAATTTCATTTGTATTCCTATTATTCTTTTTTCCTTCCATGTTCAATGTGCTATAAGTTATTAAATTCAATGGTTAATTTCAAATGGTTAATATTGTTTACTATAATTCAATTTAATTCTTCGTTTTGGTTTATTGTTTTGTTGATAAAATCCATTGGTGAATCTTGTCTACTTTTAATGGTATTATATTAGCATTCAAATTATTATGCTGCTCCGCGCGTGTAATTATGAATGTATACAATTTGATATTTAATTGATATCTTTTCATTTTGAATAGTCATAATGAATTTTTTCCTATTGTGGTATCTTATATATAATTAATATATAACATCCGTTGCTAATAGCAATTTTATAAATATGGTGCGCATAGGTAATTGCTGCTATCCGCATAACCTTTGTGTATTGTCTGTGAGATTTCTACAATGTAGTTTTCCGTTACCATTTAATAGGATTTCCATTAAGAGTTGCAAATCGTTTCATCATGTATATTATATGTGGTATATTTATAATATTTTAACTGTTAATTTTGCTATTATGTTTAATTCATTGTCTTGATATATGGTATATTAAATGACTAAATCAATATTCATTATTTATTATTTTTTAATATTAAAGTAATACATTGAAATTATCATTATTTATTATTTTTTTTTATATTAAATAAATACATTGTAATTATGATTAGTTAAGCCTATGTGAAATGTAGTAACAATGTGAGCATTGTGCTGAGATGTTAATTGGATAAGTTTGTGGATTATTATGTACGGTGATTTTTTCACTTTTAAATGAGTCGATTTTGTGATTTTGCATTTATTGTACTGTGAGTACTATGATTCTTATTATATGTGGTGTGGGATGGTAGTATTATGGTCGTGTATTGTTTCCTTTTGGATGTTTGAATACTGCTTTAAAGCTTTGTACATATTGTATCTATTTTCATTTTATAGTTGTATTATTCTAGATCCTTTTCTTTAGTAAATTATATTAGTCAAGATACTCGATTATTTAATTGTAATTTTCTATTTTTATCTTTTTATTATATTTGTATTATCTTTTATATTATGGCAGTACTTAGTAAAAATCTCGATCCTGGCAAGATACACAATGCTTCTTTGCAGTGTAGTGCCCGGTACAGGAGCAATAATAGGGTTACTCCTGGACCGTCATCCAGTTTCCATATACATGCTCCTCCTCCTCAGTTATATTTTCAGAAATGTTCTGATATCCGATGTAAAACTTGTCCATCTGCTTCTCAGTCACAAATCGTATCAGATCCTCATATTTCTATTTTTGTAAGGCTTTTAATGTAATTTACAGTATAAAGTGTAACATTTGCAATTTGAAATATATTGGTGAAACTTCTGGTCCTCTTCATATACGCATGAATCAACATCGATCAGATTCTGATAAAAATTTAGCAAAAAATATACAGTCTACAGCTGAAATACAGCCTTTTCATAAACATAAATTTAAAAATACTACTATTGAAATAATACAAATTCAGAAAAATAAATCTGAGCGTCTCTATTTAGAGTCTTCATATATGAAATATTATAATACAATTTATCCTTATGGTCTTAATAGTGAGGTTTTTAAAAGATCTGTTAAAGTTTTTTCATCTATAAATGATACTACAGATTATTCTCCCATTTATCATAGTTTAAATCATCTTATAAATCCTAAAACTACACGTAACAAAAGAGGAAAAGGTTCATCTTCTAGTATTACTCCTAAAAACATTATAATTCAACAAATTAATAATCTGCATCGTAATTATTTAATAAAAAATTACAATTGGTTTCTAATACGTAAATATATTTTTGGAATAAAAAAGAAACATATAGTACAATATTTAAATATTTTTCTCAGTAAAACTTACTCTAAACATTTTTCAGATCTTTTTTATGATCTCATTATGACTCGTGTCAACCTTTACAATATAAATTTACTAAAAAAACCTAAAAATCTACAAACTAATACTCAAATGGTAATTACTTTTTCTAATCCAATATTTAATAAAATCAATATTAATTCCATATTAAATGATAAAAACTGTCAATTTCCTATTAATAATATTCATATTTCTAAAACCTTTAAGTATCCCATCTCTATTGGCAGAACGATTTTTAACTATAATTCTTTCGCTAAATCTTCTTTTGATGCTAGTACTTTACCCTGTAAATGCAATGACCCCTCTCTACAAAAATATATAAATAAAGATCATGGACATATTATTACTGGTAATCTTAATCTTGTAGATGATTTACAACTTAGAAGAATTATGGGTTATGGGACCAAGTACAGAATTCCATCCAAATTAAACATTAAATCTATCATAAAACAATTTACATATGATATAGATATATTTATTTATAAACTTGCAATTTATTATAATAAACCCATTGAATATTTTAATCAATGGAAAATATTAGTTATCGATAAATTAACCAGGTCCTTAAAATATAATATTTCACACCTAGAATATGTAAATACACAGCATCTGTTTAAGCAAATCAATAAATTACAACAAAACTTTGTAATAACTTATGTTGATAAATCTCCTAATAATTATGCCATTATTTGTAAATCTTATTATCATCAACTGCTTAAATCTAGTATATCTAATAATAACACATTCCAAAAAATTAATGATAACTTACTTGCCAATAATCGTAAAATTAAAGGATTCTATAAATTATTAGACATTAACCCTACTAACTTTAAATATCCTTATCTAGTCCTTATACCCAAATTTCATAAGCATCCTGTTAAATTCAGAACTGTTACAATTGGTTGCAATACCTATAATAATGCTGCTAACAAACTTCTATTAGTAATTCTTAATCAAATATATAATATTACAAAAAAAAGTGATAATACACATTTCATAAAAAATAGTTATGAACTGGTCCATATTATGAAAAATCTTAAATGTATAAAAAATATCACTACCTATGATTTTAAAGATTTATTTAATAATATCGATTTATCGGATTTACATAATATCATAAATGAGCTTTTTAAAAAATATCAACACGAGTTGGACATATCACATAATATCGATTCTGATTATTTTCATACCTTAACTAATTTCATTATCTATAATAATTTTATCATGCATGATAACAATATATATATTCAAAATGTTGGTATACCACAAGGTGGTAGTACATCTAGTGTATTATCTGACTTATACTTATATTACTATGAACGTCATTATTTAAATAATACAATACATTTATATCGATATATAGATGATGTAATTTTAATTGATACTGATAACACCTGTATATCTCAATTCCCTGTTGATTATCCTTCTAATCTAGAACTTTCAAAAAACCTACTTTTTAATAATACAATCAATTTCTTAGATATTAAAATTATATTAAAAGAGAACAAATTTATAACTGATATTTATGACAAAAGGAAAGAATTTAATTTTAAAGTTAATACCTTTACTAATTTTAAATCATGTCTTCATAATTCTGTATATCGTAATATAATACTTAACCATTTATATAGAATAAAATGTCTATGTTCTTCCCATTTAATTAATACTAATATTAAAAAGCTTGTATATGATGCTATAAATAATGGTTATCCTAAAAAATTCATATATTCTTTAATTTATAATTAGATATTACATGATCTTATAATTAATTCTTTGCGTAAAAAATGTATAAAAAATTATAAAACATAAAAATAATAATAAAAAATTAAAAATGTTAAAAAGTAATAAAAAAATATATAGGATGGTTGGGTGGGTAGATGTTAGAGTACGGAGGAGGGTGGTGTTGTCTGGATAAAAACGCAAAGGTTAATTATTAAAAAAAAAAATTGAACGTGGGTTATTTATTTTAACATAATTTTTAAACTGTTTAATTTACACCAATATATGGATATTTGTCTAGTTATTATCTATAGTTAAATAGCTATATTTTAATTATCAAATTATTTTTAATGTTATTGATATAATTTTTGGTATTATTATTAATAATATTATTACTATTATTATTTTTTTTTCTTTCATTTTATTTTTTAATTTTTATTATCCTATATTAAGATAATGAGTTTTCACCATGTAAAGTCACAATAAATGTTACTGATTAAAGTAACAATAATGTATTTTAAGTTATATGTTAATATGAATGTTATCTCTTAATTCTAATTTTAATCATTTTATTAATTTAATTTTATGTTAATATCGATTATTAATTATTTTTCCGGTTCAATTATATTTCCATTCAGCTTTATCTTTTTTGTTTGTTATGGATAACTATTATTTTTACTTACTTTCAACTCCTTTTTGTAAAATATCTTTGTTCCTTGTTTAATAATTTGGTTTTTGTGTGATGGTAGTCCCAAATTCGTATTGTTTTGCTTTTTCATGGCAAATACGAAGATGAAACCACACACTCCATTTGTAGTTCCAAAGTATTTGGGACCTGAAGATTCTGCTTTGGTTCTACAAATTTCATTTGTATTCCTATTATTCTTTTTTCCTTCCATGTTCAATGTGCTATAAGTTATTAAATTCAATGGTTAATTTCAAATGGTTAATATTGTTTACTATAATTCAATTTAATTCTTCGTTTTGGTTTATTGTTTTGTTGATAAAATCCATTGGTGAATCTTGTCTACTTTTAATGGTATTATATATATATATATATATATATATATATATTAAATTAAAAATATATACACTAAGAGAGTTGATATTTAAAATGAATTCATACATACACATAAATACATAATATATTTCGTTTTGCTAAAATCTTTTTTTTTTTTTTTTTTTTTAAACAAAAGAGGGATAAAAAAGTTCCCAAGATAATAAAGATATTCCCAAAAACGAAAAATGCAATGCTTTTTCATTTTTTCCATGAAAATAAATATACTAGCTAGAGATAGTTATTTAGTTTAAATCAAAATGAATTTCAAGTGGATTGTGTAATCAATAATAGTATATTATTTTGTTAACATCTGAACTACATATAATAATTGCCAGTGTTTTTCTTAACTTTGCAAATAAACTGCCAAATGAGTTTTTTCTTATTTTGAATTTGGTAAATTATGAAATATTTTCTTTTTTCTGATTTTATTTTTATTTTAAATTCGCAATTCTTTACATCCATAAATGATTAAATCTTCTGCATTCATTTTTGGTAACCTGGTTATGACATAGCTAGAATTAAAAGGATGAAATGCGACGAGAGCAAATTTCACATTAAATCGATATAGTGCTTATCTTGGAGACACAGTGTTCTTTTCCTAATGAAGTGCCATAAAACTGTAATGAAGGAGATGGGGAGATTGAATTAAATATAACTGAATAAAATTACGCATTGGAACATGGTAAATTTAATAAATATTATAAAGTACAGGTGCGATATTTGATCTTAAAAAATAGTTTGTATTATTGGTATAGTAATGATAACACAAGTATTCATATTAGGAATTTGAGAAATATATAAGAGGTGTATAAATATAAGAGAAATACATTTCGTACAGATTTCTTCGCTTTCTAGTTTTTTGTGCGTTCTGGCGTATGTTGCATCAAATATAGGTTCTTTTATTATAATTCCATAAAGTATAATTCAATCATATATTATAAAACTGTTCTTTTAATTTAATTTCTTATTAGCATTTTAAAATCATTTATTTGGTATACATTATAACACTTATCATATTTACTGTATCATAAAGTTTATATTTTTCATACACTCTTCATCCAGCTTCCAATATTTCATCCGCATGTGTATGTATATAAACGGGCTCAACTCAGGCAAACAAACAAAAATTATTAAATATGCATTTTATTAAATTCTATTGTATTGAAAATGGATATCTATATCTTTGTCATTCATGTGAATACAAACTTCATGAAATGAATTTGTTTTATTTAGAAATTATAGGCTGTTGCAAAAGTAGTATTTGGAACTTATTTCAAGCAATTTGATGCATCTAATCTACAATATGATAAGACTATTTGTATTATTTCCCATGTACAACTTTTAACTCTCGTTATATAGTATTTTACTATCTAAGGGAGATTTGAACAATACATTTTAAAATTACATCACTTCTGATGATAGAGTCAGAGGTGCAGAACAATACGAATTAATACAAATTCATTAGTAATAGTATTTTATTTAGAAACTGTACGTTATTAAAAATATATAGTAAAATTATTACGTGTGGAGAATATGTTCATGATTACTAGGAATATCTGAGAATATATTTTTTTCAAATATCCAGCTGTTTTAACTCAGACACACTTGCATTTAGCCCGTTGGTTAAATGGTTAGGTGGTTGAATTCGTAATTAATTAGGAGTAAGTTGGAAAATATTTTAATCTATTCAGTTTTGGTCTAGAGATCATATGCTATGTTTTACCCCTCGTACTTGATGAGCTTTAGGATATATGCATAAAATTATAGTAGAAAATTACGTTTGTTTTTAAATCCCATAAATCTATCTCGAAATTACAAACTCTTCCAAAAACATTGTCAATACAAATGATGTACAGCTTAACATTCTGAATAAAATAATTACCTACACTTAATACTTTAATATTTAAACTTTTTCAATCTGAAAATTTTAATATTTAAAAGAAATGTTAAAATAAATATCTAAATTTAATAAGAAAAAATTTCATATTTTTGTCCAATTTAACGATATATATTATTAGCGAAATTATTGTAAATATTCACCGTATTGAATAATTTATAGAACAGAATTATTTTGTAATCAGGTGTTTTAAATTTATACTTATTCATTATATATATAAAAAGAAAGTAATTTGACGTAGAATAAAATTATTTCTCAGAATAGCATGTGGCAGAAAGTAGAGTTGTCAAAAATATGTAACAATAAAACAAATAATGGACGCATTTAAAAAAAATGTTTATAGTGAATATGTTAAAAATAATCTAAACATGCTGCATAATAAAATATATCTTTTCTGATTAACAAATAGTTAAAAATCTATGTTTAACATTTTACTTGTCTTCTATTTTATTTCAAATGTACAATTCATTAGAAGGTAATGTATGTTATTTGTTATATTTATTATGCATTACCTGCATTTAACGATGAAAATGAAAATGATAATTAATTTGTACGTAGAAGTGGAATCTACAAATTCAAAAATTTTTTTTAATTTAAATGCAATTTATAAGCATAATTATTTAGTTTGAGTAATGCTATCACTTAATAAGTACAAAGAGAATTTTATTTTCTATTATACATTAATTGTAAAGCAACTTATTACCAAAGACATTTTATGACATTCTATTGTAAAATATAAAATATGAAAATTAGCTTTGAAAAATATAATGAAATAATAGAAATAACGATGAGAAAATATTATGAAAATAACTTTTACTATAATCAATACGTCTTTGTGTCTTTAATGTGGTTACTACATCATTATACATACTACTGTGTTTCAAAACATTTTTTTACGAAAATATGTTTAATGTCATAAGAATAATTATTTATGTACTAAAAAACACTTTTCAAAAGTAAAAAAAGACAAGAAAAAAAAGGATTAAAGTTGTGTAAAAAATGGTCTAAAATCAAATTTCCAAGCTTGGATTATGGTATTTATTTAACATTTTCCGTTAAAAAAATTACTATTTGTAAGTCAATGCTTTTGCATATGTTGATATAAATCCTTTTCTCTTGTACTAAATGCACCGTAATGTGTTTTGAGAATTCAAATGTTTTAAAGTTATGCATGATGGGCTAGCGGCCATCTTTAAATATTTTACACTAATTTCTATGTACCCAAATGCGTATTTGTTAAGGATAGAAAAAGATAAGTTAGATAGATAAGTTTATTATATATAAACTTTATTTCTTTTAACTGAATTTTACAAAAGCACGTAGCTTGAATAATTACCTGTCCGGAAATGCACTCCCTAGCTTTTTTTGTCCCTGATTTAAATCTGTACATTGATTGAAAAAAATATATATATATGACGAAAAAAAAAGTGATCATTTTCAGTATCTCGACGTTTTTAAAGAAATCTTGTATTTTTCTTTGTAATTATTTTATAAATATGGCTTTGGAATCAAATTTAAACTTTTCTTCATTAGATTCTTCTACTTTTTGTTTTATTTCTCAATGATGCTTAATTTCTTAAATATCTGAAATTTTACAGTGCCATGTTTGGTCGATTTAACATGTAGAAGTTGTCTCGAGTATAATAAGCAGTTAAGCGGTCATTATGTTCTTGGCGTTTGTTTGTTTGGCGGGTATATTTTTTTTTCTAGCTTGGCTTGGCAGAACGACCGCCCTGCTTGATCACAAGAATATGTCATAAGAGTATGCATCAACGGATTAATAGTAATAATTGTGATGGTTTGACGTAGATAAAATTTCAGGAAAAACGCATTGGGTTCTGAGAACTCTGAAAGGCATTCGGATAGTTTTTAAATAATTTTAAGATTTTATAACAATTTTTGTTTATTGAGTTAAAATTTTGGATTTTTTGTGATAGTTAACCAAATTATTTGTAAACAAAATAACGTGATTAAATTTCTCCCATTTTTTTATTAAATATAAATTTTGTAAAAAAAAAATGCCGATTAATTTAAAATTGTTATAACTGGGAATATAAATTATACATTTTTTTTTTAGATTTAAATAATGACAGATACATAAGCTTTAATTTTTATTCGGAATTTTTAGTTTATATAAAAATTCATAATATTTAGTATAATATTTAATTTATAAATCCAAATTGTTAATTTATCATCATTAAATCCTTACATAGAAGATAGCATCAATAAATTAAATTTAAAAATAGTTATAAACGGAAGTTATTTATTTTAAGCAAATTAAAAATGTTCAAATTATTATTATTTTTTAAATAATCCAAAATTCTTTTTTTTTTTTTTGAAAATCTGAAATTAAAAGAAAATAATAACGGAGATTAAAAAAAATAATTTTGAAATTTGATAAAAACTGTTTAAAATAAAATTTAAATGCTGAATCGTTAATAAATCGCATACGTTTTTAAAATAGAATAAAAATTGAATTTTAAAAATATTATGTAGGTCACATGAACGAAACTCTGATAATATAAACAAGCGATTCCCAAAATTTCATGGTACGCAACCCACTTTTCAGTGAAAAAAAAAAAAAAAAAAAATTCGCGACCTTTCAAACATAAAGTTGTATGTCAGTATAGAAATTTTTGTATGATCTCTATGCGTTCGGCTATCCTATCCTAAGAAAAACGCAAATTTTCACACGGAAGATACATTATGAACAAAAACAAGAATCGGTATCTGAATGTGTTTAAGAGAATAGTAATTAAAACAATGCACAAACTACAAAGATTGTTCAAAATACGTTTAATTATTATGAAAAAATAGCTTTAAAATCAATGAGATTTCTGCTACTGGTGTTTCCCCATGTGGGAACATACATTAGCGCGCAGTTTGTCTCAGTACTTGTCTTTCAAAAACACCAAAGTATAAAGAGCTTGTAAGCACTATAAGCACAAAACGCTGAATTTCATCAAGGACTTCAAAGCTAATTTAAATATTTTTGAATATTCTGTTCGTATATTAATCTAGAAGGAAATTTATGATTTTCCTTTCAAATATTATTTCCTGTTGAAATTGACAAATCTTTTTAATGAGATGAAAAAAAAAAAAAAAAGATATTTTGGTGACAAACCTCGATTGAGTCCGCGACCCTCAAAAACAGCTTCCGCGGCCCACCAATGGGTCGCGACCGATAGTTTGGGAGCCGCTGATATAAACACTCAAATTGGACAAAAATATGAAATTTCTTCGTATTAAATTCATCTTAATAGGAGCATTTTAAGTTTCAGCACCAGAGTTTCACTAGCGAGAACCATCTGTTCACTAGCGAATTGCTTTAACACCTTGGAGACGAGCGACACGCATAGGTGTCGCAAAATGGCTTAAGAATCCTTGTTTCTCCCTTATTTAATTTACCTTATTTAATCGGAGTATTTTCTTGATTTAAAAAGATATAAATTTCTGAATTTTAAAACCGGTGACAAAACATTAAAATTTTCGTAAAAGTCTCTCGTCGCGAAAGGGTTAACTCCAAGCTAAAATGTCTGCACGAAAAAGTTTAAGATTAAGGCATTTAACCCTTTGAGGGGCAAAGGACTTTTGTTAATAAAAATCTGTAATGATTGAATAACACCAGAATATATATATATATATTTTCCGAATATATAAATGTTTTTCTTTACGTACTTAGTAAAATTAAAATATCCGTTTCAAAATTCTGGTGTCAATGTGGCATTTCGCAATTAAAATTAAGTGGTATATATTTTATTCCACCGCCCTTCAAGGGGTTAAAATTTAAATCGCAAAAATGATCTAATGAAAAGAAAAAAATAATCTAATGAAAATAATAGATGTTTTTCAAAATGTTATGATTAGTCATATGAGATGAGGTATTCAGCTGTAAGTACACAAAATTTGAATTCTTTGAAACGTACAGTTTTTGTGTACGGACTCAAAGACAGTGGACATAGACGAATAGGATTTCGTCAGATGAACGAAACTCTAAAAATAGATTTGTGCGTTTTATTAATTATTGTGTATATTTGCCAACTTTTAAACGATCTCAAACATAACAAATTTGATATGCCTGATAAAAGTGGATGACAGCACACTTTATAGAGTATATAATAAATAACAATTATAGATTATTTCAAGTGACGTTCAAAAGTACCCAAATATGCTGAGGTAAAACGAGAAAAAGGCGTTTTCAGGGCATTTTAAATATGTTAATAAAATGATTCAGTTGTAGAACATCAGCCACAACTAGTGTAAGCGCGTTTCCACGTATGGTAATCATAAAAAAAATAACTAACATTTATTGTTTTATGAGATGTGTAAATAAAAAATATGGTTCCATAAACAAAGTTAATTGTTGTGATCTTTTTTTTTTATTTTTTTTTTTAATACGAGCAGTCATAGAGAATAATATTTAATGCTTTATTTAAGGGTAAAAGCAATGGAACCATGAAAACTTGTTGATGGACTTCCCAGTTGAATAGCAACTGAAAATCTAGTGTAGAGGAGAATTCGTTTTGTACACTTCCCTAGTAGCATACCAATATTGGTCCAATGTTGCGCCTATATTTCATTTATTGGAAATATTGCTAATAAATGCCAATACTGATTATAGATTGGTATTTCAATCGAAATACTTCCAATGAATTCCCAAAATTGTACAAATGTTGGCGTTACATTCGAAATACTTCCAATAAATTTTCAATATTGTACAAATGTTGGTGCTACATTGGAAGTATTTCCAATGAAACCCCAATATTTAACCAACACTGGCGTTTTATTGGCAATATTTCCAATATTGGTATAATATTGGCTGCAATTATTGGCTAAATAAGATCAAAATGAAAACACCCCAATATTGGAGTAGTATTTCAGGCCAGTATTGCGCCAATGTGCCAATATTGCTCCAAGATGTAGCCAATATTGGCCCAATATTGTTTGGCTACTGGGGTTAATGTTAAGTTTAATGGTAGAAAATTGGTGATGATATAAGTAAAAATTCTTCTTTCAAATTTTTCGATAAGGAACTGAAATGAATCGGATTAAATTTGGCTTGAAAACTTCCAGTCATGTAACCGAGTATGGACAGTAGTTTCTTAAAATGTATTTTATGGATTTTTTTTGTTACGTGTCATTTGTTTTATAAATAGATTTTGTAGAGATACATGGCTACAGAAAGTCATCGAAACTATCTGTGAAACGTAGTTTGATGCAAGTGGCCAGTTGATTAGAAGATGAACAATACAGGTTTAAAGTAATATGTTTCAGAAGCCACAAATGGTCTTTATCAAGGTTGCCAGTCTAGGCTGCAATTTCAGTCCGAAAAATAAATTTCTTACAGTTAATAAAAAAAAAAAATTGTGTGTCTCAAAATCATATGTCTTTAAAATTGTGTGTCTCTAATTAAATAAAACATAAGATAATATTTTTCCTTTGTGGTGTGAATTCGAAATTTTTGAATACATATGGAGACCAAACTGGTAAAATTGGAACTTGTGATTAGGTACAAAATTAGACAATTGCTTTTTAATAAATTGTGTAAGAAATACATGTTTGAAAACCTTACAATAGAAAATTTCGCACACAATTAAAGAATTTATTTTCCGATTTCCTTCGTATTTTTCATATTTCAAAGCATTAACAACCTATAAAATTCATGTTCTTGTTATAAAAATATTGAAATTCTTGTATAATTAGTTTGCATAATTAGATTTTTATGAAATTCATAAACTATATTTCTATTTCATACTTATCTTGTGCAAAATAAAGAAATTAATTAAAATAAGAAAATCGCAATTTTTCAATTTATGTCAAATATTTTTTTTAATAAAAAGAAATTCTAAAATCTCTACAAACGACACCTATTTGTAAGATTATGTCACATTTTTTTAGCAATTTTAAACTTGAAAAAAGACAAAGATGTATTAAGAAGGCAAATGCATATCTTACAAATAGAGATAAACTAATATTCTTTATCGAAAATTTGTCTTAAGAAAGAAAAACACAATCTTGTTATATCCTCATAAGGAAGTAAAGTGCTTGAGTGTGATCGATCATGTAGTGTTTTTTATTAATTCACTGATGACATCATTATTTTTTAATAATCACTGTTGTTTGTTTGACCTCCAGAAAGAATGACTACGCTCTTACGATTGATGAGTAATCGTTTACGGGCTTTGTTAGATGAAAATAAAATAAAAAAATCCACCTACGTTTTTCTCCAAGATAATAAATATATTTTGTTTTATGTATATTGTATTTTTCTTTTATTTGTGCTTTCTTCTTAGTCCTAAATTAAGATTTGTATATGACCAAAGCGCTATTTGTGTTATTTTATAGGTACAGTAAAACATCGATAATTCGGATTAATTGGGACCTGACCGAATCCGCATGATAGAAAATCCGGAGAATTAGAAAGAAATGAAATAAAATGGAACATACTTACATAAAATCAACTTTATGTTGAACTTATTGAATATTTACAGACAGTAGAAATGTTCACTTTGATTAATTCTTCCGAAAAGATTTCAGAAAATGTTTTAAATTCATAATACGACGATGAAACAAGTTAATGTTACGGAAATTAGCCAATCGCTTCTCAAACTTGAAAAATAAATGATCAAACCTATCCGGATTTACCAGAGATCCGGATTAACGGGGTCAAAATTAGCGAGGTTCTACTATTAGTGTTTGCAGTTGTTGTCTCACGCTATAATAAATAATAAGTATGATATTTTTTTAACTAAAAAAGTAAAATATTATTTCTTGAGATATATCTCAAAATATAAAATATACTTATTACTGTGACCAGACAATGACAATATGCAATATTTTTTTCTTATGTTGTGTATATGATTTAAAGTACTTTGAAATCTAATTCTAAACCTAAGAGCATTTCGCAAAGGGATAAAATCGCAGTGTTGTTTTCTCTGAATTTTGTTTTAAATGCTCATAAAATGTAATTCTTTCAACATTATATAAAAAAAAATCTTATACTAATATGAATGTAATCTTTGAGAGTATTAACTATTCTAAAATATATTAAAAATTCATTAACTGTATAAAAACATATTAAAATATTGCTTACAAGTTATTTTTTAAATCGCAGTAATCAGAATTTCATCAAACGGATTTAAATATTATATTATAAATCATAAAACGGATTTCATAAAACATTCTAATCGTAAATCGTAAATCTGAACTATTGGATTATCCGGTTGACAAAGATACTCTCTGGGTCAAATCATAAGATTAAACTACAATAATAGCGGATCGTAAATTCCATATTCACTTGACATTAAACATGTTACATATGTTTGTTACGTCTTCAAGTGGTTTTTACTTCTTATTTTTATATCTATTTGTATTAATGTTTTTCTAAATTATCTCTTCTTTCATTATTTAACATAAAAATTACATCTATTTGCATAATATGGCTTGTTTCACGATTGATATAATTTGGCGAAATTGGTCGACAGGATAATCACGTAGTAAAAGGAAATCCTTTATAGATAATAAACTAGTTGGATGTGTCAATCCCAAAACTTTCTTCTATCTCATAAGTACATTTTAATAAAAAAAAAAAATAAAATAAAAAAAAAAATAAAAAAACGTGGTGACCCCAAAGTTACCCACTACCGAATTTCCTCGAACATTTGACCTAGCCTAATGAGATTCTGGTATCCGAAAAGCCTAAAACGCAAAATTTAATTAATATTCTGAGAAAATGAGCTTAGTAGTGCCTCATGTTGGGTAATTTATACTAAAACCTAATAAGCATCTATTTATGTCAAGACCTAACAGAATCTGAAATTTGATGGAATTTCGTCCATTAGTTCTTGAGATATAGTTAGAAGAAAAAATTTGCAAAGCGTAGCACAGCAACACCATATCTTGGACAATTTATGCCAAAACGTAAAAAAGCATCTAATTATGTTATGGCGTAAAAGAATCTGAAGTTTGATGAAATTCTGTGCATTAGTTCTTGAGATATAGCTAGTTTAAAAAAAACGTGTAAAATATAGCACAGCAGCACCATCAGTTGAAGGATTTATAAAAAAACGTAATCATCGTGTAATTATGTTATATGTCATTTTGTAACAAAATCTGAAGTTTGATGAAATTCTGTGCGTTAGTTGTTGAGATATAGCTATCGGAAAAATCATGCAAAATCTGCACCGCCTGTTGGAAGGTTAATACCAAAATGTAATCACCGTCTAATTATGTTATATATTCTAGTGTAACAGAATCTAAAATTTGATGAAGTTCTCTGCATTATTTCTTGAGATATAGCTATCGCAAAAATCGTGCTTAATGTAGTATAGCAGCGCCACCTATAGGGAAGTTCACACCAAAACCTTATCAGTGGCAATGTATCTCAAGGTATTGCGGAATCTGAAGTTTGGTGAAATTCTGTGCATTAGTTCTTGAGATATAGCTATCATGAAAATCAGGAAAAACGTGGCATAGCAGCGCCACCTGCTGGCCAATTTACACCAAAACTTAATCAGCGTCTATGTATATCAAGGGGTCACACAATCTGAAGTTTGGTGAAATTCTGTCCATTAGTTCTTGAGATATAGCAATCTTGAAAATCATGAAAAACGTAGTATAGCAGCGCCACCTGCAGGCCAATTTTCACCAAAAACCAATAGGCACTAATTCATACCAAGGTCTAACTGAATATAAAATTTTATTAAATTTCGAGCATTAGTTCTTGAGATAGAGCGCCCACAAATTTTTTGTCACATACAGACAGACAGACATACAGACAGACAGACAGACAGACAGACAGACGGACAGACTCACAGACTCACAGACAGACATTTTCTAAAAATAGTCAAAACGTGTTCAGGACCCTCGAAAACGTATAAATCCGTCGAAAACCGGAAGTCGAAAATTTTCATGAATCCAATACTTTCTTCTTGTAAAGATAGAAGAAAGTAAATATCGACACGGAACACAACAATTCTTGAAAAATCGCGTTAAAAATCTCTAAAATTATATTAGATTAAAAATATGAAATCAATTTTTACTTCCGAATATCAAAAAATCCCCATAAAACTCGAAAAATTTCTAAAAATTGCATTGAAAAGTGCATTAAAAATCGCTAATGTTAAAAAATCACAGGTTTCAAAATTTACTCTAATAGGGTAAAACGTTGTAATGGGAAATATCTCATGAATGACAAAAATTCGACATCAAACGCAAAAAATCTCGAAAAATCGCATTAAAATCAGCTGAAATTCATAAATCTTAACAGCTAAAATTTAATACATCAGCCTGAAAGTTTTAAGCAAAATTCCTTTTACTAATGTCGAATAATAGTGGCAAAATTTACATTAAATAATTCGCTAAAAATCCAAACATCGTTGTGCGAAATCCAAATAAATTATATTGAAAAGAGAACAAAATTCACTAATTTAGGTCGAAAGAATGAAACCACTTTCCTTTTCGCTAATGTGGAAAAATCGCCTAGAAACCCACTAAAATTCGCATATGAATTAAATTAAAAAAACTGAAAATCGGCCTTCAAGGTGTGAAATTTCATACATAACTTCGTGCAGCGGTCTCTCCAGAGCATCGCCAGTACTTTAAAAATTTTAACATGCGTTATAAACTACCTTAAAGTGTAAAACAGATCTCCTTATCACATTTCCTAATTTTGTTCGCGCCCCTCCTTTCACGCACCCTGAAATGTGTCACACCATTCTTTGTTTACATTTTTTATCATGTATTATAAACCATTTTAAAATTTAAAATAAATCACATTGTTATATTTCCAAATTTTAACAAAATCGAGTTCTGTTACTTCCAGTTTTCACCACCAGCTAGCGCACTCTATCCTTCAAAAACTTTGTCAAACCGATACTGCGTTAAACAACCTATCAGGTGATATATTACTCGAGGGGGGTAGCGGTCTTAAGCAAAAATTTAAGATATTTTATGAAATTGCTATTCGAAAATAGTGGTAACTAAATTTTTGACATTTTAGGTAAGTTTCGCAAAAAAAATACTACTTATTGCATTCTAAACAGCTCAAGATTTTGCTAGAACAACTATGAAAAAAATAGATACTAAACGCAAAAAATCTTGAAAAAGCGTTAAAAATCACATTGAAAATCGTATTAAAAATCGTTATAATCTAAAATTCGTAACAAACCCAAAATTTAGGGCTAAAACTTTGAAATGGTTTTCTTTTTATCAATCTCAAAAAAAAAAAAAAAAAAAAAAAAAAAGAGAGAGAGAGAAAAAACATTAAAAATCGCATTAAAAGTTCGTTAAAAATTCAAAAATCGTTGTACAAATTCCAAATAAACTTTGCTGAAAAGATAAAAAATTGCTATATTGGGTTAAAAGAATGAAACCGTATTTCTTTCACTAATGGGATAAAACTGCAAAAAGAACGCTAAAAATCGACTAAAAAAATTATCAAAAAAAAATCTAATAAAAAAATTGAAAATTGGGCTTCGAGGTGCAAAACTACATGTATAAAAGTACCTTCCCTCCACATTTTGTAACTCTACTTACCGCAGACTCTTCAGAACAGCGCTGACAGACAAACATCCTTCTCTCTTTATTATTACAGAAGATAGATATTTCAGTGAAACTTAGACCTTAATGAACTGAATATTAGGTTCCAAACGCTTTGAGAGCTTAAGAGCACACACTAGTCACGCGGTAAAAGCCGAGCGCTAATGTAAAGTCTATGGGAGCGTTCTTTTCTAATATCTCGCTTAATTTTCAATATTTTTAAATGATTTTTTTTTCTCAGGATAGTTGAGGACATTCTATTACCGAGCTAGTTTGTACTTTTCTGATTTTCGTTGTAGTTTAATTCTGAGGACCCTTTAAATTTTGGATTCAGTGAAATTCGAGGTGTTGTGCCCGTTTTACTCTTATGAAATCTATTTCAGCAAATTTCAGAAAAAATTAAAAACGCTTCACGGAATATTAGTGTTTAAGCTTTCCAATGATATGCTTTCCATATTTCTACTGCAATTAGGCTGAGCAAAATTTGGAAATATTTTGATCAGAAATGGAATAACAAAAGCGTTTTAATTATATGCGCTCCGCCTCAGCCAGTCTCCGCCTCTCCTGCCCTTTTGAAAATTACAATTGGTTAACACCAATCCATTTTAGCAAATGAAAGTAACTTTTTTCCTTTCATTGTATTTCCTTTCTGTTATTGGTTTATAGTAACGTGTTAAAATAACCTCCCTTATTTCAAGGTTTTGATTTATTTTTTCTACAATTATTGATAAATTTTAGCTAAAATAGTCTTGAAAAAAATCAACGACTTCTAATTTTTTGTTTTCATAAAACTAATGCTATTTTACTATTATTATATAACTATAACTAACTTCCAAGGAAGAAAATTATACATTTCTTTGTATATATATATTTTTTCAAGTCCATACAAAACAAGGTAGATTTGATACAAATTACAGTAAGCTCCTTTTTAGCAAAAAGGAAATTTTGATAATTTTAAAATATAATTGGAACTTTTGTGAAATACATAGGTAGCATTAAAAGGACAAGGAGCTATATTTGGAATTTATAAATTTCCTTATACAGCTTGCAAAATACATGAAACAGGGGGGGGGGGGGTGCAAAGAGAAAACTGCGCCCGGAGTAAAGTTCAGTTTGGCGCCCCATTCCCTGAACTTTTTCTTGTGACAGACTAAAAATTACGTTAGTAGTAAAAATTTGGCTCCTCCTAAATTTCGATCCCGGGGCAACCACCCCCTTCGTCCCCCTCTTTTTCGCACGGCGCTGCAAGGAGTACATTTTGAGGAGGCTTATTCAACACCGCGCCGTCCGAGGGGGGGGGCGCCACATTTATACTATCAACATCATTCTTGGGCTGTTACAAGAAAAAGTTGGGAAAGGGGGCGCCAAATTGAAACTTTGCCCCGGGCGCAGTTTTCTCTTCCCTGTGTTTGTTTTTGGTACTATACGATACTAGGCAGCCCAATTTCAGTCCAGTATTATTAAGTAAAACAGTAAAAAAAATAAGCATTTTCAGTTCGAAAAACAGTTTTATCAAAAATAAGCAGAAATTAAAGTTAGAAAGTTTTAAAGATTGGTAATTTTAAAATTGTTGATCAACTTGTTTCAAACTTTAAAGAAATATTTTTTAATATTAATTACTTTTGAGGAAAACGATACACTTTTAACAGTCGTTAAAAATGGGGAATTTATCCTGCGTAATACATTTTATTTTAATATAACATAAAGGTATAGTTGCAAAGACAACGAATTGCAAATATTTATCATTATTTATCTATACTAATATTATAAAGAGGAAAGATTTGATTGTTTGTTTGTTTGCATTGAATAGGCTCCGAAACTACTTGACGGATTTGAAAAATTCTTTCGCCGTAGGAAAGCTACACTATTTCCGGTGAACATAGGCTTTAGTCGCCGCTTAAAAGGATAAAAATAAAACGCCGGATAAACGAATCAAAAGCAATTTGAGAAACTAAAGGTTACCTGGCCCACTAGACACATGACAATCACTGAAACACATATGAAAATCGTAACTATGCACCCCCTCCTCCCCCCCCCCTAAAAAAAACATTTTAAACTTTTTAGACCGACCTGATATAAAACCGTGTTTTTTAATTTTTAAAACTATTTAGCAATTACTAAAAAAAGGAAAAGAAATGCTGAAACGCAAATTAATTAAAGTTAAAAATAAATCACGAAACGATTGTTTTGGAGTTTTCAAAAAAGTTATAACAGATAGTAAATATTTTAAAGAGTAGTGAGCATGAAATATGGGGAGGGAGGATTTTTTTTTTTAGGAGGAGCAGTCAAATATTTAAAATTGCAACGTTTTCTACAATTTCAAATGCGGACTGTTTCAATAAGCCTAGGGATAAATATTACTTATTTAATTTAATATAAAATTATAAAGAGGAAAGATTTGTTTGTTTGTTTGTTTGAATTGAATGAAATAGGCTCCAAAACTACTTGACGGATTTGAAAAATTCTTTCACCGTATGAAAGCTACACTATTTCCGGTGAACATAGGTTATATTATATTTTCAAAAAAATTATTTCAAATCCTTATTAAAATGCCAATATTGTAACCCAAGGTGTAGAAAAATGAACTTAAAAAATCTTTACATCGCGTGCGTTGCGAATACTATTGATTATAGAACAAAATAATGTACTACGACTTTGTTAACATGTAATTATCTACAAAAAATGTCGCAACAGCATATGTCTAACTGTTATAGTTATGTCACAATAAGTGTTTTTTATTTTAAAAAATAATTAAAATGTCGTTTCTGTAAAAGCTCTTTATTGTTACTTTGGTATTGATTCTTTTAAAAATAAATTACTTTAAAATCAAGACTGATTTAATGGTTGCCGTTTACCCCGCTCGACTGGGCTGCATCATAATGTGTGATATAGGCGTCACTGGGGCACGGGAGGAGAGTCAATGTCAGAGACGGCATTTTAATTATTAGGTTATGAGTGTGTGTGTAAAAATTTATAACTTGAAATTTTTCTTAAATATCCGTGAGAAGTCGGGGCGGGCTGCAATAATCTATATACATAAAGCAAAATCATGTTAGTTACACCATTTATAACTCGAGAACGGATGGATCGATTTTTATGAAATTTTGTATGGAGGTATCTGACACTTTAGATTAACATATAAGCTATTTTTTATCCGACTACCTAAAAAGAGGGTAATGTTTTTAGTAGTTGAATTTAATGAGATGAAGTGGTAGAAACAATTTGCGGTGTCAGCAGTGGCGGGGGACTGGGCGACTTGCTCTACCCAAAGAAAAGCGAGGGCGGGCCGCTAGTTATAGTATAAAAGTAAAAATAATGAAAGTGTAAGGCAAAATATAGCAATTTTTTTAAAGTCTGCTATTCAGCAAATTTTACTCTCTAATACTTTTCAGAATTGTTTCTTCTTTGGAGTTTCTTGTCGACGTTCAACTAATGCAGCTTCTATCGAGCAGAAGGCTTTTGCATGTTCCAAAACATCATAGTACAAAGTATCGTGGACAAGATTTGTCGAGATACTTACAAACTTTACAAGTTCGTATATATTTAATGGGTGACAATTCAATATAACATTGTAAAACTTTTAGACGATTTTGCAGTTTTTAGCAGTTTTTGTTTTTCCTGGTACAAGGGCACATCTGGAGACTCCTCAAAAAAGAGGGGGGGGGGACTTTTCAGAAATTTGGAGATTCCAATCGCACCTGCAGCTCGTGTCGGGACATTTTTTTTTCATCATGAGTAGGATCGGGGCTAATTTCTTTCGTTGCAGGTCGGGTTTCGATCCGGTTTACTTTCATTTTTTGCCGTTGTTCTGGTTAAATACTTTTTTTTTTGCGAGTCGTGTTTGGGTAAGGTTTAATTCTACTTTGCCGCGGCGGGTTGGGTTGGGGTCCGGTTCTCTTTCTTTATTGCTGCTTCTTGGTATTGGGTCTGGTTGATTTCTATTTTGTGTGTGTGTGTGTGTGTGTGTGGAGGGGCAGATCCGTAGCTAGAAGTGAACAATAGGGGGACTAAAGTGAATGTAGGGGGGGGGGGGCTCAAGAGAATGTAAGGGGGGCTCATAATTTTTTCTCTTGCATTGCCACAGAAAGATAAAGTAATGCATATTCATATTGTAGGTACTATGTTTCTTATTAAAAAGTGTTCTAATAACTTCATTTTATACTAAGAAAATTATAGGATGATGTAAATTTTGAGTGTATAGCTGAACAAAATTAAAAATCATGCTAGCTTCTTATGTGCCAATAGAATGAGGGAGGTGTTGAACACACTTATTTTAGATACAATTTAGTAATCCTGCAAAATTGTGAAAGGTTTTCAAGACTAAGTTAGATTTTTGAACAGAATTTCATTTGAATTTTCGGAACAGAAATTCATTGAGTGACCTTGGAATCTTTTCCAGGGGGGGGGGGGCTCAAAATATTTTAGGGGGGGGCTGAGCCGCCCATAGCGCCCCCTTAGCTACGGCCCTGGGGGGGGGTTGAGTTGAGTACTATTTTATTAGCGCTGGTTTGGTTTCGGTCAAGTTGAATTCTTAATTTTTTGCTACTGGTCGAGTGGATTTTTACGTTTTTCTTACGGACAGAGTGGAATTCTACTTTTTATTTGCTTTTCTCTGCATTCTTTTTTGTTGCTGTAGTTGTTTTGGGGTGAAATTAATTTACACCCCAATTTTTGGGTTCTGATCTGATTCATAGTGAATTTACAATCTCGCAAGAAGGATTCGATTCGACCCCATATTTTAAATGAAAGTCTAAATATTTTCTCCGTTATGGACGAAAATAGTTTAAAGAGTATTATAAAAGAAAATATCGAAGATACTATAAAATGAAACTATATAAACGCCATAACAGACATTTCCAAATAGTTAATTATGAATATTTAAGATTTTACATTTCAATTTACATGTTAACACTGCTATTCGCAAGTGTTAACATGTACATTAAAATATCCATACGGAATGTCTCGAATAGAAGATACCTCTATTTAACGAACACTTTTCAACAATTTAGCCATCTTTTTTTGGTTGATTCCGTTATGAGTATATATTAGATATTTATTTTCTATATAAAAGATAAAACTGATATTAGAAATATAAATGTCGACATTTTATAATTCCACTAAAACATGAATTGTTTTTCTTTCATTTCGATTCTAAATTGACAAAAAAAACTTTGGTCGGGTTTTGATTTGATTTCCAATGGTATTTTCGCGTTCGGATCGGAAGCAGGGCAATACTATACGCTCAGGGATCAAATTTTTTTTTTTTTTTTTTTTTTTTTTTTTTTTTTTTTTTTTTTGTCGAATATTTGAAAAATGTAGTTATTTTAAGTGCAATTCTTAGAGGAACGCTCTTTTCTGATTCAAGGGGGGGAACACGAGAATCCTCAAGGGGAGCGATTTCAAAATTTGGAGGTTCGGGCAGGAGGTGATATTTTTCATTGCTGGTGGAGATTATTTCTAAATTTTGCAGTGAGTCGTGTTCGAATCGGCTTGAGATTTTTGCTGTGGGTCGGATTTGGGTCAGTTTGACTTACATTTTTCAAATTCGGTTCTGTTCTCGATAAAATTTCACTTCTCAGAGTAACACTCAGGTTGATTGGTTTGTTGAATGGGGTTTTATGGCGCAAAGTTACATCAGGATATGTTTCGCAAAGAACAAGGTGGGGATTCGAGTTAATTAGAAAGTTTTCTTATGGATTTTTTTTTTTTTTTTTTTTGAGTTTGTTTTTTGTAGTAGGCCGGATAGATTTATACTTTTTTGCTACGGACCAAGTTTGAGCAGGCTGACTTAGGAATAGGTTTTGCACTAAAGAGCAAATACTAGATTTTTTTTTCTTTATAAATTATAACATTCAAGTTGAAGATGTAAAACACATTTTTTAATTCTATTAAAATACATGAACTTATTTTCTTTCATTTCAATTTCAGGTGTTCGGGTAAGGGCTCGATTTGACATAATTTGTAATTTTTGAGTTCGGATTGATATATTATAGGTCGGGTTGACTTTAAACGTTTCGGATTCGGGACATTTCTTCTTTTGGATTTTGACAAATTCGGATCTAGTATAAACTGGTTGATGACTGGATTTTTCAATAGATCAGACAATTTTTTATATGAAAAACTATATGTTTGAATATTGACGAGTACATTATATATAGATTCATTTTTCTACTTAAACAAAAAAAAATATTGTTATAATTATATGGGATACCTTTCCCAATTTCCTTCAAATATTAGATTGATTTTTTTTTCATTTTGGATTTGTTGATCTGTTTTGTATCATTCTATTCGGTACTGAATCAGATTTTTTTTCTTTTATTTATTTATTTATTTATTTTTAGCGAGCTTGGGTTGGGTTAAAATTGAATTGCTTTTTGAGCCTGGGCATGGAAATTTAGGTTCGGGCAGACCTCTAAAAGAACGAAGTTCACGCCAGGCCCGAAGTGGAAGAAAAAATATAGTGTGGTCAAGTTTTGCAGAAAAAAAGTAAGATTTCCGAAAGAGTGAAGACTTGAGTAGAGGTCTGAACGGGCTGGAGTTTCCAGTCTCGCCCCGGCCCGGACCGAATGATTGTTATTTTGGCTCGGCCCGGTATAAAACAAAATATTCGGCCCGAGCCTCGCCCGCTCGTTTACACTTTTACATTTCTAGGCCAGGCCCGGGCCGTACAGAAATCAGTGAAAACAGTCCAGGCCGAAATCGGCCTGCATCTTTTTTCGAAACAAAATAAGATTTTTATCATACAATTAAGATTTTTTAAAGATTACTGCATTCATATTTATTGGATGATTTTATAGAAAAATTTTACTGACAATACACAATAAGAACATTAATGATTACTTAGGTTCTTAGACTTTCAACATTCAAATAAAGATGCACTGAAAAATTACTATGGTTTAGAATAATAAAAAAAAAAAAGGAAGTTAAAATTATCATAACTTTTGAAGCTGTGTAATAAAAAGTACATTTATGAAAATACTTTTTATCATTTTATCAAAGATTTTCTCAAATTTAGAGGAGCTATTTTTTATGCATTTCTAATTTCATTTCATTTTGGAAACACATGAGTTTAACAGGTGTTTTTATTCAGAAACAATGTAATGGAATGGCGTTGTCCATTTTTTGATAAAAGCAAATACAATGCGCAACACACTATATAAAACGCTAATTTTCATGATATTTATGAAAATATTGGGAAAATTAGAGTTTTGAATCGCATTTCCGGAAGCGACAACATGCAAAAGGAGAAAAATCTGAAACCACGTGACAAGAATCTCTTATACCTTAACAAGTATATACAAATATCTTATTTACCAAAAATGAAATATGCTGTTCGATTCCAAATCCCTTCAATAGTCAGGATTGTCAATTTTGTATCTTTATAGTTAAAAATTAGTCAGAAAATGTGTCAAACTTTCGTGTTGTTCAGAAATGAATTTAAGAAACACCAAGGAGTATATTTCCAAAAAGTACATTAACAGTACGTTAATAGTTTTTATCCCTTTTACATATAATGTTGTCTGCCCTATACGGCTTACGAATAATTAAGTCTAGTTCTGACCCCGACTATATGTAGAAAAACAGTGCAAACCTGATCTTGACCCGGCTCCAGTTTGCCAAAAAATTATTATACCCGTATAGACTCAAAGCAACTGTCCGATGCTGATTTCTACGCTGTACACGTTACATTTATGTATTGATGTTGTTAAACTAGTATCTACTCGTGACGCACATTTATACTTATGGTCGTTAAACCCATATTCATTGAAAATAGACCTCATTTTAACGTTTTTACCGAAATCTTTATAACACGCCGGCAGGCCCGTTAAACTTTTTATCGGACTGGCTCATACGGCCTGTTTATTTTTTTTTTGCCAGTCTGATACAGGTCGATGCAGATCTCTAGACCTAAGCAAGTCCTAGTCTCATAAGTTAAAACTGGCCCGGCCCAATCCGAGCAGTGACAGCTTCGTCCGGTCCGATCAGGTCGCACCGTTTTCAATCTTAAACACGATTCATTTATCCTATGGACATCTAATATCATTTTGCAAACCCTTCATTGGGCTCAAAGGGAGAGGGGGCGATCGCCCCATCGCTTCTGGTATTCATCATATTGAAATCTTGCTATTGAATCGCATCTTTTTATATGTCGACAGATGGTTCGTGGGAATTATTACATTGTTCTGCAATGAATATTAAATTTTGAAAGAAAACTTAATTGTAAAACACTGTAACATTAATAAAGCTAAACTGAGTGTGCGGTATCTTCCTTTAAAAAAAAAAAAGGACGGCGGGAAACAGATGACCAATTTTAACAGGTTTATTATGATTATACATAAAATGGAATGTTTTTATGGAAATTCTTTTTTAACACAGAGTATACACGAAACAGCATTTCATTGCATTTCATGTTCAAAGTAGTGAACATAATTTAAATACGCTAGGGACAGTTTTTCTCCGAAGAGCTTTTTACAACCGAATTCTTTTGTGTAACTCTGTAATTGAATGGCAAATGTTTTTCGCCAAATATTATACCGCAAGCATTCTTAAGTCCATTTCAGAAGTTCGTATAAATTTCATTGTTTGTAAAAGAGTAACATTATTACAACAATACATCGCGAAATTATTTTTAGACCAGAGTATAATAGATTACTATGGAGATCCTCTGTGTGTATACTGTAAGTGCTATACATGACATATTTTTTTATAATTGTCTTCCAGAGTACCTCTGTAATGTATATGAATTTCATTACTTTTAAATTAGTATAACGCTCCTTGAAACACCGCAAATGATTTATCTACATAGATTATAATATAGCGGAATAATTTTAAGTGATCCTACACATTTCTTATGTTTCTTCAATTTTTTAAAAAGTGTTTAATTTTTTAAAAGTAATTTTTGCTCCTTAAAAAACTTTGTTAGTGTTATGCAGAATTTGCAAAAAGTCCTTAAAAATATTTAAGTTTTCTGTTTTCTATTAATTGGAGGTGAAAATCTGAGTTCTCTGAAAGTCTGATTTAGAAAAATAATTTATATCATCCTTGCCCCCCCCCCTTGTATCAAAATTTCGTTCCCGCCTTTTGCTCTCATCACAGCCTTCTATATTATCCCTTCCAGAAGTATCACTTCGCTGTTTTGCTGTCTTTCTCACTGTATCCATGTTTACACAATATTGCCACTTTGTTGTAACAATAAAAAATCTATCACAAAAACTCCTCCCCACTAACTAAAAATGAGATTTTTCCCTCTCATCCTATTAGTAAATGCCTAGAATTTATTCATTGAAATTTTCCCACATTTTATTTTTTTAAGCCCATTTGTTAATGTTTTAAAAGGCAAATAAAAGTAAGTCATTTAAAAAACTTCTCCATCCCACATACACACAAAAATAAATAATTAATAAATCGTTTCTCCCCCCCCCCAGCTCACAAATTTTATACTTTTAAAGTCATCGATTTTTCTAAAACTTTTACTGTAGTAATAAATAATCAAACATAGTTTTACTCTTAACCCCACAAAAATTTATGTTTTCCCGCTATTTCTCCTTACCAAGTACATAAAATTTAGTCTTTAAATCTCTTTATTTTGTGTTTAGCCATATTTGTTAATCTTTAGTCATATAAAGTAAGTCATCTAACAAATTCCCTTCATCCCCCTCCTAAATAAATACTTTTCATTTTTTCCTTCTCAGAAATCTCCAACAGTTATATAAAGGAAATTTTAAACCAATTATTTATATGATTTGCGATATTCGAACGAAATGTGGTAATTCAGCATAAAAAACTTTTTCTAAATTTAAAGGGGGGGGGGCGAGTAGTTACCCTTTCTCCCCTATACTTATTCAATGCATTCTTAAAACTAATCGCCCCCTGGAGGATACCTTCTTTAAATATTCACGGGCTTCCTAACCCAAGCCACCTGAATGATCTTTCTCTTTTCTTTTTCCTCCGATTTCTATTGTCTTCCTTTTTTCTTTGTTTCACTCTCGTTGTGGTTTTTTTTCCCGGAGGTGAGGGCAATTTGTATGAGCCGATATCACTCTGTATATCGATGGAGAATTGTAAACCACCCACGTGTTTGCTGTGTGTAACGTCACGTGTTTGTAGGAAAGAGTAGAAGTTAACCGGATTCAAACGCAACCCACAACAAAAAGTAAAAAATTAAACCCGACCAGCAGCAAAAAATAGAAGCGAACCGGACAACAAATTTTGTAAAATGATCGCGGAGAAAACACGAATTTCTTCAAAATATCGTGAAACAGACGCACATTTTGTACAAATATTGGAAAAAAGAACGAACATTCTACCAAAGAATTCACCCCAATAAATTCAGGTCAACCCGAACCCTTCTCGATAAAGTAACAAGTAAGAAAAATAACGCGTTAAGCATTGATTATGAAGCACTTTCCAACACTTAATGAAATCTTTAACAAAACTTTGTTATTTAGGGAAATAATAGTGTATAGCCAAATATACCCAAATATGTATTCCAGTACTTTTGAACAGCTCTGTATTTCATATGTCACTTGATATAATGGGAAAATTTAGTTTAGCAAGAAAATACCCAGTAGCTTGAAATTTATTTTTCAGCATTTTGATACTATCAGATGGAAACATACTTGAATACTTTTGTTCAGCCCTGTAGTTTACATTGTATCTTTATTACACGTCAGCATTTGGCTAAAATTTATTGTAAACTAAAACACTTTTAAAACAACTGAAATCACATTCTCATAAATTATCATTCATAGGCGTCCATGTACTGAATTCTTTGCATGGCCCTGTATATCCTTTTATCTATATTTTGCAAACATTTCTCAGTAAATTCAATGAAGCTCAGCGTGAAAATGCATAGTTTATTTAAGAACCACGTTTAAGTAATCTATGCTCATATTCAGTAACGTTGGTGAGCTCTTTTGGGTAGCCCTGTATATCAACTATAACATTTACACACACCATATAATGTGCATATTTTTAGCGAAATATAAACGCGCATATCATAATTAAAATGCATTTCATCCCTCCATCAGCCATCATCGGACACATATGCGGTACTTCGGAAAGAATATGCTATTTGAAATCTTTTGTATGGCCCTGTAAATGCTATGTACTTCATATTATGCAAGACAGTAGCGTATAATTTATATTAAGCTTCAGTGACATATATCAATTTTATTATACATGAAACAGCTTAATATATTTAAAATATGCCGCACACAATTCCCCCTTTTACCATTATCTAATGGAATTCTTTTGTGTGGCCATGTAAATGAATAATAGCTAAATTTTCATCTTATATTTTATAGAATGCATATTTTAATATGTTTGACAGGGTATAACATCTTTAAAATTTTTTTGAAACGATTTTTCCATATAGGCCGTAATGTAATGGGAAACTTTTGATTCGCCCTGTAGATAAACTAATCATGGTAGAAACTTTATTTTCAATAGGGTTCGTGCTAGGGTAAACGTCAATAACGTCCTAAAATTTCATGGCAATTCGAGTATATAAACGATTTTTCCCCATGGGCCGTAATATAAATGAAAACTTTTGATTCTCCTTGCAGATAAACTAATCATGGTAGAAACTTAATTTTCAATAGCGTTCGTGATAGAGTAAACGTCAATAACGTCCTAAACTTTCATGGCAATCCGAGTATGTTAACGATTTTTCCCCATAGGCCGTAATGTAATGGAAAACTTTTGATTCGCCCTGTAGATAAACTAGTCATGGTAGAAACTTCATTTTCAATAGCATTCGTGCTAGGGTAAACGTCAATAACGTCCTAAAATTTCATGGCAATCCGAGTATATTAACGATTTTTCCCCATACGCCGTAATGTAATGGGAAACTTTTGATTCTCTCTGTAGATAAACTAATTATGGTAGATGCTTCATTTTTAATAGGTGTCGTGCTAGGGTAAACATCAACAACGTATAAAAATTTCATAGCAATCCGAGTATATTTACGGGAGTTAGAGCGCGTACAGACAGACATCTGACCAGACGGACAGACAAACCGAATGCATAAGCACTTTTCAACTTTGTTGGAAAGTGCTAAAAACCAACTCCTAAAGTGTCCCAAATGCGCTAAGCACTGCTAAAAAATAAAAGTCAACCAGATTAAAAACAAAATGTAGCAGTCAACGAGACCCAAGTCTGACAAATAAAATAAAAAAAAAAAAAAAAAAAAATCAGAAATTAACTTGAACAGCAGCAAAGAGTGGAACTCAACCCGACCCAATCTCGACCCAAGTAGGAATTAACCCAGACAGGAGCAAAAAATGGAAGCCAACCGGACCCAAACCCGACCCACAGCCAAAAAGTAAAAAAAAAACACGACCCACATAAAAAAATGAGCTCCGACCCGTGCATTACACTGGAGTACCCAAATTTCTAAAATCCTCCCCCCCCCCTTGAGGACTCTCAAGATCAAGTCTTCGCCTCCCTTTATATCAAAATTTCGCTTCGCCTTTTGAATCTGTCACTATCTTCTAAATTGCACCTTACAAAAATATCACTTCGTTTTGAAGTCTACTCCACAATACCCATATTTGTAGCATACAAGTCACTTTAGTATATCAATAAACAATCAATCACAAAATTTCCTCCCACCCCCCTCCCCACGACTGAAATTAGGATTTATCATTTTGTTCCTTTAAGTGCAGAAAATTTAGTTCTTTAAATAATTCCCACTTTTATTATTTTTTTAAACCGATTTATAAATATTTTGAAAGGCAAATAAATAAGTCATCTAATAAACATCTCCCCCCTACACACACACACGGAAATAAATAAATAATGTGCTTATTTCTTTTTTTCCTCAGCTCACAAATTTTAAACAAACACAAATTCCACCATTTTTTGAGGGGGGGCATTGCACTATTTTCTCCCCTACCCATATGTCACTAAATTTAAAATCTTTGAAAGTTTTTTTTTTCCATAGGTTTATACATATTTTATTCTAAAAATAAATAATTAATCGTAAACAACCCATAAATATCGTTGTATACCTCCCCCCCCCCCTCGTTCTTTTGAAGTACACAAAATTAAAAATCTTTAAAACACTTTTAAGTTACATTTTTCGTCCTATTAATAAATATTCAATAAGGTAACTAAGCTGTCATCTATAAAACTATCCTACTATCTTCCCCCCCCCCCAAAAAAAAAATCCGTTTTTTTCCCTCTACCTCCCCCCCCCCCCTTCTCAGCTTACAAAATTAAATTCTTTCTTTTTTCTCTCCATATTTTAATAAAAAAATAATTAAAACCTGAAATCCTCCTTCTGCACAAATAATTAAGTCTTTAAATATGTTTTATTTTTTTTTAAGTGCTAATTATAAATCTCTGCTAACTATAATATTAACAAAATCTTTTTAACTATGTAGGAAAGTGTTAAATATAAAGCGATAGATATGCATTAAATTCTACACAAAACACATGTTTACATTTTTTGCGTATTGTGTTTGTGCATTTCATACAGTAAAATATATTTAGAGAGATATTTAAATAAAATATTGGGATTTTCACAACAAAAACCATTCTTAACTGACTGTATCATTTAAAAAACAGTTTTCAGAACCCCCCCCTCCCTCCTATAGACTTTACTGCTATCTCAGTGCTCAAAATTAAAAATTGTTACAGCTCCTTGCGGCATTTATATAATGCTTGTAAAAATCATCAAGAATCTAAATTTTCTTCCACCTGAAATATTGACAAAATATTTTGCTTTATTGACTTAACATCACACAAAGTTTTTAAAATTTGCTACACTTCTGTCACATTTGTCACTACAAACAATAATAAATTATGTATTATGTCTATAAACGACTAGGATGGGATTAACACCTATTTCTCCTTTCTTCAAAATTTCTATTTCCTGTTCTCCCTTGCTTGCTTGCTTGCTTGCCTTTCCGCAAAAAATAAACAATGTTTAAATATTTACATTTGTCTAGATATTTTTCTCATAATTTTATTAATTCATTCATCAACCTTCAGTTCTATTTATCTTCATAAGTTTCGTATTCTAAAAAGAATCCCCTCCCCTCTTACCCCCCCCCAAAAAATAGTTATTTAAACTACTTGTACCTGATATCTCCCCCCCCCCCCTCATTCAATATTAATTTTTTATTTTTATTTTTTTTCTAATTGCGTTAAGTAAATAAAATAGTTTTTATTTTATAGTAATCTATCTAAATTAATCAATCGTTTATTTTCTGAAAATCAAACCATTTTAATTTTGGAACGCTAATCGTAAAGAGATTGAAATTCTTTTGAGCTCCGATTCGAATGCATTTACGCAAAGTACTGGGAAATCAGTTGAAAAAAATCCTTTAAACATGAAATCGGCTGGAATTGCACACCTTTGAAGAGAAAAATCGTCGCAGATAATTGGTTAAGAGCATTCTATTTCCTAATTGGATGATTGCATGTCAATCAAAGTAATTTTAGCCCATCCTTCGAATCCGCTGAAAAAGCGCGTCGCCATCTTGATTTGCCTTGGCGTGTGACTAGTGTGTGCTCTTAAGAGCCCACAATAGTCACAGAAAAAATACACAAAAAGACCCGGATGATTATGTAAAGTCTATGGGAGCGTTCTTTTTTAATATCTCGCTCATTGGATTTTTAATATCTCGCTCAGTGATGGCATTGTGACTTTCTTAAAAATCTTTAGAAAATTACAAAAATTCTTCAAAACATGTTATTTACTTTTAAAAAACACTTTTGTCACAACGTCGCTTTTGTCACAGTTTCCTCATGGTGTTAATATCAAAGTAGTCACAAATGACACATTTTTCACAAATTTGTCACACCGTGACTTCACAAAGTTGTCACAATGTGACGTCACAAACGAGCTCTAAAACGGCCATAACTACTTCACATTTTAGTCTCTGTGACGTCAAATCGACAATCGATGGTCACAATGTGACTTCACAACGACGTCGGGGTGACTTCACCATGGCTTGAGGGTTCTGAGAATGCAACATTCCGTATGAGACAAAAATCCCATGCAAATTGTTCCTTATTTTTTTTATCGGATAGTTGCTATATATAAAAACATTAGTATATGAATTTTTTTATATCTTTTTCAACAAAATTAAAAAAATATTTTATGATTATCAATGTAGATAATTACTTAAATATTATATACATTTTCTTGATTGTTATATTATACTATAAATTTTGTTTAGTTTGTATTATAATTCTAATCAAAATAGAAGTGATTGTGATTGATTTATAGACAAAAAACTATATTTCAATATTAAAATCAAATATTTCTTTATAACTTCAGAAATCCTTATTTGTATTTTAAAAACAGGTGTATGTGAGGCAAACAATACTCTCTTATCATTATATATAGTTCAAGTTTGACTGGACTATCGATGTAAAATAGTGTTCCAATAGATTGTTTATATTCATGTTTTAATTACATTTAACATTACACAGTCCTTTTTTTTTGATTATGGAAAAAATCCAAATTAGATCATAAATTATTAAAAATTTCGGATATATACCTGTAACAGTTCTGTCATGCGTATATCCGTTAATTGTAAAAAATAGTTTTGAGAGTGTTAACTAGGCGTTTATAAATATGAAGAAAAAACAAACTAAATGGAAATTAGCATATAAAATGAGAAAAATAAATTTGTGGAAAACGCTTGTTTTACATTTGATTGTACGTATTCCTTCTCAGAATTTAGATTTATTGAAGAGAAATACTAACAAATAATAATAATAATAATAATAAATGCATATTTTTTCGATTTCGAAAACGATTATTGCAGATTTTTCAGTTCGTTCAATCAAAGTTTAATATCCGCAACTAAAGTTTTTAGTTACTACAATATTATTATGGCGTTGAAACAGAAGATATTAGGTATTGTAAAAGAAAGTACTGAAAAATATAATAAATTTTGGTATTTTTCTGTATCAAATTAATGTATTATAATAATTTAATGAAAAAAATCAACATATAAAACAGCAAACTCCAATATTTTTTAACCTAACTGATATAATTAAGGGGACCGTAGACCTTTATATGGGAAATCATTAACACAGAAATCGACAGTTATTTTTGTACATATTATTTTTCTCTAGATTTTTCTGAAAAAAAAAACACATATTGAGAAAACACACATTTAAATGCAATTATCTTTAGATAAGTTAAAAGTGTTTAAATTTTCTTTTTGGTCCTTTAACATATTTTAAATCTTTTTTTTCTGTTATAGCATTTTTACATTTTTAACATACTTCATGCGCAGGGTCCGACAAAACATCGTGCGCTGGGTCGCCCATGCAATTAAAAAATTCCTCTCGGCGACTATTTGTCTACTATTTTAATTTTTAATTTCATAGTTTGTTTTTATTTATTTTCTACAATGTAAAAGTGGTAGTATCGTATAATTTTTCTTCAGTTTGGTTTTAGTATTGAATAGTTAACCTGCTCACTGCAAAATGACACATATCACTCAAAAATTACCAAATATGATTATGAATACCCAGTGTTCTATTTTGCATTCAATGCTTTAATATAAAAAAAATAAATCTTTAAGGTGGCTCCTTTTTTTTTATTTGTAAGTTTGAGTGTGTGTGTGTGTGTGTGTGTGTGTGTGTGTGTGTGTGTGTGTGTGTGTGTGTGTGTGTGTTTAAGAATTCAACGTTGTTCAGTCCTAGTCAATGCGTCTTACATTTTTATGAAAATTCTTGAAATTGATAAAGCCTTCCATATGTTTATATTGCTTTGTTAGATTCGACATTATTAAGATCATTAAATGAGATTTTTGATTTATTCAAAGGCAAAATTTTGATGAAATTCGAGATGGGATTCAGAAAAAAAAATATCTAAAATATTAACGTTTGCAGGAATTAAAATATCCATACACATATTTGTTTGCAATAGATTTTTAAGAGATCAAAATGTAAAATATTCAAAATATCTCAAAAATTAAGACGCGTGGAACATTTTTTAAATTGGTTTTAAAAATTTAATTTAAAAACAATAAAAATTAAACTTTCTTTTACGGTGTTCTATATATTTATGGTGAAATGCAGATTTACACAAAATTTCATACTTGTATGATTAAAGGTAAGTAAAAAAAAATTAATGCCAATTGTACGCTTAAAAATATTTAATTATTTACAGTTTAATAGAAATTTACTTTTGAAAGTCACATTACCACAATACCATAAATTAAATCTCTACAAAAATATTTACAAGCAAGACAATCAATTGAATATTTTTCCATGGAGAGAAATATAATTGTACAAAAGTTGTTGTTTGTAATCGAAATTGGTAGAAATCTTTAACTTAACATGAAAAACATCGTTCTGCATAATACACCAGATGAACAGAATAGTACTGAAAGATAACAATTTCTATAAATAAGAAAAAATTATCTACTTCATTTAGACAAATTCCATTGATTATACAACAGAGGAAAATAAATTTTCTGGATATATATCTTTATGCAACAGCAATGTTTTTTTTTTTCATTTATTGTATTTTTATGCAGAATTCGGAATACAAATTTTTATCCTGCTATGTTAATCGACAGGAAATTATGGTTGTCGTTTGTTACATAAAAGAAAATGTTGCACAATCCGTAAAAAAAAATATAATTACATATTACTTATCTAAAACATTTTAACACATGTGCACAATGCACAAATGCACATTTTGACATACATAGCTGTCAATGCACAGTTCAACACACACATACAGTTTGGATAAAATAGTATAATATAGTTTGAAACAATGTGAATTTTGCATTTCTTAGCACTTAATATACACACAATATCGTCTCTCTTCAAACCATTTAAGCACATTATAGCTGCAGCAATGTTTCAAACATTTCACAAAAATACTATTATTAAAAGAACTTAATCATTGGAAATATTTTGTGTGGAATTTTCAAACAACTTCAGAACACAATTCCTATTAATAAATTCAGATTCAATTGCACCAAAATATATGCGTAACATTTTATCATAGATTCAGATTAAATCTTATTTTACTCAAAATTAATTTTATTTCCTAACAAAATAAATTTTAAATAAATTTATGATAACAAACAATATAAAATCAAGTATCTTATACAAAATAAGTGAACTAAATCAAAATATTTTCTTTCATAACTTCTTAAAAGATTTTATTGTGCAAATCATTATATCAGATTTTCCTTTTAAAAAGAGTCTCTTAAATTGCATTTCGATAAATTGTTTGAGCTTTGAAACACTTTCAATATTTTGTATGCCTTATATATTAACTATGAAGATACTTTTATGTGGAAAGGTTGCTTTATTTTATTATACTTTCGCATAAATACCGATTTATGTAAATATTATGCTATGAAATTTTTAAGTTAATGTAGATTTTCCAGAAAATAAGTTTTTTGCAAACATAACTCACTTTCCTTTTATGCCGATGCGATTTATTCTGGTCTTTATTATGTTATTTTTACATTATTATGTTTTATACAGTAACGCGATTTTTTTTATATATTAACTTCTTTTGTTTTTTACTGTTGTACTTTTTTGTTATTTTCTTAGTGTTGTGAATACTCAGTCTGGCGTTTAATAGAAGATTGTTGTTGAATTTTTGAACGAATTCTTCTTCAAAGGAGAGAAACATCAATACAAGTTGAATGTAGATTCTGCCATTGCAAATTTCAATTTCGTATCCGAGTAAAAAAAAAAAAAATCGATAGAGGACTTTTAGAAGGGTGACCCCGTTTAGAATACAATGAACTAACTTCATTTTTCTTGTGTTTATCAATATAATAGCAAACAGAACGGCGGAAATACCTAATTGATTAGCAAATTCTCTCTAAGACATTGGAATTGCGGAATAATAAAGAGATACAAATTGACGTGCTACTTCTTCATTGCCTAGATTCATCAAAAACGGATTTTTTCTTTAGTTTAATTGCTTTTTTATACACTCTGAGAAAAAGGAAAGGCATTTTAACAATAAAATTGTATGAATGTCTCGTTTTAACGGCCAGATTACAAAAGTAGTCGATGGCGGCCGTCGTAATACTTAGCCATCATGGATATGCATTATATAATATGTGAAAATAAAATATGTGAAAATTATTTATAAAATGCATTGCAAAACGAAATTTAAATGTATATTTAAATATTATTAATATACATAGTAATTCTCCATTAATGAATTGCTGATGTACCCATTTCGACAAATTATGTAAAATACCAAACTACAGAACTAGTACCGGATTGCGTAAAAGAAACATCCTTATAACTCCAAAACCCATAATCATATTAACTAACAATTTATTGCGTCTGATTAAGCGTCTCATTTCCAATTAAAACATATCTTTGAATTGAAATTTGAAGAAAATACAGGTTCATGAAAAATCGAAGAATGTGGAAAACAGGATTACAATTATCTCGGCAACTATTAATCCGACTGACTTTGTTCTTGATGCAAAATTTGTGTTATTTTATTTCCTTTTACGAACTTTCCTTAAAATAAAAACAATCGAAAATTTTATTTACATTTCATCAGAACGAATTTTTCAAGAGTCCGAAAAAATAGCTCCGGATAAACGAGGTTACTGATATTAAATAGGCTTCGTCCTATTCTTACTTACTAAGTACATACAAAATTTTAAGTCTCTATCTCCATTTGTTCGTCAGATAGAGCGTTTAAAGACAGACAGTCGAACGGCAATTTTTTTTTTGTAAAAATATGTTTTTGGGAATCTCCAGTATCTGAAACGTGTAAATCCGTCAAATTTTTTTCGATTTTCAAAACGATTGAAAAAACCCTATACTACGTATGATAGGTAAGTAAAAGTGGGTGACAATTTTTGGCACGACACTTTTTAGCTTGTCTGAAAGAAATAGCATCGGAGGCTAAAAGTACACTGCTAAAAAGTTTGCTGTAGATTGGTGATAAATAGCCAAATTTTGTTGATAAATGTCTGTCATCATATTATGGTGAAATCTCATACCAACAATTGTAGCTTCCTATTTCAACCTCGTTCCAACTATTGGAACATCAACATGAGCTGAAAATATTGGTTCAATTTTTTTCTATCTTACAGGGGCAGCGGTTGAGCACCTAAATTTAATTTAAACTAGAACACAATTTTTAACAGCGTAAGAGAAAGGTATTCACAGTTCGCTACTAGCAATTACTAAATGCAAATTATGTAACTCTTGATAAATGCATAGTTTGATTTTTCCAATTTTTTAGGTGTATTCTTAGATGTTTATGGGGTAGATTAAATATGAAATTCCAATTAAATATAAAGAAAATCCAATTTTAAACATTTAATAAAATAAATATGCAGTTAGTATAAATTTACGATCATTAAAACTTCGGTAAGCAGAAAGAATAGATAACCCGAGAGAATAAATAACTTAAGTATAGAATAAAGCTGTGCCCAAAATCTTATTCAACTCAGGTGTGGCGAGTTTTTTAAGGCTAAATTACAATGTGTTCTAACTATTTTTTAACTTTATGTATAGAACATCACAGCAGAAATAAAATAAACATGATTTTAATAGTGATGCACAGTTTGGAACTTCGCATTCCGTTTGTGAAATAACAATTTGGGATGTTAAATGAGATAATAAAAATAAAATTTTAAAATAAATAAAATAAAATGTAAATCATTAAACAAGATCTCCAACTGAAAAAAAATATCTGCACCAAAACTCGAATAAGTTATTGTTTTACCCGAAGAAACCAATGCTATGACATCTACGCTATTCCGGGGAAAACATGTGGGGTTTTTTTTCACCAAGATAATATTATTTCAAATAACATCTGGTCTGATCAAATCACTGGCGACTATTTTTATATTAAGTACTTTAAGTACAACTACTTAAAAAATTTTATTTTGCTTTACATTTCTCTTGCAGCTGTTGTAAAAGTGTATGTAAATGATTTTTGGCTTGAAAAAAAAATGGTGTGAAATAACATTAAAATTATTGTCTGCATCAGACATGCCGAATCCGCTTAAGAAGATTCCGTACCCTTTGAACTTTTTTTTAATGTAAGCATTTTAAGGTACATTATTGGCATAGTATAAAGAAATTAAATAAAAAAAAAACACTGTCGGCTGGGCATATAGGCGGAGGTAGATTTCGAACAGTGCTCATTTCATCAAAAAAATATATATGATTAGAGATAAAACCCAGTTTAATAACTTCATTTGGCCGTTCATGAAAATTTTTTAATTTCATTTTTCTGCAAAAACTGGTTTTATCAGAATTATCTTAAGAAAAATTCGGCTCAAATGCCCATTTTGACAACATATTTTTAAATAAATTCTGAATTTATTAAAAAAATCGACCTAAACAGTTCATAATACAGTTCCGAAATAACAAAAAAACCTGTCAGTTGAATGCATTTGAGAAAAAAATTTGATTTAAAAATGAGTCATAAAATAACCAATTTGTTGTTTGAATACATCTTTAATTCTTTCATCATGATTGTTTCGGAAAAATTAGTGCGAAATATTCACTTTGACAGCATTTTAAAAAAATATATTCTATCTTTATCAAAAAGCTGGCCAATGCGTCACAGTATATAGTTCCTAAACAAGAGGATCTATAAATTGGATGCGTTTGAGAGCGAAAATGGATTTTAAAACGAGTCATAAAAAACGCAATTTTCTATGTGAAAACTTCCTTAAATTTTCAAATCACGAAGACTTCGGGAAATTCTGTTCAAAATACCCTTTTTGGTAGCCTTTTCCGAAATATATTCTGTCTTTATCAAAAAACCGATCAATGCATCACATTATATAGTTTCTAAACAAGAGGATCTGTAAATTAAATACGTTTGAGAGGGAAAATGGATTTTAAAAACGAGTCAGAAAAAAGCGCAATTTCTTATTTGAACACTTCCTTAAATTTTCAGTTATGATGATTTCGGAAAATTCTGTTCAAAATACCCTTTTTGGTAGCCTTTTTTGAAATATATTCCGTCTTTATCAAAAAACTGACCAATGCATCCAATTATACAATTCCTAAATAAGAGGATCTGTAAATTGGATGCGTTTGAGAACAAAAATTGATTTAAAAACGAGTCAGAAAAAACTCAATTTCTTATTTGTATACTTCCTTAAATTTTCAGTCCCGATGATTTTGGGAAATGCTGTTCAAAATACCTTTTTTGGTAGCCTTTTTTGAAATATATTCTGTCTTTATCAGAAAATTGACCAATGCATATACAATTTCTAAATCAGAGGATCTACCATTTGGATGCGTTTAAAATAAAAAATGAATTTAAAAATGAGTCAGAATGTAAGCAGTTTGGATAGGAGGTTTTTCTTCAACTCCTATTTTTGTTTAATTTTTTTTTGCTATACGAATTGGTCCTATGAAAAACTTGTCAATATAAAAGTTGTAGATATTTTTGAGAAGATGCAAAATAAATTTAATCAGATTTGATATCATAAAATTGACAGATTTATGGATTTTTCTCTTTTTTCACCGCCCTTTTTCTTTTTTTTTTCATCGGTAAAAGTTGGTCCTATCAAAAACTTGTAGATACAAAAGTTTTAGATAATTTCAAGAACATTTACAAATAAATTAGTTGGACTTGATATCGTCTTGAAAATTGACGAAGTTATGAGTTTTTTCTCTCAAAACCCCTGTTTTTTCGCCCCTTGAGCTCACTTCTAAATTTATCAAAATCTGTCATGCATAAACTTTTGGCCCATTTTTAAGAAGTAATATAAGCTTTAAGCCGATTCGATATCTACTTTAATTAAGAAGTTATGGCGTTTTTTCGGTTTTCACAAAAACGACCCCTATTCCGACCCTCTTGATCCGATTTTGCCCATTAACGAACTTAGCCGAGATTTTATCCCCTTTGATTTTATGTAGCAGTTTGGTGGAGATTGGTGAAGAATTGTAGAAGTTATCGTGTCCATAAAAAGTGAGATTATATATATATATATATATATATATATAGATAGATAGATAGATAAATAGATAGATAGATAGATAGATAAACTGGTGCGATTGAAATAGGTAGTATTTCATACGAAATCTACCTAAAAATAAGAAATAAATCACTATCGATGAAAAAAATAATTTTTAGGAATGTCATTCAGAATGGAAATTAAATAACATTCCCTACATAATTGACAATAGGAAATTACATCATTATTTCTTTAGCTAACGAAGTGTTTAGTAGAGGATCTTGAAAGATAAATTAGAATTCTTTTTCTGGTAATAGGACTGTAAATATATTTTTCCGTTTTATTGTGATATCATCTATAAATTCCAACAAGAATGTATCCACAACAACATTATTATTATTATTATTTTCATAGATGAGAGTTGCAATAAAATGACATTAAAAATCCTTCAATAGATGAGATTGAAATAAAATAACACCATTACACAATTATTAAATCTTCATATTAGACTTTTATATCTTTTCCACTATACAAATTTCAACAAATATTCGTTGCTTCAATAAAGTGAATTTAATTTGACTTTAGTGTTTATGTGTTATTTGTCATCAGAAATTATATATTTATAAATGAAATATTTGTAAAACTGACATGAACTTTATAATTGGTTAATAAAAATTTATTTTTCGCATTGCTTCTTAATTGAAAAACACAAGCATAATCTTATTGGTAAGGAAAAAAAACATCAAAAAATAAATTCAGAGGTCTTCCATAAATTGGTTGAAGAATATGAAGAATTGTATTTTTAAAATTTGCAGGGATAAACTCATATTTATTTTTAATGGAATATTTTCATAAGCACATAAAAAAATTCGAAATCAAATAAAAACTTTTTTTTTATATATTGGAGCAGTATATTAAATTAAAAGTAAAATAATGTTACAAGAATCCTTAATTTTATACTTTCATTCACATGTTAGCTAAATTTTAAATAAAACATTTAGCCTTGTTTTTTCAATTTAGTTAGCTTTTCTTCAGTAATTACAATTCATATATTATTAGTGAATCTAATAATGAAAATCAAATCATTATACTTGGAAAACAAATCTTTTTTGCTAAAAGGAAAGCTAACTATTTACACATCTTGAAGAAGACGTAATCAGCAAATGTTATTAAATTGATAATCAAAGCTCTTTCCATTAAATAATCAAATCTAAATGCTAGTATCAAGATAAAAATTAGTAGTTTTTCTTCATAATGCTCTTACGATTGTAAAATATTATGTTTTACATTTGTTAAAATTAGCTAACTGATAAAATTAAAGAAAAAATGAAACGGTTTTTGTGTGTATAAACAAAAATTTTATATACATATACAAAAGATTTCACATACACACACACACATAGAAATATATATATAAGTAGGAATTTAAATAAAAAAAAAATTTTATTTAGAATTAAGTTTGATACCTGCATAAATGTTAGATACTTTAGACAGAATATTTTTTTAATTTAAAATTTTAGAAAACATAACTATATTTTCTCCTTTATGAGTAAGAAATCCATTGTAGAAAACCTAAACAAAGAACAATTACTATAACTTGATTCATTAAAAAATAAAATTTTGAAGATACATTTATTGGCTTAAGATCAAAATTCATGGACGCATTAGGATTTAATTATGTGTGTATTCCATGCTTAACGCAGTTTCAGTTAGTGTTTTTATCAGTTAGCCCGGTAATTTATTATATGCTTCCTGTATAAATGAGTAAATTATGAAATTGTTTGATAATTTTTTACACTTTCCAAAATATTTGAAAAGTTTTATTTCTTCTGCTTGTTTGACGCCTGCGGTTCGTCTCTCTATTCAATACTTCTCAAAATATATTGTAGGTGTCATGAAGTTTTAATGTGTGATTTAAATTCAATGTAGACTGTTTTAGTTTGGAAATAAACCGTGTAACGTTTATAGATTTTTTTTTTCAATACAGACACACACATTTATGTTTAAATAATCTATAACGAAAAACATGATTCAATGCATTTTATTGATGGCATAGTATTTCAAACATATTGACATTTATTTGCATAACTATTTATTTATTTGCATAATATCATTTTTTCAACTATAGTATTTTAATTTGAACTTTTCCATACTTTTATTTTTCTAATAATAAAAAAAGCTAAATAAATGTAAAATAACGACGAAAAATATTATATTAATACAAATCATGAAAATTTGATGAATAATAAGAGGTATAATCGTCATTAAAATACAGAAAGAACGAAAAATGCAAACACATTTATTGAATTACAAGTTTAGCAAGAAATAAGATGCCAACTTCCGAGAGCTCTATAATGTTTTCTACAGGTATAAATGAGATCAAACTTGAATTATAGCTAATTCAAATTATACGCTTGACAATTTCTGTAAAAAAAAACTTCAAAAAGACAGACACACAAAAATCCGCTGGTTGGGGCTATATAACACGCACAAAATATTTAATTTCACTTTATAAATAATAAATAGCATTACAAAAACAAAACTGGTAAAAGAAATGCAAAATTTTCCTTAAAATGTTTCGTGCATATCCTACCGATCTCACAATAAAAAGAGCTCCTGGTAAAATTATACTACTGAAACCTTAAACCCGATGTAGTTTAAAAAATTCCGCGATACCGAGTAGATATGGAAAGTTGCAGCTATAATGTCTCCATTTGCCCTACAGAAGATACTATAGAAATTTGAAATAACCGAACAACTTAGCATTTTCTTAGATAAATAACAAAGCAATTCCAAGATTATAACATCGTAAATATGACTACAGCGATCCTTGAAAGTAGAAATCATTGCCCTCGTGGTAGCTAGATATTATTAGTTGTATCCCGAGTGTTGGATATGAGTATTACACTGTGCGAAAAAATTAATGGTGAATTTTGCAGTCTTATTGACATGCTCCTTTTTTAATGCTATTTATTATTTATAAAGCGAATTAAATGTTTCATGTACATTACAACACTCTCCCCAAATTGGCTGATTTTTTATCATCTATATATTTGAATTCTCTGTAGCTCAAATTTCATCTCTTTGGATCAATGGGAATTATGGAAGTGCTTTCTGAATACGGTGGCCTAATTCATCCTAACCCCCCCCCCCCCTATACCCTATATATTATATAAACTTGAACGTATGGTAATTTTACATATTTTTTTGCAAAAAAAATGTTTTTCTTGATTTAAAAAAAATGCTTTACTTTTTGCATTAATATTTTCCAAAATAGAAGTTACAAAATGTAGACAGCATTTTTATTACTATTAATATATAGAAAATTTCGATTATTGTTATCTTCTAAAAATTTTTACCTAACTGTGATATACGAAAAATATTAATTTATGGTAAATAGCTTTTAGTTGGTTCGCCAGTTTTACATTTGAAACATTAGAATGAATGACTAAAATTCTGAAAATCAGCATAATGCTTTTTTTTTTTACATAAAAATGCAAATAATCCAAAGAAGCTTACAAAAAGTTTTAATTGTGTAAAAAACTTATTGTAGCTGTGACATTGAATGTAAATTTATAGGTAGATTAACTGAGAAATCTTACCTTTAATATTAATTATTCAATAATAATATGTTATTAGAAACAGCCTATATCTGTTTACTCATTGTTTAACGAAGATGTCAGCACACATGTAAAGTTTTCTTTTCTTAGCGTCAACATTAGCTTTTTTTTTCTTTTTAGAAAAATTTTGAAAGTAAAAAACGCGTTACTTAATCTCACAAATCTGAACTGTAAAATATGATAATAAAAACAAAATGGACTTTTAAAGTGATTCTACTTGAATTGTGAATTTGTATGATATAAGACTGAATGAAAATATTTAACTATCACAGTATATTTATAAATTTTTAAGCTTAAAATAAACTATATTATGCTTTTATCTTAATATAATAATTTTTGTGCATGATATAAAAGAAATTATATCACTTTTTAGCTTCTTTCGAGTCAAAACAAAATAGCTAGCGGCTGGTATTGATTTATAAACACTTTCCAATTTTAATAGGATATTATTAACGAATTGGATTTTCCATACAATGAGGTTAGATATCCTAATAAAGAATTTAAACATAAAACATCGATAGCGAATTGCTACGTAGAGTATAATAATATAGCATTTTAAGAATGTCTTCATAAACATATACTTTATTTTGTATTACAAACATTCTGTTTTGAAACTCATTACAATGTGAAAATTGTATTACTGAACATTCAGAGCGAGCTACAGACTTAAGAGAAGACCAGAGTACATAAAGATAGACAAATAAATTTACAAAGCGTTTTCAGCTACATTAGAAACTGTTAGATATGGTTTTAGACTTTAAACTTCTGGATGCATGCTTTAGAAATTTTAAAATTAAATATTTTTATTAAATCCTATGTAAAATTTAGATTTATAGGAAATACGAAAAATAATGAATCAAAATACTGATTAAAAATACAAAAAATAATAAAGGACATACGATAAAGATTTTTAAATTTTTCTTTTTTTTAAGAAAAAAATTATAAAGAAAATACTGTTTCATCAATACATCTGACTTTCTTTCCTACGCATCTTAACATATAAGAAAATACTTTTATTTTGAAATATATTTTGATCAGAATGGATATATTATAAAAGTTTCTTTCAAAAAAATATTTTACATAGAATTTATGACCGTAATAGGAAAAAAAATTCAGGACAGTTAAATGTTTTAAATACGAGAAATATAGAACCATCTGATCTCCAATAAAATATTTTAGAAATTTTATTTCAAATTCCATTAGCAGCAATAAACAAATCCACAAAAACAAATATTGCCACTAAGTGGGCCTTGAAATGAGAACCTTTCTTCTTTAGGAACTACTTAATATTTTAGTGTTGTCAACAATTTGCAAATCTTTGCTCTTTTCATTACAGCTCAGGGATTTCCGACAGAGAAATTGATAAGAAATGTGGAAAACAGCTAATAAGTAATACGAAATTTTATTTCACTTACGATGCGTGAAGTATTGGACAAGGATTTTAATGAAGTACTTAAGGAGAAACTTGTTATGTTTTTCTTTTATTTCTGCATAAAATTTCTTTTGGGGGCAAAATAATAACTAAAGAATAATTCTATAAGCCTTTTTCTTAGAACATGATAAAATGAAGCAAAAGACTATTTTTTAATAAATTTTAAATATCATCTTTATGTTTTCTTTTTTTACAACTACATGTTTGGAATTTTTCAGTTATTATATGGTTATACAAATTCTATATCTTTATTCTACTGAAATGCAAACTGTTTGACAGCGATTTCTAACATATTTAAAGAAAATATTACAAAGACAATGACATTTTCATTTTTAATTTATTAAAATGTTATGTATATAAGAAAATGATCATTAAACATGCACTTATTTATTTACATTCTACTTCGATAAATTATATAAAGAAAAATTTATGAGCTTGAATGAATTCATTAAGACAATTTTTTTTTAAATTTTAATAATTCTAGCTAGTTTATGGAAACATTAAATGGCCGAACATTGAAAATTTTTACAGTAAACGAAAAGAAATCTGCCTACAATGTGATATTTAATTTAACACACACACACACACACACACATATATATATATATAATTTAGATTGAAAATATGACAATAATGAAAATTTTGTAAAACAAGGTTAATAACAATACAAACAACGACTTAAACTTACTAAACAAGGACAACTTCAAAAATAACTTCCACAAACTCCCTGCACCTCGGAAAAGGGGAGGAAGAAAGTAACAGATATATAAAAAAAATAAACTGTACCCACACAAATTTTCCATGGCATGACGGACCTGCAAACTCCATTAGTGAGCAAAATTGTAGGTTAATATAACATTCTCAAAGACTTAAACAATAAAACAACCAAACTAGCAATTAATAAAAATTTAAGCTCAAAATAAAAATAAAAAATACATATCTGTAACACATCAACTTTAAAAACTTAAGTATAATACAAAATAGACATGTGGGAAGGCCATGCCCTCACGTTAACTTATGAGGACAAGAGAAAAAGACAGATATCTGTTAATGAATACCACACTTCCATGCTCACACAAGCAGGAACTGATTGACCTAAGATGTAGAGTTGTCCAGCATCAAATTCTTGATTTCTCGTTCCGATATCCAACCCTCTAAAAACAAATGTCTGAAATGAATATCGAAATCTATGTATGTATATACCGGGTGTCCCAAAAATGACTGGTGATTTTTAAAATTCAATAACTTGCAAAAGGTGACAGCTATTTAAAAAATTTTAGCAGGAGGGTTTTGTGTAATGTCAGGAGTTTTTTTACCGTAATTTTTTATTTTAGTTCGCATCTCAAACAATAGGTGGCGCTGACGGCGATTGAAGGCCAGGTCGACGCTTCACTCAGCACTGATCACCTGGCCTTCAATCGCCGTCAGCGCCACCTATTGTTTGAGATGCGAAATAAAATAAAAAATTACGGTAAAAAAACTCCTGACATTACACATAACCCTCCTGTAAAAAATTTTAAATAGCTGTGACCGTTTGCAACTTATTGAATTTTAAAATCCATCAGTCATTTTTGGGACACCCGGTATATATATACATCTGTACAGCGAGGGACATCTGTAGGTAAAAGCTACATTGCAGACAGACAAATTGAATTTATAAAGAGTTTTCCCCAACATTAGAAACTGTTTGATAAATTTTCATTTAAAACATCTAGAAGCTTGTCTTAAAAATTTTAAATTAAAATATTTTAACCCTATCTAAAATTTAGTTGTATAGGATATGCGAAAAACATTGAATCAAAATATTGATTAAAAATGAGATTATTAAAAATATATATTAAATGGTTTCTTTCGAAACCAATTTTTTTATTTCAAACATTTGATTGTTATATGAATAAAGATAATTCGGAACATTTGAATGTTCTAAAAAATAGAAATAAAAAACCTACCTTTCCCCAAGAAAATCTTTTGGAAATTTTATTTCACAGTACTTTCAAATTCCATTATCAGCAATAAACAAAATCCACAAAAATATAAATCGACACTAAGCGGCTCTTAAAATGAGAACCTTTCTTCTTAAAAAAAATATTTAACATTCTAATGTTGTCGGAAATTTCCAAATATTTACTCTTTTCATTACAGCTTAGGGATTTCTGAAAGAGAAACTGATTAGAAATGTGTAAAAAAGCTAATATTTAATACGAAACTTTATTTCAATTATGATAGACTACTTAGGGAGAAACTTATTTAATTTTCTTTTTCCTTTTGCGTTAAAATTTCCTTTTTGAGCAAAACATTAATTAAAAGTAATTTTATAAACCTTTTTCTTATAACATGATAAAATTTGGCAAAATCCTATTTTTTAATGTATTTTAAATGCATTCTTTTTTTTACATGTATATGATTTGAATTAATGAGTTATTATTTAAATTCTATAAATTTATTATACTTAAATGGAAATTGTTTTGACAGAATTTCTAACATATTTGAAAAGAATGTGACAAAAACAGAGGCGTTTTCTTTTTAATTTTTAAAAATATCATTTATATAAACAAATGATTTTTAAACATGCACTTCTTTATTTTTATTTTCTTATTACATCAGTAAATTATAATACATTTTGTTATGGACTAAATTAAATATATTTAAATACTATTTTTTACGTTAGTTATTTGAAATAATTTTTGGGAATATTAAATGACAAATCATTGAAAAGAAAACTATGTTTCATATGATGTTCATTATTAATATGTATGTATATATATATATATACAATTCAAATTTCATGAAAATATTTATTAAGAACTTGGTGCATAATGTATAAACATTTTTAAAAACAGTAAACATTAAAATAACAATATCAAACAATATAAAAATTCACCCGCATAGTAAAATCCATCAATCTTCAGCAGGTGGAATGGCTTTAACCTTCCCCCACTGTTAAAATAAAGCTTAATCAGCAAGTTTCGTGTAATATGACAGAATCTTGCATTAAATATAAATATGACATATTCAAAAGTCACTTAAAGATCAGTTCAAAGAAATAAGCTTTACTTATATATTGATGTAATTCAATCAAATATTTACACTCAATATTTTAAATCATAATAAACCCATGTGAAGAATAAACATTTATATTTGTGAAATCCTAAATGACTACAATATAAAATGCAAGCAACTGCCACACTTCCGCCTGTACCCGCTTATCTATATAATAAAGGCCAAACGTATCTGTGCGTAACGCATACGTCATTTTGCGAATGGCAACACTTTCCCATGCAATTTCAGTTTTGCATTTTTTGCTACTGCAAATTTTATACTTCTAAACATTACATATTTCCGATTTTTACACCATCGTATAGAGAAAAAAATGTACTTTTAAATGCAATTTGTTTGAAAACTGTATCTCAATTTGTTTTTGATATATTAATTTTTTTGTAGTTTTTAATTAACTTTTTTTGGAGGTGGCAACTTGAGCACACCATTTCTGTGCGAAGCATGGTACGAAGTAAAGGGAAAATAGGTATAAATTAAAAAGAAAGAATAGAGAGAAATTATGGCGGCTGGGAGTGATGCAAAAAATATATAAGCCCGAAATCCGATACATTAAGCCCAAACACAAGCGCGTGCTTTCGCAAAAAAGAAGAAATTTTTTAGCACTATAGCTTTTAGTTTAGAATAAATGTAATTTTATAGTTTAATTATAATTTTAATAAAATAATTTTTCGAATCATTATATTTTTTATGTAATTTATTTTTTACTTTATTTTTAACACTATTTTTATTTTGCAAATATGTTTTCAGAAAAGAAAAAAAAATCACATATGAAATTGATCCGCAATAGAAAAGGAAAGATGTAAATGACAAAATGAGGTTTTATAATTCAACAATATATAAGGTTTAAAATGCAACTGAATATTTTGTTTGGCATGGTATATGAAAATCTAGGAACGTGTGTTACAATGAAAATACGTTATCTTCTTTGTATGTTGAAGTGACGTCAGGCATTTTTGTGTATTTTAATGCTTATTATTTTAATTTGCGTTGTGTATTATAATTTATAAAATGAAATTTAAATTTGTTATAGAGTTAACTTTGGAACAAACTTTCTTTGAAAGAATACACGTACTGTCGTTTCTCTACCTTTGCATTTTACTTGCGTGTACAATTTTTCAGACCCACAACATATTTCTCTATATTATAACGAAAAAAATGTGTCCTTGTATAGCGCTGACGTCATTTTGCGAATGGCAACATTTCACAATGAAATCACTTTTTGCAATTTTCGTTACTGCAATTTTTCAATCTTCTAAGCATCGAATATTTTCAATTTTGATTTCGACGTATAGAGAAAGAAATCTACTTTCAATTGCAATTTGATTGAAAACTGCATCTCATTTGACTCATTTATTAGGTTTTACATTTTTCAAGCATTTCTTTTTAACTTCTATCATGATATCTCCATTAAGAAATAATAATACATAATTTACACATAAATCTATAAATATTGTTTCGGATAATTTTCCACTATGAAATTTAATCTGTATGAATAATAAAAAAAAAAGAATAGTGAAAAACACAGATAAAATGATTTAAAAAACAGATGTAGCATGCAATCAAAAAATTTAATTTTTTACACTGCCAAATAGGAAAAAAATACTTTCAAACTTAATTTGTTTGAAAACTGTATTTTAGTTTACTGATTGGCTGTGATTTAAAAAAATAGAATTATTTTTAAATTTATCTCTTACCACGTGAAATTCTATTACGAAAGATTTGTCCATTTTCCCTTAAATCAATATGAAGAGTTCGAGACTTTCTTCCGGCTAATAATCTACAGCAAAATTGAAACTTCCTCTATAAATAAATAAATTAAATAATATAAATAAATACAAATTTAAAGAACATATGACTGTATTACGCGTTCAAAGTCCTGAAATGATCAGAAACAAAAATACTGCCTTAAGTAGCAAAATTTTCGGCTGATAACTCCAGACATGCGTCTAATACGGAAATATGTCTTTTGATAAATTTCATAGCTTTAATTGATTCCAAAATTAATATTTTTCATTTAGCCCTTTAAGTGCACTGACCATGTTTTTCCGTCATGTAATATTTTTATTTAAAGGCTAATGTTAAGCTAAAGCATTAATGTTAATATTTTGAATTGCATAAGATAAAAAGATATGTAAAATTATCAAACACAAATCTTCGTACCAATGCTTTTCACAGTTATTATTTTATGAATTAAACATGAATAAAAAATCTGCAGGACACTTAAAGAGTTAAAAATGCCTATTTGGAGTTAATTGGCAATCTAAAAAGCATGTTACATGTAGAAAATTTATTTGTTTTAAATTTTAAATAAAAAATGGTTAATCTTTACTATGTAAACCGGGAAACCCGGGTTCAATCAACTAGTTAGAATAAAAGATAAACTTACTGCATGAGCACGGCCTTTTACATCCAGCAGTTGACAAAACTTTTAACTCAAACGAAGACCAGTCCACATTTCCATGATCATAGCCTTTTCAGTCCGGTCGCGACATCTTTCTGCTTTTTTTTTCAGTCACTGTCATCCTTCCTACAATGTAGACTTTGAGATGACAGCTTCAAGTAATAAGCTCCAGAAGCCAGCATTCCTTTCTGCTACGCCTCCAGTCCAAAGAGTTGCCATTTTGTAAAAAGTAATTTTACGTAATATCTCAAAAATTTACCCGGATAATTATTTGTATAAAATAAATTAACTAAAAATTTATAAACCTGTTTATTTACATTGAAATCATTACTGCATATTCTTCTAAATCTAATAAATTCATTTATAACTGTATTAATAAAAACTTTTTTATTTAGAATGGAAAACCAGTGTGGTAAATTTATAGTATAAAAATTAAAACTGTTTCTTTTATCATAAAGATCGATATTGATACTATTGTGTGAAATATTAAAAGAAATATCAAGGGAATCTACTTTGTTATCAATATCGTTAGCTTTGTTCAATTTCAAGAAACTAGGATAAATTTTATTGTATTCATTATAAAAATCAAAATTATAAATTAAAATGTCATCAATGTAACTATACATATGTAAATTCTTATTATATTTAACTGTATATTTGTATTCGTAATAAAATAAAAACAAGTTAGCAGCAGTGCTGGAACTTGTATATATATTCACAGCGAGTTAAAGCACTGAAACAATGGCCAGATAAACAAAATCGAATTTACAAAGAGTTTCAACTACATTAGAAATTGTTAGATGAGATTTTCATTTAAAAATTCTTAAAGCGGTTCTTAGAAATTATTTATAATTAGTCTATTTAAAATTTACTTTTATAATATAAAAAAATAATTCAAAATAATCATTAAAAAATGAAATTACTTATGAAAAAGGTTTCTTTTGAGAAAAAAAGAAATGTTCTACTTTAAACATGTAGCATTATAAAAATATAAATCAATCAGAACATCTCAAGGTTGAAAAACGGATTTATAAAACGATATTACCCCAAGAAAGTCTTTTGAAAATAGTATTTCACGTTACTTTCAAATTCTATTAGCAGCAATAAACAAAATTCACAAGAAGAAATATCGCCACTGAGCCGCTCTTGAAATCGGCAACTTTCCTTTTTTAAGAACTATTTAATATTCTATAGTGTTGTCAGCTATTTGTAAATCTTTGCTCTTTTCATTACAGATCACGAATTTCCGAAAGAGAAATTGATAAGAAATGTATAAAAAAGCTAATGAGTAATACGAAACTTTATTTCACTTATGATGCGTGAAGTATTACACATAAATTTTTATAAAGTACTTAAGGAGAAATTTATTAAATTTTCCCTTTTCTTTAGCATAAAAGTTTTGTTTTTGAGCAAATAAATAGGGGAGAGTGGGGATGAATGGGACAATTTTTGCATTTTTACAAATAACTTAAGCCGTATACATTTGTTAATAAAAAAATATTACTTAAAGAATACTTAAAGATATACTAATTTTAATGAACAATTGTTTTTAAATTTTTAATAATTTGTTTTAACTTGCATGCATACTGCCCCATTCATCCCCAAGGTGGGGATGAATGGGACAGGTAAAAAAAAAATATATATATATAGTATTCTAAACATATTTTGTTTCAAAACTGAGTGATACATTTTATTTTTCTATATATTAACTGAAGCTTATATCAAATGACAACAGTCCTTTGGTTCCGGCAGTTCCCTGAGGTCTAGGCTTTGGTAGTTTCATAACAATGCATTCCAGATTAACAAAAAAAAATTCTAGTAGATTGGTATAATATAATAAGGAATTATTATCCTTTTTTCTCAAGAATTGTACTTAAAGGTTATCATTATTGTTGCTTAAAACCCTAGCTACGTAAATATTTTTTTTCGCATATTTTTGTTAGGAGAAAGTATTCTTCTTTTATATTATCCAAGCTGCAAACTTGGTGATATATATCACTTGAAATCATGTTCAAATCACTTTCATCTTCATCATAAAGTGATAACTTGGCAGATTCATCATTACTGTCCATAACTTTACTAAAATATTTCTTGCAGGCAGGCAATTCATTTTTTCTTGGTTTCTGTTTTTTTTTTAATTTTCTTTTCCAAATATTGTTTTTCTGGTGTATCGTTTAGAACACGACAGTGACCACGTTTGTCTTCTTAACATCTGATTTCTAGGTGATGACAACATGTAATTTTATTTATTATAGAATAGCCCTGGAGATGAATGCGACAGTCCTTTTCATTCTCATAAACACTGTCATATTCATCCCCATAGCCACATGATTATATATAAATCAGTGATTAGACATAGTAAGCATTCTAAATATTGTTCATTTGAATCATTGCATCATAAGTATAACAAGCGATTCTATCATTTTAACATAAAAAAATTTTTTAAGGTTTTGAAAAGGTTAACTATTAATTAAATATTAAAAGATTAAACAGGAAAACTTACGTTGGTTCTTGAAAAATACACTTTGTACAATAGCTAATCTTCTGTTGCGGCTATTGCTTTGAAACTGTCTCTGTTGAATGACCTCAGTACTGCCATCAATCAGGTAAATTATCAAAATATTTATGTTTGAGGTACATATATAAATTTCTGTTGTCCCATTCATCCCCAGTCTCCCCCAATTCAAAAACTATTCTATGCGTCTTTTCCATACAACATGATAAAATATGGCAAAAATTCGTTTTTCAGTGAATTTTGAATGTTGGCAACTTTGTTTTTACATCTATCTGTTAAAAATTAACGAGTGAGTATTATTATTCAAATTATAATAATTATTATTAATTTTCTATCAATATTATTAGTATTATAATCCAAATTCTGTATAACTATTTTGCTTAAATTCAAACTGTTTGACAGCGATTTCTGTCATAGTTAAGGAAAATATAAAAAAAACAATGGCTGTTTTTCAAATTAAAATGTCATTTATATGAGCGAATGATCTTTAAACATGCATTTCTTTTAACTACTTCCTACTTTAATAAATTATATTAAATTTTGCCATGAATTTTATTGAATATATAAAAACTTTTTTAAGGTATCAATTCGAGCTAGTTTATGAAAACATTAAATGGCACAGCACTGGAAAATTTTAATCCCCCCCCCCCCTATGACAAAAGTAAAGAAAACTTTGTACAATATAATTTTTATTTTTATAATATATATATATGCTGGGAACATAAGCATCCAGCAATCTTCCGAGATTTATAGATATATATATAAAATGGTATATTATACATATTGTATCCTTTGATGTTTTTGTATAGTGGTTGTAAATACTAGTGTATGTTTAACGCTATTCATGTCAGGAGCAAGGCAGACCCTGTGATGTAACACATATTCTATTACATATATTTCTATTATTTTTTCAATTATGAGTCCCCCCCCCTCTTTTAAAATTTAATTTTAAAAGAAAAGCATTTTTAATAGTTATTGTTATTGTGTGTTCGTCTCCAAGTGCATATAAAATAATATTAATAAATAAAAAGAACAAATAATAAATTAGTTTTAAAATATCATTCCATTTCTAGATTTTTCTTTCTTGTTCTTCAGTTGATTAAATATCAAACGACTGTTTTATGTAACTGCTATTTTTTATTTCCCAATCATTTCATTTTGTCTTGTATAAAGAACTTAATTTGTTACCTGTTGTGAAATTCCGTTTAGGGTTGCCGGCTGCTGCACGTTCTCGCCACGAGCGATAAAGACTATATTCTTGGCAACGCTCCTTTTTTAAAATTTCCCCTTTGTTTATCATGTAACGGTCCTTTTTACCTGTACATTGTTTTGCTCAGATTGGGAATCTATTCTATGCCAAAGGACTTTTTTTTGGCGTTTGTGAAATCTGAAATTTTTGGCAGTTTTACGTTTGTCACTGCTAAGAAAAGATGCACGCTCTCTGTCGTCAGCGATGTCTAATGTTTTCTATATTATGTTCGAAGACCTTTCATATTATCGTGCTGCTTACTGGCTATTGTTTTCTGTATAATGTTCAATGGCATTTTATATTACCGTGCTGCATACTTAACGTTTATGGATATTCAACTTCTTGTGCTTTTGAAAAATAAAAAAAATAGTCAAGATGATCTCTGAGAACTGATTTTCCTTAATGAAAATGTCTTCATTTTTTAATTTCAGAAACAAAAGTAAAATCTGGACCTGGTGTTCATCACAACATTTGTACTACGATCTCGGCCTAGCAAAAAAAACGTGCCTTTTATTTCATCTTTTCCGGCGATCTCGGACACACACATACGAAATGTGTCCTAATTTTCATATTTAGCTACCATAGAATTATAGCACAAAAAAGGTGGCCCTTTATTTCCAAAAACTTCGCCAACTCTGAACTATTTTGCTATCATAGAACTATGGTGCCACGTGAAGAAGGGTTTTTTGTTTCTGGAGAAGTTGTCCAAGTGTAAACAATGCGATGACACGAAAATGTGATTTGTGCGTGGACCGTGTTTTGTTTCGGTTCCGGATGGTGCAGTGCAGAATGTTCGACGATGGCGAGGATAATGCGTGGAATCCTGTGTTTTAGTGGTGTCTCAATTCTGCAAAGTTGTTATCCTACAAAGTGGTTCTACAATGATGTGTTGGTGTGTTCTGCGAATAAAAAAATAATTAAGTCGTCTTCATTTTCGGTGTGGGAGCATCTAACTTAACTCTCCTTAATGTTGAACCCCCCCCCCCCTCTCAGAACAAATCTCGGAACGCTGGACAAAAAAGGAACTCTGCTGCAACTTATCATTTAAGTAATAGTCTCAGAAAGAACATTTTTTGTTTCTCGTTATTCCCCCCCCCCAAAAAAAAGGAAATGTATTTATTTTTTTCTTATGATGTTGTTTTCAGCTTAGAAGAAATGTAATGTACAGATTCTTTTTCTTTATTTTCTTTTTGTGTTTCATATCATATATTTGCTTTTATGTTATTATTATTTGTAATTGATTATGATATATTTCAACAAGCTTAAGTATTTATAAGTATATATATATTTTTTGAAAATGACTTCATCAAAGAATAATTTTAATATTTCTGTACCTTGCTATGAAGGTGATCCAACCACTTTGGATTTTTTCTTTGATGTAGTTAGTAATTATGCTAAAATACAAAAATGGACAGATGATCAGGAGGTCTTGTTTCTCAAAACAAAATTAGCAGGACCTGCCCTAAAATTTTTTCTTGAAAATGACAAAATTAGAAATTCAAATAGTGTAAAACTAATTAAACAGGAGCTTTCATGATTTTTCTCAAAAGAATCTCAAACAGTTATAGATATCGAATTTGATAACATAAAACTCTTACCTAATGAAACTATACCTAATGAAAGTATCAGTAATTTTTCCCATAGATTGAACACTTTGGCCAATAAGGCTTTTAAAACGAAAGATCCTGAATTTCTTAACGAAATAAAATATAAGAAACTTTTGCAGTGTTTATCAACTGATATTCGAATCAAAATTAAGGAGGAAAAAATTGATGACTATGACAAAGCAGTAGAAAAAGCAGAGTTTTTGCAAAATATTTTGTCAAATGAAAAATTAATTAATATTCATAATGAATATTCTAATCATATTGATTTTTCTAAACAGATATCTGAATTATCAGAGAAAATAAATGCTTTGTCATTTGTAAACAATACACAGAAAGATGACACTAAACAAACCCAAACACGTCCTAGTTTTAAGAAGGACACTCGTGAGTTGTACAAATCAAAAAACTCTAGAAATTTTGATTTTAAGTTTCAAAATAAAAATAACAGAAAGGTAAATATTTGTCAAATTTGTTCTAAGCGAGGTCATTTGGCCCTCCAACGTTTTAAGTATAAGAATTTGTGTAAGAGAAAGAAATCTTATGATCAGAATTATTATGGACAATATAGAAATACTAATTTTGATAATTCTGGTTATAACCAATTTCAGCCTTTAAACGACCAGTGAGACGCAGTACAGCTGATGAGCTGTTGTCTCAAAACTGTCTTGGGTCATCAGCAAATAAATTTAAACTGTCTGATGAAGGACAAGTTAAATCCACTTATTCACAGACATCTAAGGAAATTCAGATTTGCAACAATCAGTCAACACAGACTGATGAAAAAGTAGTTATTTATAATGTATATGATAAGTGCTCGTTTTTACCTATTATTTCCAGTAAGTTTGGCAAATTTGAGGCATTTTTATTACTGGATACAGGAAGTTCAATTTCAATTTTATCACTTAATTTCTTTAATGAAATAAAAAAGGATGTTTGTTACAAACATTTAGCTTCTTCAGTAACTATTTCAACTGTTAATTCTGCTGTTAAATTCTCTTCTTGCATTTCTGTGTCTATCAAAATTGGTAAAATATTCTTTCGGCATACCTTTTATATTGTTGAAATTGCAAATTCTTCAGAATTTGTTGGAATTTTAGGCTATGATTTTATTGTGAAAAATAATATTGTTATTAATCCCAGTGATAATACTGCCTCAATAAATGGTGTTGAAGTACCATTAAAAAATAAATGTAGAAAAAGTCAAATAAATGCAATGTGTATTGATGAAAGTTCTGAAAGTGAGGTAAATAATAATGACAGTAGTTCAAGTGATATTGTGCATAAAGTTAACAGTAATGAATCGCATGATCAGATTTGTGCATATCTTGCACACAAAGTGAACTTAAATCCGTATGAACACAAATTTGTAAAAATTAAAACTGACATCTCACCAGATCAAGATGAGATGCTATTTTGTAGTAATATTTCCTCTATTAATGTGTTATGTCATGATGCACTTATAAAATTAGATTCTAAAGTTCAAAATATTTCATATCCCAAAATCATGCATGTTTACATTGAAAATTTATCTGATCATGTTGTTCATTTGAATAAAAATATGGAAATAGGTTATCTGTGTATACCAGATGAAATTGTTGATCAAAATGAACTGGAAAGTAATTTAAATTCTTCAATAAATGAAAATTATTGTAATTTTATTACTGCATCTGATCAAGTACTTGCTCAAAGAAAAAAAGATCTTTCTATAAATGATTTTAAATTGGATCATTTAGAAGCAAATGAAAAGAAGGAAATCTCTGATCTTCTCTTAAAATATTATTCTGCTTTTTCAAAATCTCTTAAGACACTTGGTCATACTGATCGCATTGTACCTAATATCAAATTTATTAATGACTTCCCAATAAAAACTTTACCGTTTAGCATTCCCCAAGCACTTTAGGCAGATGCTAAAGAGCAAATAGATAATCTTGTTGAAGCAGGAATAATAGAGAGGCATTGCTCTGAATGGTCTTGCCCTATCTTAATTGTCAAGAAAAAGTCTGACGGTTCAGGTAAACAGAAATATCGTTTAGCGTTAGATTTGAGAATGCTTAATTCAGTTATTCAGGGATCTTCTTATCCTCTTCCCAAAATTCAAAATATTATTGCTAATTTATCCTCTTATAAATATTTCACTAGCTTAGATTTAAAACAAGCTTACCATCAAATTGACTTGCCACCAGAATTGCAAGATAAATTGACATTTACATCTGAGTATGGCTCTTATAAGTATAAACGTTTAGTTTTTGGCTTAAAAAATTCTGCCTCAGTGTTTCAAGCACTAATGGACATGATTTTAGATGAAATAAATTTGGAAGGTATATTTACATATCAAGATGATTTTATATTTGGTTCAAACACATTTCAAGAGACATTACAAAAACTTGAGAAAATTTTACAGGTTTTATCAAAGTATAATTTGACTCTTGCCCCCAACAAATGTACTTTTCATCAGACTTCCACAAACTATCTAGGTTTTCACATTGAAAATCATGCAATAAGTCCCATTCAAAGTAATATTTTGCGAATAACATCTTTTCCGGTACCAACAACTAAACGCCAACTAAAAGGTTTTATTGGTTTAGCGACCTTTTATAGAAGTTTAATACCCAAACTTTCTGAAATCATACATCCATTAATTCAGCTTACCAGGCCTAAAGAAAAATTTCGCTGGACTTCTGAACACGACAAAATTTTTAATAATATTCAAAAAATGTTTTTTTTCTGAACCAATTGTTCATTTACCAGATTGGGACAAACCATTTTTCTTAAATACAGATGCGTCAAAAATTGCTATCTCAGCTGCCTTACTTCAAGAATTTGATAGTAACTTACTACCAGTTGCATATTTTTCTAAAGCATTATCCCCTTCTGAAAAAAAATACCCTGCGATTAAGCTAGAATTAATGGCTATTTACAAAGCAGTTGTTGCTTTTAAATATTATCTTTATAACAGAAATTTTACTATTGTGTCTGACAGTGCTCCATTAAAACACTATAAGAAGGTTAGTAACCCTGCGGATATTATACCTAGATGGCTCACCGAGTTATCCGAATATTCATTCAATTTTCAACACATTCCAGGTTCTTCAAATGTACTTGCTGACTATCTTTCTAGAAATAATTTCAAAAATAATCAACAAACACTAGACACAAATCCTGAATTAGTATATGATACCACTCACATTCTTCCTATCATTGAGAATGATGAGCATGAAAATACTATCTCTGAGTCACATTCAATTAATTATTTGACTGTTGGTAATTCCGAAAATCATAAAGATCCTTTGCTTGAAATATCAAACCAAACATTTGTTAATGAACAGTTAAAAGATACAGAATTATCTGTTATATATAATGAAATATTAAACAATGGTAGTTCAGATAAATATGACATGTACTTTATTCATCCTGATACTAAAGTGTTGATGTTTAAAAAAAACATGCCACACGACTCAACATTTTCTTATCACATTGTGGTACCACACTCATTAAAAGCTAAGGTTTTAGCAATTTTACATCTTTCACATTTCGGTCTAAAGAAAACCTATGAATTTGTAAGTAAAAGATATTTTTGGAAAGGTATTTACACAGACACATTAAATTATGTTGCGTCATGTATTAAATGTTTGCAACATAAACATCACAAAACAAAGCCTGCACCTTTGCAAGCAACGTACACTCCAAAACAAGCAGGTCATACTGTAGCAATTGACATTGTAGGTCCTTTTAAAAATGGTTATTCAGTATTAACAGTAACTGATCACTTTTCTAGACATATGGAATTATATCCTTTAAAGGAGACTTCTGCTAATAAAGTTGTTGAATCACTCTTTAAATATTTCACATGCTTTGGGAGACCGTGCGTAATTTTGTCTGATCTAGGTTCCCAATTTATTTCCAGTGTTTACAACATTTTTAATGAAACATTAGGTATAAAAATATCTCATTCTTCAGTCTCGCACCCCCAATCGAACTCGATTGCTGAAAGAATCAATTCTTCAATCAAAACTTCAGTTAATACTTTATTACTTGAAGGACATTCTTTTGAACATGCATTGTTGATTCACAAATGCTTATACAATGGCTCCACACACTCATCTACAAAATTCTCACCAAATCTTTTACATTTTGGGCGTGAGTTATCATTAATATTTGATACATATGACACTCATGCAAATCAACCATTTCTTGATAATGTTGACACTTATAAATTATTAAAAGAACTGGATGCAATGTACCAAAAAGCTTATGAAAACATTGTGTCTGCTCAACATCAAAGAAACTTAAAATTTTCACAATTTGCAAAACTACGTCCTCTAACTGTCCATGATATTGTTTACCTAAAATCTCGAGATAAATATAAACCAAAATATACTGGTCCTTATGAAATTATTATGAAACATTCACCTGTTTCATTTACTATAAGGAAATATCAGTATTCACATGCTCCTTCTTTTAGAGTGCATATAGATAGACTTTTACTTGCTCCACCTAGAAATGCATACCTTAATTCCAACTTTAATAAAAATGTAAGCTCTAATATTAATAACAACAATAATAATTATCAGCAGTACAATAGCAATAGCTCTCCTCAAAACATTATTTCAGGATATAATCTTAGACCAAGAAAATAAATGTAATGCCACATGTTTTGAGTTAACTGGCCAGGACACAGAATTATGTTTAGTTGTGTACTATGTACTGAATCTTTTACTGGTCTACTGCTGGTTCAGTTCATTGTGTATTAGATTCTCTATGCAGTGTACAATTTGGTTTTATACTTTATTTTCATACTACTATTTTGATATTTGTGTACTTTAATATTTTGACAAGTTTATTTCATAAGGTGCTTATGTAAATTTGCTCTACACTCTATTGGAGTGGCATTTTACATTTCCAGAATTTTTTTTAATACTGATCAGTGTTGATTTTTTTTTATTTACATATTATGCATATTTTGATTCTTACATTTTAATAAAGGTATTATGTTTTTGCAAATTTCATTCAACTATAAACATTGTATTAAGTCAGTATTTAGAATTTTTATATATAAAAAAAAATCCTTTTTCAGCATTTATTTAAATGTGTGTTTAAACAGTGTATGTAAACTGTTATGATAATTTGATGTAACAAGTTGCAAGTATTTTCAAGCAACAGCAACATAAAAGACAATTTCTATAAATAAAAAATATGTCATCTAAAGATTTGCTTTTACAGCAGAACGGTTTTTTGTAAATGCTTACACTTGAATGATGACGAAGACATGCTTACACTTGAATGATGACGAAGACATGCTTACACTTGAATAATGAAACGAAGAATATAAAAAATAAGTTGTGTATACACATCAAATTGCTGGATATTAAAAGCAATGACTAGCATATATGCATGTATATAAAGGCCTAGGCATAAGTTGAAGTTTATTTTTTTTTGGTAACATTTTGTGTATCGTATTGTGTTTTATATATATCATATATAATTTGTAATTTTTATAAACATATAATTATTCTTATTTTATAAGTGTATATTTTTCTTGTGCTTTGTACATAGATTCCCAACACTTTACATTTTTTTTATAAGAAAAATATTTTTTTTTCCTTCGCCAAAAAAAAATATTTTTTGGTGGTTCTTCGAGTGATAATATGTGATGTAACACATATTCTATTACATATATTTCTATTATTTTTTCAATTATGAGTCCCCCCCCCCTCTTTTAAAATTTAATTTTAAAAGAAAAGCATTTTTAATAGTTATTGTTATTGTGTGTTCGTCTCCAAGTGCATATAAAATAATATTAATAAATAAAAAGAACAAATAATAAATTAGTTTTAAAATATCATTCCATTTCTAGATTTTCTTTCTTGTTCTTCAGTTGATTAAATATCAAACGACTGTTTTATGTAACTGCTATTTTTTATTTCCCAATCATTTCATTTTGTCTTGTATAAAGAACTTAATTTGTTACCTGTTGTGAAATTCCGTTTAGGGTTGCCGGCTGCTGCACGTTCTCGCCACGAGCGATAAAGACTATATTCTTGGCAACGCTCCTTTTTTAAAATTTCATCTTTGTTTATCATGTAACGGTCCTTTTTACCTGTACATTGTTTTGCTCAGATTGGGAATCTATTCTATGCCAAAGGACTTTTTTTTGGCGTTTGTGAAATCTGAAATTTTTGGCAGTTTTACGTTTGTCACTGCTAAGAAAAGATGCACGCTCTCTGTCGTCAGCGATGTCTAATGTTTTCTATATTATGTTCGAAGACCTTTCATATTATCGTGCTGCTTACTGGTTATTGTTTTCTGTATAATGTTCAATGGCATTTTATATTACCGTGCTGCATACTTAACGTTTATGGATATTCAACTTCTTGTGCTTTTGAAAAATAAAAAAAATAGTCAAGATGATCTCTGAGAACTGATTTTCCTTAATGAAAATGTCTTCATTTTTGAATTTCAGAAACAAAAGTAAAATCTGGACCTGGTGTTCATCACAACATTTGTACTACGATCTCGGCCTAGAAAAAAAACGTGCCTTTTATTTCATCTTTTCCGGCGATCTCGGACACACACATACGAAATGTGTCCTAATTTTCATATTTAGCTACCATAGAACTATAGCACAAAAAAGGTGGCCCTTTATTTCCAAAAACTTCGCCAACTCTGAACTATTTTGCTATCATACACCCCTATCTCAGATGGCATCTAGAAGGCACCAGTTGGGCTCTCGCATAACAATCGCTTGACATTTACGTCAAGAATGGTTTATTGGTAGATTTACAAGCCAATTAAGCGAGACCACACACGTTTCTCTAGTTGAGGCTACCGGTCATTTTTTCCGGCTAGGAGCGCGTTGCAGACAAGAGGGGCCAGCCCCCCACGCTCGAAGAAGAAGCCAACGAATCTGCGTCAGGAATAGGCCGGGGGAGAGACTGAATGGTCATTTTTCGGGCAGATTGAATCGAAGGGGAGTATTAGCCACGCCCGCCAAAAAAAAAAGAGAATATAGACTTTTTCTTGAATAGTTCAGATGACAAGTTCGCTCCGAGATGCGAAGATGTGTTAGAAGAGAAACGTTATTAATTCCAAGGAGGACCTACCAACATCGCCGATGATCCGAAAATGATGTCCGCCAGTAATGATATGTGACAGCCTGTGATCCGAAAATGATGTCCGCCAGTAATGATGTGTGATAGCCTGTGATCCGAAAATGATGTCCGCCAGTAATGATGTGTGATAGCCTGTGATCCGAAAATGATGTCCGCCAGTAATGATGTGTGATAGCCTGTGATCCGAAAATGATGTCCGCCAGTAATGATGTGTGATAGCCTGTGATCCGAAGATGAGGTCCACCACTGATCATGTGTGATATCCTATGATCCGAATGTGATGTCCACCAGTGATGAAGGGTAACCGCCTGTGATGTCTCCGAATGCGAGCCTCAACTGAGTGCTGGGCACGAAATAATATGAAGGTACGGTTTTCTTTTAATTTATATTGTTTCCCAAAATGTTTAGGGCAAAATGCCAAGTAGGGGGTTCTGCACGCTGCAATTGTACGCTCCAAAATATTAAAAACAATAATTATTCAAGTAGAATTAATAGGGTTTTTTTTTGTTTTTTTATGTTGTCTATATTGAGAATAATGTGTCTTATGACGCACCGACAATTTGTAATATAGTTGTAAATAAATTTATATGTTAATTGTTAAAAAATTGTTGGTATCTTTTCGACCATGAGTCTTATTTTATTTAATTCTATTATGATCTAATTTAGAGTTATGTTTTATTTACGATCCATAAGTTAATTCCATCTTCAAAAATATTCACAACGCAATTTGGTAATGAAGGCAGTTGCCTCACTTATATCGAAGGGATTAACCAGGATTGAAACGAACGATCACTGTTATTTTTGTATTAGATATAAAAACATTGCATGAGTTTGCACTATGAATACTTTGAATTAAAATGATTAGGAGTGACTAACATAGTTCATTCTAGGATTTGGGTTATGCTGACATGTCGAAAGTCGAAATAAAGATTTCCGTTACAGGAGCTCAGTTCTGTCCAGCATATGCCCCACAAAATCCTATCTGGTACCGTGACCTTTTCGGATCAGTTCCGGAGGTTAATAACATTGTTTTTGGTATAAAAAGTTAATAGTAATTCATAGTGTTAGTTGTACTCAAAATTCTACGCGCTATTCATGGTTTTTAATGTTAAATTAAAGTTTAAAAGTAAAACTTGGTGCCAATGGAGTGTGCTACAACGTTTCTGACTCATTCGTCCAAAATGGCTATTTTTTGATGTGTTATACTAAAAATAAATATATATGTTTAAGTATGATTATACTGATGATATTGTGTTTTAAATTGAAAACAAACAATCTTATAATTGTGTGTGGAAAGGTTTTAAGAGTAATATTATGAAATAAGGTTTCAAATTATATGATATATTGAAAAATTTTAAAGAATTTTAAAATAGATTTTGCATCACATTGAATTTATTTATGGTATTTTATTGTAATGATTATATTTTGGGGGTACATGGCATTTACTATGTTATTGAACAAAAAAAAAGAAGTGTTTTATGTGAATTTATAAGACCAATTTGATGCCGCAAAGGAAAAAGCGGGAGTACAAATGAAATAAAATAATAATAATAAGAAGAAGAAAGGACAGTTTAGAAAATTAATAATTTTGGTACTGATTTTCTATGTGTACTTTATACATTTATTTTGAATTTGATTGTATTTTGATTTTGAGGGACAGTGTATATATATATTTATAAATTTTGTTGTGTGTGTGATAGTAAATTTTATTCAGGAGTTAAGTTGTATTGCAAAGTTATTTGTGTAAAAATATATAATATAAGGGTAATGAATGTCAAGTAGGACAATATATGCCGAGGAGAAAAGGAAGGAAAAGTTTACAAAATCAATCTAAGCCAGGGGTGGTAACAAGAAATAAATCAAAATTGAAATCTAAAACGTTAGAGATTAAAATGGACGACCCGTTAAAACCGAATTTGTCGCAAATGTTATCATTGATTGTTCCCTTTGACGTAAAAAAGATTAGCAATGTGTTATTTTATTTGAAAGAATTCGATGAATTATTGGATCGGGTCCACGTAGAAGAGGATTTTAAATTACAGATATTAAAAGCTAAATTTGTGGGTACGGCCCGTGAGAAATTAGTATCTGACCAGACGCTAAATGAGGAAAAGAATTATACAGAGTTTAAAAGAAAAATCGTGGAATTGTTTCAGAAAAAAGATTCTTTTATCGAAGCACAGATAAATTTTAACTCAATTAAGCAACTCCCAAATCAAAACATGAAAGATTTTATAGAAGTTTTTAACAAGGCCGCATCAATGTATTTAGGTGCTTCTGGCCAGGCAACGGAGGTGGGAGCTAATAAACTATTCGATTTAATAAAAGCCAATAAATTTTTGGAGGCAATATCGCCAAATATTGCGTTGGAATTGCGAAAATTATACATTAAAGATTTTGGGAAATTGTGCGATAAAGCTCAGACGATCGAAGCCGCGTATAAATCGACTGTTTTAGATCAGATTAATGCGGTAACAGCCAATACAAGTAAAGAAAATGAGGATTTTTGCACGAATTTATTACAATTAAATAAAGAGCAGGCTATGGCCATAGCAGAATCAACTGCTCAGGTCAACGAGTTGAAATTACAAACGAAAACCCAAGTTAGGGAAGATAATTTGAAAGAAAAACGATGTGAAATCTGTAATACGAATCGGCATGACATTTCCGAATGTTGGTACAATTTGAAAAATTCAAATACTAAATTTCGGAACCAGGGACAGAGAAATTTTGCAAATAAGAATTTTGGTGCGAATAATTACAGGACGATGGAAGGCTATGGATTTGCAGCGCCAGTATCACAAAATTATTTTCCCAGTGCACAAATGTATAGTGATTTTAATTATGACAGGTTTCACAGGGATAGAAATTATCAGGATTATAATAGATTTGAAAATTTTTATGAAAATTTCAATCATAGTTCTCCATGGAATAGGGATTCTTCGGATAGAAGCTATAATTACAGAGATGACAGATCAGGGGTGGCACGCTACGATGCATATTATGGAAATCGTAAACAATCGGATGAACATAGGAGAGGGCGAAATGGCTATTCCAGGGATGAACCGCAGCATGACAGAAATAGAAATTCAATTCAGGAAAAAGAAACTAAGAGAGATGTTTCGGACAGACACAAAGGGAAAAGAAAGTCGAACTCGGGAAACTTTTAAGGGAATCTGCAGTTGTAAATAATAGTCATAAGAAAGACCCCGGTAGATTCCCGATAAGGGGGAATAAGTTCGTGATTGCTAGTGTGAATTCAGCGGAAAAGGATAAACTTCCCATCATTGCATTACAGATTTTTGGGTTAAAAGTTGACACGTTGCTGGATAGCGGGGCCGCAGTTTCGCTATTATCACCGGAGGTTTTAGAGGCGCTCAAACAAACGGATGCAAAAATTATATACTTGGCGAATAGGGTAACAATCCACACATTCGATAACTCAGTCATACCTTTTCGGCAATGTATAAAAATTACATTTAAAATTAACAATGAGTTTGTGACAGGAACATTTTATGTTACATCTCATAATTTTCAAGGGGACTATAAAATGTTGCTAGGTTTTGATTTCTTGAAAAAAAATAGAATGATTTTAAATTTTGATAAGAAAACACTAAAATTAAAAAATACGGAAATTGCCCTGGAACCGCAGGTTATGAATAAGGAAATAGTTAGTGTAAATAGTGTAAATAAAAGGGGGTCGGAAATGAAAAATATCACCAAGGCAGTGCGCACAAATAAAATTAAATGTCATTTTAAAGGAAATGAAATATTTGCGTGTATAGAGAAAGAAACACATTTACACCCAGGACAAACGAAAATAATATCGTTGAGATGTCCTGAGGCAGTCCAGCCTAATCAGCTGATTTTAATTGAACCAACAGAGGAATTTAAAAATTTAATTACGGAATGTTCAATTCATGAGGTACCAGTCACTAATAAAATTAATTTAATTGTAAGAAATAATACAGAAGATAAGATTATAATTAGAACGGATACTAGGATCGCACTTATCAGTTCGGATTTTGTTAGTAAGAATAATTTAAAGCCTAATGAGATTGAAGATGGAGAAATCTATCAAATTAATAACCTGGATTTGCAAGAAGTTAGGGCTTTGAGAGAAGCGGAGCTTGATAGATCGGATTTTAATTTAGATCATTTAACAGGGGATTTTAAGCAAATGATAGAAGACTTATTGATGAGTCATGCACATGCGTTTTCGAAGTCTTACAAATCTTTGGGACAATCTTCATTGGTAGTGCCCAAAATACAATTAAACCACAATTTTCCCATTCAGCATAAACCATATAAGACGCCCCAGGCAGTTAAGCAGTATGCGCAGGAGGAACTACAAAAACTGTTAGAAGCGAAAATAATCGAAAAATCAGATTCAGATTATGCATTTCCGGTATTATTTGTATAAAAAAAAGGTACGGAAAAAAACTTGGTTCGCTATAGAATGGCGGTGGATTACAGGACGTTAAACGAGATTTTAGAGGGGTTTCCATATCCGGTACCGGACGTAAAAGATGTTTTACAGGCAATTAGTGGAAAAAATTTTTATACAACATTAGATTTGCATTCGGCTTTTTTCCAAATTATGTTACGCCCGGAGGATCGTCACAAATTAGCATTTGTGACGGAGTGTGGGAAGTACGCCCCGTGCCGCCTAAATTTTGGGCTTAAATTAAGTAGTACAAAATTCGCTGAACTTATGGATAGGGTCCTGGGACACTTTCCTAAGGACAAAGTAGGATATTTTATAGATGATGTGGTGTTGGCTGAAGACAGCCCGGATGGAATGGCACAGTTGTTAAAGGAAGTTTTGGAAACTCTAATTGATCACAATTTAACAGTTGAACCCTCTAAGGTGCAAATATGTAAACCGGAAATTGAATTTTTGGGTTTCAAAGTTAATAAAAACGGATATGCCCCATCAGAAAAAAACGTGGGGAAGGTATAACGATTAACTAGACCTAAAAATAAAAAGGGGGTAAAGTCACTTTTAGGTTTGGCAAATTATTTCAGAACTCTTATTCAAAATTATGCCGATATTGTCAATCCTCTAGTCGAATTGACTAAACAAAATGTAAAATTTAAATGGACTGAGGAGACGGAACAAGCATTTTTAAATATACAAGAGGCAATCGTGAGCAACCCTATCCTTAAACCGCCAAAATTTGATAGGGAGTTCTTTTTAATAACTGATGGTTCAAAGAAAGCAATATCAGGTGTCCTTGCGCAGGAAGATAATGGATACTTAGTCCCTATTGAATTTTACGGTAGAAAACTTAAGCAGTCAGAAACGGCTTACCCAAGCATGAAGTTCGAATTATTGGCTATTCATGACGCAGTTATGCATTTTAAACACATGCTGTTAGGGCGGAAATTTACTATTTTAACGGATAACAAAGCTCTCACATATCCGCTGAAAATTGAAATGCAGTCGGATATAGTGGCTAGATGGATTTTAAATCTCAGCGACTATGATTACAATATCGAGTACATCGAAGGGAAAATTAATCCTTCGGATTTTTTGTCTAGAAACTTAGTAAATAATATTACTAGTAGCAACGAGTTACAGAATAACTTATTCAAAGTAAATCTTAACTTGAGTGAAGAGAACATTAAAGCCAAGCAATATGAGGATGAAAAATTAATCACAATTATAAAAAAGGTTGAGTCAAAGAAGAACAACAGAATAACAAAAAAGTATAATTTAAACGAGAATAAAACGCTGGTATTAAAACAAAACGGGAAATATCCAGAATTAATAATCGTACCGGACGAGCTTAAGTTTACGGTTATGGCGGAGGCACATGGACCCCACTTTGGTTTTAGAAAAACATACGAAACTGTCAAAACTCGTTTATTCTGGTACGGAATGTACCAAGATATAAAAAATTATTGCACGAATTGCGTAAGATGTAATTGCAGTAAGCAGCACCAGACGATTAAAGTACCACTTGAAAAAATGGAAAGAAATTTACAAATCGGAGCAAGTCTACAAATGGATATAGTAGGTAAATTACCCATGACCCTCAGAAAAAATTGCTTCATTCTGACTATCATAGACGCAGGCTCTAGATTTTTAGAAGCAGTCCCTTTACGAAATGTGGAGTCCCAAACTATCTTGAACGTTTTAAATAGGTACTTCGGAGCCTACGGCTTGTGTTCCGAAATAGTTACAGACAACGCACAATATTTTCGCAGTGCGCTTTTTAAAGAATATTTGAAGACACTAAATATAGATCTACACCCGCAAGCGTCTACAAACCTTGTGGGAATGGTCTGGCTGAAATCATTAATAAATCGATTAAGGCATCCTTGGTGGCAATGTCCAATTCCACTCTTGAGTGGGACACCAGACTCGAATATTTTAAACTTAATTATAATACCACGATCCATCGAGCACTAGGTTATTCTCCTTCAAAATTATTCTTTGGTAGAGAAATTAAAAATCAATTTACGGTATTAAGTGCTCCGGATTTAACGTGCACTCAAGCGTTCGTTAAAAATAGGATAGAACACATGAGGGCAGTTCACCGGCAAGCCATAGCTAACCAACAAAAAATTATGGAGGAATATATCAAATAAAATGATCTTCAGGAAGTTAAAAAGTTAGACGTGGGTCAAGAAGTGTACGCAAAAGTAATTGGCAAGCCTAGGGCTTTACACCCTCGTTTTGAAGGGCCTTTTGTGGTAGTAAAAGTTGTTCGACACAATAATTATGTGCTCCGTCTGAAAGACAAAATAAATGGGCCAACAATACGTCGACACATACAATTTCTTTTCGCACCCAAGGCTACGACGAGGAATGCCAGAAAAACTAAGGGCGAGTTAAATGAATCAGACTCGGAACAGAATATTGAGGATTAGGTAAGGGCACTCTTACTTAGATATATAGGTTACGGAGGATTAGCTTGTACAAGACTGTCACAAAGACTTAATTAAAAAAAAAAAAAAAAAAAAAAGGCTCCTTTCAGAGCCATACATGAAAAAAAAAAAAATAAAATAAAATAAAATAAATAAGTATTACGGATGATAGGCAAATTTATATAAGATAAGGTGGATGAACGCATTTCCTCTTAAGATTAATTATTGAGTGAATATAAAGATAGCTTAGATAGTCAGATTCATTGAACATTTTGAAATAAAATTATAACAATAATATTAATAATTACTTCGTTCAAAAGTGGTTTTGTTTGGGCAACACAGGGAGATAATACCTCTTTATATTTAAAGACGAAAAGGGAACTTAGTTAAAAAAAAAAAAAAAAAAAAAAAAAAGGCCCTTTTCAAAGCCATACAAAAAAAAAAAAAAAAAAAAAAAAAAAAAAAAAAAAAACTTTTGCATAACTTTCTTTGGCGGGGCAACCAACATTGGGGGTTTTGGGACTTTGCATGTAATAAATTCTTTTGCGGGCAGAAGATTTTGATTTACTTGGCCAAGGCATGCAGGGTCGTGAACTATCATTGTTTTTATTTGCTCCGAGAAGGATAGATTTCGAAATTGGGTAAAAGGGTTTGAAAGTAAATACATTAATAATAGCGATACAAAAAAATAAAACGGATATATAATAAAAGGGGTATAATAATAAGGATTATATAAGTAATAAGGAGACATAAGGTAACACTGGTAGGATAAAATAAATAAATAAATCAATAAATGTGGTAGCTTTTTGTTTTTCCCTCCCTGTTTGGGTTTCAAATTAGTTAAAAAAAATAAAATAAAAAATAAAATAAAATGAAATAAAATAAAATAAAATAAATAAATAAAAAAAAAATTTCTTTATATCAGCACATAACAAAATGCTTATAAGGCTTACACAATGGATGACTTGTAGAGTTTGACTACTAACAAAGTTTTATTGAAGTATATGGTTTCCGCGGTCATCAGAATGACATAAAATTTTAGAAATTGGGACTTTTTTTGAGTGGACAGGTTATATTATATGTAAAAATGTTATATAAAGAAAAAGGGTAAAATTGGTCTTGTAAGATTAATTTTTCAATATGTATAAGGAATGAAACAGAAACAACAGCACTTACTATAAGTTTTGGAATAGTGCTAAGGGTGAAAATCAGCCTGCACAACAAAATTGTAAATATAAATAATTGTGTGTATTGATTTTATATTGAGATAATGTGAATGGTATAAAATGTGTATCATATATAAAAAAATTATAGTGTAGCATATAAATATGGTGATGCATTGGTTTGTACGTTATGATAACAGCCATGCTTGTAAATGGAAAAATGAGTCAGAAATGTGTTCTTAAACTATTTCAGTAACTAGTTTTGGACATAATAACAGCTTTTAAATAAATAAATAAATAAAATACATATGTATATATATGTATATATATTATCATTGCTTTATTATTTCGGAAATTCGCGATTTTAGGCTAAATTATGGGAACAATATAAATGTTGATGCATAACGCAGAGAAGAATCCTCACACATCAACAACCTCCCAGCAGGGGAGTTAAGCAAGTAGCAATACAATCAGAGACTGCGAATCATTGTGTTACGTAACCTGAACTTTCTTTACAGACATGGACAAAAAAAAAAAAAAAAAAAAAAAAAAAAATCTAGGCATTCTACGATGATCATTTTAGATTGTGATGTACAGAAGTAGACAACTGATGGCGTTGCAAGTGTTCAATCACAAACAGACTTGGAAACAGTGATTGATCTTTCAGGATCGCCGAACACTTATTAAAAAAAAATAAAAAAAAAAAGAAAAGAAAAAGTACTCTTTTGTCTGTTTATTTCTTTTTTTTTCATTTAGTTGGGGGGGGGGAGATGCTGGGAACATAAGCATCCAGCAATCTTCCGAGATTTATAGATATATATATAAAATGGTATATTATACATATTGTATCCTTTGATATTTTTGTATAGTGGTTGTAAATACTAGTGTATGTTTAACGCTATTCATGTCAGGAGCAAGGCAGACCCCTATCTCAGATGGCATCTAGAAGGCACCAGTTGGGCTCTCGCATAACAATCGCTTGACATTTACGTCAAGAATGGTTTATTGGTAGATTTACAAGCCAATTAAGCGAGACCACACACGTTTCTCTAGTTGAGGCTACCGGTCATTTTTTCCGGCTAGGAGCGCGTTGCAGACAAGAGGGGCCAGCCCCCCACGCTCGAAGAAGAAGCCAACGAATCTGCGTCAGGAATAGGCCGGGGGAGAGACTGAATGGTCATTTTTCGGGCAGATTGAATCGAAGGGGAGTATTAGCCACGCCCGCCAAAAAAAAAAAAAAGAGAATATAGACTTTTTCTTGAATAGTTCAGATGACAAGTTCGCTCCGAGATGCGAAGATGTGTTAGAAGAGAAACGTTATTAATTCCAAGGAGGACCTACCAACATCGCCGATGATCCGAAAATGATGTCCGCCAGTAATGATGTGTGACAGCCTGTGATCCGAAAATGATGTCCGCCAGTAATGATGTGTGATAGCCTGTGATCCGAAAATGATGTCCGCCAGTAATGATGTGTGATAGCCTGTGATCCGAAAATGATGTCCGCCAGTAATGATGTGTGATAGCCTGTGATCCGAAAATGATGTCCGCCAGTAATGATGTGTGATAGCCTGTGATCCGAAGATGAGGTCCACCACTGATCATGTGTGATAGCCTATGATCCGAATGTGATGTCCACCAGTGATGAAGGGTAACCGCCTGTGATGTCTCCGAATGCGAGCCTCAACTGAGTGCTGGGCACGAAATAATATGAAGGTACGGTTTTCTTTTAATTTATATTGTTTCCCAAAATGTTTAGGGCAAAATGCCAAGTAGGGGGTTCTGCACGCTCCAATTGTACGCTCCAAAATATTAAAAACAATAATTATTCAAGTAGAATTAATAGGGGTTTTTTTTGTTTTTGTTATGTTGTCTATATTGAGAATAATGTGTCTTATGACGCACCGACAATTTGTAATATAGTTGTAAATAAATTTATATGTTAATTGTTAAAAAATTGTTGGTATCTTTTCGACCATGAGTCTTATTTTATTTAATTCTATTATGATCTAATTTAGAGTTATGTTTTATTTACGATCCATAAGTTAATTCCATCTTCAAAAATATTCACAACGCAATTTGGTAATGAAGGCAGTTGCCTCACTTATATCGAAGGGATTAACCAGGATTGAAACGAACGATCACTGTTATTTTTGTATTAGATATAAAAACATTGCATGAGTTTGCACTATGAATACTTTGAATTAAAATGATTAGGAGTGACTAACATAGTTCATTCTAGGATTTGGGTTATGCTGACATGTCGAAAGTCGAAATAAAGATTTCCGTTACAGGAGCTCAGTTCTGTCCAGCAATATATATCTTCACAAGGAGTTACACCCCTAAGATAAGGCCAGATTGCAGATAGATGGAAAACTTGAATTTATAAACTACTTTAGAAATTGTTATATTAAGTTTTCATTTAAACCTTCTTTAAACATGTCTTAGAAATTTTAATATAAAATATTTTTAACTCTACTTAAAATTCATTCTTAAAGGATATAGGAAAAATATTGATTAAAAATTTTGATTAGGAATCAGATTACTTATAAAATCGTTTTTAGCGAAAACAATTAATTCACTATAAACATATGACCGTTATATGAATAAAGATAATTCAGAACACCAGAAGGTTCAAAAATAAGAAATATAAAACAATTCCTCTCCTAGCAGGTCATCTAGAAACAGCATTTCACACTACTTTAAAATTCTATTACCAGTCACAAAAAAAAAAAAAAAAAAAAGAAAAAAAAAACCCACAAAAATAAATATTGTCACTAAAGCGGCTCTTGAAATGAGAACCTTTCTTCTTTAAGAACTATTTAATATTCTAGTATTGTCAGCAATTTGCAAATCTTTGCTCTTTTCCTTACAGATCAGGGATTTGCAAAAGAGAAATTGATTAGAAATGTGTAAAAAAGGCTAATGAGTAATACGAAACATTATTTTATTTATGAAGCATGAAGTATTGCACAAGGATTTTAATAAACTACTTAAGGAGAACTTTGTTAAATTTTCCTCCTCTTTTGCATAAACGATTTGTTTTTTAGAAAATGACTAATTCAAATTAATTCTATACGTCTTTTTCTCACAATAGGATAAAATGTGGGAAAATTTTTTTTTCAGTAATTTTTTAATGTAGTCAACTTTGCTTTTATATCTATTTGATTATAATTAATGAGATTTTAAATAATGGCAAAAAAAAAGTTAAAAACTACAAGAAAAAAACGAATTTAGATATTTCTTTAAAACAACCTGCATTTAAAAGTACTTTTTATTCATATAAGATTGTACAAAAATTGAAAATCTGCGATGTAAAAAAAGTTTTAAAATTTGCAGTAGTGAAAATTGTAAAACTTAAATTTTATTTAAAATTTGAATATGGCGTCATTCGCAGAAACACCGTATGCGTTACGAACGGTTATGTTTGTCTTTATAATATCCATAGATAGGGTAGATATAACTACATAAGAAATTGGATGAATTCAGAAATGAAGATACAATTTATTTCTTTATTTTATTTTTTAAAAATTAATAAATCCTTTAAAAGGAAAAACGATTATATAAGTTATAATATTTTAGAGATGTTTGTCCATTTTTTCACTTAAACTATGAAATAAACGTGTATTTCTTGCTAAAAGCAGGGGAAAATGTATTTTTAATATAATATTTATTTATAAGTCTTAAATTTTAGCCTTGGTCTTAATCTATTATTATTTTCGTTTATTAATTTAAAATTGAGTTGGTTATTAAATTTGAGAATAAAGGTATTTTTTTTCCTTCTTGAAGAAAATCTCTACAATTTTGTTTAATTTAAAATCAATAAATGTGAACATATCATTTATTTACAGCGTTACTTTTGTATATTGGTAACTACAGAATGTGCAGGTAAAGTTTTATTACATTCTATAAAGATTATAGCTAAAAGTATAAACATACAGCAACTAGTTTTCCTCTACTTTTCCTTAATTAGCCTACATCATTCTTAATTTTAAGTAAAATGTACTTGAAAACTCATATTAATAAAACATTACTTTCTTTTACTAAAAAAATAATGTTAAACCTAATTTTATTAAATAAAGCAAATTTGATTTTTTTAATGCATTTTAATAAAAAGATTTTAATAATCATATTTATGTAGTTAAGCGCATTTTCTCATAAATATATATATACTATATTAAATTAAAATAGGCAAATACTTCACCATCTAAAATTAAATGATAATGACATTTGTAAATTTGACAAAAGTAATTGTAAATTATTAACATTTCTCTAAAATGTCTTCTGACATTCAGTTAAACAATAGAAATTTATTCAAGGATATGCCTTTAAATTCAGTTTCACTTAAAGCTTAAACTCATTTCGAAATATATTATTTTGACTTAAGTCCAACGACTGAATTATTCGAAACGTTATGCGTATGTATATTTAAGTCTTCACTAACGCAAAGATTCAATTGTGAAATGTATTAGAATTATTATTTCCACTCACAGTTAAACATATTATCTCTGATGAAGATACCTCTGGCAGTTTGCATGATTATGAAATCTCGAAGAAATTTTGCAATTTCGTTGACATTGTTATTAAGTGAATTAAATTTAAATAACTATGTATATTATGGCGTAGTAAGGAAAGGATTAAAATTTTCAAAACAGTCTTTTTTTCGTCCGTTGACGTGTGATTTTATGTATGATTTAAAATTTTAAGTGCTGAAATAGTGCTTTTATTACATTATATTTTTTTCGTACACAAGAAATTCGTGAAACACTTTTAAAATATTAACTTAACACAATAATTAACGCTTTTAACAAAAATCGATTTAGAGGGTGCTGCAAATGTGTGGCGAAGGTGTTGTATCAAATAAAAAGATTGAACAAAAATTACTGTTAAAATTACAAGAAGAAGAAATGTGCTCTCAAAACTTATTCTAAATATTCATTTTTAAAGTTGTAAAGATTTAAAAGGGCCATGAAGAAAGTATTTTGAAAGTCTGTTACATGTGTTGTTTCATAGTGTTTTAAATTATTGTGTTTACAGTGTGTTTTTATTTTGGTGACACAGTGATGTAAAGCTCAACAATATTGTAATAAAATATTTTTATCAGCATTATTTGCAACACTACTTCAGCGTAATTAACAATATTATTTTTATAACACATTTCTAGATAGCAACACTTTTGCAACATATTCAGAATACATTTCTAGGTACCAACAGTTTTGCAATATGTAAAGGACAAAATTACATTACAAAAATATTTTGAATATGAAGTTTTCTAAATTACAACACATTATTATGTTGTAAATTTGGTGACAAAACGTGCTCTAAAATGTGTTATTCAAATTTTTAGTGTACTTTATAAAGAAGATTAATCCTCTAACTTATCAAAGCAAGCACAGTTGAACATAACAAGTCTTGAATAACACCGTCAATTTTTTGTCTGTGTTTGAAGTATGAATGTATTTTGGTTTGGTATTATTCTTATGGCTTATAACTGATTTGTATATATTCTAGTAATAATTCTGCGTTAGTTAATCTATCTGTCATTTTTATACCTTAGAGGAAATATTTCGTATTCCATATGCATGAGAAAATATACATAACAATACATATTAAGAATCTAAAAACACATAATAACAAAAAGAGAAAAATCGTGTGTTAAGCATAGATTATTAAACTCATTCCAACTCTTCCAGATATTTTTAACAAATATTCGTTATTAATGGAAATAAAGTAAATAAAATAACTAAATAAATATTTTAGAAAACTATATAAAGAGAAATTTTATATTTAGCAAGACAAGGTGTAACACGTTGAAATTTCTCTTTAAACGATCTATATTATTAGATAGAAACATACTTAAATACTTCTTAGGAGCTCTGCACTCTATTTATTAATTGATATATATACCATATAATGAGAAAAATGAGAGGAAATGAGATTAATTGTAAAGTCTATAACACGATGAAATTTCTCTTTCAACAATTTATACTAATAGATGGAAACATACATGAATACTTTTGTTTAGCCCTGTAGTTTATTTAGTATCTTTATTACACCCCAGTATTTAGGTAGAATTGAATTTAAACTAAAACTCTGTTATAGCTACTGGAATCACATTTCCAGAAATTATCATTCATAGACTGTCACATAGTCTATTCTTTGCGTGGCCTGTATATTATTTTAAGTATATTTTCAAAACATGTCTTAGTAAACTGAATGAATTCAGAGTAAAAATGTGCAACACATTCAAAAATCGCCTATAAGTAATTGACGCTCATATTCACTAACCTTTACGAAATTATTGTGTGTTACATTGTACATCAACTGTAGTATTTATACACATCATATAGTATGCATAAATATAGTGAAACTAAAAAGAGCATATTGTAATTAAAAAAGAGTTTCCTGCCTCATCGCTAATATATAATACTTCAGATAAAATATTCTATTTGAAATCTTGTGTCCCTGTAAATGCTATGTATTTTGCATTATACATCAAATAACTAATATAGTATGTTTTAGAGACGTAAATTAATTTCATTATATATGAAATAGTTGGATATAGTAAAAATACGCCGCCAACTATTCTTCCCAAGTCCATTATGTAATAGAAATCTGTAATGTACAGCGCATATTCTACAAAGTAGTATAATAATGCACATTCTAAGTGCATATGAATTTTATTATATTTGAAAGAGTCTAAATACATTTTAAAATATTATTTCCTATTTCCTGTAATGTAACGAAATAATTTTGACTGCTTTGTAAATAAACAAAACATGCGCCAAACTGCATTTGAAATTGAAGTTGTGCTAGGGCAGACGTCAAGAACATTCAATAATTTCAGAGCAATCCAGATACTTTTACGGGAGTTAGAGCGCGGACAGACGGCCAGCAGAGAATCCGAATTCATAAGCACGTTTCAAATTTGTTGGAAAATGTTAAAAATGATGCAATGAAAAAGTTTATTCTTTTTCTTTATTTGGGGAGAGGCAATGGATTTTATCCTCGTGAACACATTTTTAAAACAAAACTTATATACATAAATACAAAACAAATTCTTAAAAATTTCTTTTGGGATAGAAGGGAACTGGAACTGTTGAAACAATAACCGAAATTTTGTAATTTTTACTCCCTTTTAATCTAATTATGGTCAGTCTTTTAAGAAAGATAGATTTATTTTAAATTTCAAAGTTACAAGCTAAAAACATTTAATATAATTTGAAACATGGTTTTTATGAAAGGGTAATTTCTTATGTAAAACCGAAATCAAACTTTTAAAAAATAGGCAGTTTTTCTCCCACAGAGTAACCCCCGTCACCCCCCCCCCCCATACACACCGGCAGGTTATGAAACATAATAATTTCCTCTGTTAATTTCTGCTTAATAATATTGAATATTATAATGTCCGTCGGTGATCTTCTGTATTTAGATTATCAAGTTTTTTTTTAAATTTTTTTGTTGACCAAGGCTTTATCCGCTATTGTTGCGCATATGACTACTGGTTTAAGGACTAATAAAATTTGTTACACATTTATAAATCTGCACGGCAAAATAATTAAGTAAAAATGTTGCTGCCTCTAGGAATTTTTATCCTCTAGAAGGAAAGTTTTCTTTTAGATGCTACAAGAAAATCGTTTTAAATATGCAGTTTAGAAAATTATGTAATTTTCAGAATTACATTTTTCTTATCTACTTTAGTCTTCCTTAATTTCTTTATTTTTAAGTTTCGTGTGTAATGATATTTTTCAACTGATTTTTTTATTTATTAATTTATCTGTTTAAAATCTAACAACATGATATGAAATTTCAATATATAAATAAAATCATTGTCAAATTTGCGAATACCTTTATCTCCTAACAAAGAGCATGGAAGATAAACATATTCAACGAACTTCTTCGAAACCTGGATACGTAATACAAAACTAGTGTCATCGAAATTGGTAAACAAAATGCAGTGCTATCCTATGATAAAATTTATTGAAATTGTTAGACACCTTACAGTTTTAAACCGCTGTGTTTAAGGCATCTTTCAATATAACGACTATAAAAAATTCCCTGAAATCCTTGTATTAGTTAAATTACCTCATAGAAAACTATTCCTTCTTTTCCACTTTTAATTTATCTCTTTTAAATTTTGTAAATATATCAAATTGCCGCCATTTTGAATCAAGAGAGAAAATAAACCTGGCTAAGGAACTTGGTCGTAACCGTGGTATACTCTGTACATATCCTTAGTCACATACAACTTTGTTTAAAAATACGGATTTTATAATTTTTATCAAATTGTAATCGCTAAAAGATGTAAGATTATACCTTTAAAAACCGTAAAATCGTTTTATTTGACTGTTGACGTTTTTCGACACTAGTTGGCTATAATACTTTTAATAATAATAGCACAATCAAGGATGGAGCTATTTCTTATTTCAATTCTTTCTCAGTTTTTGAAGTAACTAATGTTATTACTATTTTTTACATGGAAATAGCATTAGGAGTAACATTTCTAAAATTAAATTTACGTGGCTTCATCGTAAAACTTTAAGAATATAGTATGTCTGGTGATTAGAAATATTTACCTATACAACTTTAAATCGAGGATTACAATTCAGTAATTGTAACATTTACTTTTTAATAACTAAAAAAAAAGAAATTAGCCATGGTTTCTTAAACATTTACAATTCAGACATTTCTTTTAATGTATCCAATAATCTTTTTTCTTTACAGTATTTCAAGTTTTTTATACATAATATACACAGAAGCAGAAACTGCCAAAATTTTAGACAAATTGCTTCAATAAAATAAAAATACATTCTCAAAACTAAATTTCGATTGATAATATGAAGGGAGGAATCAGAAAAGAAGATTAAACATCAATTCCTAAAGGTGTAAGCAGATGATTGGATGGTTTCTCTTTTTATGGATGGAAAGAATAAAGAACTTAGGAAGAATTATATTAGACAAGTCCTCTCTCTCTATATATATATATTTTGACTTTAAAAATTTCAAAACTTTTCTATTTTTCTTAAAAAAAATAGGCTTTAAAGAAGAAAAGAATGTGATTGATATCAATGGTAAAGGGCAAAATAACAGTTTTTCCGATATGTATTAAAAATTTCATTAACTCAAATAACACATTACTTTTAATTAAAAATATTACATCACGTTACTTTAAAATTTATTACAATATCTATATTTTTTTAAATAAAAAACTCAATCTAATCTTTTAAAAGCTCAATGTTTTACTTAAAAGGTTACTATTCATAATAATATACATATTACTCTTAAATGTCTCACTTTCATCATGAAACCTTGACCACTAAAGAGAATAATTTTATTAATGATAACTGTTGCATTCATTCAAATGCATCACTTTGTTTGAAATGATAGAGACCACAATTATCACAACATCTAAAAGTAAAAGTAGCAGTGCCCTTGATGATCTTGAGTAAAGCAAAATAGTTACCTACCAATTAATTCATGTTAAATTCTCTATATATGCCGATATAATCAATGAGTAATAATGCATATCATCTTACGTTTTTTTTATCGATTACTTTATTTGTTTGTTATATAATTATCCTGTTTATTTTAGTATGGTTTTATTTAAAAATTATTAGTCTGCGCCTTGTAAGCAAGGTTAATAAATAAAAAAAATTCACAGATTTACATAAAAGGTTAGAATCAAACCTTTCGATAGTTATCGATTACTTTATTTGTTTGTTATATAATTACCCTGTTTATTTTAGTATGGTTTTATTTAAAAATATTAATCTGCGCCTTGTAAGCAAGGTTAATAAAAAAAAAAATTCACAGATTTACATAAAAGGTTAGAATCAAAATAGATATGTTAACCTACAAAAAATGACTTACAATTTTCTTTTTAAATGAATAGTTTTAAAATGGATAATTGAGAAAAAATGTATTGTTTCTATGTGTAATAATTATTACTGAATCATTTTGGCGCCCATCAGTGTGGCTAAAATGTTATTGGTTTTGGTCGGCAGATGAGTGTCCGAAAGGTTATGGAGGAATTGGGACGTAAAAAAATATCGATGCCTAATGCATATTATGTCTTCCTAAGTTTCAGAAATGCAGCTATCTTTAGACAAGTAATAATGTTGGTATCCACTGGGAGGTATAGGAAATGATTGCTTACGTGTTCTGATGTATGAAAAATGAGTATGTTTAGTAAATAATTTTTCATTGCGCGTGCGTCAATGATATCAAAATGTCATTTGCATACTGTGTTAGCTAAATGTATAGAGCAACGTCTGTAAAATTTTCAAAAGCATAGCTTGAAAATTCTGAAAATGGTCGCCTATAGAATCAACTCAAAATCCGTTATTCCTAAAGGAAGCAAAAAAATCAGGGGTTTTACCAAAAATATAGTTGTACGTGCAATATTGTGTAGGCACTAAACAATGGAATATGGATACAGCCCCTCATCTTTTTGCTTCATTTAGGGAATAGAGGATTTTGATCTCATTCTATCAACGATAATTTTCAGAATTTTTAAGCTATGTTTTTGAGACTTTCACAAAAGTTGCTCTATATATTTAACTAACTTAATATGTAAATGAAATTTTAATAGCGTTCACGCATGTGCAGTAAAAAATTATTTAGTAAACCTGCTCATTTGTCATACAATTTTTATTTTTTTAAAACTCTGATGACAGGGTATTGTGTACAATGATGTTTGTCATTTTTTTCAAAAAAGAACATTATTTTATATTAAGAACTCTGCAAAATATAAGCAAAAAACTTAGGACTGTTTTTATAAAAACCTTAATTTCTGTACGAGTATACATGCTATCCTTGTAAAAAGTAACACAGTACATTACAATAAGACAATTAATCATAATGTGCAGTTTGAACGCTTTTGCTACATTAGATTTGACAGGGTAATCCAAAAGATCTTTGTTCTTTTTCAATTTGTTGACGGTCCCCTGTTCGATTTCGGGGAAAAGTCTTCGCGAAAATATGTGACGCGTACTATTTTGTTTACACACCTTGAGTTTCAGCACATTCCGATTCATATTTCTTTATAATTAAAAAATAATTACTTAATTACCAATTATGCTTAGCTTTTGGACACCAGTGTATATAAGGATATATATATATATATATATATATATATATATATATAAACTGGTGCGAATTTCATACGAAATCTACCTAAAATTGATTCTGTCAGAAAAAGATTGATTTTTTAGACTAAACTCTAAAAATTATTATTTTTTTTTAATTCAAGGTAAATTTTGAAATATAGTTTCATTTACAATTTTAAATAATTTGTTTAAACTTTTTAAAGAAATTTGTAGGTGTGCTGTATAATTTTAAGAACCGGATATATATATATATACACAGGGTGTTTCAAAAGTGACCGGTATATTTGAAAAATCAATAAAAACTAAAAGGGCAGCTATAGAAATACACCGTTCCTTACAATATGCTTAGGACAACAGTAAAATGTCAGGCAGACAATTTCAGACTTTACAAATTAGTTACAATTTTCAACAACAGATGGTACTGCAGCCGATTTGAAAGATATAGAAGAAATTAAGTCTGTGAGTTCGCCATTCTTTAAGTCGTGCTTCTCTTGTAACCGTGCGCTGTTCACAGATTGCAAGTTTGCGGTGAAAAAAATGTTTTATTCTCGTATGTAAATAATGTACTTTATATTTTCCAGACTGCAGCGCCATCTGGTGAAGAAAATTATAACTAATTTCGAAATTTTTTCTGCCTGAAAATTTACTTTGTCCCAAGCATATTGCAACAAACGGTGTATTTCTATCGCTGACCGTTTAGTTTTTATTGATTTTATAAATATACCGGTCATTTTTGAAACACCCTGTACACTTTTTATAAGTTTTCTAAGTCTCTTGACATTTTTGTTATACAATGCAATTTTATAGAGATATGGCAAGCAGAAAACTTAAAACTAGAATGAAAGAACATATAGCAGCCATCAAATACAACAAGAGAACCACAGATTTCGCCATATTATGCTGCAAAGACCCTATAAAAAATCCAGTTAAAAAAAAAAAAAAAAACAGAGTAATTTATGTGTACAAATTTATCACCCATTATCCTTGAATAAATAGAGATGTTTTTTGCAAAAAAGAATATTTAGAACGATTCAGCTTCCCATTAGTTACATAAATTTCGGAAGAGTTGCTATGCAATTTTAGTAAAAAAGAGTAGAAATTAATTCTCAATCTCGCATACCGATTTTTTTAATGTAAATATTATTTTATATTTATCCATGAAGTCTCGTGACATTGTTTTTCTTGTTCTTCTTTTTTTGTGAAAATACTTCGGCCATAAATGATTTTAAAAATCTTGCCTGCGATGAATCATACGTCAATCAGAATAAATGTATTTTATCTCTTTTATCGCATTTTATATCATGTTTTATTTTCATTTTAAATGATTATCATGCACATTTTGATTATATTATATTAAACATTTATATACATTTTAAGTATTTGCAAATATCTCTGAAATTTAGCAATTATTTACAAATTGGATTAAAATAATGACATATGCAACGTGTTTTTTATTCAATTAGTGGAATATTAAAAATTAAAATGGAGTGTAAATCGCAATTGAAATCCATTCATAGAAATATACCTGTAGATTACAATTATAAAATGCAAAAGAGATTTATATTTATTCAGGAACTAATGAGGAATATACGTCCAAATTCATGAAATTTGACAGCATTCTATTCAAAAATTCCTCAATTTTATATAAAAAAACATTTTTATTTCTTGTATAGTACTTTATGAAAAAAGACAATAAATTGATTCTGGATTTAATGTCAAATTATATAATCGGAAGTTTTAAAGTTTTCCAACAGAATTTAGAGTTCATTTTGGAGGTAAAATTTCTTTCGCAATTAGATGCACTTTAGATCCCGTGGCTTGTCGAGTCTAGCTACGGGAAGATTCCTGGAGAATATTTGGACTGAGAAAAAATTTACCAATGTCCACCACAGTGCGCTAAATCCACAGCACTTGATCTGGCACCACTCACAACATTGAAACTTAGCGGAGATTACCTGATCCTCCTCGTAGTCAGCAACACTACACACTCTTCTGACTTTCGCTACATACAGCATAACATGAACATATATGAAATTATACATTTATACAGGGTGTCCCAGAGGTAATGGGACGAACTTTAAGGGGAGGTAGAGGATATCACAAGGATTCAGAATTGCATAGCAACCCATAGTTGGAAACGCTTTCCTGACAGGTTAGGGACGACACAAAACACAAGAAAAACCGGACATTAATAAGGGGAGAAATCATGTCTACTATCTTTAATACAACAAAAAAAAAAGAAGAAAAAAAAACATTAAAGAGAAGACGATCGTCACCAAAACAAATGTTAAAAATTACCATCCAAGGCCGTGATGCACGGAGCGTATCTAGAAGCACATGAATGATCTTATGATTTTGAAAACGCCAAGAATGTCCCGAACTTCTCCGACAGTGCCACGATGCGTGTAACAATTTCCACAGCACTTCCCAACATTGTCTCAGTATTTTTGTAGCACTAAGAACAATAAACATGTTTTCTTTCCCTGTTCGTGTCCTTTCTTTCTTGTGTTTTGTGTCGTCATTACCGAGCCAGGAAAACGTTTCCGGAAATGGGCTGCTATGCAATCCTGAAACCTTGTAATGTCCCTCATCTCCACTTAAAGTTTGTCCCATTACTTCTGGGACACCCTGTATATATTAAAGTGCATGAACATATTAACATGTACGAAAATAAACATTATTTTAAAAGTTACGCACAGTTTCGCACTCCTCATTCCGTTTTTGTCTATCGTGTTTGTTCACCCACAGGATTTACCTGATAATCATCGCAGTCAACCACATTATAGTTTCTACCGAATCTCTCTTCCTTCTCCCAACTTCTTTCTTCATCGCCCTTTCGCTTGTAAGAAAACAAGGAGTCGCGTCCAGTATTTCGGAACTTAAGGGGACAGAGGACCTTTATTTGAGCAAAATCATCTATAGCAAAGTCGTCAGAAAAAAGGTCTATTTGTGGGGTATAATAGTAACGAAACAGTTTTTTTTTATTAAAATATCATTTATGAAGGTTTTAAGGAGTAAATAATAATAAAGATAAATTTATTTATATACATTAAATTTGTTTTTCTCAAAACTAATCTTTCAGCGTTTTTAAATTTTTGAATTGCTTCCTGCGTCTTAATTTTTGATCAATATTTATAAAATTGATAAGGAAATATCCTGATATTATTTAAAAAAAAATTGTGTAAGCTTTTTAAAATTCGTCTTCATTAAGAGAGTCAAATTTTATTTTTTACTTATTAAAAGGCAAAATTTTGATGAAAATCGATAAGGAATTTAGAAAAAAATCTGTAAAATATTAACTATTCAAGAGATTTAAAAAATCTTACACAAATTTGTTTATAATATAGTTTTAAATGATAAAAATGCAAAAGCAGGAAAATATTTCAAAAATTAAAACACGAGGAAATTTTAAAATTTCGTTTAAAAATTTAAATGTTGTAAAAAAATTACAAATTTTAATAAGGTTGGAAATTTTTTAAGGTATTTTATATGGTTTTGGGGAAATGTATAAATGCACAAAATTTCATATTCCTATGATAAAAATGAATAAAATAAATTTTTAACGTCCACCGTCCCCTTAAAATCACAGAAAATCGCCCTCGCTTTTCGTTAGGGCTTTTGTTATACCCAGACATCTGCGTGCTGACAGAAAATTGACTTATGGCTAAAACTTTGGCCAGATTGGATATCATAGAGAATAAATTCATCCATAGAGCTTTACCGTGAAGAATAATTAATGCCATGAGACCAGTCCGAGAGTTTACGGCGCCAGCTCTTTGTGCGTGCGAGAAATATTCTTGTATCTCCGTTGGAAACTGGCATTCGCTGTATACTTTGAACTTAAGCATTGCACTACAAATCACTAACTAATTAGTGCTAAGTATTTGAATACTTTACGATATACATCCGTATATATATACCAATAAAAATATTTTTTTATCAGTTTGAGTTTGAAATATCGGTAGTCATCGAATTCTTTAATCTGAAACTTATTAATTAAAATCAATATTTCACTATTATAAAAAAATGGAAAATAATTTGCATAAAGATAAATTATAAACAATATCTCGCAATATCACAACGAAAAAACTGAAGGAATTTTGAATGATAGTTTTTAATTACATATTGCCTACTATTTTTAACTTAAGCTCTGCATTAACCCCTTGTGGCGCGGTGGTTTCATAGGTATACCACTTAAAATTAATTTCCAAAAGCCACATTGGCACCGGAATTTTTTAAAAATAAATTACGGTTTATTGAATGCGTGAAATATGGTGTTTTCATATTTACAAATAAAGTTGTTTTGAAATTCCAATAACAATCATTAATTTTAACACTTAAGTAATGAATTTGTCCTGCCCCGCAAAGGGTTAATCTGATATGGCTCTATTACAGTCTAGCGATTGAAAACATTGGCATGTCATGTCCCATATGTAAGTTAATGTTAATGTTTTGTATAATTCAATGATAAAAAAAAACATACTAAATATTTTATACAAAAATATAAGTATTTCTTAACTAAATTTATCGCAACATTCAAGTCAAAAACAACATAGCTTATCTGAATCCCCCAAATATTTCAACAAAGTTATGTTACTATCTATGTATAGTTTTGATACGGTGTAGTAAGTATTTCAAGACGACAGTGTGAACAGTTTTATGTGATAAAGACTTTCGTAAGTGTTAGACAACGAAGATATAATAAAGATTAAAATGGTGCGGATAGTAATTACACCTCTGAGTTACTTACGGGGTTTATCATGCTCGTAAACTAGAAAGGCGAAAAGCATTTCTGCAAAAATAAAGATTGTCAGCCTCAGAAATCTTAAATGTTAGTAACATGAATTATTTGTGCGTAATAGCTGTTTTATATTTCTATACGGGAATTAGTATTTTATTTTTAATTCTTTTAACAGTGAGATCTCTCATTTAACATTACATATCCATGTCAATTTTATCACGCTTTTATTTTTTGCATAATTTAAACATTTCGATTATTTATTTCTCATTTTTGTAGAAACACGAATCTGAGAGTATTATCATGTGAATATGCATCTTATCATATTTTCTCCACTCATTTTATTTCTAACCATAGAAATATTTTAAATTCTACACTCAATTTAAAACTTTTAATGAATGGAAGAGAACTTGCATTCTCGGCTGCTCTTTTTACATCACTGTTTGAAGAAAAAAGTTGATCTAGGTAAGTGATTTATTCTCTTTCGGTAACAAAAAAAGACTAGTAAGGGGCAATTTTGGATAAGAAGGGTCTTTGCTCCAGGCTTACAATTTGAACGTTTTTATCAGATCTTGTAACGCAAATGTAGGTGATGACGTCATTGCTTGACATTCCATGTTTTTTGCGTCAAATTACGTAAATACCTTGTCATTTCAATCGTTCTGACGCCTCTTCAAATTTATGAGGTATTTGTTGATTATGAGAAAATATTAGCGTATTGTGAAATTATCGCCAATTATGACCATAGATTACTTTTGAATAATCGATCCATTGTTACTAAAGAAAGTTTATCAGCTCCGTAATCTTTTTATTTGTCCAACTTCGTATATCTAATTTTGTACACAGCAAGTAAAGAAGCACAGACTATGTTTGCAAGCGCACACACGCACACACATATATGTACCGAAGACCTGTTACATTATGACCACCTTCAATCTATAACAATGAACTCACCTACACTCTTAAAACGAAAGTGTGGATTTGTTTTCTCAGGAAAGATCTGTAATTTATTAAATCGTGTATGATTTGTTCCTTATATGTTTCACCCATCTTGATTTAAATTTTTCATCTTGATTGAAATTCCTTAAAAAATCGTTTACTCGAGTTCTTTCAACTCTTTACGAGAAGGTGACTTTTAAATAGTCAGATGAGTCGAATTCGGCTCAAAATGAGTCTTTATATGGCCAAAGTTTTAAGATAGTAGAAATAAAAAAAGCACGAGGGTGGTTGTTATTGAAGTATATTAAACGCTTATGCATTGTATTTAAAAACATAGCATGATTAGCGACATAATGGGAAGGGCAGCATCAGACATTCATAAAGGCCAAACCCTAAGTCTTGTCAACGGATAACGTCGATATTGGAAATGCTGTGTTAGGTGGGCTAGTCATGTAATGAGTTCTTATATAAAATGGTGAACGGATGATGAAACGAAAAGTCTCCGAACAGCGGTGTATCGCACTCATCCCATTGATTCCAGAAGAGAGCGAATACAGTTACACATAAATCGTCGCTTAAACAATGACAATTTTGACAGTGTTTCTCAACACACAGTGATTCAGCACTGCTTCAGAGTGCTTCAACAGTGATTCAGGCTGCAAATACGCCTATTTCATACGGAAACCCTGACACTAGGATGCACAGTTGGTCTTAGACAAGCCTATGGTTGCTATATTACTGTGAGAACGATGCTTTTTTTATTTTTGAGAGTACTTTTGAAACATAATCTCTATGCAACAAACCGTAACATCTGTTCGCTACATGAACTTCAGTGCAGATCAGGTGAATAATAACAAAGATTGTACAATTTAGAACAAAGAGCAGTACAGCGTTTTAAAAAATTGCTAATACTACTAATGTGATAATGACATTGATGAATAACACATTAATATTTAGTTTAATGTTAATAATTATTAATATTTTAAAATGGTACAAATATCACAGGGTGTTTCAAAAATGACCGGTATATTTGAAAAATCAATAAAAACTAAACGGGCAGCGATAGAAATACACCGTTTGTTGCAATATGCTTGAGACACAGTAAATTTTCAGGCAGAGAAACTTTCGAAATTCGTTACAATTTTCTACAACAGATGCCGCTGCAGTCTGAAAAAATCTGAAGTACGATATTTAAATATGGGTATAAACTATTTTTTTTCACCGCAAACTTGCAATCTGTGAACACCACACGCTTACAGCAGAAGCACGACTTACAGAATGGCGAACTCACAGACTTATTTTCTTCTATATCTTTGAAATCGCCTGCAGCGCCATCTGTTGTTGAAAATAGTAACCAATTTGTAAAATTTTACTTTTGTACCAAGCATATTGCAAGAAAGGGTGCATTTCTATAGCTGCCAGTTTAGTTTTTATTGATTTTTCAAATATGCCGGTCATTTCTGAAACACCCTGTATGTTACATTTCTTTCTATTTTAATACATGGGTCATTTTCAGATAAAGGGGATTTTTATGTCCTTGACCAAAAAAAATAAAAAATAAAGAGTCTATCATGAATGTTTTAATTTTATAAAAAAAAAAAAAAAAAAAAAAAAAAAAAAAACAGATAATGAACTATATTGTGCAACAGTTTACACATAGGAAAAAATAATTTTAATATTAAAAAAAAATTAAAAATTTACAAATGTCATTAACATGGCATGTCCCTAACTTCAAATTTAATAATTCAAAATTACACTTTGAAGTGTTGGAAGCCTTTGAGCAGAAACAACAACAATATAATAAATTTTTAACTGTCTACTTATGATATAATTAACATTTCAGCTCCAAAATATTTTTTCTCTTAATTTTAATTAATTAAATTTTGTCCCTGGAGTTGATGGTCATTACCATGGAGCAAAGTGTTTTCTTTCATATCTCATCACTAGTGGGCGACTTAGTATACTTTTAGGTGCTGTGTTGTAGAGTAGCACATAATCTTACAAGCAGTGGTGTCTAACTTTTTTGCAATAGGTATGTACTGTTTCATTTTGCTACTTTTTTTCAAGATCTGAGATCAGTATTTTTTTATGTGTCATTGCCATGTTTCATTTTACTACAATAGAATAATACAAATTATTAAATGTATTAATTGAATTTTATAGATCTCTAGGACTATTTTGAAAGTAAGTGTACTGTAAGTCTTTAATTGCTATAATTTAGCTTAAAATGAGGTTATACATTAAAAATGGTCATTACCATGTCTATTCGCAAACGAATAATGGCCGTATGGTAATGGCCAACAGGCTATGGAAATGAGAAATTTCAAGATCTTTTTTGTGTTATTCAATAGTATTTCACAAAAATTGTCAACAAAAAAAATAAATTTGAGTTACTCTAAAGATTTAAATTTACTGGCTTATTGTTTAAAAATTATTTAAATATTATTTTACGAAACAATAATTTTTATTTATCTTTGTGAAAAAAAATTTTTCTTTTACATTATTAATGTTTATATTTTTTCATGAATGATAATAACAAGTGGGTCAATGATTAAATATATATTTCTTAATTTTTAATGTACTTACATTTTAATGAAATGAATTATAAAGTGATTAGTTTGATCTTCCAATTAATAATTTGGGGTTTCTGTAAATTAAGGCTATAAAAAAGGGTAACGATTTCTGCTGATATCTTTTACATTATGTCAGATATAAAAACATTCCATTATTACAAAAAAAAAAAAAAAAAAAAAAAAAAAAAAAAAAAAAAAAGGCAATGGTTTTTTTTAATCTGAGAATGACCAACATATTTATTTGCTTAATTATTTTATCAAATACGTAATATCGTTCAGCAAGCTGTTTAATAATTTCAAGCATCACATTGTAAATAGATAATCTAGAATTTTATTTCCTATGCTGGTTGCATTTATAAAGAAAACCATACTATATCACATAAGAGTTATCTTATCTTGCACAAAATAAATGCAGTCGACTCTCATTAAATCGAAATCGGACAATGCGAATTAAACATGAAGTCTCGAGATTTTCAGTGTCAGAATAACGTTTAAAATTTTTATTAATTCGAATTCATTTTGTATTGACTTCGTTTAATTCGGACAAACAAGAATTCAGATTTTCTTTTTTCTTTTTTTTCACGGGTTTCAGATCATTTGAATAATTTTCTTTTTTTGATTTTTGTGAAACTTTTTCCGAACGAGTATACATATAATTCAATGCAATTGATTTCCGTTTTCCCAGAGCCCTGTCTGCCCATCAGTAGCGCTTTAAATCTTTCTTCCATCGTGCTTGTTCCATATCTTTTTATTAGTTTATTTATTTATCCATTCTAATTTAATATTAAGTCATATTCTAATGATAGCAGACGAAATAAATTTTAAAAACACTATAACATTAATTCCTTTGTAATAGTACCATATTGAGCATGTTTTATTTCATATTTTTCATAATTCTAACTTCGGTAATTCGAACATTTCTTGTGGTCCCGACGAGTTCGAATTAAAGAGAACCGACTGCGCTCTCTTATACACTCTTCTAATTCAAGCTATTTTACGCATTAGCAGTCGGGAAAAATAATAAACACCCTTTACTAATTCTGCAAAACATTATACTAGAAGAAAGTTACTAGTAGCTAAAGATTGAAAAAAAGGCTTTTAATTTATGCATAGATTTTTTAATTAAAAAATTTAATATTTATATATTAAGATCATGCAATGTAAATTTAAATGCATTTATTTAGCATAATTACCTCTTTAGAATGATAATCTTTCATATTTTACTTTTTATTTTCTTCTGCCTATACAAACGTATGCTAATTGTCCTTAAATTCGTAATACATTATATGGATTTAATGATTAAATTGGGACTTCAAATGAATTTTATAACTTGTAAAAAAACATTATACCGAACACAATTTCTTCATATTGTTCCTTTAAATTTATACATAACAATATGATGCACAAATTACTATTATCTGAATATAAAAAAGATATTTACACTTAAATATTCAATTAACTATTATTATTGTCACACGACGATCGTAAAAAAAAAAAAGAAGAAAAATGTATATATTTTTAAACTACATCATTAATACAAATGAAATCATGCAATATTCTACTGAAAAATATGCCGAAATAAAATAAATAACATATATAATAAATAATGAGATGAAACCATTATGAAACAATGTTATTTTAATGATAAAAATTTCGTCTGAGAAATATCAAGACTGTTACTACATCGTTACATTAACGACTAGATTTGGAAAAAATAAATCATAAATTGCGTTTTATGTCATGCAAATAATTATTTAGAAATGTACTATATCAAGTGATCCTTAGTAAAATTTATCTTATATATAGGTATATTGAGACGTTTATCCATTTCATGTTTGACATCATTAGATTTATGAGATAAGGTAGCTACGAGAAGAAATATACAGAGAAAAGAAAATTTAATTTGAAATTAAATTACCTTGTTTTTAAAAAAAATTTTAATAAAAGATAAATATAAAATAATTTGTTTTTAAAGTCCGGATTAAAATACTAGATGATATTAAAAAGAAAAATACATACATCAATTTTATTTTGATTACTGGAATCTATAGCAGATGTTTTAGCTAATATGTCAATAGTATTAGGGCACCCAGAAATTCTGTAGTTTTTTAATAAAGGTTGAATTCACAAATGGTCTCAGTTTCATCGGAATTTTGAGGTAATTTTTTTTTTATAATGTGCTTAATGAAAACCTTTTACTTGTTTTGTAATATATTTGTTTATAATTTCTGGTGTCACTCATTTTAATATTATTCAATCGTTTTAAATCTATCTCAATAGATGTATACCGTAGAGTTTTCTTTATGAGTTAAAACTATGAATCGCTATTTTAATATTCCCACACCAGCGAGGCTGATAATATCAAATATCAAATTATCATGGTTTCTTTTCCTTCCAGTCACGCATTGCTTTTAGGTAACAATAACAGTGCTGCCACAAAAATAAAGTTAATGTACATAAGCCAGTTGTAAAATAAGGAACATGTATCTTTGTACTATTAAATATTGATAATCTCGGCTATATGACTTTTCAATTCCAAAACAGCACACGATTTCATTTTATATACTTTGGAATGAGGAAAAAGATAGTTTAAGCGGCATTTTGTTTAAAAGAAAAAGAAAAATAGTAGGTTATTACATGTTTACGTTGCCCTTATCTCACGGTAACTGGAGTTTTTGAAGATTGTGACACACTGGAAAAATGTTCAGTGTTTAAAAATAAATAAAATATATGTGCAAATGCATGCACATACACAAGCACATAAACAAAATATTGTAGAATGCAAATATTATTTCACGGAATTTAACTTTAGGATTTTATTACAAAAAGACAAACGAAAGAAAAACATAATAAAAAGAATATTGCCCAGTTAAACTGCTGGCATTAAGCTCACAGGCTATGCATACTAGTAAATTACAGCCTTGTATTTCCTTTAATTCTGTTTGAAAAAAAATTAAGAAGGGGAAACAGCTTTTCCCTTTCTCCTTTTTTATACTTAATCATTGAACCTCCTAAACTACCAAGGACATGCTTTATCATATAAAAAATCTATATCCAAAATTCAGAGCAAATCGGATAATTCTTAATAAAAACCCATTTGGCAATTATATAATTTAAGAGGAGTTATTCCCCTCTTTTATACATAACCATTAAACTTCCAAAACTATTCAGAGATTTGAACGAAATCTGTCAATTCTCCTTGAAAAATCCATTTTGACAAGTTAAGGGGAGGGGCATTAGAACCCCCGTTCCCCCTGCTTATACTTATTCAATGAACACCTAATAACAGCCACAGACACACCTTATCAGAATGATCCTATATTTAAATTTTGAACGAAAACTGTTAATTCTGCATGAAAATCCCGTTTATATCATTTAAGGGGAAGGGCATGAGCCCCCTGTTCCCCCTGCTTATATTTATTCAATGTACACCTAATAACAGCCACGGTATCGCCTCATCAGAACGATCCTATATCTAAATTTTGAACGAAAACTACTAATTCGGCATGAAAATCCCGTTTATATATAATTAAGAGGAGGGGCATGAGCCCCCCGTTCCCCTTGTTTATACTTTTTCAATGAAGACCTAATAACAGTCACGGAATCGCCTCATCAGAATGATCTTATATCTAAATTTTGAACGAAAACTGTTAATTCTGCATGAAAATCTCGTTTATATCAATTAAGGGGAGGGGCATGAGCCCCCCGTTCCCCCTCTTATACATATCGAATGAACTCCAAAAACTAATCAGGGAAGCGTCTTATCAGGATGTACCTATATACAAAATTTCAAGTGGATCCGATATTTTTATCATGAGTTATCGCGTTACGCACGTACGAACGTACATACAGAACGGGCGGGCACATAAGCTCTCAGACTATGATAGCCTGTGAGCTAAAAACTTATTATCAGAAATGGAAAAATATCTAAAATGGATATTATTATTTTTATTTTTTCTTGTCTTCGATGCATTCTGTTTGAATTGTTTTTACTGTAATTTGTTCCGTTAAAATCCTGAACAAAGACATTTTATATTTATGAAGAAAAAATGCATGGTTTAAATAATTCTGTTTCAGAGACTAGGATAAATTGTTGGGAATTTTTATATTTATGCTTATTATGTTTAAAGTGATTATAGCATATCATGATAGTATTCCGTTTTTAAGAAGATAGATAAAAATGGAAGTTCTTTTTTTTATAAAATTTCTTTTAGAAAAAAATGTCATTTTAATGTTTAAAACAGAATTACGGTTTAAACAGGTTTGTTTATATGTGATTAATGTGTTTCTTTGATTTTTTGTTTTGATTTGCAAGCCGTTGTCCAATTTTTTTTTTTTTTTTTTTTTTTTTTTAATCTCTTTGGCTCTCGTTTTTGGAACCTTGGTTCAGCTAAACTATATATGACTTCCAAAACTACGTAGACTTTACCTATAACTGTCACATTGAATAAATTATAGTAATATAATTAATAGAATCAGTGTTCCGTTGTTTATAACAGGAAAAACGCATATTAGGAAGTCAGAAGATACATTAAACGGACTTGTTGACAATCTGCCAAAATTGTGTATTGAGTATGAACAATTAGTAAATGTGTATATTTGTCTACGCATGAGAATGTGAATTTCAGAACACGATTTATTCAGAAAATCATATTAATTAAAATCGCGAATACACGGATTTTAAAATTAAATCATGATTTTACAATACTAAAAACACATATTAAAGCTAGTTTTTTCTGCAGATTGTATTAGATTTTAAATACAGTTTCATAAGTAGAATAGATTTATAGAAAAATTTCAATTTTTAAAATTTTTGTTAAGGTGCACTTTAAAGCTCATGTCTACATATGCATCCCTCACCTTTAAAACATTTACAAATTACGTTGAATGAAGCCTCTTATTCCAATGAAAGAAGAAATTGTTTGCATGGAAATACATGAAGATGTAAAATATATATATATATGATGTGCTGATTTCTTTCTTGTACATTTTTTTATTTTATCTACGCAATACACAATTATCATCAGAGATATTATGCATTAAAACACCTTTAGTCTCTTAAAATATTTTTCATGGATATCTTTTTTACAATGATGTATGTATGATTGATATTCTTTAACACAAGATAAAATATCGTTCTCTATCAAAAAAATTGCCTTCAGGGGGGGGGGGGAGAAATGTTATTTCTTGCAACAAACGTTAAGTAGGCGAGTGCAATCCATCATCTAGATATTTTTATTTTCCAAAAATTAGTATGTAATAATGATTGTTGCTAATTTGACCTTCTGAAAGCATGTCATTCCTCCTTTAAGATATGATGGATCTGTTATGTGTTTTGTAAGAGAAAGCAAAAATATTCTCTGTCTGATTTTTTTTTTCGGGAATTTTATTTTTTTTTACTTTTTTCTATCATTAGAGGAAGGTAGTATTGGATTCGTGAAACTTTATAAATTCTTTTTTTTGACGGATTCACACGTTTTAGGAGTCAGAGATTCCAAAAAACATGTTTTTACAAAATGTCTGTTTGTAAGTCGGTTACTCTCTCTGTCTGTAAGTGGCATAAATTCTGTGGATGGTATGGAATTTTGTGGAATCTAAAAATTTGATGAAGGGCACTTAATAAAAATTAACTCCCTAATATAGATTCCTACTGATTTGTTTTTTGTGTAAATCTATCAACAGTTGGTGCTGCTATGCTGCATAATTTACGATTTACGTAAAAGCTCTATCTCAATAACTTATGCGCATATTTCTATCACTCTTCAGATTCAGTTTGATGTTGTTTACATTTTGGTGTGAAATGTTCATTATATGGCATTACCGTTCTACTTTTTTCACAAATTCCGGAATTGCGCTATATTAAGAATTAATGCATCATTTGTCATCAAACTTCAGATTCAGTAAAACCATGATATTTACTAGTTATGTTTATGTTTTGATGCCAATCATCCAACAGATGGTTCTGTTATATTAAATTTTCTCTATTTTAGCAATAGCTGTATCAACTTCCTATTCAGGTGTAGCTTGATAAATATTACTGCTGTTTATGTTTTGGTATACATCTCCCAACAGTTTGTGCTTTTATGTTGCATCTTTTTCGCTATCCGGAATAGTCATATTTCAAGAACTAATGTACGGAATTCCTTTTCTTTAGAATCCTCAAGATGAACATTTATAGTCTTTTAATTTGGCACTTTGGTAACAAATATTAAAGTATTAACATGCATGAGATAGAAAAAAATTTTGGGAGTGACACATTCGGCTAGTTTCTTTATGTAAATGTTTTTTTTTTCTGTACAATAAATAAAGTGTTGACGAATTAGTCCGAGAAATTCAGAGTAGTAATGGTAAGCATAAAAAAGATTGTTAGCATAGAAGATGGGATTGGAAACTTCTTACATAATCGCAAAGCGTTTCAACGTAACTTAACAAAAAATAACGTTTTAAGTTTTACTCTTAAAAGTCGTTTCGGCGACATACATCATTTAAAGTTCTAAAATATTATTAGAATAAGGTTCACACTCTACAGTTTAATGCCGCCAATTAAATACTTACTGAAAATATTATTAAATTAATGTTCATCATGTAATTCATAGGAACAGTGTTGTTTAAGAATAAAGAATTACTTTTTTAATAGTTGCTATGTGTGCTTTTTGTTTTGTTTAAAATATATTCTGCAAGTAAATTCATTCTTCATCATAATTCTTAAAATTCGAAGTTACAAACTTTACTTATAACAAAATATGTTTTTAAATGCTTTTTGTATAAGTATTTTTTAAGAAATGAAACCAAAAGGCAATTCTACTTTCATTTTTTTTCATCAATCATTTAATGTAAAGAAAAATAAAAATACTGCAATGGGAATATAACGATATGTACCATATTTGAAATGAAACTGTATTCTTAACCAAAATAATTCATTTAATGGAGACAGTGAACGTTAAATAATTAAAATCCCCAAATTTTAAAAAGAAAAAAAACATTGAGTAATTTAACTAGCCATGTATAACTTCACTTAAATTAACATAAATTATAATAATACAACTTAACATAACTTAGCATAAAATTAATTCAACCATTTAAGTTTTTAAAAAATACAATTACTGCAATGGGAATGCAATTATATGTATATGAAGGTCGCGATTTTAAATAATATTTTATATATAACTTAACATAAACTTAAATGATATAGATAAATTTACACAACATAACTTAACATAAACTTAAATCAACTAGTTAAGTTTAAAGAAAATAAAAATACTGCAATGGAATACAACGATATATAGCATAGTTGGCACGAAACTGTATTTTTGAATCAAAAGAATTTATTTAATAAAGACAGTGAACATTAAAAATTTGAAACCCACAAATTGTTATAAGAAAAAATGAAATAAATATTGTAATATATAACTTAACTTAACTTAACATAAACTTAAATAACTTATCTTAACATAACATACACTTAAATCAACCATTTAAATTTAAAGAAAAATAAGAATACTGCAATGGGAATGCAAAGATATGTACCATATTTGGCTTGAAACTGTAATTTTAAAACAAAACCATTTATTTAATGAAGACAATGAGAATTAAAAATCAAAACACCCAAATTGTTAAAATTAAAAAAAATAAGCAATATAAAATCTATTTTAACTTAACTTAAAACAAACTTAAATAACTTGTTTATATAAAGAAGGCGGTGCTTGTAGTACATAGGGAGTAAGTTTGATTCTTTATAAATGCTTCTCAAACATTTTAAGGTGGTTCACGGGTTGATTGATACTGAAAAACATGAAGACAGAGTTATAGCTTCGAGTTCATATAAAAATAGAAGTATTCAGTGTAATTAATTGAAACTTTCTGATATTTTAAAGGTATGTTTGTAGTCTTATAAAATAATAAAATGAAGTACTTCAATGTAATATAATAAGAAATATAGCAAAATTTAGGTAACACAATTTTCGAAAAAAAATTATATGTTATATCACCGACACCAAGATATCTTAAAGTTGAATTGATTTAAGAACCTAATTTTTGCTTTAAAATGATCAGGAAATATTATTCTATAGGATGAATTAAGGATATAACAATCACTCGAAAAAAACATTATTAAAAAACTCTCAAACTTAAAAATTTAAAAAATCCTAAAAAATACAACTTTTTTTTCATTAAAAATACTCAAAATATTAAACTATATTAATTCATTCTATAGATAAAGATGTTACATGCATGCAAAAAAAAAAAAAAAAAAAAAAAAAAGCCATTTCATCAAATAGTATTTTTTTTTTAAATCTTGGTGTTAGTCGTCAAAAATCAAGTTTTGAGAAATTGCGACTTAAAGTTAAAATTATATGGATGCGGCTATGAAAGTGTTGATATGTAAATGCTTATAACACCGTTAAAAATGCAAATATTTTTATGCGGTTTTTTGCATTGAGTTAAGATTTATTTGAATAATCAAACTAAATCATAACAAAACGATTTTTTTAAAAAAGGTTTCAACTCCTTTGCCTCCTTAATTCTCATAGCAACGATCGGAGAATATAGGACACTTTTTATTGTTCGTACCAAAATGCTTTCTGAAAATTTTTTAAGAGACATATTTATAAGACATGCAATAGGCATGTATCATACAGATTAGTGATAAGCGATTCTAGTTAGACTAATAAAATTTGTGCTGTATGCTCCGACCCCTGATTACAGCCATTTTTCTCATTAAGGGCAATTCCATGTATGTCTGTAACGTCAGTTACGAGCTACGGTTTTTTGTACTAATATTTTCGTTTTGAAAAATGAGACTATTTTCATCGGGGGATACCTCATTAATTGAATTAAGCCAAGAAAACATTCTGAAAATAACGATGGACACCGATGGACTACGCACATTTGTTTGTCGGCAATTAAGAACATTAGAACTCCAAACTGACAAATCCATTTATTTAAAAAAATTGTAAACTTTGTTTCAACATGCTATTTGGATTTCAAAAATGCTTCAGACTAGTGATAATGAATGTTCAAAATAAAAAATATAGGGTGTTTATAATGTCCCGGACCCAATTTTGATGTTTAATAACTCATAAAATAATAATAACAAACTTATTTTCCTTTTCAGGTTTGAATATCTTTACTTTTATAAATTTCATCTGCGCGTATGGTTAATTCATAAGACGGTCTCATCAGTCGTATACTTAAACATGTTCGAAAACTTCGTATTTCCACAACTAGACGAGCTTCAGCCACATGTCTTTTTGCAACAAAATGGTACACCACCACATTGGGATACCATCGTTCGTACTTTTTTGAATGAAAATTTTCCAGGAAGATGGATTGGGCGAGGAGGTCCAATTCCTTCGCCTCCCAGATCACCTGATATAACGCCGCTGGACTTTTTCCTTCGGAGATTTGTAAAGGACAATGTTTACAGGAGGAGAGTGTCGAACATTGATGACTTAAAAGCCAGAATTACAACCCCAATAGCACCTGTGGATGCCGACATGCTTGCCTCTATCTGTCGTGAAAATGACTATCGACAGACTGATATTCTCAGTGAGACGAAGGGGGTACACTTGGACGTTCATTGACAAGGGTCGTACATTATGAGGTTAATATCTAACATGACATAAAATTTTCTCTTGCACAATTTTCTCCATTATAGTGGTGGTCATAAATACTCCCCGGTCATAATTATCTCACCTGACCCCACTAAATTTGAAGGTATTAAAATTTCAAAATGTCTCAAGGATTTTTTTCTATGAAAAATTTGGATATGTATAAGTTTAAGAGTGGACTAAGCCCCGCGATCCTTCAACCATATATTCGATTTTATATTCAAACATTGCGAAAGAAGTGTTACACAAATTTTCCTGGTGCCTGAAATACCAACCCTAAAATGTTCATCAGTTCTCCGTCTATATTAGTAAAAGTAGTGTATCCATTTCTAAATCAGACGAAAATATTCGTTTATGCATTCTCAAACCATTCATAATATTTTAATATTATGATATTTATTGAAAAATGTTTATATTAATTTCATTATTTTTATATGAATGATTATTCTAACTAATAGTTTGGATGCATTCTTATAAAAATAAATAATATATGCGACATTTTACTGAAAACTGCTGCACAGAAATGATAGTAATATAGAGCATTTTACCACATTTGCTATATTTCATAAGTTTAAAATTTTTCTATATTTAAAAAAAAATTAAAAACGAGTGTATAACTCACAAAGTTAGTTTTTAAGAGTAATCATACCTCAAGTACTTATGCATGACTAAAAAGGTATTTTTTTATTTAAACTAAATAACTTTAATTATATTTCATAAGTTATTAATTTTTTATGTTTAAAGAAGTTTAAAAACTTATTTATAATTCACAACATACGACTTAAGAGTAATCAACCCTTAAATACAAACTCATGACTAAACAAAAAACTTTTTATAAATTAAACTAAAAAAATATAATTACTTTTTTAATAGTATTGCAAAAATATTTTTCATACTATTGATTTTTGAAAAACATGTTTTACTTGAAGTTTAAATACTACATAAATTTACATAAATACATAAATTTAAGATATATAAATTTAAGATAAAATATTTATTGAAATATTGTTATAAAGTACATTATTTATCGATAAGTCTTAAACAAACATAAAATATTGTATCAAATATTTGTCTTCATATAAGAATAATAAATCTTGTTACTTCTTTTTGAGAGAACTCAAAATACCTCACTACAATCCATCATCAAGGGTTTGTATTATTTCATTAATTACATCATTACTTTTTAATAATCATTGTTGTTAGTTTAACCTTTTGAGAGCAAGAATTAGCTCTTAAGATTGATCATTAATCATTTAAGGACTTTGTCAGAAGAAAGAAAATATGTTTTACCTGTTTTTTATTCCTTAAAAAAATGGCTTTCATATTTAATCTACAACTTGTTTTGTAATATAATGAAGTTATGTTTTTATTTAAAATAAGATAAAAAAGGCTAGCATGTATGTCAAATGGCATTTACAAAATTATATGCGGAACTTTAAATAAATTTTATTTTATTCTTACTGAAAAAAGAAATGCAAAATTATTAGAGCGAATATTAAGTGCATTTTCAAAGTCTGGTACATAATATCAAATACTAGAATGCTACTTTTTCAAAGATGCCATTTAACATATAGGAAAATGCAAAAATACTAACATGTAAATAATGATAAAAATAGAATAAAGCTTTTGTGCTTGAATATTAGAGACACAAAAGGCAACAGGTAAAGTGCACAAAATATCAGTAAACAGGTGTTTCGAATCAACAAGCAAACTAATTGTTCAATACGATAGGAGCAAGGCACACCTTTCTTTTTTTCTAACCTATGACTAGGCCCCTATCTGACGACTTATCTCAGATTAACGGGTTAGATACCTGGTATCGGGGTGGATGACCACCTAATTGCTCCGTAGCAGAAATAAATCTGATTTCTTTGCTTCGCGTGCCATCATTTCTGCAGTACTTGCAAGTCGTTTAGCATACTTAGTTTAGCCAGTTATTTAATGTTACATCCTGTTGTTTTAACTGCAAATGGCTACTCATGATGGTCTCGTAATTTAGAACATTGATCAGATGACGAGACCGTCACCGGGCAAGGCACCTCCAGAGGTGTAATTCACAGGTAATTTGGGGGACTTTGCACCCACAGCGGATTTTACATGCACCAGGCGCCATTAGCGTACATGATGGAATTTTAGCCGGTATTGTAGCAAACCACTAAGACAAGTACCCGGGTAGGCTGTTTAGGATAAATGCTTTGTTGGTAATCTTTGTGGCTTTTTGCACACTGGGTTAACTATGTGATTTGTTGCCGCACACGTTGTACTCCTGATACCAGACGAAATGGGACTGATGTTTTTGATTCTAAACGATGGTACTGAACTTAGCTGAAAGTAGGGGCAAATTTAAGAAAATAAAAAAAAAGCTTCAGGGAATGGTCGAAAAATTAAGTGAAGGAAAAAAAGAACCCACCTTTCTACCGTACCCCACCGAGAAAAACGGAAGCAGGACGTTTCGGTTCCGCCATTTCGGTCCCGCCGTTTCGGTCCCGAGACACTTTGGTCCCTAGCCATTTCGATACCAAGACACTTCGGTCCCTAGCCGTTTCGGTACCAAGACATTTCGGTCCCTAGCCATTTCGGTCCCCAGCCATTTCGGTCCCCAGCCATTTCGGTCCCTTCTCCTGCAAACTGGAATTTTGTGAAATAAAACATATTTTTTATGGAGCATTGCAGAGTTTTTAAACTGAAGGCCATAAAACTTTAGTTTAATGTGGTTGTAAGTGCCCGAAAACCGCACACATGTATAACTCTTATCAAAAATATTATAATTCGCAAAAATTTTGTATGGTAATCCTAATGATAACTGGTAATCCTAATTCTCAAAATAGTTAATAATTTTAATATATTAATCAAATAAATATTTTATTACATATATTTATTATTAACAACATGATTAACTTATATAATAAATTTTATTTTAAAATAAACTCAATACATAATTCATTTTATATTCAAAACATCATTATATTTCCTAGAAGTTCTAAACTGAAATTTATCTTTTACTTGTTTAGTTATTGTATATTTAAAACTACAGAAATTTAAACAATTAGTATAGTTAAAACTATAACTAAAATAAGATTTTTTTTCTGGGAAAGTGAGAGCGAAAAGATAATACAAATACATAAATAAAAGCTTAGTTTTGTCACTTAAAAATTGAAATTAAAATATTTAAAACATTATTATATTACATTTTAATATATTTTATTAAATTATATATTATACTTTATATATAATATTTCTGTTATTATATTTTAAAATATTATTATATAAACTTTATGTAAATTAAAATAAAAAATAATCATCTTATTAGAATGAAATAGGCCCAGTCTCAATAAATTGTTTTCATGGCGTGAGAAGACTATTAAAAAATGCAAAAAATACTATTATTAAAGAAAGAAAAAAAAGCTAGCGGAGGCATATTTCTAAAAACAATTTTTTTCACAGTTAGAAAATGACTATTCCTTTCGCAATGTTCATAATGGAAAGTAACTCATGAAAACAAATTTATAGGGTGCAACTTTGTATTATAAAAATAATAATGAAAATTAAAAATTTGTTCTTCAATAAATATATCTCATTTCTGAATTATCAAAAAGGTTTAGATGGGTGATTTGAGGATATATATATATATATATATATATATATATATATATATATATTGTAACTTATAACTGTCTTATTGAATTATTAAAGACATTTATTATCAAATTGTAAGGAGGAAAATAAGCACAGTTTTTTATTATGCAATTAATATTAATTTAAAGGTTCTAAAAAAAATGTACGTAAACAGCCAAGAAAATATTTATAGCAGATTATATAAAAAACGTTTTAGTTTATATAGTTTATGGAAATTTATATAAAATACTGATACTAATAATTAATAATAAATTTTAAAATATTTATTCTGATTAATAATAATACTACTAAAAGGAAAAGACAATATCCCCTAAATTTGTATCACATTGTTTAACAAAACAAAATTTTAAGCTCGCTGTGATTTCATTGTCACGAGTTATAAAAGTTTATATTTATCGGACTCTAATATTCAACTTTTTAGAAAACTTGGGGGGGGAGGGGGAGATATAAAAAAAATTAAAAAAGGCCAGAATAATGTTGAACTTATACCATTGGCAGGCCCACAACAATTAGAATCCGACTTATAAGATAGCGATCAAAGATATAACAAGGGATTGAAATGACTAAGGACCGAAATGGTAATGGACCAAAGTTGCTGGGGACCGAAATGGCCACGGACCGAATTCTCTCGGGACCGAATTGTCTCGGGACCGAAATGTCTCGGGACCGAAATGGCGGGACCGAAATGTCATGTACCCGAAAAAAACTGAATCCGTGGATGCCCCATTAGAGCGGGTCCGGGATTTTGTGCGGACAAAGTCCTATTGCACCAAATAAAGAGGCGAGCAGTCAAAATTAAATAAATAAAAATTAATAATAGTAAATATTAAAATACAAAAAAATAATAATCAAATTAAAAAAATAAAGTAAAATAAAATAATATTAATAATAATAATAAATGAAAAAAAATCTCCCCACTCTCCTTTCACTGCCGGCCTAAGTTGACTGCAAATAAAGATTGCGAAGACAGAAACCTAAAAAGGAACAGCATTAATTACATGGTCATACAATCTTTATCACTATTATCACATTTTGGAGATAATACTACCATTGATAACTGTTATGCTATTTACTTAAGGATATATTAGGGTTCTACTTAATATTACTAAATGTATTGCAGATATTTTAATTACCATCAGGTCCTAAATTACTATAATTATAACTAGTTGCCTAGTAGCGTTACTCATATGAACGTATCTATGTAGGTTAAGTGGTTAACCCTGCAGATTAAGGAATTAGTAAATAGTTATTAACATGATATTAGTAACATAAATAGCTACTCTATTTAAACTTACTTGAATTTAAGCTGCTATTCATAATAGTACATATAGATATTCTATTGAAAAAGTTGAAAGTTTATTTCTAGTGCTAGGACTATGAAGAGGGCATCATTCTATTATGGGCCTGAGGTAATAAGATTTTAATGGATATCCCGATGACTGATAACCTAAGTGTAATAACTGCTTTATAAAAATAGTCACTTCCAGTAGTTGACATAGTTGGGTATTTGATATAATCAGTTGTTTGTCATACCCGGTGGTTGTCTCAGTTGGTGGGTAACACATCCTATGTTATGGTCACTTGGGCTGTTTTGCTTATATTAGCTCTGTGTAGAATTGCAATGGTAACCAGTTGCCTCAAAAGAAAAAAAAAGAGAGAGAGATAGAGATGGTCAGAAACTAGGGATAGTGGCTATAGGTGATCGAATTGAGCTTTAAGAATATTAATAACAATAATTAAGAACCCAATAGTAGGGGCAGTAAAAATTTTTAAATATATATATATATATTTTATATAAAATAAAAGAAAAATAATAATGGATTACAAGAAGATTCACTTACTGTTAAGCCTAAGAAGGGGTAGTGTTTAGCATTGTAACTTGTTGTCTTATTATGTGATCCGTCAGCATTGCTTTGGTCCTTTTAAAAATGCACAAAAACTCGAATATATTTAAAAATCTCTGAAATTTTTAAAAACTCAGCATGTATTTTGGAAAAAATTGAAGCATTCAAGAGACAATACATCCTAATGTCATAACATGACTTAATTTCGCGATGACTATGCAGATGTATTAATAACTTAAAAATTAGGCTAAAAAATGTCAAATTTTCTAATTTTACAAATATTGAAACCTTGGTAGCGACCCTTAAAATTTTCTTTAAAATGCTAAAATTTTTGTGGAGGACTTTTTTTTATACATAGAATAAAATAAAGGAGTGCCCCATACAAATTTTAAAAAGCTCATTTCTAAGGAGCACCCTAATATATATGTATATATATATATATGAAATAATAAACAGATTATCATGAAATAACACCTGGTGGTCTGACGAAAAGAAACTGTCGTCGATTCATGCTATGAAGGTCATTGGTATTGGAGAATTTCTTCTTGATTTAGCGGCAGGAGTTAAAAGCAATGGAGATGGGAATTTCTCTGGGAGTATGGGAATTTCTCTAGAAATAATGCAAGATTTCAGTTTTTAGTCTTTTATTCTTTTTGAGCACTTTCAGTGGTTATTCCACACATCTTCTATCTCTACAAATTTATAATAGATAATTTGTTGTATGCCCGTATCACCACAAAAAGAATAAGAAGAGACTGCCGGAATACATTGCACTCCACAAATATTCCAAATTATTCTGAGAAGAGACGTGAATCTTGGTACTTGAAAGTTCAAAAGCATTCTACCTCTCCGCAAAGCCAAAATGACTTTCTCAAAAATTCTAAGCTAACCTAGCCCCTCCCCTTTTTATGTAAGGCTTTTAAAAATCCACTAGGATCGTTTTCAAGGTAAAGGTAATCCAACTCGCGCTTTACTATTGGCTGATGGGCGTGACTAGATGCACGGATTATTTAACAAATCGCGTAAACTGTAGAGTAATATGCCCACGAAAAGCGTATGAAATTCCTAGAAGACGATTAATTTAATAATAAAACAAATTTAAAGTTCCGATAAATGTTTTTAATTCTAAAAAGGAAAATGGTATTGTGTAATGAATTTAAGATTTCGCAATAAGATATTGACATTCAAGAAACATAATAGCTCTTTTTAAGAAAATAATCAATAGATTATGATAAGTTAAATAAAATAAAATAAAAAGAACTTTAGCCATTAAAAATATTAATACATTACGGAAACTGAGAATAAAAGTATGTTCCTATAAAACGTTAGAACAAACTCAAGGCGAGAAAAATGGCGAAAAAATGTTTATTTATTGCATATATATCTTTATATATTTAAATCTTCTGACACGTGTGTATGTCACAGAACTCCTCCTAAACGACTGGACCGATTTTAATGAAATTTTTTGTGTGTATTCCAGTGAATTAGAGAATGGTTTAGATTCACATTTCATCGAAATTGATTCAGTACTTTTTTAATAATTAGGCAAAAACTAATAATTAGTGATTTTTCGCTAATTAAAAGTGTTGAATAAGTTAGCCGAATTGAGTGCGGGCGGAATGGCTGAGTGGTCTAAAGCGCCAGATTTAAGCTCTGGTTCTCGAAGAAAGAGATATTATATTTGAATCCTACTCCTGACATACGTGTATGATTTGCAATATTTTTTCTGTATTATAATTTTAATTAAACGACTTCAGAAAATCGTTAACTTTTAACAAAAAAGAGAAAAATAAACTTTTCTATCAAAAATTGAACCGACTTCAAAAACTATTGCAAAGTGAAAAATAATTTCCTTATATAATTGTAATAAAAAGTTAAATTAAGAGTGTAGTATTTAGCGTGTGTATTGTTACATTTATGTGCATTCATTTGATTTTTTGGAGTCTGTGCCAGCCAAACCCATTTAAAAATTAAAATTAAGTATCCAATGCAAATCTTTATATATATAATTCTTTTGTGCGTGTGTATGTGACTGAACTCCTCCTAAACGAATGGATCGATTTTAATGAAATGTTTTGTGTGTGTTCCAGTGTGTTCTAGAATGGTTTAGATTCACATTTCATCGAAATTGATTCAGTGCTTTGTTAGTAATTAGGCAAAAACTAATAAAGTTAGTGATTTTCCGCAAATTAAAAGTGTTGAATAAGTTCGCTGAACAGAGTAGGGAAAGAATGGCTGAGTGGTTTAAAGCGCTAGATTTAAGCTCTGGTTCTCGAAGAAAGAGATAGTGTGTTCGAACCCTACTCCTGACATACGTGTATGATTTACAATTTTTGCTGTATTATATTTTTAATTAACCGACTTCAGAAAATCGTTAACTTTTAACTAAAAAGAGAAAAATTAACTTTTCTATGAAATGTTGGAACGACTTCAAAACCTACTGCAAAGTGAAAAATAATTTCCTTACATGATTGTAATAAGAAATTAAATTAAGATCGTAGTTTTTATCATGCGTATTATTATGTTTATGTACATTTATTTGATTTTTTTTGAGTCGGTGCCAGGATACCGTCTGTTGCATCCGGTAGTATATTTATATATTTGTGTTTGTGTGATTATTATTCCATTCAATTACATCTGTCTTGCAGCTTTTATTAATTTATTAAGTATCATATAGCATAAGCTAATTTCCTTGTTATATTTTTATTTGAGAAATAGACAGTTAAATTTATTTCAAATACTTCATTTTAAAACTTTTAAACTGGTTATAGAATCCGTTCGTATTAAATAAAATCTCTGGCACCATATGGCTACAATAGTTATACAGAGAAGAGTTTTCCTCAATTACAAGTATATGCGTAATTTCTAATATATTCCATGCAACGAATATTCTGTTTATGTTATCCATCAAAACAATGCATGTGACAAGAGGATAATTAAATTCAACTCGTTATTATTGTTTTAAAATGCAACAAGACAGATTAGTTTAACATATGATTTTTTGAATTTTTATATAAAAGGAAATTATGAAATTGTAATAAAGCATAATGTTTTACATTTATAAGATGAATTTGTCTTTAACATAAGCCTACTATATAATTATGTTATATAGCCCCTTATATGGTTAAAAAAAATACAAATACTATCCAGTAATTTTACCAGATAAACGTTAAGTATGTACATTTTACAAAGTTAATATATATGGTGTCCATTCTCATAATGTTCAACCTCTAATTTTTAAACATTTAGAATTACACGTATAGATTCAAATACAATAATGTATTAAATAAAGTAAAAAAAATAGGTGATTTGGTTCAAGAAAAAGATTTAGTAAAAAATTACGAAATTAAAAATTTTGAACTGCCCCTATGCCTTTTTAAAATTTTGTATTATACCCAAAATAATTATATATGTATATTACGCAAACCAATTCAAAATAATTTGACATTATAAATGATTGAGTTATAACATTTTTATTTTATGATTTAATCAGTTTTCTTTAACTGAACATTGATAAATTAGGCGAAGGTTCGAGACTGTATTGTAACCAAGGAGTGTTTTCGAGCAAGCTTTAAGATAATTAAAATTTTTATTAATTAATTTTAGATTAGATTATCTAATAGCATTTAAAAACAGGTATCATTTTGTAAAAAAATGAGATTGTTGCTTTTCATTATTCCATTATACAAATTTTTTCTTATTTTTTAATTTAAATGTTTAACACAGTGCATATTTCTTCTTAATATTCCATAAAGAAAATAAATTTCCAATTTATATTGTAATATTAATTTCACTCTCATTTATATATTTCTTAACTATCTAACGCTTATTTATATTTGTCGTAAATTTCGAAACAAAAATCAAGCTAATAGCCATTACCCGATCAGTTTTAATCATAGAATAAGGGGACTTTTTTTTTAACTTACTTCTAAGTATAATGGGTACTTCTTTTATAGGACATATATATATATATATATACATATATTATAATTGCACTTATAAAGAGAGAAGACCATAAAAAACTATACTTTCGTAATTTATTAATAAAATGATTTTTTGACCAGATGCACTTTAACTCTTAAATATCTTTTCTTATTACTTATTATTTATTGAATTCCTTACGTTCTGGAAGATTCCTGGCATGTCGGGTATTTTCAGTCAGCTATAGGTATTCGAGCGACGAGGTACTCAACTGAAGGAACAGCGGGTCACTTTCAAGACTCGCTGACAGAGCCGTCCTTAAAGGTGTGCGACAAGTGCGGGCGCACAGGGCCTCGCGGCTAGAGAGACCTCGCACTTGGACACAAAATACTTTTCTTTAAAAAAAGATGGTACAATATAAAATATTTAATATAAATTTATGATTTTAGTTAAAAAAATCTAGTGTTCTTGACATAAAATATAGCCTATGTTGGAAGACAGACTTTCACCATTTTGTCACAATCACTTTAAAAATTTCTTTAGTAGTTCCAGAAATTTCCTCTACAGACACAAAAACAAATACTATACTCCTTTATAATAGTGGGAGGATCGAACCTTGGCTCCCCGAAATAAAGTATATAGGTTATAGCCTTTCTTTTTTTTTATTGATAGTATAGATAGGATTATGTTAAGAGTCTGAAAGGAAAGGGCCTCGCAAAATCTTTGCACCGGGCCTCTTTTTAAGCCACCCACCATAAGGACGGCTCTGCTCGCTGACTACGTTTTGTCGTTATTTAGACCTCCTTCTTCAGTACAAACTTTGGATAAAATGTTTTCTGCCCCATCAATGTGTTGCTGTTTCTATTTTTTCTCTGTTTCTTTGTACCAGTGTTGACAGAGGTGATCTTTTTGCCGCTTATAATAATTATCTTCTCCTAATGCATTTCCCTTTACAGTACAAAACTACCATGCAGCTGACTTTAAATGGTTTTCAACAACTATCCTGAAGTACCAGGATGTTTGTGGTATTTTTTTTAAATTTAGATAAATTTTTACAAGCAATGTTTGAACTGTTGGAAAAGACTAAGCTACAGTCCATAATATCAGTTCATCGTTATCCCTATTATTCCCGATATCATTAATAAAATGTAAATTTAAGTAATCTACAAATTTATAACTTCATTGAAATATAATATTCGAATATTAAGTAAAAAATGTTGTTTTTTTGTTCAGTATGTGGGGATGCATGTGACAGAAAAACCGACTAATAACGTTCTGGAAAAGATACGACTACTGCCTGGTTATAAATAGTACTTTTTTTAACATTTCTGTAGTTAAAAATATATGTCTATGACTAACAATTAAAGAATTAGCAACTAGAGATCATACAGAATAGACACCCTGTATAATCAAGCAATTTTTCACATTTCTTATTAAAACTCCAATTACAAGAAAAATTTCAGCAAATTTATGAAACTTTTTTAATTTAAAATGCTAAATTAAATGTTAAAAATCAATAACGACTCTCCCTTAACATTTCTAAACGATTACAGCACATGACATTTATCGATTGAAAGGCGAGATTTTCAAAATATATCTCAATTAAATGTGTTTGTCCGAAAACCTTCAATGCGGCGCTCCCTTAAACATTGCCCGTCACTTCAGAATAATGCATATGACAAGACTATAATTAAAATTTACGTGTGGTGATTTGTATAGAAAAGAACAGAATGTTTAGAATGTTTAGAAGACAAAAAAAGATGTAAATTTTAGATTTGGAGGATGCTACATCTAGAAAATTGAAAAATAAGTGGTAATAATGGTTGGCAAATATTATTTTATGGTTTTTAATTAGTTTTAAAATTTTTAATATTTTTAAAAATAATTTTATTTTTCCATGCGACATATTCTTAAGAGTAACATATATTATAGTAGTTTTTAATATGACATAAAAGCTAGATAGATGTGATATAAAATCACAGTCAAATTAGATTATAAAAAAAGGAAAGACATTATACTCACATGATATAGGAAATTGGTATAAGTTATTGAATCCTGGTCCCGTGATAAATGCCTTCTAAATGAGCATTAAATTTGAATAATTGCATATAGCTGTGGCTTCCGGTAACAATCAGGTAGGGCACATTTTTAATATTTTGAGTAATTAACGTTTAAAATTTTCAAAAATGTCTTTTTTTTCATTACTTTTATAAAATAGATTAAAAGTTAATAATTTTCACTACATTTAATTAGGATATAAGGAAATAACTTTTTATGCCAAAATGGTTATAAAAAATGGTTTTGTTAATTGAGGATCATTAAAAAATGTAACTTTTATCTGGTTATTACCGATTTACATTTATTTTTAAAAAATGTACATAAAATAATATTTATTTTTATTTTTCAATAGTGAAAATTATTGTTATAACCTGAATTATAAAAGTAATGATAAAAAGACATTTTTGAAAGCTTTTAACGTTAATTACTCGAAATATTAAAAATGTGCCTTACCTGGTTATTACCGGAAACCACAGAATTGTTGACGATTTAAAGAACTAAATAGAAATCTTATCTTGTTATCACCGTTAGTTTATGCCTACCCAATTATTACTGTTTTTTTTTTCAATTTTTAAATGAAGTTTTATAGTCGCCCTATGACGGGACGTATTCGATTTTCATTTTTTATTACTATGGCAGGTGAAAGTACTCTCTTAAAGCGACATTTTCGCAAATTATGTCATTTTTTTCAAAAAAGTGCCTTACCTGGTTATTACCGGAAGCCACAGATATTTAATTCCATTTTGTCTAAATTTATATTTTAAACTGAAAATTAGTGATTTATAGGTACAAACGTTTTGGTTTAATTTGATTTTTGAAGAATTTGTGAACCGAAAGTGAGCGAAACCTCAAAAAAACATTCAGGTTCTTACTGATTTCTAAAATATTTTCACATATTTATTTTAAAAAAATATATTCCTATCGGTCCGAATGTTTCGAAAGTTTTATAGGAGGTTTTAATCTGGTCTCTTAAAAGGCTCCAGAGTAATTGCGTTAAAGTAAAGACGTTAGATAAAATAAAAAATCAAGAAACTTAATTAAAGTACTTTTCGAAAATAGTGGTTAGTTTAATTTTCTACCAACAAGGAGCGCAGTTTGTTCTAGACAAACATTGCATTACGGAACATTGGTCAAATGTCGGTTATAAAGTATTTGAAAGTATATATAAATATTATAGTGTTTTTTTTAACTTAATCTTTTTTCATTGTCAATTTTTTTTCAAAGAAAGCTCCAGTTTTTTTTGTTTCAATTCATTCATGAAATAATGCATTCATTAAATTCGTATTTAGTTTTAATCTTTTTTACAATTTTGACAGTAACATAATTTTAATTGTCTAAGACACAAGGAAAAATTTAAATAAATCCTTTTATTAAATCACATTGTTAATTGATAACCAGAGCTTTACTGATAATATTTTATTGAACATTGCATATTCGGAATCAGCGAAAAAATGTATACATACAAGAATAAACATTCATTCAGCAATTTTATTATTTATAAAAATCATTTAAGTCGTGAATCTTTCCCAATAAAGCTGGTGCTAGGTGTCTGGCTATGAAAATGTTATATTTTAATATTAATAATATATATTCCGCAACGAAAAAGTATGAATTTATATTATAAATAAATATTTTGCTTATAAGACGTTGTTGTATTAACCCTTTAAGCGGCCTAACCGGGTTTTTCCGTCATGTAACTTTTAGAAACAATGGCTGATTTAACACAAAATCAATATTAAAACTAATTTTTTGAAATGAATAAGATAAACAAATATGTAAGTTTGTCAAATAAAAATTTTCATACCAATACCTTTTATAAATATTATTTTATAAAAACATTTAAAATAAATTAAACAATTTTTATTTATATGTTTCCTCTTTTTAATCGCGTCATCTCTCAAAAAGAGTTGAAACATGTAAATAATAATAATAAAAAAATAAAGTATTTTAAATGTTTTTATTAATGCAGCAACGTCTTATCAGCACAATATTTATTTATCATATAAATTCTTAATTTTTCTTTATGGAGTATATATTATTTATATTCCGATCTAGTTATTAATAGACGTAATCAAGACTCACTACTATTATTTTTCACATTGATGTGAAAGGTCCTCAAACCTATATTGGCTGTCTTTAAAAGGAATAAAAAAATACGTTTAGATTTTGAATGAATCTTTCTAATTCAAAATGCAATTTTCGATTTTTTTAAAATTCTTATAAAGTTTTTTTTTTTTTTTTTTTTTTTTTTTTTGAGTGAGGGTGATCAATTTAAAATTTTAAGGAACGGCTATTTTTAAGATGCATAAATGTTTTAGAACTTCATAAATTGTCCTCCTATTTCGGCGTTTTTGAAAGAAAATTTGTCATTTTTTAAATAAATACTTTAGTTGACTAATGAACATTTACCATTCTTTAAACTGTGACTTTTAATTAACCCATTAATGTTTGAGCATTTCTTTTCTCAAATTCCTCGGTAAAACCACTTTGAAATCTTACAAAATAAACTAGAAAAATAGTAACAAAGCAATGATTTTTTTTTTCATTTTATTGATAAAATATAAATGTAATAAATTTGCGAATTAGCATTGCATTCTTAATAGTATAAAATGTATAATTATATGGTTTATATAAATTTATATGAAATAACTTTTCAATTGTTTATTATATATTATACTCAATAATTTTATGAACTACTAAAAAAATATTTCTTTCTTTACAAAGACTAATAAAATTACAAATATTATGAATAAAAACTGGGACCATTTTTGTTTGATGCATAAAAAACTATTTATTTCATAACCATCTTTTCGTAATAATTTAAACACACAACATATCAAGCAAAATTTTTAAATTAAAAACTCATATCACAAGCAAAAATGTACTGCCAGCAATCATCCCGAATATACAGTATTCGGAAGCCTTTGTGTATTCCTGTAAATAAATGCGCGCTCATTTATACAGAAAATATTCTGTAGTAAAGCTCAGTAATGTATATCATTTTTTTGATTTGTGAAATAATTTGATATAATTAGAATGCACCGCAAACACTGTTCACTTCTACACCATTATGCAATGGTTATCTTTTGTGTATTGTTGTAAATAATTTATAAATATCCTTTTCATAACATAATCTGCAGAATATATACTTTAGTGCACTTCATAAATGCATATCAATTTCATGATACTCGGTATGTTTGCACTTGAAACTATATTTTACCATTGGTTGTATTATAGCGGTTGTATTATTTTGTCTGTCTCTGTAATTGAACTATACATACTATTAACTTAAAATTTGCAGTGGCGTGATAAATTCTGTGACGATTATATAGATCAAATTTAAAATCATTTGGATGGTAGTTTTTGTGCTGTTATATGCGGAAAAATGGTCATTTAGACGAAAAAAAAACTATAGGTGCAGCGTATTTATAGAATTACGAACGCACTCAAATACAACATTAAATATAATTATACTTAACAATCTTACTCATTTTTTATAAAAAATAAAACTGCATCTTATCTCTTATTTGACATACTTTATTCATTACGAAATTAAAAATTATTTAATTTTAATATTTTTTAAGGAATACTTAAAATCATAAACCAATCATTAAAAAAATTAAGCTTTACATCCGAGTACTTTAATGCAAACTTACCATTTTATCCGTTATTTGACATATCTTATTCATTAGAATAGCAATTATTATTTTTTTTAATACGGCTTCTTCTTTCAGAAACTGGGAGCTTAACTTTTTTACAAAAGAGATAAATTACTTACATTTTGGATAATTCGCTAGCTTATTATCTTACTTAATGCAATAATGTATTAATTTAGAATGCTGAGATTTTTTTTTTTTCAAATAGGAGTAGAAAACTCTCTTAAAACGAAAAAAAAATAATACATATTCATTAAAATATGCATTATATAATTTACTTAAAACGACAAAGTGGGTAAACTTTTATACAGTATTCAGTTTCGTTAATCAAATTATGATATCCGTATTTAATAAATTAAATTATTCCAAATGAAATAATGAAATTTTTAAATAATAAATATCACTATGGTTAAAATTGGTATAATTTAGAAATAAAGAAAACTTTAATTTTTAATGTAAATTTAGTAGAAGAGATATCGATTTAAACTTCACATGAGAAATAATAAAATAATTTATATTTTGATAAATCTTACTTGATATTTTATATACATTTGGAAAGAAGTTTTATTTATTATTATTTTTTTTAACTTTTGTAGTTGAAAAAGGTAGTCAGATTATTTATATTTACTGAAATAATCGCACTGTAGAAAAAAATAATGAAACAAACGGCATTAAACTAACATTGCAATTTTTACCTATAAATATCTATATATAATTAAAAATCAAATTTTTAAAATTAACACAAGCCACACATGAATACCTTACACCAAATAACACTAATGCAAATAAATAAATAAATAAATAAAGCAAATTAAAATGACTGCATTTGCATCTGCTAAAGGATTTTACATTTACCATCCAATCTTATGCAACATCTATAGAAAAGTATGCATGTGGTATCACTATCGGGGAATAACAAATAAACCTATCAAGCTGTGAACTCAAATACAGTTAATAAGTAATAAATTAATTAATAAAATTAAAAAAAAGCTGTGTAGGTATTACATGCTTTCCTTTGTTTGTAAGATTCATATTTTAGTTTATTAAGACTATTTAGTTTATAATATCTACATATTTTACCAAAAATCTTTTTTTTTTCTTTTTTAATAGCAAGAATTTCAATGTAAGCATTCATATATTTTTTTCCAATTGTTATGAAATATTAGGCTAAAAAAGACATACTAATCCACTTATTTACCATTATATCCAAGAGAAATAAAATACGTAATTTATTAACATTACAGAAATGTAATTAAAACTACCAAAAATTAATATCTGAAAAATAAAATAAGATGCAGTTTTCTAAGAAGTTTCATTTAAAAGTACTTATTTTCCTATACAAATTTGTAAAAATTGTAACTGTGTAATGAATAAAAATTCAAATAATTGACTAGGAATTTATCAGTATTTAACCGTACCATAATGCACTGAATAAAATAGTATACTGCCTTCATCTAGAAAGAAAAAATACGAAGTCATTTTCTGAATTCCAAAATTTACCCTTTATCTGCCGACATTATTTATAAGTACCATTAAAATAACTTATTATAAAATTCTTTTAATACGTCAGTTAGTTGTAATACTATTTAGAATGACTTACAGATACATTACTTTATCTTGCTCCAAAGCATTATTGGTTAAACAAAGCAAAAATATTTTTAAAAGGATGATTTCTTTTGCCTTTGCATCTTTTCAGCTTTTTTGGCGCTGAGGGAGGGGAGCGGTGATTTTTCAATGCAGAATGCAGAATTATTTCTACATGCATATTGTAAGAACATCATATTTGTACATTTTATAATACTACAAAATACTAAGAAAATAATTAAAAATAAAAGATTTGATTGGGGTTATAAATCTTCCTGTAAATTCAAATTTTAAAAATCCTTCTAAATCCTTCAATCCTTCTAAAATCCTTCAAATATTTATTAAAAGATTATGCAAATATCTTAATTTAGTTTAAATAATTTGCGTAAGTTGCTTTAGAATGTATAATTTTCATGAATTCATAATGTGGTAGATAAAGGGTTAAGAGTCGGATGTGGCAATAGCAAACTTTCTTCAATCTCATACATGCCAATACTTCAGAATTCGCTATCACAGTGCCAGTATTTATAGGCAATCTATGTATATGGAGGATTCAAATGATATGAAATTCTATACAATAGTTATTGAGATATGAGTATTGCTAAAATCACGTAAGTGACAAAAAATATAGCATAGCAGCGCCACTTGTTGTGCGATTTACTACGAAACCTAATACGCAACAACTTGTGCAAACATCTAACTGAATTTACTACAGTTTGATGAAAATTCGAGCATTACTTCTTCATATAGAGTTTTTGCAGAAAATATGAAAAATGCAGCATGACCGAGCAAATTCTTGAACGATTTACAGCCTGAATGTATAAAAGATAATTGTATAAAACACAACATGTATAAAACATAGTTTTTGTCAGAGTTATTCCGTAATTTGAAAAAATATACAGCATAGCAGTGCCATCTGTTGAGCGATTTACACCAAAATGTAGAACACTTTGACTCATGTAAAGCACTAAAAGTATCTGAAGTAGGATGAAAACCTGCCTATAGATTCTGGATATTCAGCAATTGCGAAAATCGTGAAGAATAATACATATAAGCGCCATCTGTTGAGCAATGTACACTAAAATGTAAACAGCATCGATTTCGAAGGAATAATTGAATCTGAAGTTTGATGGAAACCCTTGCATTTTTTGAGATATAGCTGTTTCGCAAATTATGAAAAATGCAGCATAGTTGCACCATCTGTTGATCGGTTTGCACGGAAAACTAATTGACATCAATATTTATCAGGGACTACCTCAGTATAAATTTTTATAAAATTTTCTGCTTTTGTTCTTGAATGCCCACAAAATTTGTGAAACTTGAATAATGTTTTTCCGAAAGTTTTCATGATTATCATTGTCTTAAGAAATTTAAATTTAATCTCATTTAGTGAAGTAATTCAAAAATAATTAAAAATTTTATATACAATAATTATTTTTTCTCGGTATTTTACGGATCTATAAAGAAAGAAATGTGTAGTATAAAAACAGTAAAAATGTCGAATGATCATTATGATCACTACTCGTGCTTCAATCAAACATCTTTTATTTCAGTATAATCATAGCAAATGTATTGAAGAAACCGGTAATTATCAGTAATTTTAGAGTATTCTGCATCTCTCGTACTGATATATATATATGATAAATTATTTATTAAATGCATATATTTATATGCTTATGATTTATTTCTATTTTACGTGAAAATTTGTAAAACACTTAAATAAAAAAAGTGGGGAATATTTAATTAATAATGCACATACTCAAATTCTCATTAATTTTACTTAAGAATTTTCATAAATAAAGTGATTTCACTATAGTCATTTTCATAAATAAAGTGATTTCATTTGTCAAGTGATTTCACTATAATCAATATCAGATAATAAAATGCGACTAAACTGCTAACCAAGATTTAGAAGAAGGAATATCGACGTAGAATCTAGGTTTTTAGGTCACATTTATAAATTGTTAGTCAGTAAAAAATTTTGACTTATGTAAATTTTATAATTAAAATATATAGTTAATCACGTTTTATAATTAACATATATAATTAATCAAATTTTATAATAAATAAAACTTAAGATGTTCATCGGCGTACTACATGTATGTAATTAATATAACCATACATGAAATATATATACCCAACGCTTCAGACGTATACTAACAAGCCATTTTCAGTGGTTTCCTTACCTTTACGGATCTTACGTTACACACATCGCAGTCACACATTGTGTAACGTGAAGAAAAGTTAGCGTGAGTACCAACGTGATAACCAGTGACTATGACATAGGTTCGTACGTTCATAATGTAAGTTCTATAGAGGTCAAGAAAACTTAAATTATTTTTGTGAGAATTAGTGTGAAATGTTGATATATTTTTAATAGGTGTTTGATATTGATTTTATATATGTAGTACGCAGATGAATATCTTAAGTGTTTTTAATCATTAAGAAATAGTTATATAGTTGCACAATTTGAGTAAAAACCCTAGTAGGTGAATCATAATAAAATTTTGAGTGAAAGAAATAAAATACTTTCTATTATTTAGCTAGAAACAACGGAAGTTTCGCGCTATTTAACGTCTCAATCCTATATTATTTTTTATTACGTTCAATTGTTATATTATTTTATAAATTCATATACGATTAAATAATTGATGAACCCAGACATCTGTGTTATGAAATTTTCATGGTAAAATGAATTAAATAATTTCTGAAAATTTTATCTAAAATCCAATTACTTTGATGCCGAAAAATATTTATAAGATTTACATGTTATATTTTAATATTCGATTTATAAATGGTCTTCTTTTCCACATACATAAATGAAATAGTAAGAAATAATTATTTTTAAAATGATTATTTTTTTCTTACAATTTCTAATGTACATGTTAGAAATGCATTTTTAATATTTTTATTTGTGTTTTATATCTTGTTATTTGACATTTTACACATAGCATCGTAAGAAATTAATTTAACATCGAAAAAGATCGTTTATCATTATGAAACATAAAATTAGAGTTTTTTTAAATAGTGATAAGCTAATCCCTTTTCGAACAGTATCGTTAGCTTAATATTTAACTTAATATCTATTATAATAAAGCGTTACTTGAAAAATATGAGTCATTTTTCCGAATGTCAGTTTTGCATATGATAAAATACTTTATAAGATTATTTTTTTTTTTCGAATAAGAGACAAAATAATAAATATATTGAAGCAGCGGAGAAGGATGTTTTTAATGATTTTTTTCTTACCTAGTATGTTAATTATTTTTATATTTCATTTATTAAAGTAGTCAAAATAAAATTATTTAAAATTTTATTCTGGCTAAAACACTCTGTGGAGATTGCCTATAGTACAACAAATCTTATCAGTTTAAGTAAATAATTTTATCCCTGCATAAAGATAAATTAGGAATACATAATTTAATTAGGTAATTATTCTGTAAAAATTCCTATAGTTAAGCACCATAAATCCGGACACTCTTGAGTATAATTTAAAATTAACTTAATATTCAATTAATTAAATTTCCTCGAATAAATTCTAGAGCGATTTTTCTGCAGCTTGCTGTGCCTCATGAATTACACAGGGACCATCGGCGACTATGAAGAATCTTAATTTTATCAATAAATCAGTTAACGGTTATCTGAGCGAAAAATCCCAGCCGGTTATCGCCCGGTTAGCTTAACAAGTAAAGCATTGGCCTTGTAAACCAAGTATCCGGGTTTGATTCCCCGCCTGGGCAATTTTTCGCTCAGTTGGAAATATTTAATTCGTATGATAACTTTACCAATCAGTTAGATTGTGTTAAAATAATAATATATCTACGTATCCATCGTTCTATGGAGTTCCATTACCTGCGGCTTATTCTTCCGAGCTATCTAAATGACAGACCAGATGTTATGGCCAATAAGGTTATCTGAGCGAAAAATCCCAGCCGGGCATCGCCTGATTAGCTTAACAGGTAAAGCATTGGCCATGTAAGCTAAAAATCCAATTTTTAATTAAAGTTAGCGAAATTTAAATTTTGGTTTGCAGTTGCAAACAAATTTCCATTTGCGGTTCAACAAAGGATTTGAAAAGTTCTGGCTGTTACTATCGTCGCAGAAGTATAAAAGGATTGTTTATAATGGTTTTCCAAAAATAATCTTCTATAATTAGCCGAAATATTAACCCATTAAACCCCGTACGGTTTAGACATCTAGTAAACATCCTCTTATCCTACACGTTCGGATTTCGAAGAATGCCGCATTACGAAATTTTTAAGATTAGAGAATGGCTATCGGGAAAAAAACATGTTGAAGTTAGAATTAAATAAGAAATAACTGTTTTTTTATTTATTTTTTTATTCGTTATGCAGATTGAGTAGGATTAAAAAAATACTGAATAAAGAAAAGTACAATGTATATACATGATTATAAAATGAAAACATGAACAGTAGCCCTGCACAGAAGGCCTACTTGTAAAAGCTATCTTAAAAAAAATCGATTATCAGTTTGTTTTGTGGTAATCTTCGCTCTTCTTGAGTTTAGGGAATCATTTTACATGATGTGTAGTTTCATTTTTTCGCATCGTTGTGCGAACTGATGGTCACAGAAAACTTGTTAAATGTGTTCAAGGCATCAGCTGTTTAATTCCAACTCATATAGTTTGAGTCGTCCCCATCATCTTCATCAGAATGGATGTTTTTAGGGGCTGTTAAATAACACTCTGAATGATGGCTCATCTCTTAAAATTTTCTCTATTAGCTTATCAAATACTGCTTCAACCAACTCATATATTTCATCTCCATTCAGCCGTGTTTCCAAAATTTATGCTGGATACTGCAGTTTGCCGGATTAGAAGTAGTACTGTACATAAATATACGAGTTAAATGCTCTATCTACAATCAGATTTTAAAGCATAGATAACAAATTTTAATGATATATTTGTGCAATAAAATGTTCAGTCTATACTAAATTTAACCCAAATAGCTCTATCTCTCTCCCTCTCTGTGTGTGAGTGCTTTCTGGTGAAATCTGCGGTACGTACGACGCTCAAAACTTTTGTGACACAAGTCCAAAGAGTCTCATGATGCATCTGACATTCAGAAAATCAAAGATTTCAAAGAATTTCAGAATACTAAGTTGAAAACTTAATTAAAATACTCGAATTAAAATACTGGAAAAGTATTCCTAATTCAATAAAAGGATAGAGTTTTATCAAACTGAACAATATTTCTTACACACACACTTTCTTTACACACTTCACACACTTCTAGATACTTAGATGTAGAAAAAATTCTCTTTATAGAAATTCGAAAACTAGTTTTCTTACTTAAGTAAATAACCTCTGATTAATTGGATTGTTCCCTGTTTGCTAACTAAATCAACATATATTATTATTTGTAAATTTTACAGTACGTGCTCGATTTTTTGTGCTTTATATGTCGTTCTAATAACAATTACATTTTGCACCAAAGCATACCTGTATTCAATTAGACGTGAAGATTAAAATAATAATGAAGATGATTAAATTAATAATAATGCTGAATTAAAGCTTAGACTCTTAGAAACAATGATTATGAACAATTTTGATTTGAAACCATCAGTTTGGATTAGATCTGTAGATGATATTTTCATAGTTTGGAATCATAATTGGAATCTTTAAATAATTTTCTGATAAAACTTGATGAATAGTATTCAAGGATCAAGTTTACATTAGAAATTGAAAAAAGAGGGTAGTTTACCTTTTCTTGATATCAAACTAATAAAGAACAATTATGAAAATAAATTGAATCGTACTATTTACAGAAAACCATGCAGGTCTAACAATAATATTTCTTTTGATTCCAACTTACCATTTTCTTATAAAATTGCTGCCTATAGATTTTACACTAACCGTGCCTTCGAAGTTTGTACAGATAAATACCTGGAAGAAGAAATTAAAGAAATTAAGCCCAGCCAAAGGGTAATATTGTAATGTTGTTTTCTCTGTAATTCATTAAAAATATAAAAAAAGATGTTTTTTCCAACCTGATGCAAAATACGTTATTCGTATCGGTGTATAATCTTTGATAGCATCAATCCTAACTTAATTTTTCAGAACTGGGTTTTATTTGTGGAATTATACTAATTTAAATATTGCTTATGTTGCAGTGAAACCTGCAGCTTAGTGTGTGAAAAAATCAGCAGGCGGCAGTCAGGAGGTATGATTAAACAGATTGCTTTGGTGAATGGTTTTCCCCCTCAACATATTAATAGTTTAGTTAATCGAGCAAAACAAACCAGACCGAAGATAGAATTAAGTTTGAATAAGCTTCGTTATTGCAAATTTGGATATATACCACAACTTTACGAGAGACTGGGATATGCTTTGCTAAAATATAATATTAAATTAATAGCTATACCTCCGACAAAATTAAAAGATTTAATTCATAACAAAATAGATCCAATCCCAGGACTAGAAAAAACAGGTGTTTATATGATTCCGTTCACAACAGAGCATGGAAAAAGTTTATCCTATATTGGTCAAACATCTCGAAAATTAAAAGTAAGACTGAAAGAACATTTTTCGGATATCCAATACAACAAGTCAAGTACAGCCTTATCTAGAATGCAACAAAAAGAAAATATTTTGATAAATTTTGACAAAGCTAAAATAATCCTTTCAACATCCAACCATTACTCCTCCATTATCCGTGAATCCCTCGAAATTTTGCTTAACAAAGATACTGTTTGCAATGACGTCATTTTGTATAACATTCCCACACTCTGGTACAATATCCTTGGTGTTTCGGTGAATTTATCGTGACTTCATTTATACACGCAGACTGTTTTGTTTTTGTTTTGTTTTTATGTTTTCTATTTCTAATCAAATATCTTCTTTTATGTTCCTTTGATAATGAATGCGTGAGCATTCGAAAGACCTCAAATAAATTAAATAAATAACATCTATATTTTTGCAACACTTTTTAAGTAGTTATTTTGTATAATTTGATTTAATAATAAGGTGTAAATTTCCACCATAGAGACTTAGTGGTTTTTACGCATTGAATAATAAAAAAATAATAATTATAAAATAAACGTTAATGGTAAACTACTTAGTTCAATGTATTTTGTTCTTCTTCTTATATATATATTTTTTAATATCACAATACTATTTTTTTGCAATTATCGCAATGTTGCATACGTAAATCTGATAAAAGTTAAAGTAAATAAAAAATACATTCATATTACCTCTGTGTTTACATATATATATATATATATATATATACATATTTACATATATATATAAACATCGGTTATTTATATACAGAAACGTACTTTCAAAGATATATGCCAGAAGCAAAAATAGTCCGCTTGACTATGTGTACACGTCACATCACAAAAGAGGTTTGAGGAGCATGAGTCGTATTTCTCTTACTTATGTTTTCTCTTTGTATTCTGACTCGCCAAATAAAATATATAAGTTACCCATTCAAGAAACATTCGAAATACATGATAGCGAGATTTGCGGCTCACAAGCAGAATTTTAATTGATAATTTTCAACAAGAGATTCCTAATACATAAAACATTCAAATTATTAGATATCTGTAGGGAAATAAAGAATCTATATTGTTCGATGTTCTTAATAGGGCAAAAAATTTGTTTCCGACTTAAAAGAAAAAAAAAACTGTGAGTAACACCTTTCAAAATTATAAATCTGATAAATCTACTGCTATCTCGATTTCCCCCACAAGTTTTATTATGGAATAATGAATGAAAAAAAGGTCCCAAAATCAGAGAAAGGCAAAATACCCAGACCTTTTAATGTTTCCGGAATTTTCATTATTCCATTCATATTTTCATTCATCATCATCTTTATCATATCATCATATTTTCATTCCGTGAATTTAGCAAGTACTAATCAAAAGATCGCTGTTTTGAATTTAAAGCTAAATCTTCTGATTGTTAAATAATTTTTTCCTCAAAAAAATGAACACTTCAAATGAAATTTTTAACTTCAGATCGAAATTCACGTAAGTATTAAAAAAATCAGAGATGCCAAAATGGCAATACAATGTCATCGATGGAAAAAAAAAATCTTTCATATTGATACTAACTTGAACCAACGCCGACTATATACTATCGGCCTGCTTATTTCGCTAAAAACCGCCGAAAAAGTGAAGCTGAATTCAGATTCAAACCTTGAACAATTTCACTGGACCACGTGTGAGTCCGCGTGATGCAAACCCTGCCCAAATTAGCATTAAGTAAGCTGTTTTCTGTTTGTGCACATGGCTTGGCACATGGTCGTTGTTTTGGTTCAGGGTTTGGACGATTGGTTAGAATAACCTGGGCAAGGTATCAGAGTCCTCTGGCGGGAGACTTTATACATTAATCTCAAATAAGTGGGCCTATAGATCTAGTGGGCCATGCTTATGGATCCCTCCTGTGTAGCACGCTGTGGTAACCATCACTCTATCGAATGCTCCCATAAAAAAAAAGTTCCTGAGTTTCCTAGATCATCTCCCAAATGCAGCAATTGTGAATTTTTGCTACCTTTCAATTACAAAGAATGTAAAATCTTCCCCATCAAATTGCAATAAAAAAATTCTGTACAAAAGCTTCTTTCAATTAAAAACTATCAAACGGTAAAATGGTAAAAGTCCAAAATCTCAAAAAGAAAAAAAAACAACAACAAAAAAATTAAGATAAAATTAAATACACTTCCCCAATTGAACATGTTTATAAACATAACGAACCCTCTATTGTTGATGTTATAAGAATAATGAAGGCATAATACGAAATTACTCACTTTTCGAAAGTTCTGAAAACTTTAACAGCCTCTTGGAAAAGATTTTTGAAAAAAAAAGTTATGCTTTAAAAAAACATTAAATGCTTAGTCAATCCTCTAATAGTAACAATAATATCGTCACATAGACTATTTTTCTAATATTGTAAGAATAAATTAATAAAAAGTTCCCTTAAACATTTCTGTACTGTATCGCAAGCTTGTATTTATAAAGGTTAAAAAATAATTTTTAAAATTTGTAATATATAATTCTAAATAAACGTATTTTCAAAAGAAAAAAAATAGTGTTGTTTAGGATTAAATAACACGCTGTATTAAATTATATTTTTCAAATCATCTAAGGCGCACTCAAAAAATAACATCAGTAATGGAAAAAAATATTTTACACGTTTTTAAAATTTTCATGCATTAAATTCATGCCACATGTTAGTTTACATTAGTATACAAAAAACATAAAATTTAAATTTGAAGCATTATACTTATATACAGAATGGTTTGTAAAACATAAGAGCCCAAATGTTAGAAATATTAAAATAGCCGGCATTGCGTGCTGGTATTCATTTAGCAGTTGCTTTGAGAATTACATTTATATCAAGCTTTAGCAAAATAGTATTAGAATTTCAAAGAAGTATGTATGTATCTAAATATTATATGGAGCAATTTTTTTCAGGATTCAGTTATCTGTTGTATTTTAATAATTTTAAATTCACGATTTCTGAAAATGGTTAAAATACGATGTAAATTTATGAATGGCATACTGTTAAGGCGAAGTAAATATTATGAAAACATATTTACTAACACTAAATATATCACATAACACAAGTGTTATGTAAAATAAAATTCCAAATACGAAATATTAGATTTGATATCTAAATACATTGACTAGATATACTGTGATAAAACCATATTAAACATTTATAAAACAGCCTTAAATGAGTAATTTTCATTCAATTTCGAGCAGTTTAACTAATTAATTTTTTCTGAAAAATACTGATATATTACCTGGAAAATAACGGTACTCTTACGTACTATGTTTATCCTTTAATAAAATTTTCTTTTGTCAGTTATTAAAAAAAAATGCATTTTTTAAGTGTCATATTTTAAACGCAACTCAGTATCAAGAAAAATGCAATTTAGTCAATGCAGTTCTTTTTTTTTTTTTTTTTTTTTTTTTTTTTTTACTCTCGCGACCCTTTGGCGGTAGTAATAGCAGCATAAAATATAGCCTATGTTGGAGCAAGGACTATCGTCATTAATTTGCAATCATTAACTTTGAAATTTATTTGAAGATTCCTGCGATTCAGTAGATTTTGCAATTTAAAATATCTATATATATACATATTTATATCAACTTTTATAAATTTTAACAGCGAATTTTTTAGGAAATTATCCTACAGATCATATTAAGCTAACTAGCTGTTACCCGTGACTTCGTTCACATAGCATTAAAAAAAGATAAACGCATTACAAAACAAAACGTTTTATTCGCGATAATTTAAAAGATATATATTTAACACACATGATATGCCATTTGATAGGAGGCAATATAAAAAGTGGTTCTTACATATAGGGGATTTGAAAAATGATATGTTGTGCCAGATAATATAAACAATCGCTAAAATTGAACTACAACCACTTATATTGTGCAACTACTGTAACGCACTCCATGTTCTACAGAAACGCATGATGTAGTACATTTCAGAATTTCATATCAAAGAAAGAAAAATAATGCTTTAAACCTAGTTAATAAAAAATTAACCCAACAGTTTCAAAATACTTAATTTTGCCGGCCCATTCTTTTGTGCAGCTATTTATGATCTACATGTGTGTAAATATTCTAAATAGAATGCTAAAATTTAGTTTAGTCAGAAAAAATATAACGAAGATTAAAATTTACCTTAAGCAATTTCTAATAATAGACAGAAGAGTACTTAAATTCTTTTGTACATCCCTGAATATTACTTGTAGATTTTTATACGGGACATAAAATTAGCTTAAATTATTCAAGCAAAACCCCGCTTAAAATTATGGAATCCACATTTCTGGGAATTCCTTTTTGACAATTGGCTATGTATCCATTTTTTTGTACAGTCCGGTATATGATGATTTTATTTAAATTCTATATATATCTCTTGTTATAATAATTGAAAGTAAACTTAAAAATGCATAATTCAAATTAAACCATCTTAATCATTTCACGCTCATTGTCAGTACTGTTTACGGATTCTCTTGTGTAGTACTTTTAAAAATTTAAGCACACGAAAAATTATGTAAAAAAAATTGTTAACCTTAAATTTCATACCATAATTGGAATTAATCTTCAGCAATCTTTTTCTAATAGACCGTACTTCGGATATAGCATTGTATCCGGATACAATTTAGGATACAGTACTGTATCCGGAGTCTTTTATGTGTCCCTGTAAAGGAACATTAATGTGATGCAAATCATACTCAACTGCAAGCATATAGTTGTAAATCTTAATAATGTGCATTATTTTCATCTCGTTTGAAATAGTACAAAACAATTAAAATAAGCTGAAAATGTTTTTCCTCTTAGACTATTATATTACCGATATCTTTTCTGTGACCATGTAAATGAATGTTAAATGCTTCGATCTCATTTTCTGCAGAAATCCTGTTTTAGTGAATTTCAGAAATTGATATCAATTTCATTATTTTTGTTACAGAGTAGCATAATTAAAATACCCCGCAAATGATTTTTCTTCATAGACCATAATGTAATGAAATACTTTTGCGTTCCCTGTACGCATACAATAAGTACTACACTTGAAATATTCGATAGTAATCATGTTCTTGTGCACCTTAAAAATGTATAAAAGTTTCATTATATTTAAGATATATGTAACACTGTTAAAATATATCGTAAATATTTTTTCTCTTAGTAAATAATGTTTCTCCTTTTGAGTGCTCATGTGATTGAGCTATGATTGTTACATTTTGAATGTCGAACACGCTATGAGAAATCGCAATAACATCTATTAATTTCGTGGGAATGCAACTATATTTACTCAAGTTAAAGAATGGACAGACAGACGGCATCCGGCATACAGACAGATCGAAGTCGTAAACATTTTTCAACCATGTTAGAAAGTGTCAAAAAGGAAAATTTAGTAAGATCATAAAAATCGAGGAATTTATTTTCGAAAAACCAACAGAGAAAAAAAAAAGAATGTTAAGAGAATTCTACTACAAAACTGTTTTTTACATGTTGAAAATATGCAACTTTGGTTGTGCATATGAAAAAATATTTTGAAAAGTGCCAACATATTTTTACTCTTTAACCCTTTTTGTGCCAAGGAGCGTTTTTGCTACTTGTGAAAAATGCCAGCATCGCGATAGCACTCCTTTTGACAGTTCACTTTTGGCGCGCGCAGTGTTTGATAAAGTACTATTTAAATTTATTTAACTTATTGTTGCCTATCAACAGAAATACCAAAATGTAAGAAGTTTTCTAATTGCAAACGATAAAATGTGGAGAGAAGGCATTATCATTTTATTTCTGCAGTTTTTTTTCTAATCTGTGTGAGAAAATATCTTTGTTTTTCTTGGTGCGATTCGAATTGTTTTTTGAGAATGTGTGTTAAAAATGTTACGGTTTGTAATTGAGTTTTTTCGAGTGAAAGATAATTATTTATTTCGAACATTGGATAAACATAGTGACGTCCGTGTTACCGTGTTCGTATTTCTATTCCTTCTATTGCATTCTAACTATCTTCGATCGCATATTTTTTCGCTTCTTGGTACGTAACTAAAATACTACTTGTGACGGCGCTCCTTGGTATAAAAGGGTTAAGCTAAAAGAAATGTTGAATTAAAATCCGGTTGCAAATCATCATTTACATACGTGCTTCCAATGCACTTTGAGCTCCCGATACTCAATTTGAGATATTGGCAGAGGGAAATGATATTATTTCCTCACATTCATATTAAATGAGAAAACGCATTTTTAAAGTTTTCTTTTATTCATGTATTTTGTACTGATCAGCTTTAAGAATCAACATTTGTCAAAAATATTTTTTTTCGTCGGTTAAGCTGTTTTTAACCTTTTTAAGAATGATAAAAATTGTTTTTCATTAATTATTACGTCATTTATAACTTAGATAATTTCCGGTATAAATTATTGATATTTTCTATCCATTTTGTTTTTAACCTTTCTTTTTTAACTTATTTCATCTTCAAATTCAAAATTTAATGTTTAAATTACCGTGCGCAGACGATAAACATAATTTTCTTCAAATAATAACATTTGATATCATAACTCAATCTCATTTTATTCCAACATTAAGGAGGCTCATGGGTTGAAAACTTTTAAAAAAATCGATTTTTTATTATTTAATTTGATTATTCATTTAATTCTTAACTCAATGCAAAAAACCGCATACAATATTTGCATTTTTAACGGAGTTATAAGCATTTATGTATCAACACTTTCATAGCGGCATCCATATAATTTCAACTTTAAGTCGCGTTTTCTCAAAACTTGATTTTTCATTACTAACACCAAGATTTAAAAAAACTATTTGATGGAATGGCTTATTTTTTTGCATGCATATAACATTATTATCTAGATTATGAATTAATATGTTTTAGATAGTTTAATATTTTGAGTATTTTTAATGGAAAAAAAATGTATTTTTTCGGGTTTTTTTTAATTTTCAACTTTGAGAGATTTTTTAATGCTGTTTTTATTAAGTGATAGTTATCCTTAATTCATAATCTAGATTATGATGTTATATGCATGCAAAAGAAAAATTAAGCCATTCCATCAAATAGTTTTTTTTTAAATCTTGGTGTTAGTCGTCAAAAATCAAGTTTTGAGAAAACACGACTTAAAGTTGAAATTATATGGATGCTGCTTTGTAAGTATCGATACATAAATGCTTATAATTCCGTAAAAAATGCTAATATTTTTATGCGGTTTTTGCATTGAGTTAAGAATTACTTGAATAATCAAACTAGATCATAAAAAAATCGATTTTTTGAAAAGTTTTCAACCCCTGAGCCCCCTTAAAGCAAACCAATTTTATTTTTCATATATGACGTCACATTCGTCTCCTTTTAGCACTTACTCAAAATTCATATACCTTGTGTTATTAGAAATGAATACTCTAAAATTTACGTTTTGTCTCCAATATGACGTCAAAATGATATTTTTTAAATACTTTTTACTTATTTATTTCATTTTATTTTATCACGTGAAAATCTTGCAATCGAAAATTAATAACTGAAGAAAAATAATTATTCCGATTTTTTATTTTTTGGAAACGAAAAAAGAAAGATGATTAAATCTGATTAAATATTATGGAAAAATTGTCAATTTATTCTGTATCAAAATAACAAAATTTTGGATTATTAAGAAAAATGTTTGATTAAAATAAATAAAAATTAGCCTATGTTCATTTCAGGCCTATAATCTATCTATATGCAAAAATACAAAGACATTAATTAATCCGTTTTGAAACCAATTTCATTCCAACTTTCGGACACACTTTCACATTTATAATATATAAGGATAGGTATTTGCCATGTCTAACTTTAAAATGCTAACCTTTGAGGTATTATAAAAATGACATTTTAAGAAATTTTTACTCCTGCAATTCTTAAGTGGTAGTGAAACCCACATGAAATAAAGCCTATCCTAGATAAAGTGCTGTCACCAGCAATTTTCATCCGTTAATTTTGAAATCGGTTTGATACTTCTCGAGATTGCGTACAAATCGCAATTTAGGACATTCATCACAAAGCTTGTTATGACATGGGACGTTAAACTGAGGAAATGAGACCAGCGAAACTTTTTCCAATTATCAATAACTTACTTACCTTTGACACAAAGTATCACTTTGCTAACGAAAAGTCCTAAAATACTAATGAAGTGGCAGCAAGATTAATCTCCTCAGTCCTGATGTCGCCTGGAGGAGACACTAAATAGTATTTATTAAAACTTTTACACCATTCAAAATTTATATTCCAGATTTTCAAAAAATGATCCCTATTATTGGTAATAGATGATAGCATCTTGTAGAATGTTTTTTTGTCACAAAAATATTTTTTTTCGTTCATTTAGCGGTATTCAAAAATGGCGTCTCCGAAAAGTAAGAATATATACTCACTTGCGTACAGGTAAGTTCTTTTATCTATTAATAATAATTTTGTTAAAATTTATTCGTCCTAGGATTTTATAATGTAATGTTCATTCTTTTTAATGATACCATTTGTGTTAAGCTTTAAGTGCGCTAAGCTTTAAAAAAAGCATGATCATTTTAGTGTCTCCTGTAGCAGACATCCGGTCATGCCCCTATAAAACTGCGTTTTCTGAAGTTGTTGCTAGAGCTATTTTTTCTGAATTTAAATTCAGTATTTTTAAAAAGATTTTCTTACCATATAATGGAGTAACGTTGTGACACGTGGTCTAGTTTGGCATTTCGATTCTCCCGCCCTGTTCTATGTGGTACGAAAGCAAAAGCAATAATAACTCCCAGTGCAGTGTGCCGCATAACCTAATGATTTTTTTTCCGAAACTCTAAGACGAACTACGCAAAGTACACCAGTTGTCACAAAGTAATCCAAACTTTCATAGATTAGATATATTATGATTTCAAACGATATATTACGATTTCAAACTATCTCATAATTTTCTTTATTTTTCAGTGTGAGAACAGTTTTATTAAATGTGGCTTTTTTTTTTATTAATATTTTGAGATAAATTAAATATGTTTTGAGATCCACTACTTTTTTTAAAAAATCAGAGAATGTGGAGTTTAAATTACTATTACAAAATTGAATAATCCACAAATCCCGCATTTAAATAAATATTTGTCAGCTAACTATATATGAAAAATAATTAGATTCAGAGTTTTTGAAGCGGTCATAAAATGACATGTGGTTACTAAAATATGCGTAAAATGTTGAATGGCAATTTATGGCAGCTATTTTTTCATGAATCATTAGATAACAGTCCAGGCTATTATTTTCATTAATTTTTTTCGCGGAACGCTGTGGAATAGTTAAATTTTTTATGTTTAATAGCGATAAAATAAAATATATTTTTTTAATATTTTATCAAAAATAATTTTGAAATTATAAATTTATTTTTTAATGCTTAGTACAATTTTTGTGATGCATTCCAATGAAGTACACACTATTATAGTGTGAATTCATTTTAGATCATTGAAATCGGATTACTTGAAAAATGTATCGCGTATTTAGAAGAACCGTTCTTATGTTCTTTTTGTTTGCCCCAAATGATACACAGATAAGCATCACTTTTGAAATAATGGAAATTGTCGGGGCAGAGCAAAACTCTTTCTTTAAATACAAATTCTGACTCTTTAAACCTTATTCTGGCGAAATTTATAATCAAAATTCCCTAAACCGAAACTGCATTTTTCGATATTTGGCCAACTTTTTGGGGTTTTGTCATATTGTGTAATAGCGAGAAGCCTTTATGCTACTTTTCACAATTTTTGGAATTTACATAACCCATCAAAGTTCAAAAAAGATTTTATTTCATAAAACAAACAAAATTATTTCTCTTTCTTATTCATAAGTTTGAAATCCTTTGCGTTTAAAACAGTGTAAATCTAAACAGATGAGATAGTTAGGCTTAGAGAAAGTTTAAAGGAAATATAATTTACGTCACTTCAAGTTTTGATAACAATTAACGTGCATTAAATATAGAAAACTATATTTAGTTTCCAAGTCTTGATTAACATTTAGCGAGTACTATGTATAGCGAATTATAGTATATTCTCTTTTCAAATCTTGATAAATATTTTGCGAGTATTAAATATACACTGTAAAAAAAAAGGGTCGATCTACTAAAAAAACTTTAGTGATTCTTGTAATTACTAAAAAATTTTTAGTAATCTTAGTCGGTTACTAGAAAATCTGTAAGAATTACTAGAAAAAAGTTAGCAATGGATAGAGTTAATAGTTTTACACTTTTAATAGCTATTACTAAAACGCACTTGGTGTGGCCTTGATAGCATAGTGGTTATAGTAACGGATTCCAGGCTGAAAGGTCCCGGGTTCGATACCGGACGCCGTCAAATACGTCCCGAATGTATGTAGTGTAAGTGCTCGTTAATAAAGGGATTATGAAAATCCTGTCAGATCAGGTAGCATTTTTGGTGCTGCCATCTATTGCTCTTTTGCCGAAAATCTATCGCTTCAGAAGTTTGGATGTAGCTCCTGTCCTTCGGGCGCACGTAAAGGTTATTAAAAGCAATTTTGGAGCTATTATTAAAATTTTCTTGGTGGCTCATACTAAAAATTTTTAAGTTAGTTATACAAAAAATTATTTTGTTCAGTTTACAAAAGAAATGCTTGTTTCACTTGCAAAAAAAAAGTTCGTAATGGTTACTAAAAAATTCTGTGGAATACAAATTTACTAAAGAATTTTTAGTAACCTCTTGAATTTTTTTTTACAGTGTAGGAAACTTTATTTTCTTAAATTTCTATATGTTATTAAATTTCTATATTCAGTATCTATATTATAAAGGTCAAATATAACTTTGAGTAACGCATACGTTATTTTCCGAATGTTAACACTTTGAAATTTGAAATGAAATTTCGGTTTTGCAATTATTTATGCTGCAAATTGTTAAACTTCTAACCATCGCCTATTTTCAATTTTTACATCATGGTATTGGGAAGAAAAGTACATTTAACTGCAATTTATTTGAAAACTGTATCTTGATTTCTTTTTGAAAAAAATTTTTGTAGTCTTTAATACCACTTTTCGTATCGTGGGAACAGGAGTACTCCATTTCTATTAAAAGCTAAGGAAAAAAGGAAAAAGAATCTTACTGTATCTTTATGTTGCCATTTTCTCATTAAAAGGGAAAAATTGAAATTTAAATAGGTACCCGTTGAATTTTGATTTCATTTACAAAATTTGATTTGCACGTAAAAGTGTATCAACAGTTTAAAATGTATTCCAAGTTAAATGCACGGAGACTTCAAGTTTTGAATTAAAATGATCAAATTAAAATATAAATTTGAAAAGTTGAATACAGATACGAAATGTGTATTAGTAAATTTTCATATGGTGAAAATGATGTTGGATATGCAGATTTCATGGTGAAAAAAATCTATCATTGAGTCAAAGTTGAATAATATTTGCTTTTTTTCATTTTGGAGTACCAGTGAAAGAGACTTAATTGATAATTTTATCATAATAACAGATCTTTATTTATTTTATATTTTTTACTGACCACATGTACGTATCAATTTTAATTTTAATAATTTCTACAACTGAGTGTTTTAGAAATACTATTTTGTTAACATTAAGTTAAATATGATGTGTTTAAGAGCTAGACTTAACAAGTATGGGGTGCATTTTTTAATATAACTAAATTTGTACGTTTACTATAAATCATTAAAACAGTTTTTTCTTTAACATTTTCTTTCGTCAAAATTTGACAGGTTCTACCTTGTATTTGTAATGCTGGTTATTATTTATTCTAGAGAATGAAGCGGATATTGACAACGCCCAGTGTTCTCGCTGACATTTGACCAACGTTAGTAATTTGGCTAATTAAAACTGGAAAACATTCGCCAAATGAGAAAAGTATTAGCAAAATAGATTCACACCATGTTGCACACACACACACACAAAAAAAAATTTAATTCTTTAATGTATTCCCTTTTTTTCAATATGTTCTAAAATAACCCAAGTTTTTATAACTGTGACAGCGATTGTTATTAATCTAATTTCAACTAATCCGCTACAAATATAAAAAAATATATATACATTAAATATACATGCATATGTACGAAAAACGAAAAAGAAAAAAAGAAAAAGCAAAAATTGAGCACTAGCAATTTGGCGAATCTAATCGCTTGTTTACTCGCCAAATGAAGAATTTAGTCGCAATTTGGCGCATTGGCGAGCGACAGCGAGAACACTGACAACGCCATTTTCAATGCAAAATGTAACTAAAATAAATGGTATAAGTTATATTTAAGAGAGGAAAATTACTGCGGTGGAAAAATGATCACAACTAACAGTAACACAAACTTTTTTTTTAATAAAATTAATATTTTTTTGTTTTACATTTATGTTTCTTATGCATTGTTTTTCAAACTGTTCACTATTTACCATGCATAATTTTAAATGCTTTTCGATGATTCGTAAAGTAAAATAAAAAATTAACTTAAATAATGTAATCAATCGCTTTTTATATTTTATATACGATAGCATTTTAATGCTACGTGCACAGTGCAGTGAAAAACGTTTTATAAATTAGAAAAACCGTTATATAGTATTTTTAAGCATTTATTCACTCGATTTATTCCTCTATCTAGATTTACCTACGTAAAGCATAAAAAATTATGTATGAAGTCTTTCGTTTTATATTCAACATGGTTTTAACATCCTTGGGTATGAAACTAGAGAAATATTTTTAAAAACTAACATTGCGTGCTGAAATAAATTTAGCTGAAGTTTTAAGACGTGCACTTATATAAAACTTTAACATGCAATAAAGAAATTTTGAAGAATGCTATTAGTCTATCTAAAAAACAAAATGTTTTAAAAGCCTGTTTTAAATTTTATATTTTAATATCATTAAATTCAGACATTTTTACGAAAAGAGGATTGAAATATGATGTATGTGTATGATTAATGATACGAATATGGCGAAGTAAAAAACAAACATTTAAAATATGATTCTTGAGAGAATGGATTTAGAACACGGAATTTTTAAGTAAAAAACATATATAGTCTGTCTCAAAAGTTTAAGCACTCTGCAAATCTCGTTTAAAATAATAGAAGAAGAAAATATTTTATGCTAATTTACTATAAATACTCAACATTTAATCAAAATAAAATAAAATAAGCCATTTTGAGTAGTTAAAATAAAAAAATATATTTTTATTTATTTATTTAATCGTTTTTTCTTGAAGAAACGCTGTCTCAAAAGTTTAAGCACTTTATGCAATTAAAAAAAAAAAAAATACGGGATTGGTATTGTGTAATGACATTGTATGACAAAATATTTCACTTTTATACAAGTATAAAAGGTGGAAAAATTATTTTCTAATGTTTTAAACATGACAAAGGGTAAAGAATTCACAAAATGTAAGATTTCGAAAGATTTTAAATTGAAAATTCAAAATAAAACTGTTTCTGAAATTGCAAAAGCTTTAAATTAATCAAAGCTACGTATATATCAAGTACTTTCTTGAAATGATAATTTTAAGCGGAAACCATGATCAGAAGATCACGTATGACGACTGTTCAGATTGATCGAAAAATACGGAGATTGGTATTTAGACAATATATGTCCCCATACGGCAAATTAAAAATAATTTCAGAGTACAAATGTCCAAAGACACTGTAAATAGACGTATTAAAGCGTGTTATTACATCATTTAAAAGAAATTGGCTCGCAAACCGTCTCTTAAATTACATCACAAACAGGTAAGAATGAACTGGGCTAAAAAACACATGACCTACGGGGACAAATGGCTTACTGTTTTTTTCAGCGATGAGAAAAAGTGGAACTTAGATGGTCCTGATGGTTAGAACACGTACTAGTATGACTGACGCAAGAAACAAAGGGCATTTTTTAGCAGGCAGCAATTCGGTAAATCTGTTATGGTTTGGGGGAATTTGGATTCAATGGTCAGTTTTCCCTGGCTTTTCTGAAAGGAAGAGAAAATTCAAAAAAGTCTCAAGAGATGCTAAACCATCATTTGCTTCCACCCGGTGACTTTTTTTTTGGGGGGGGGGGGGTCTTGAATGCACTTTTCAGCAAGACAATGCCTCAATACACGTATCACATTCTACAAAGCTTTAGTTTTCTCAGAAAAAAGATAAAGTTCTTGACTAGCTTAAAAAAAAAAAAAAAAAATCTGTTAAGTAATGTGCTGAATCGCTTTTCATATTTTTTATAGAAAAAAATGTTAATGCTACGCGCACAGTACTTTGAAAAATGTTTTATAAATTAGAAAAAACTTCATTTAGTCTTTTTTAAACATTTATTCCCTAGATTTATCCTTCTATCCAGACTTAAATACGTAAAGCATAAAAATTATGTATGAAATCTTTCGTTTTATATTCAACATGGTTTTAGCATCCTTAGGTATGAAACTAGAAAAATATTTTGAAAAACTAACATAGCGTGCTGAATTAAATTTAGCTGAAGTTTTAAGACGTGCATTTATATAAAATTTTAACATGCAATAAAGAATTTTTGAAGAATGCTATTAGTACATCTAAAAAAATGTTTTGAATACCTCTTTTAAATCTTCTATTTTATTATAATTAAAATCAACAATTTTTACTAAAAGAGGATTGTAATATGATGTATGAGTATAATTAATGATACGAATATGGCGAAGTAAAAAATAAACATTTAAAATATGATTCTTGAGAGAATGGATTTGGAACACGGAATTTATAAATAAATGACATATAGAATTTTGATAAAAGCATTTTTCATCTGATTATTATTATTATTATTATTATTGACGTGATCTATTTTTTTCCGTATGTAATTCTACAAATTATTAATTTCATTATGCATCACTTATATCACATATATCATTAAACATCTAAACATCAACCATCACAAAAATGCAGTAGCTTCCCCACTGTCCGGTTGCGAGTATTCATAGTTAGCTCTCAAAAAACGCTGGGGGGAATTGTAAGAATACAAGCCTTTGCAGATGATTTTATAATAATTCTCAGGGGTAGGTCAAAAGACAAACTAAAAAGACAAGCAAACAGAATATTAAAAGAATTTAACGACTGGATAGAGGAAAACAACCTAACATTAAACAAAGAAAAAACTGAATTACTATATCTACACAAGGGTCACTCATGGAACCTTCCAACAGCAGACACAAACAGCATAGAGGGAATAGAGTTCAATGGTCAGGAACTACATGTCAAGGAACAAATTAAATACCTAGGGGTCATACTCCATAAAAACCTAAACTGGGAACCACACAGTCAAACACAAGCCGACAAGGTTAGAAAAAACTTCAAAAACCTAGCATACATGACAGCTAAAGGATGGGGTCTTAAACCTAACATATTGAAAATTTGGTACAACACAGTAGTTGAGAAGACGCTAACCTACGCGGCCCCGATTTGAGGGCACAGCCTTACGAAGAGGTGTAAAGAAATCCTCTCGAGCTGCCAAAGACACATCGCACTGGCCATCGTCAGGGCCTATAGTACGGCCCCAACCTCGGCCCTATTGGTACTTGCTGGCCTGATTCCAATTCACCTTAAAATAAACTATGAAGCGGCATACGACACAGTCTCAAGATTAAGGAAGAATGCAACAATACACAACAAAATCATCTTTCACAGAGAATACACTCAGAAAGTAAACATATGGCAAAACCACCCGGCAGAAACAATTGAACCACGTATAGGTCACAACCCAAAAGGCACATGCATATATACAGACGGCTCAAAATTGGAATCAGGTGCTACAGGCTCGGCTTTAGTAGCTTTCAAAAATAATAAAAAAATAAAGACTTGGTCAGTAGGGTGGGCCGAAAAAAACTTTTTTCCGATTTTCGATAATGGCGGGTGCGGAAAAGTGGTCACTGGTGGCACTCAGTTCATACAAAAAAATTTAGATTTCTTGAACATTTCCTTACCCTGCCGCAAACGGCTTGAAGTTTTGAAAAAATGTTCATTTTTGAACTTTTTTCAAAAAAAATTAAAAAATGTTAAATTATATTTATTTTGGTTTTATTTACTTGAAAAGGCATATTTAATGTACCAAATGTTTAAATAATATTTGATCGTGCATTATTTAATATCTATGTGTATTATAACTTAGGCTATTTTTATAGCTTTTTCGCTTATAATAGGCAAAAATTCTATTTGTTTGAATCGATCATTAGTTTCTATATTATTTATGTCCCTTGGTCTCCTTTATATTTTTTCAAACGTCATATATTTGGGGGAAAGACAGCAGTATACTTCAAAAACAAATCTGGAAGGTGGGAAAGTGGTGAAGCAGAACTTTAAGCGAGCGCAATGACTCGTCGTATACTCAGGGGGTGAAGGACGAAATAGCTGAGAGCCAAAATGGGATAAAGGATTCTTATTATTTATCCTTGCTCAAAAACCTGCTACATTTGTTCAGTGTTAACGTGAAACCTTTTTGTAGTGATTATACAGTGCTTTTTGGGTCGTTTAATGTATCATTATAGTGTTTTGTGCGTTTCATTACAACGAGTTTAGAAATAGCTAGTATAAAGGGCCATGACAATGCAAAGACACGCAAAAGCGTGAAAAGTAACTTTTTGGGGACGTCATGCATATTGAAAGAATTGCAGTTGCCAACTTATGCTGATAATCATGCGCCACTACTACCAGTTGCTTCACCATGTAGAAGTTGTGACAGCAGAGGATACGAATCTCGTCATCGATAAAAACAAAGTCAGAAGAGAGAAATAGAAACTTGGAAAGAAGATACAGGCAGAAGACGTTATTGAAAGAAGGAAAATTAAAAGCATATTTTGATGATAGAAAGGATAAATGTATATTAAGAGGAAGAAAAATAACAAGCGATAGCGTCGAGAGAAAGGCGAGGCACACAGCACCGCGTTCCGGTCACGGAAAAGAAATAGCAAAATCATTATACAATCTTCCAAGTCACCACAAGTTAGACTTTTTTGAACTGACGAGGTATCAAGTGACCCGAGTATTCCTAACCAGGTTCAAACAACACGGTGATGTGTTTCTCGCCTTTCTCTCGACGATGCCGCTTGTTATTTTTCATCCTCTTAATATACTTTCATCCTTTCTACCATCAAAAAATATGCTTTTAATTTTCCTTCTTTCAATTACTTCTGCCTGTATCTTCTTTCCAAGCTCCTATTTCTCTTTTCTGACTTTGTTTTTATCGATGACAAAATTCGTATCCTCTGCTGTCACAACTTCTACATGGTGAAGCAACTGGTAGTAGTGGCGCATGATTATCAGCATAAGTTGGCAATTGCAATTCTTTCAATATGCATGATGCCCCCAAAAAGTTACTTTTCACGGTATCGCATGTCTTTGCATTGTCATGGCTCTTTATACTAGCCGTTTCTAAGCTCGTCGTAATAAAACGCACAAAACACTGTAATGGCACATTAAACGACCCAAAAAGCACTGTATAATCACTACAAAAGGGTTTCACGTTAACACTGAAAAAATGCCGCTTATAACAGCAAGAATAAATATTAAGAACCCCTTATCGCATTTTGGCTCTCAACTATTTCGTCCTTCACTCCGCTGAGTCATTGCGTTCGCTTAGAGTGCTGCTTCACCACTTTCTTACCTTCCAGATTTGTTTTTGAAGTATACTGCTGTCTTTTCCCCAAATATATGACGTTTGACACATAGAAAAAATATAAAGAAGACCAAGGGACATAAATAATATAGAAACTAACGATCGATTCAAACAAATACAATTTTTGCCTATTATACGCGAAAAAGCTATAAAAAATAGCCTAAGTTATAATACACATAGATATTAAATAATGCATGATCAGATCTTATTTAAACATTTGGTACATTAAATATGCCTTTTCAAGTAAATACAACCAAAATTAATTTAATTTAACGTTTTTTAATTTTTTCGAAAAAAGTTCAAAAATGAACATTTTTGCAAAATTTCAAGCCGTTTGCGGCAGGGTAAGGAAATGTCCAAAAAATTTAAAATTTTTTGTATAAACTGAGTGCCACCAGTGGCCACTTTTCCGCACCCGCCATAATCGAAAATCGAAAAAAAGTTTTTTTCGGCCCACCCTATTGGTCAGTGCCTCTAAGAAGTTGTAACAGCGTCTTCCAAGCCGAACTACTGGCTATACATAAAGCAGTGGAATGGGGCAATTCATTGTGTGAGCCATACAGCATTAGGTCGGACTGCCAATCAGCAATAAATATATTAAGGAAACCATTCAACACCAGTGACACAGTCAACAAAATACACAACCTAATCAGAGATTCAAGAAACAATTTTAAAATCAGCTGGGTCAAGGCGCATGTCGGCATCCAAGGAAACGAAGAGGCCGATGCGTTAGCCAAACACGCAGCACTAAACCAGAACAATGAACGTGCATACTACCTGAAAAAACCTATTTCAAAACTAAAAAGAACACTAAAAGACTTAACAACTGAACAGTGGCAGTTCGAATGGGACTATGGGGACACAGGCAAGGAAACTTACCAGTACTTTCCAAAAGTAGACAAAAATAGATTAGTTAGCGACTACCTAATCTCACAACTTTACACAGCTCATGCAGCTTTCCCAGAATACCTCCACAGATTCAAGAAGGCGCACGCACCGGACTGTGAATGCGGTTCGGAAGGTACACCCAAACACTACCTGCTACACTGCCCACTCACACAAACAGATCACCTAGCAAACATAACAACAGAAAACGAAAAATTAAGGCATAAACAATTAGCAAAAAACAAACACGTACAGAGAAAGGCAAAAATCATAATAAAGTGGCTCCAAGACAACTGCGACAACATCACGTCACTCATACATCAGAACACATAGACAAATAACCACACTTACAAAAAAAAAAAAAAAAAAAAACTCAATCCTCTACTACAGCCACTAATCCTTCATGTACCAAAGCGCATTTTTGTGCTATATGTTATTAAATGTAAAAAAAGGCCTAGGATTCCTATCGCAAAAAAAAAATATATATAAAATAGTGTATTTTGTCTTATGTCCCAGCAGTGTGCGGTAGTCGTGCGATATCAGCAGTATCCAAGGCCCGAAACAGGTGCCCCACAGGAACTTCCTGCATGCACGTCGCAAGACATCACGGATCTGCAAGTCGCACACCATGACATAGTAAAAAGCTTCACCCGCCTCCGGCACTGCTTGTCCGTCCTGTATGTTATTAAAGGAAAAATGGCCTAGGTCTAAAAACCTACGGTCAACAATAAAAAAATCATAAAATGTTAAAATAATGATATATCTTATGATCTCAGCAGTAAGCGGTAGTCGTGCAGTAACAGCAGTATCCACAGCCCGAAGCAGGAGCCCATTGCATAATATCATTGCAAGCACGTCGAATGACATCTCTGATCTGCAAGCTGCACATTATGACAAATCAAAAAGCTTCATCCGCCCCCGCCTAACTGCTTGTCCGTCCAGATCTAATCAACATAAGATATATATTTTAAAAAAATCAAAACGGAATTCACGGGGAGTGCTTGGGTTAAGTAAACTCACTGGTTAATTTAAGGTTAGTACAAAGATTATCCAAACTGATGGCAGCTTGTGGCGGGAGTGATAATTAGTGTAATACTAGCTTAGCCACTCTAGCCACAAGCTCAGCCATTCCCCCACCTATCAACAGCCAAAAGGTCAACTATCTAATCCTCACCTCCATAAAAGCCAAATAGACAGTAGTTACAACTTAAAAAGCTTAACGTTAACAGGTTTCTCAGGTAAGCAGTACAGTAAACAATTGTATTGTTACTAACCCATTTACCTTCCAGAATTCCCTTCCCTTGGACCTGGCTCCCAAAATTTTCAAGTTGACCTATTCGACGCAGGGACTTAAGGGACCCTGTGTGGTCCGAAGAGATTCGGGAGCACCAATCATGTCCACTGCACCAGAGCCGTACAGGTTGACCTCATAGACGCAGAGACTCGAGGGACTCTGTCCGGTCTGACACCGTTCTGGTACCCCCTCCCTAGTGGACTAACGCCTCTCAGGCTTTCAAGTTGACATCATTAACGCAGGGGCCCACGGGACCCTGTGCGGTCCGATGAGCAATGGGAAGCAACCTACCAGCCCACCTACCCCGAACCGCACACGTTGACCTCATCGACGCAGAGACTCAAGGGACTCAAGTTCTGTGCGGTCCGAAACGTGTTCGGGTCTTTTTTTCCCTTGTTTTTTTTCCTAGTGACAGTACGCCTCTTTATTAGGTGCATTTGGACTCTGTCCGCACGAGCTAGCGAACCCGCTCCAATGGCACAGCCCATGAAGCATTTTTTTTCTTTTTTTACGGTAGAAAAGCGGTATCTCGTCACCACCAGCAGCGATTCGACTGCCTTGCATTTCGGCCCGAAAATTCTCCCTTCTCTGGAAGTACTTAGCATTTCGGCCATTTTAGTTTTGGTTATTTATTTTTCTAAATCTCCCTCAAAATTGCCCCCCCCCCCTGTTGTCTGCTAAGGACATGCCATCTTCTCGGCTCAAAAATTTTTGCTCAAGCCCCAATTCACTTGGCACGGCAAGTGGGAGTGATGTGCGGCGCCAAACTCAGCACTTTCAAAAAGGCAATAAACTACTAAGTCCAGCAACCGTTAGCCACAATCAGCCGACCTCGGCACTTGTCTGCGTCGATCGCCCCCACTCTGCTAGCTAAAATTCCATCATGTACGCTAATGGCACCTGGTGCATGTAAAATTCGTCGTGGGTGCAAAGTCCTCCAAGTTACCTATGAATTATACCTCTGGAGGTGCCTTGCCAGGTGAAGGTCTCGTCATCTGATCAAGGCTCTAAATTACGAGACCATCTTTCGGTTGCCATGTGCAGTAAATCATTTATTGCCGCTTCGCGGCAATTAGGCGGTCGTCCGCCCGATACCAGGTATCTAACCCGTTAAGCTGAGATTATTAACTCGGCAGGTAGGGGCCTGGTCATCGGTTAGAAAGAAAGAAAGAAAGAGTATTCATAGTCGTTTAAATATAGCTTGGATAAAAAAGCGTAAAAAAGGAAGATTTAATTTAAAGGCATTAGAGCAAGCTATTATTAGCTATCTTTCTACATATCGTGTATAGAAACATTGTTGAGAGTCTTGTAATAAGTAAGATATGTCTATCTTTTAACTTTATCTCAAGCAAAACTTGTTAAATTTGTGTAATCATTTGTTAATAAAATGTCAAAGGAGTTTAAATCGATTATTAGCCTAATGTTTTACACAATTTCCGCTTTACAAAATGTCTATATATTGCATTGATTTTTCAAAGTGTACACGATTTTATATTTCCTGGTATTAATTATTCATAATTATTTACAGATAAAGGTTTTGAAAAATTAATTTAGTAATTTTCGAGCAAAAAATTAATAAAAATGAAATAGTTAACCCGAGAGTAGTCGCGACATTTTTCACAATGTCATTAGTTGCGCTCGGTCTTTTCGCCACTATCCCCTCACATACAAAAAAAAAAAAAAAAACGTAAAATATGAAATATTTTTCACTTCATATACGATAATGAAATTTCAATAAAGATGTACATTTTCAGTTTTCTTAAGTTATGCATTTTATTCCTGAGGTTAGGGGTAATGGTAAAAAGTAAAAATGAACTGAGATTAAGGCTTGTTACGTAGATTTTATTTGCCAATTTGAATTTTCTTTTTAAAAACGAACCTGAAGGAAAAAAGAAATGTCCTGTTACTTCATTAAACTTTAAAGTCAGCAACATGGTAGATCTCTATTGTATAGTGAAACTTGGATAATTCGAACTTGTTTAATTCGAAATTCTGGCTAATTCGAATTTTTTGCTTTGTCCCCAGAATTCTGTATTAAAATAACGTAAAAAAATGTGGATATTTCGAATTTTAGTTTGGATGATTCAAATTTTTTGCAATAACGCCTTACAAATTTTCCGGTAAAATTTGAGGCAGGTTCAAAATAGTAAAACAATTAATTAACTGTCTTTTAATTGTCAATTATATTTTATTTTTTAAATTGTTTTTCTACTTGGCAAAATTCACAATTGGGAAGATGTAAAATCTCATCCTTCAATCTTGTATGAAGAATACTTCAACGTGGACCAAAATGAGGCGAGTTAACTGATGCGGACATTGTTGCTCAAGTGGCAGAGAATAATACAGTTGAGGACGGGCTATCTGAAGATAAACTGGATAAGGAAATACAAGAGAAGCCCTTACCTTGTTTCTTAGAAACTATGGTGAATATACATGAAATTCGAAGCTTTTTTGAAAATCAGTCCAATTTAAAAAATTCTATTTTTGCGTCAATTTATAAGTTGGAATCCTATGCTATGACTAAAAAAACAATAAAAAATATTTGATTTTTTTCGTAAAAGTGAAGAATAATTAAACTAGCAAAAAATCTTTGATTAAAGAGGGGAAAAAATGCAGCAGTATCCTTAGGTAAAGTTTGTGATAAATTTTTCATTGTAGAGTTAATCTTTTTTTATTTATCTCTTTTTTTTGAGCGAATATATTTAATTCAAATTTTTGGATATTTCGAACTTTTCTTTTGGTCCCTTGAACTTCGAATTATCCAAGTTCGACTGTATTTTTAGTGTGATATGATTTAGGAGAAGATAAGTTATACGGGCGGCGAAAAAACCTACACGCGGCTATGACGGGTTAGTGACGAGAGTAAAAATCGTTAATGTTATTTTTTATGTTATAATGTTTAATTTAAAAATAATATAATTTTATTCAGAGTAAACATTTTAGTTCATTATGTAAAACTTCATATTTAAAATGTATTCATTAAAATGCATCATTTGATACATAAATAGGAAAGAATGAATAACTGTCACCGTAAATTTATATATATATATATATATATATATATATATATATATATATATATTTAAAAACAATGACTTTTATAGTTATATTACTGTAGTTTCTCTCAAATTCGCAACCCTGAAATCGACAAATTATCACAAATGTAAACAATAAAAATTTTAATTAAGATATATGAACAGTATGACTTTTTAGTTTTAATTAATTTAGTTTAATTCAATTTAATTTTTTAGTTTTATATCATTCTATTTGTATTTAATATGCAATTCTAAACAATAAATATAAACGCATGATTTTTAATGAAGTAAGTATGAACTTATGTTTGAAAAAAATCAAGATATTAAATGATATCAATGGTAATCACATTCATTTCATCAAATATATTTATCAATTAATTTTTTTTTTGGTTATTAACACTAGCTCAACTTGAAATAAATCTTCTTCACTTTATGATATTTATGTAAATTAATAAAGCATATTTATGAGGAAAATTCTTATATCTATATGAGGAATTATTATCTATTAACCTTTGGCCGGGCGCGCAAATTTCAATCACATGAGCGGGCGCACAGGCAAAAAACAATCAATTATTGCCCTTTTATTTTAATTTTAAACTTAATATTTAAACTTACAAATATTACATAAGTTATCTCTGATCACAATTTATGAAGGTATTCCGCAATACACTCATTTAGTTATAACATATTAAAGCAGAAGTTTATATGTATAAAAAGCTATTTGCTATTACTATCACAAACAATAAAAAAATAATGAATTACTAAACAATAATTAAGTAATTTCGGATTTACAGAATTAGTCCTATATTTCTTCTATAATAATCGCTTCCCATATCAAGCGTAAGATTCGCTTTTTAAAGTCTGTTTCAGATAAACCTTGCGCATTTCATGCACTGTTAACACATTAAAATGACAGGTTCAGCTAACAGGTTTAGAGTTCCTATACACGAATACAAACAGTTATTAACACTCACTAATGCTTGAATTTTCTTGAAAAGAAAAAATAATGTGAATGTTTTACTTTTTACAACGGCTCCCCGACGGAAGATTAAAAGAATAAATTATCCATAAAGAGATTAGAAACTAAAGATATCATATTAGATTACTTATTAGATTATAGATTATTATAATTAATTATGCATATTATCGTGAATTATTCATTATATGACCTTTACTATTAATAATTTAATTATTTCTGAAATTATCTTACTTTTATTATGCTTCTTTATTATTTTACAGAAATATTTCAATATTTTACTATGTTGCAAGCATTTGTCAAAATTTTCTTTGCAATACTACATACAATTTACCATTAAAAAATTAAACAAAAGAATGATCAGAAATCAGCAGAACCTCTGGTCTCAAGCTGTTCGGATATGAAGGAGTCTACTCTAGTATATTTCTCAAACAGTTGATATCACTTTGGAAATTTGCAGGAATTCATTACATAGTATTCAAATTTGAGGAAGAAATACACATTATGCATGCTGGTCATTATCAGATTTTGCTACGTGTCAAAATTATATATTTTACCTAGTATACTTGTTATAATAGATTAAATCATGAGAACCTTATATATATATATATATATATATATATATATATATATTGCAACAAACATTTTGATAATCATAGAAATAGAAATTTATGATTTATTTTATTTTATTTTATTTTTGTAGTAAAGGCTAGTTCAATTGTAGTTTGTAATATGTGACGTAATGTGTTTATTTTTTACTTTCGATTTAAAGCTCCAATATATTTATATTTGCAAGTAACAAAGATTATTTTATGACCCTCTGTTACTACAAAACATTCCTTATAACTTAACTATTGAAGAATTTCCTATAAGTAGAATTTTTTAAAGCAAAGTTTTCATAATATTGCAATGCTTTGGCTATTTATAGTTTTATAGGGAAGACTATGGATGGTTGACCCACTTTGTACAAAAATATTTTGTAACTTTTTAAATACTAAACCAATACATAGTTTTATTGATCATTTTCTTCTCTACATAATCAGTTATCAGAAGAAAATTGCAACATAAGTGAAATATATACGAAATTTGGAAAAAATATGGATTTTAATCTTAAGGAAATAATTAAAAGACTGTTTACATATGGAACGCTTGACCAACTGTAATTTATATTGAAGTATTGTCAACAATAAATAAATATTCACATAAAATCACTTCTAAAAAGGCAGAAAGGTTATAGAATGTTGAATACCTTTATAAACAATAAAATAAGTTAAGGGGAAAAAATACCTTTATGTTACAAGGTTTAAATGAATAAAATAAGTTTAAAAAACTCATAATGCCTTTAATCTATAAGGTTTAAACAAATGAAATAAGTTTAAGAAACCCTGAATAATTTTATGCTACAAGATTTGAAAGTTTAAAAATCGCAGAATATCTTTAATTTAAAAACTTTCTTTTGCATCGCTTCTGTAGCTTTACAGATATATTTACATTATTTTACAACAATAAAAATTATACCCTTTATTATATATTGAGTATAATAAAAATATTTCCAAAAACAATTCAAGGAGCTTTTATCAAAATCAACCATCCCTCACATTGGCTGAGTCAAGCGATTTTGTAATGAATGGCACATAGTTATTTTAACCCTTTTTGGGTCCGGTGCAATACTACATACAATTTACCATTTAAAAATTAAACAAAAGAATGATCAGAAATCAGCAGAACCTCTGGTCCCAAGCTGTTCGGATATGAAGGAGTCTACTCTAGTATATTTCTCAAACAGTTGATATCACTTTGGAAATTTGCAGGAATTCATTACATAGTATTCAAATTTGAGGAAGAAATACACATTATGCATGCTGATCATTATCAGATTTTGCTACGTGTCAAAATTATATATTTTACCTAGTATACTTGTTATAATAGATTGAATCATGAGAACCTTATAAATATATATATATATATATATACATATATATATATTGCAACAAACATTTTGATAATCATAGAAATAGAAATTTATGATTTATTTTATTTTATTTTATTTTTGTAGTAAAGGCTAGTTCAATTGTAGTTTGTAATATGTGACGTAATGTGTTTATTTTTTACTTTCGATTTAAAGCTCCAATATATTTATATTTGCAAGTAATAAAGATTATTTTATGACCCTCTGTTACTACAAAACATTCCTTATAACTTAATTATTGCAGAATTTCCTATAAGTAGAATTTTTTAAAGCAAAGTCTTCATAATATTGCAATGCTTTGGCTATTTAGAGTTTTATAGGGAAGACTATGGATGGTTGACCCACTTTGTACAAAAATATTTTGTAACTTTTTAAATACTAAACCAATACATAGTTTTATTGATCATTTTCTTCTCTACATAATCAGTTATCAGAAGAAAATTGCAACATAAGTGAAATATATACGAAATTTGGAAAAAATATGGATTTTAATCTTAAGGAAATAATTAAAACACTGTTTACATATGGAACGCTTGACCAACTGTAATTTATATTGAAGTATTGTCAACAATAAATAAATATTCACATAAAATCACTTCTAAAAAGGCAGAAAGGTTATAGAATGTTGAATACCTTTATAAACAATAAAATAAGTTAAGGGGAAAAAATACCTTTATGTTACAAGGTTTAAATGAATAAAATAAGTTTAAAAAACTCATAATGCCTTTAAGCTATAAGGTTTAAACAAATGAAATAAGTTTAAGAAACCCTGAATAATTTTATGCTACAAGATTTGAAAGTTTAAAAATCGCAGAATACCTTTAATTTAAAAACTTTCTTTTGCATCGCTTCTGTAGCTTTACAGATATATTTACATTATTTTACAACAATAAAAATTATACCCTTTATTATATATTGAGTATAATAAAAATATTTCCAAAAACAATTCAAGGAGCTTTTATCAAAATCAACCATCCCTCACATTGGCTGAGTCAAGCGATTTTGTAATGAATGGCACATAGTTATTTTAACCCTTTTGGGTCCGGTGCAATACTACATACAATTTACCATTAAAAAATTAAACAAAAGAATGATCAGAAATCAGCAGAACCTCTGGTCCCAAGCTGTTCGGATATGAAGGAGTCTACTCTAGTATATTTCTCAAACAGTTGATATCACTTTGGAAATTTGCAGGAATTCATTACATAGTATTCAAATTTGAGGAAGAAATACACATTATGCATGCTGATCATTATCAGATTTTGCTACGTGTCAAAATTATATATTTTACCTAGTATACTTGTTATAATAGATTGAATCATGAGAACCTTATAAATATATATATATATATATATATACATATATATATATTGCAACAAACATTTTGATAATCATAGAAATAGAAATTTATGATTTATTTTATTTTATTTTATTTTTGTAGTAAAGGCTAGTTCAATTGTAGTTTGTAATATGTGACGTAATGTGTTTATTTTTTACTTTCGATTTAAAGCTCCAATATATTTATATTTGCAAGTAATAAAGATTATTTTATGACCCTCTGTTACTACAAAACATTCCTTATAACTTAATTATTGCAGAATTTCCTATAAGTAGAATTTTTTAAAGCAAAGTCTTCATAATATTGCAATGCTTTGGCTATTTAGAGTTTTATAGGGAAGACTATGGATGGTTGACCCACTTTGTACAAAAATATTTTGTAACTTTTTAAATACTAAACCAATACATAGTTTTATTGATCATTTTCTTCTCTACATAATCAGTTATCAGAAGAAAATTGCAACATAAGTGAAATATATACGAAATTTGGAAAAAATATGGATTTTAATCTTAAGGAAATAATTAAAACACTGTTTACATATGGAACGCTTGACCAACTGTAATTTATATTGAAGTATTGTCAACAATAAATAAATATTCACATAAAATCACTTCTAAAAAGGCAGAAAGGTTATAGAATGTTGAATACCTTTATAAACAATAAAATAAGTTAAGGGGAAAAAATACCTTTATGTTACAAGGTTTAAATGAATAAAATAAGTTTAAAAAACTCATAATGCCTTTAAGCTATAAGGTTTAAACAAATGAAATAAGTTTAAGAAACCCTGAATAATTTTATGCTACAAGATTTGAAAGTTTAAAAATCGCAGAATACCTTTAATTTAAAAACTTTCTTTTGCATCGCTTCTGTAGCTTTACAGATATATTTACATTATTTTACAACAATAAAAATTATACCCTTTATTATATATTGAGTATAATAAAAATATTTCCAAAAACAATTCAAGGAGCTTTTATCAAAATCAACCATCCCTCACATTGGCTGAGTCAAGCGATTTTGTAATGAATGGCACATAGTTATTTTAACCCTTTTGGGTCCGGTGCAATACTACATACAATTTACCATTAAAAAATTAAACAAAAGAATGATCAGAAATCAGCAGAACCTCTGGTCCCAAGCTGTTCGGATATGAAGGAGTCTACTCTAGTATATTTCTCAAACAGTTGATATCACTTTGGAAATTTGCAGGAATTCATTACATAGTATTCAAATTTGAGGAAGAAATACACATTATGCATGCTGATCATTATCAGATTTTGCTACGTGTCAAAATTATATATTTTACCTAGTATACTTGTTATAATAGATTGAATCATGAGAACCTTATAAATATATATATATATATATATATATATATATACATATATATATATTGCAACAAACATTTTGATAATCATAGAAATAGAAATTTATGATTTATTTTATTTTATTTTATTTTTGTAGTAAAGGCTAGTTCAATTGTAGTTTGTAATATGTGACGTAATGTGTTTATTTTTTACTTTCGATTTAAAGCTCCAATATATTTATATTTGCAAGTAATAAAGATTATTTTATGACCCTCTGTTACTACAAAACATTCCTTATAACTTAACTATTGCAGAATTTCCTATAAGTAGAATTTTTTAAAGCAAAGTCTTCATAATATTGCAATGCTTTGGCTATTTAGAGTTTTATAGGGAAGACTATGGATGGTTGACCCACTTTGTACAAAAATATTTTGTAACTTTTTAAATACTAAACCAATACATAGTTTTATTGATCATTTTCTTCTCTACATAATCAGTTATCAGAAGAAAATTGCAACATAAGTGAAATATATACGAAATTTGGAAAAAATATGGATTTTAATCTTAAGGAAATAATTAAAAGACTGTTTACATATGGAACGCTTGACCAACTGTAATTTATATTGAAGTATTGTCAACAATAAATAAATATTCACATAAAATCACTTCTAAAAAGGCAGAAAGGTTATAGAATGTTGAATACCTTTATAAACAATAAAATAAGTTAAGGGGAAAAAATACCTTTATGTTACAAGGTTTAAATGAATAAAATAATTTTAAAAAACTCATAATGCCTTTAAGCTATAAGGTTTAAACAAATGAAATAAGTTTAAGAAACCCTGAATAATTTTATGCTACAAGATTTGAAAGTTTAAAAATCGCAGAATACCTTTAATTTAAAAACTTTCTTTTGCATCGCTTCTGTAGCTTTACAGATATATTTACATTATTTTACAACAATAAAAATTATACCCTTTATTATATATTGAGTATAATAAAAATATTTCCAAAAACAATTCAAGGAGCTTTTATCAAAATCAACCATCCCTCACATTGGCTGAGTCAAGCGATTTTGTAATGAATGGCACATAGTTATTTTAACCCTTTTGGGTCCGGTGCAATACTACATACAATTTACCATTAAAAAATTAAACAAAAGAATGATCAGAAATCAGCAGAACCTCTGGTCCCAAGCTGTTCGGATAAGAAGGAGTCTTCTCTAGTATATTTCTCAAACAGTTGATATCACTTTGGAAATTTGCAGGAATTCATTACATAGTATTCAAATTTGAGGAAGAAATACACATTATGCATGCTGATCATTATCAGATTTTGCTACGTGTCAAAATTATATATTTTACCTAGTATACTTGTTATAATAGATTGAATCATGAGAACCTTATATATATATATATATATATATATATATATATATACATATATATATATTGCAACAAACATTTTGATAATCATAGAAATAGAAATTTATGATTTATTTTATTTTATTTTATTTTTGTAGTAAAGGCTAGTTCAATTGTAGTTTGTAATATGTGACGTAATGTGTTTATTTTTTACTTTCGATTTAAAGCTCCAATATATTTATATTTGCAAGTAATAAAGATTATTTTATGACCCTCTGTTACTACAAAACATTCCTTATAACTTAACTATTGCAGAATTTCCTATAAGTAGAATTTTTTAAAGCAAAGTCTTCATAATATTGCAATGCTTTGGCTATTTAGAGTTTTATAGGGAAGACTATGGATGGTTGACCCACTTTGTACAAAAATATTTTGTAACTTTTTAAATACTAAACCAATACATAGTTTTATTGATCATTTTCTTCTCTACATAATCAGCTATCAGAAGAAAATTGAACCATAAGTGAAATATATACGAAATTTGGAAAAAATATGGATTTTAATCTTAAGGAAATAATTAAAAGACTGTTTACATATGGAACACTTGACCAACTGTAATTTATATTGAAGTATTGTCAACAATAAATAAATATTCACATAAAATCACTTCTAAAAAGGCAGAAAGGTTATAGAATGTTGAAGACCTTTATAAACAATAAAATATGTTAAGGGGAAAAAATACCTTTATGTTACAAGGTTTAAATGAATAAAATAAGTTTAAAAAACTCATAATGCCTTTAAGCTATAAGGTTTAAACAAATGAAATAAGTTTAAGAAACCCTGAATAATTTTATGCTACAAGATTTGAAAGTTTAAAAATCGCAGAATACCTTTAATTTAAAAACTTTCTTTTGCATCGCTTCTGTAGCTTTACAGATATATTTACATTATTTTACAACAATAAAAATTATACCCTTTATTATATATTGAGTATAATAAAAATATTTCCAAAAACAATTCAAGGAGCTTTTACCAAAATCAACCATCCCTCACATTGGCTGAGTCAAGCGATTTTGTAATGAATGGCACATAGTTATTTTAACCCTATTGGGTCCGGTGTACTATTAATAGTACATGACTTTTAATGAAGTATTATTTTGATTTAAGAAATAAAGTATTTCTTAAATACTGCACTTTCTTAAATACTGCACTTCTTATACTGCCAATTTCATGTAGTAATGTTATTATATGTCTTTGCATTTATTATATTACTTCATTTATGTTTAGGCATTTAGAAGAAATAATAACTATTATTTTACATTAATTTTAAACACGATTATTCAATCGGTAAATTAATTGTACCAGATGTAAATTTTCCATTTTTCAATTTTTCAGCGAAGAAAGTCCGGGCCAGACTAAGAACCAGACTGAAGCGTTGGCTGAAGCCGCCGTTGGTTGAAGCCGTTGGTTGGAAGAGCGTTGGCTGAAGCCGCCAACGCTCTTCCAAATGAGCTATCCCGGACACGAACACTGTAGGACTATTTCACCCAATGAACCTCAACGATCACTTTTATCTGATATGATACTCTGGATCAGCTCAACAGAATAAATGGAAAGTCAATATATGGAACTGCAGAAAATCGCTGCATAAGAAATTACATTAGATTAATTTTAAACACGATTTTTCAATCAGTAAATTAATTATAACATATGTAAATTTTCCATTTTTCGGTGGAAAAAGTCCGGGCCAGGAATGTATTGGCTGAAGCCGCCAACGCTCTTCCAACTGAGCTATTCCGGACACGAACACTGGAGGACTATTTCACCCAATTAACCTCAACGATTACTTTGGCGGTGGCTGGTGGCTTCAGCAAATACATCCCCGGTTCAAATCCTGGCCCGGACTTTTTTCACCCAAAAATTGAAAGATGGAAAATTTACATCTGTTATAATTAATTTACCGATTGAATAATCGTATTTAAAATTAATCTAATGTAATTTCGTATGCAGCGATTTTCTGCTGTTCCATATGTTGATCTGCGATTTATTCTGTTGAGCTGATCCAGAGTATCAGATCAGATAAAAGTGATAGTTGGGGTTAATTGGATGAAATAGTACTCCAGTGTTCGTGTCCGGGATAGCACAATTGGAAGAGACAACGCTCTTCCAACTGAGCTATTCCGGACATGAACACTGGAGGACTATTTCACCCAATTAACCTCAACGATCACTTTGGCGGTGGCTGGTGGCTTCAGCAAATACATCCCCGGTTCAAATCCTGGCCCGGACTTTTTTCACCCAAAAATTGAAAGATGGAAAATTTACATCTGTTATAATTAATTTACCGATTGAATAATCGTATTTAAAATTAATCTAATGTAATTTCGTATGCATCGATTTTCTGCTGTTCCATATGTTGATCTGCGATTTATTCTGTTGAGCTGATCCAGAGTATTAGATCAGATAAAAGTGATCGTTGGGGTTAATTGGGTGAAATAGTACTCCAATGTTCGTGTCCGGGATAGCACAGTTGGAAGAGCGTTGGCGGCTTCATACAATACATCCCTGGATTGAATCCTGGCCCGAACTTTTTTCACCCAAAAAATGAAAAGTGAAAATTTACATCTGTAATAATTATTATTACATTCTTAATTCTTTTTGAGCACAGTTTGCGAATCTCTTTTTTTAAACACAATTTCACTCTTTAAATTTAAAATAAAAGTTACTTTTCTGAAAGAATCATGTATAATAAAGCGCTAAAAATATTATTAAGTTCTAATATCTGTTAAATCCTGCTGTAACACGATATTCTCCACGTAGCTCCAAAAATTCTTCGTTAGCCAATTGTTATGTGAACATTACTTGAATAGAAGGCAAAAAACACATTCTTTATTCTTCAGACAATAAAGTATTCGTTAAACACTAATTAATCTATTTGGATAGCTAGTGTTATTAACGTAAAAGAATGTTATTAACGTAAAAGAATTTTTTTCTAAAAACCGGGAAAAATTCGGACCCGGAAGGGCCGATTAAAGGCAAAATCTTATTTGCCATGCAAACTTTATGCCTAGAATTAAATTCCAATAAATCTGCTTTCATTAAAGCCTGCTTAATTTAATTTCTATGACATATTTTCTATGAAAAACTGTTACAAAATATTTCTAAAAAACTTTTATTCTGAAGACCTTTCACAACGGATACTGTTTATCACTGTTTCGATTATCTGCATGAAATTATTTTCACTGTTTTATCATTTCACGAACTTTGGTTACCATATAGTAGTAAATGTCTGAACACATTGAAGTACAACAAGTTGGAAATTGCACGTGAAGAGTTGCAAATAAGGTGCGTTTGTAAGATAACGAAGTTTTGAAAATATCACTCTCATATATCAATATCATAAAGTTGTAAATAGTTATTTACAATTAAAATGCGCACTAAACAATGTTCTCCCTATACCATTATGTAATGGAATAATTATGTATAGCCTTTTAAATCAATAACAAATGTTCTTTGCACGACAGATTGTGCAAAATGTATATTATAATATGTACTTTACAGATGCATATCAATTTTATTATGTTCGAATGAGTGTAACACCATTAAAATTCATTTTAAACATATTTCCCATTGGCCGTAATGTATCGGAATACTTTTGATTGTCCCTATAATTGATCTATGAATCCGATTTTTATAAAATATGAAATTACTTGACAAAATTATGTAATAATTATGTATTTTAAATTGCAAATGATTAAAAAGCATTTGAAATTTCTTTCCCCATAGACCGTAATTTAACAGAATAATTTTGATTGTCCTTGTAATTGGTCTATTCATCCGATTTTCATAAAATTTGAAATGAGGGGACGAAATTATCTAAAAATTACATAATTTAAATTTCAAACGATTCGGTCGGGTAGTTTTTACGCTGTCATATGCGGATGGACGGACGGACGGACAAAAGGGCAGACAGACAGACGGACTGAAAGACAACTATAGGTGCCACGTATTTACATAATTACGAATGCACCTAAAAATGGACGGATGATTCAAGCCTCCCGTACGGTCAACCATTATCAGTCTCCTCTATATCGTTGTTATACTTGGCATTACTCTAAAATACATTATTTTTTTTTAACATTCGCTAGCTGAGGTTCACGTAAACCTCCGTCAGTGCTGTGATTATCATTCAGTGCACAAAGAGGGTTTAGATTTTTAAGATTTTTTTCTAAAGGCAAAAAACAATTCCCAAGTAAAAATATATTAAGTAAGCTTAAAAATACATGCTTAAATACATTTGAATAATTATAAACATATCGTAAGTTTAGTTTTCAGTGGATGAAAAAAAAAATATTAATGAATGATTTTTTGGAAAAACAGATCATTTGTTAATAAATTTCCATATGAGGAAAAGTTGCGATCTCACTTTTTTTAAGATTCCTTGTTAGTTAAATATCGCATTCTGTTGCTTTCTCAAAAATTTGTTTTGGTGAAGTTTTAAAAATTTTCACACATTTTTAGCAAGTGTTGAAATTTTCGGAACTTAGGCTGTACAGTACAATCCATTAATATAGCACGAGACTTTTTTCAATTAGTTGTTTTAAAAAGCGAGTTTATTTCGTGAAATTATTGTTTTGAAAATAAACTTCGCGAAAACCATGTTCAGCTATGGCGAATGTTGAAATGTTAAATATTTTTCAGTACATGAATAATCAAAACTCGCGAAAGCTACGGGAATACTGTGTCTGTAAAAACAATATAATATATTCTTAAATTTATCAGGGTATTTTTTGGCCTTTATATACGCTAAAATGTTTATGATATTGCTTATTTTAAATTGTAAATAATTTTGTATTTTTAAGTATGTATCTATAATCTTAATTAATCATTGTTCTCTGTTTTTTTATGCTTCTAGTTACATTTATGTGACTCTAATATTGGAAATTGAATAGTCATTTAACTGTGTTGAAACTTTAATATATTTTAACATTTTTTAAATAAAATGTACATAACAGTAATAAAATATATAAAAACATATTTATGTATAATAATAATTAATAATATAATATAATAATATATAATAATATTATAATATAATATATAATATTTAATAATATTATAATATAACATAACAACATAATAATATATTTTTATGTAATTTATGTATAAAATTTGTATTATTAATTTTCTCATGGAATTACTAAATTAATTATGTCATTAGAAAAATAAAGCCGTGCTTCATATTTTCATCCAGAAACTTTCAGTAATCAAAGACTTTATCTCGAAGAAAATCTAATCTCATTATTACTATATTATTGATTTCCTTAGAAACACATATTTTCTAAAAAGGTATATTTACAGATCGTTAATGTAGGAACAAATTGACAGATGATGGAATTAAAAAAGTAACATTAATGAGATGTTAAGTTGCCATATTTGAGAGTAATTTGTCATACTTATTACGAAATTAGCATCATTAATAAATAAAAAAAATATTGTACCTTAGAAATACAATGCTTAATGATTTCAGCTTTTAATAGATTTAAAAGAAGATGTGTTAAATAATGCGAAATTATATTAGTTTTTAAGTTTAAGGTACAGTGGTGGTCAGAAATAAAAGAACAATTAAAAATTGTGCAGAAAAAAATATTTCTGGGCTAAATAAAGAGAAATTTATACACAAAATGCTTTTTTATGCTAGAAATCATTGTAGAAAGCAAAATATTGGAAAATGCAAAATATGAATGTTTTGTCACAATTAATAAAATATGTCATTGTGACAATTGGACAAAATGATAAGGACAATGAATGTTTCTTCCAGAAACACCCTAATGATTAATAATCTCCCCGCTTCTTTTCAATCACTTTTATCAGTCTTGACGTCATGGAGTTTGACAATTCCTTAAGAACGTCCTTGGAAAATTTTGAGTGATCTTTCTCGAGAGAAGACATGAGTTATTGCTTATTTTGAGATTATATACCATTTTTGCATACTTTGTGTGCAAGAATATCCAACAAATTTTCCATTGAATTCGGATCAGGTCTTCTGACGGTCAATAAAGTAGTTTCACAAAATTAGCATCTAACCATGAATTTGAAGTTTGGGAAACATGAACCGAGGCATTATCCTGCAGGAAAAAATAGTTTACAATCGGTATTAACTGTGCTTCTGGTAAAAGATTTATCCTTTTCTTGGTACGAAATATTTCAAAATTACTGTTTAATTTTCAATATGACATCGTAAATATGCCGTTTTTAATTCTTACCAAAAGAGAAAAAAAATCAATTTCATTTTTGACTTTCAAATCATGTAAAAATGATTAAATGTTACATAAAATATACTCATTGACCTCTAGATTTTTTTCGATTGGAACATTTTTTTCTTTCTTTACACAATTAGGTGCTTTGAAAAAAATTGTGGAAGCTCATACAAAAAGTTGGAAAAATTCTAATAAATGACTTGTTCAATGGCAAATGCAGCATTAAAAAAAAGCATTAAGAAGTCGCATGCTATTCTTCAATTATTTACCTTTTGACGTACTAATACTGCTTATTATAAGCTTAAGAATGTAAACAAACATTTAATCCCATTCCAATGCATGTTTATTATTATTTTTATCATTATTAAGGGTGATTTTTCAAGCATTGATACAGTTTTGTGCAAAATTAGTAACAAGCGTATCTCAGCAATTTAAAATATTATAGAGGAAGTAATATTACATATTGTAAGCCAATTTTTCTTATAAGTCTTATAGAATATTTTTGAAAATAAAGAACATATTTTTTTTTAAATTACGAATGCAGACAGAAATATGCATATTTCTGATATGCAAAATTTATAATTAATTTATTTATTGGGAGTATGTAATAAGGATTGAAATAGGTTTGATGATCAGCATGTACGATTTCTACGTCAGTATGGTAATATTTTCATTAGCTTTTAGAGTTGTTTATTTATTTATTTTATTATTATTAACGAATTGATATTAAGATATATGTGGATTTAGTAAACTTAAATTTTCAAAATCTTCAAAATTTTAATTTTTTGATACATTAAACTCTTATTTTGCCTGAACGTTTTGATATAATCATTTCCTTTACATCTGTGTTTTAGAATTCCAAGTTATATATTTTAGAATTATACTCAGACTCAAAATTACTCAGAAATACTCAGACTAAGAATTATACTACGACTCAGATTTAAAACGGCTTTGCTCATGTTAGTCTTCATAAACTAAACATAAATTGTCTCTCTTTTTAAGAAACAAGATATTTTTTTTCGAGGTCATACTGTTGATTTTTTTTTTACTTCTCCCTTACATTGAGACAAAAATATATTTTTGGCAACTAGAATCTAAATTTTTGCTCTAGAGAAAAATATTCCCATGCCATTCCTATAAATTCTAGTTCACTTTCTTATAGAGTCCTAATGTCTCCTTAGATTTAGAGAGCGTTTTTCAATAATCTTCTGGTCATAATTACATAAAAATATCTCCAAATACATAAAAACACAAGATGTTCGTTCTAATAGCTATACTTTTAGTTTATGAATCATTCCAGAAATCCAACGATAATTTCTCTCTACTGAAACTATTCGATTTTGTCACTTAGGAAAAAGATACTAGAAATTCTCTATTATTTCGTCTATTCCGCCTGCTTGTTTACCTTAATTCTATAACTCGAAAATCTCTAAATCTAGTTCAGGAATTCAGAAAATGACTGCCTACTTAACAAGTTAAAGGCGGTAAATAGTTTTTCTGAATGTAGCGGAATACAGCTTTGTATTAAAAAATATAAGATTATTTAAAATACAAATTTATTTTGGTTGACAGTAATTATTATAATCTGAAAATGAATCAAAAGTTTCATTCTATATCTAAAATTTAGTTTGTAACCCTAAGCAAAAGCTGCTACGTCAGGAACAAATGTCTGACCAAAACGCTCCATAAATATTAAGTTTTCCTGTATATATATATATATATAAATATTTATTTTAATGAAAAACATATCTTTGACCCCTCTTAAAATTGTGTTTTATATTTAACGCATTAAATGTTGTAACAGGCCATTTTATCCCCATATTAACGAATCCTGAGACTCTTCAATTTATAATTTTTCACAAATATGTTTTACATAAACTTAACAAAAAAAAAGAGACATTTTTATTTCTTTTTAATCCATAACGGGAATTCTATAAGTAACATACAAAATTTCTCAAAGTGGATTTGCTTTGAGTGAAAAAGCGAGTTAAAATATATACCTTTACAAGATTTAACAATAAATAATTGAATGTGTGTTTTAAAAGTTAAATTTCTGGCTTTCAGGTTTATTAATTCAAATGTCAGATGCATCTGCGTATTACCTTTCTTTTTTTCCGGAAAAAAAAGTGTTCTATAAAAAGAACCTTTTAAAATTTTCTTTAGAGAAGTAAAAAAACGTATTTTTAACTATACCTTAAGTGCATTTTATTGATTTATTTTGGGAGCTTTGCAAATTAAATGATACTTTAAGAAAGAAATAAAAGAATTATATATATATATATATATATATATATATATATATATATATATATATATATATATATATATATATATATATATATGCTTCATTATTTTTTTTATAATTGTTGTATTTTAATCGTCTGGCAAAATAAACTTTTATGTCTGTGTATGAAACATTAAGGTAAATTAAAATTTCTGTTTAACATTTTATATATTTTTTAAATGTTTCAAAATTATTTTCATAGCTCAGAAAGCAATTGTTTCGTTGGTAACTATGAATTTCCACATTAAAAAATTAGTATATTAGTCAACTTCGACGTGCTAACGTCGCAAGTATCATTTCTGTCTTATGTCAGAAAAGAAAATCATTAAAATTTCATAATTATATAAATTTTCATAATTATATATTTTCATAAATATATATATTTTTTATTATGAACCTAAAATAATACTTTAAATAAACATCATTAATTTCTAAGATATACATACATTTTAACGTCTGAATTTAAAATATTCAATTAGGAAACACTAGACAGACTTTAATACAATTATTAAAAAATATATACACAAACAATTAAAAAGAGAACAAACGTTTCGCCATGCATCGCAAAGCCTCATCAGTATTCATATCAACTCACAACAAAAACAATGTGCATATACCGGACTCAGTCAAAGTTGAAGTAGAAGTTAATGATTTAAGAAAACAAAATATTCATTCGGAACAGGGCTTGATTCGTTCAAGGTTAAGTGATGTAATTTAGTAAACCACGCCTCCATAAAAATTCTGTAGTGATAGTCAATGCAGTTACTTTTCAAAATAGAACAATCAGTGAAAGATGGAGTGTGATCTTTGTCAAGTGCATGTTGCACTAATCTGGAATTCAATCTACCTTTTTTAAAAGCACTGATATGTTCTTTAAGCCGTATTTCCAGGGATCTGCCGGTTTCACCTATGTAAACACTATTGCAATCATTACATGGAATCTTGTATACAACGCCGCACAATCTTTCTTTTTCATATTTAAACTTGTGACTGTTCACGAAAGAACTTAATTTGTTTAGTGGTTTATAAGAAATCCCAATGTTAAATGATTTCAAAACTGATGAAATTTTCTCCGAAACATTAGTATAATATGGTAAGCAAACAAAAAATTTTGGTTTAATCTGTTGAAAGGGGGCGGGAGTTGAATTAATCAAATCTAAAGTATTCTTGAAAACTTTTCTAATGAGATTTTTAGGAAAAACCTTCGTGTTCTTGGAAGATTTGAGAAATCTTGAATTCCCAAATGACTGTGTTATGGCGTCGTTAGATGTCGTGGCTTTATTTACATCTATACCTATTGAATTAATTTGTGATACCGTTCAGAAAATTTGGCCTGAGTCTGTTCAGGGTACAGAATTAAATGCTGTTGATATTGCTGATTTATTGAAATTTTGTTTAACTTCAACTTGTTTTGTTTTTAATGATTCCTTTTATAAGCAGGTGTCGGGTACCGCTATGGGCTCACCTCTTTCTGTGGTAGTTGCCGAAATAGTGTTGCAATCAATGGAAGTAAATATTATCAATGCACTCGGTCAACGTTTAATTTTCTGGCGTAGATACCTGGACGATGTTTACATAATAGCAAAAGAATGCGATTTAAACGAAATCCTCTCTACTGCGAATTTGATTGCTGAACCTTTAAAGTTTACCATCGAACGTGAGTCTAATGGTGTGTTACCGTTTCTGGACATCCTCATTCAAAGAACAGATAATGATAATTCACAGTTAATTTCTACTTCTGTCTATAGAAAACCGACTTCAACAGGTCAGTACACCAATTTTAAATCAGTTTGCCCACTCAGTCATAAGATTTCTATTATTAAAAGTTTAGCTTATAGAGCGATAAAATATTGCAATAGCATTGAAGCTTTCGAAATTGAAAGAAATAAAAATTTATGAAGATTTAAAGAATAACGGTTTTCCTAAAAATCTCATTAGAAAAGTTTTCAAGAATACTTTAGATTTGATTAATTCAACTCCCGCCCCCTTTCAACAGATTAAACCAAAATTTTTTGTTTGCTTACCATATTATACTAATGTTTCGGAGAAAATTTCATCAGTTTTGAAATCATTTAACATTGGGATTTCTTATAAACCACTAAACAAATTAAGTTCTTTCGTGAACAGTCACAAGTTTAAATATGAAAAAGAAAGATTGTGCGGCGTTGTATACAAGATTCCATGTAATGATTGCAATAGTGTTTACATAGGTGAAACCGGCAGATCCCTGGAAATACGGCTTAAAGAACATATCAGTGCTTTTAAAAAAGGTAGATTGAATTCCAGATTAGTGCAACATGCACTTGACAAAGATCACACTCCATCTTTCACTGATTGTTCTATTTTGAAAAGTAACTGCATTGACTATCACTACAGAATTTTTATGGAGGCGTGGTTTACTAAATTACATCACTTAACCTTGAACGAATCAAGCCCTGTTCCGAATGAATATTTTGTTTTCTTAAATCATTAACTTCTACTTCAACTTTGACTGAGTCCGGTATATGCACATTGTTTTTGTTGTGAGTTGATATGAATACTGATGAGGCTTTGCGATGCATGGCGAAACGTTTGTTCTATTTTTAATTGTTTGTGTATATATTTTTTAATAATTGTATTAAAGTCTGTCTAGTGTTTCCTAATTAAACATCATTAAACCTTCTTTATTTTCATATTTAATATTATAGTTCATCTGTTATTTTTTCGCATTATAGAAGTTAATGATAACTTTTTATCTTTATTCGAATGTGTTTTTATGGAATTGAGTTTACCATTACATAATTTCGTAAGAAAGTATATTCTTTGAAAACAAAATGATGAATATACAAAAATGATGTATTTTTTAACTTTGAGGTCTAGAATAGGACACTTCGCCCTTTCAATTTCGTCGCTATCCGATGACTGGTTCTAAAGTTATTAAGAGGCAAACTTTGGACTTTAACTTTAGAAATGCGTCTGAGCTCTACCATACAGCACTACCGTGCTGTATGAAACTGAAAACTATAGTTTACTTAATAAAAAGAAACTTATCGATGTATCATAATTTAATATTGGAATATTGGAATTTTTCTTTAAAAGGCGAAGCAAAATACCTTTTCTGTTACACAAAATTAATTTTTTATAAAAAAGGTTAAACTCAACATTTATATTTTTCTATATGGTATCAGACTTTTCTTAGAATTTCAGTTTATATTAAATTTTCTACAAACTTCCTGCAATGGTCCGTTTTTTTCAATTATGAAAAATATTACGCGATCTTTTTTTCTTTAAATTTCTTTAAAAGTTTAAAAGCTTGCACTGAATAGCTTTCATGACAGAAGACACTAAAACAATATAATGGTAGTACGTTTTTTTTTTTTTTTTTTTTTTTTTTTTTTTTTTTTTTTCACATATTTATTTATACACTATAGGGCCAAAGATGACAGATCGCTTGCGATTTACGACATTTTGTTAAATATCCTGAAAATTACACGAGGAATGAATTATCCATAATATCCAGATGTGTAAACAGAATAGTATAGATCATATATTTTCATAAGGATTTTTTCTTGAACTTCCATAAGAGACTTTCAAAAAATTGAAAAAGAAGGAAAATCTTTTGCATAACCCTGTCATAACTAACGTTGGGAAAGCATCCATACTGCATATTATGATTACATGATTATTCTAGTATGATTATATGATTATTGTAATAACCCATGTTCATTTTTATGAGGATATCATGCATACACGTAGAAAAATTAAGTTTTATATAAAACAGTCCCAAAGTTTTATTATAAATTGCATAGTTAGAAATAGAAAAAAAAATATTTATTTCCTGAAAATATGACAAATATTATTGTACATAATACCCTGTAATCAGAATTTAAAAAAAAATAAAAATTGTTTGAAAAATATGCAGATTTATTAAAAAATGTTTCACTGCGTATGCGTCACAGATATCAAAATATAATTTGCAAAATGTATCAGTTAAATGCATTGTGCAACTTTTGTAAAAGTTCCAAAAGTACAGTTTGAAAATTCCCAAAATAATCCTCGATAGAACAAGCTCAAAATTTGCTATTAAAAATGAAGCAAAAATATGAAGGGTTGTATCCATTGAATAATATCAATATAGCACACACAATATTGCACGTACTCACATGAAAAATCGAACAGTTTAGTTTTAAAGAATAGAGGTGCAATTATGTGCACACAAGTATAGAAGATATTGTAGAAACATGTCTTTTATGATACATAATTTTTTATACTGCAGTATTTAAAAAAATAATAATAAAGTTGAGGAGGATAATTGGGGAACACATGGCTGTAAAATTTAAATTTCTGTATAAAATGTTAATGATTTTTAAACCTAAAGAACTAAATGTCAGTTTTTCCCCAGAATGATTCGAATTAATTTGACAAGAGTATGAATTATCCAGAGGAAAGAATACTAAAAAAGTCCTTCCGGCAATGCGGGGAGGAAGAGGTAGCTTTCATATACTTAAATATTTATTTATTTATTTTAAAGTAAGTTACATTGTTCAAAAATACTAATCTCAAATTAGTGGAAATAATCTTATAAAATTAGTGATTTTATAAGATTGAATACTATTTCTGTCAAGACTGAATATTAATAGGAATTTTTAGAAATTAGTCATCTTTTATTCAATCTGGTTTTATTTTAAGCGATTTGGAGAGTCACTAAATTCCACGATATCATAAAGTGTATGCCATTTTAAAGCAACATTGTGGATCGTTCAGATCAGACCGTTTCAAAATGTCAGCCATAAGAAAAGTTCTAAGTGCTAATCATTTTGTAAGATATAGACAAAATAAATGGTGTTCTGGAATTGTTGTTTTAAGTTCTAACACGTAAAAGAAAAATATTTTTCAAATTTTGATTTTTTCGCATTTCATTTTAAATTTTAAATTTTTTAAAAAAATTAAAATGGTCACCATTTTGAAACAAAATGGCGGATTATGCTGACCAACGAACTCGGTCGAGACATTTGTATGTACTATGTACATACCAAGTTTCAGTGAAATCGGTTCATAAATACGCGTGTTATCACGTGACAAAAATCAGATCGTTTCAAAATGTCAGCCATAAGAAAAATTCAAAGTGCTATAACTCAATCATTTTTTAAGATATAGACAAAATAAAAAGTGTTCTGGAATCTTTGTTTTAAGTTCTAACACGTAAAAGAAAAATATTTTTCAACTTTTAATTTTTTCGCATTTAATTTTAAATTTTAAAATTTTTTAAAAATTTAAAATGGCCGCCATTTTGAAACAAAATGGCGGATGATGCTGACCAACGAACTCGGTCGAGACATTTGTATGTACTATGTACATACCAAGTTTCATTCAAATCGGTTCATAAATATGTTAGTTATCGCATGACAAAAATCAGATATATATATATATATATATATATATATATGGTTATATATATATATATATATATATATATATATATATATGTCAACATTTGAACGGAGGGTGGTTTTGGGGTCTGGGGGTCATGATCGGTGAAAATATACCAAAATTTTCCGGAAGTGCTTTCCTCCGGACGGCTGCAATAGGTAGCTTTTTACTTTTTGTAATGAAAGCTACCTAAAAGTTTGGAGTATAAGAAACTATTCCTTAAAATTCTACAAAAGTAAATACATAAATAAACAGAAAGGTACGTTTATTCTGAAATTTTCTTGCATTTTAATTTATTAATTTTTTTATTAATAAACAATTTGGATTATACAGTAAAATATTTGTTTATTTTACTTTTGTGGCATTTAATTAAAGGACTAAAGTTCCCTTTACAAGGGTCTTACACCGGCTGATTATTTTTTTTACTATTATTAATAAAATTAGTCATATTTTCTGAAAATAAATATATTTTTTTCAATTTAGAACTATGCAATTTATAATAAAAATTTGGGACTGTTTTTATATAAAACTTAATTTCTATACGGATATGCATGATATCGTCATAAAAATGAACACGGATTATTACAATAATCATATAATCATACTAGAAGAATCATGTAATCATTACATGCAGTATGGATGCTTTCGCAACATTAATTTTGACAGGGTTATGCAAAATGTTTTCTTTCTTTTTCAATTTGTTGAAAGTCCCTTATGGAATTTCAAGAAAAAATCTTCATGAAAATATATGATCTAAACTATTCTGTTTACACATCTGGATATTCTGGATAATTAATTCCTCGTATATTTTTCACGATATTTAACAAAATGTCTGAAATCGCAAGCGACCGGTCATCTTTGGCCCTATAGTGTATATATAAGTATTATTTATTTACTATTATTAATAATTTATTTATATTTTTACGTATTGTAACTTCTATAGAATAAATGGACAAAGCTTTAAACTAAATTATTTAAAAAAATATTTTTAATGAAATTAAACATTTTTTTTTTTGTTCATCCTCGTTGACCGAGGCCATAAATATTAATTTAGAAAGTACCTTATATCCAAAAAATATATTTTTAAGAAATAGCTATAAAAACAAGAATGTCCTGTTAAAACGATGGATAAATATCGAAAAATGAAAGTTAAATTTCAAAATTAATTAAAAGTTTAAATATGAATAAGCAGTATTACTAAATTATTTTTATTCCAATTAACGGAATTTTCATTCATAAATTTTTATCTTCTATGTTTTCTTTTAAAATATTTATGTAACAGTTAATTAACGCACTCGTTTTTTAAAATATCATTTCATAATCCTTATAGTATCCTGCATCAATAATACAATGCTATACACGTCAGAAAGAATACATTAAATTAAATAGAAATAGTAGTATATATTTAATTACTTTCATTTAAGTTTAACAATGGGTACAGAGTTATAATTAATTGAAATATTATATGACTTCAAGATATGAGCGTTCAATTGGATTAATAAATTTATCGTAGCAGAGAACAAATGCATGAAAATCCTTTATTCCACGTTCATTATAAATTTATTTTTTAAGAAAGGAATAATGCCATTGTTCTTTATATAATATTTTACATTAAATAAAAATTTTTTTACAAATAATATTACGTAAACGAAATAAAGGATTGGCGATAAAACCATTAGTAAATACCTTACGCATTGCAAATAAATTATATAATAATATATCATTGACATAAATACTTAAGTTTCACCCTATTTTCGGAATTTTTGAATTAGAATGATTTCATTATATAATACTAAATTATAAAGTAATGAAGGAAATAAACCTGGAGATCATTAGTAATTTATTTCGCACACGTATCTATTAAGAAAGCAATTCTTATTTCATTAGAGAAATACATAACGTAATCTGCTAAGTTGACAAGAACATGTAGTGTTTCCAGTTGAAAATTATACATATTCTTACATTTTAAATTACCGAATCTAGCATAAGATATTCTTAATTGGATCATTTTAAATTATGAAAGTGTAACAAGAATAAATAAATAAATAAAATTTTGTAATTTCTTATTGGATGGAAAATATCAAATATGATCATTTTATACATTTTATAAATGTTAAAAAAGCAAATATTTGTTTGATTTTTTAAAGCTGTAAATATCTACATATTTATTAAAAATGTAACATTTATGTTAAAAATACCGATTTTTTAATAGTGCACATTATCCTCATATTAAATATTGACAGGTTGAAAATTGATTGATCAAGCAAGTGCCTTATACTGAGAAATTTACAAACAAGTATAAAAAATATAAATAATATAGAAGAATTTATTGTTCTATTATTTTTTTAGATATGTCGTCTTAAGAAATTTCGGGGAACAAATTAAAATAATTTTTATTTATTGAGTTAAAATTCTAATTTTTTTGTTATGTTGATAAAAAAATCACATGCTAATCTTCCACTAATTTTTGTAAAACATTTCAAATTACAAATTTATTAAAAAAAAAGGTAGGATTAAAATTTTTATAACTCAAAATATTATTTGTAGAATTTAATTTTTTTACATTTAAATAGACAAAAATACATAAATTTAATTTTACTTCAGAATTTCTAAAATATTAATTTAAAAAATAATAAAATATTTAAAATGAAATTTTAAACAAAAATATGTAATTTTTATTTAGAAAATAATATATTTAAAACCAAATATCTTTTTATTAAATTTGGTTATCAAAATAAAAGTAAAATACTCAAAAATTATATGTTCCAAGTATAAAGCATTAATATGCAACTGTTCTTGAGATATAAAAATTGTAATACGAGAAAGATGAAAAAACCTATCATAAAGAATTTCGCATTTTCACATGAAAATATTTCCATGACAACCGGGTCATTTCAAATCAGGCAGTAAAATATCAATATGTAACGCACCATCAGAGTTTTTAATGAAACAATTGGGTGTTTGTTCTTACTACTAAAATATAATTACCAGGATTTTTTTTTTTTTTTTTTTTTTTTTTTTTTATCAATGGTGAAATAGTTTCCGATAGAAGAAAAAATATCAAAATTTTAAACTGTTTTGTTTTCAAATGCAGAATCTCATATATCATTATATTTCAACATTTTTTCGATAAATCAACTTTAAATAATTTAAACATAATAAGTGGAGAACGCAGCTTTCGAAAAAAAAATATTTTTATGCTTATAACATTTTAAGATTGCCTAGAAGATTTTTGGAATCTTTCGAATCTTAATACTTTTTATAAAAAGTAATAAATAAACAAAAAAGAACATTATTACAAAATGTGGATATTTATTAAATTTATTTATGCTGGGAATTATACTTAAAATTATAAATTACTTTATTTCGAAGAAAAAATAATGGGATTTTAGGTTTCTTTAGTAATATTGCTTATTTAAAAATATTCTGAGCAAAATTTAAAAATAAATGAAGCAGAGTCTTATCATGCTAGTTGTTCTAAGCCACTGTCACAGATTTCAATGAAATGAGTATTTTTTTTAAACTTTAAATTGCACATGATACTATATTACAACTAGATTTGAATATAAAATAGTGGAATTTTGGTTGATTTTGGTAGTGTTATTTTCATATTTACAATTATCAATATTTTCAGATTTAAAATTTACTGAAAGCATGATCGCTGCCAACACTTCTTATTTATACATTTATGTTATGTCTACTTTTATGTTTTTTTTTTCTTTTATTACTCAAAAAATTTGAAAAAATACTGTTTTTTCGTAAAACTGTGGGTATTTACTAAAAGAATGATAAGTTATTCTTTTCCAAAAAAAAAGAGATAAACAATTTGTTCCTTATTGTCCAATAGAAATTTTTAAAATGACACTTTAAATTTTTAAACTTATATTTACAGTACTTTGATCTGCTGGTTAAAATAAAATACCGGTTATTACTCTTTTGAAAATGTTTTGAATCATTATGCTTTGAAAACTTTTTGCTGAAAATTTGTATAATCCACTATATTTATACCATAGCAATACCTTATATCTAAAAACTTCTTTAAATTAAATGAGATGTAGTTTTGTCATTTTATTCAGTTTTTAATGTTTTTTAGCTCACAGGCTATCATAGCCTGAGAGCTTATGTGCCCGCCCGTTCTGTATGTATGTTCGTACGTAACGCGATAACTCATGATAAAAATATCCGATCCACTTGAAATTTTGTACATAGGTATATCCTGATAAGGTGCTTCCCTGATTAAATTTTGGAGTTCATTCGATATGTATAAGAGGGGGAACGGGGGGCACATGCCCCTCCCCTTAATTGATATAAATGGGTTTTTCATGCAGAATTAAGTTTTCGTTCAAAATTTTGATAAAGGATCATTCTGATGGGGCGATTACGTGACTGTTATTAGGTGTTCTTTGAATAAATATAAACAGGGGGAACGGGGGTTCTAATGGCCCTCCCCTTAATTTATATAAATGGGTTTTTCAAGCAGAATTGTCAGATTTCGTTCAAATCTCTGAATAGTTTTGGAAGTTTAATGGTTAAGTATAAAAGAGGGGGATAATTCTTCTTATATTATATAAATGCTACATGGGTTTTTATTAAGAATTATCCGATTTGCTCTGAATTTTGGATATAGATTTTTTATACGATTTTATGCCTGTTCTTGATAGTTTAGGAGGTTCAATGATCAAGTATAAAAAAAGGGGGAGAGCTGTTTCCCCTTATTAATTTTTTTTCGAACGGAATTAACCCTTGAAATTATAAGGCTATAATGTACAATCAGTATGCGTAGCCTGTGAGCTCAATGCCATCAGTTTAACTGGGCAACATTCTTTTTATTAAGATGATTTATTGCATCATTATGTTGCTGGTATATGAATTTTTAATATGTATATTTATATGTGATACGATTTAAACAAATTAGTTAAAGGCAATTTTTTTATATTTCATAAAGCATATACATTGTTTATACAGAGAATGCATCAAAATTTTATAATGTTATGTCAACAAAATCTAAAAACTAAGAAACTTAACTAGTAGTGTGTTCAGAAATTTTCACATATGTTGTAATGGCAACAAATTACTATAAAAATTTTACTTTATTTGAAATGAATGAAAAAATTCACATGTTTATAGTTTAGTGGAGTACAGGTGAAACTTTCACAACATCTCATTAATTCAGACGGTTCTGAATTGTGAAATTGAACACCACAGCAATTTTTTATCTGTTCAGAAACATAAATGGAAAAATAAGCCTCCGATTCACAAAATGTAGTCAAACACATGATCTTTAGCATCATTATTAGTCGAAGTTTGCGTAAACATAGTCTACATGTTTCATCGACTTATATTACTGCAGCTCCAGTATTTTTCAGAGTTTTTTTTTTCTTTTTAGACCTATTTTGCGGCACCCTCATGGCCAAATCACAAATCAATAAAAAAAATGCATAAAATATAGGAAAGTTTATCTTCTTTAATTTATTTACTAATAAGGGAAAAACATTGTTTTGTGCGTGTTTTAATAATATTAAACTATTTCACATTTTATAAAATTGATATATATTGATGAGGTTTACTACAAGTTACAACAAGCAGATAGTACACTGGCTTCCAAAAACTAATGTAAACCGTTTTTTTAATTCTTCATTTTTTTAGTTTAATTTGCAAATGAACGGATATAGAAGCAACAAATTTGGAGGAAATGTGCGCTAAACTGTTACTTAATTAATGCGACATAGAAATTTTTTTAAGTTAAACGTACAAAATGAAATTACAACAGAAAAAGCACTCATGGGGGAAAATTCCATTCTTGGAGAAATCAGTACATCGCAATTTATGCAGCAAATTGTGACAAAAATATTGAAAACTGGTTCTAATACGGAAAATGTCCACCACAGATTTTAATGCTTTTGCGTCATCGACTTTCCATGCTCTCAATTAAATTATCAGACGCCGAAGTAGGTAGCTCTGACCAGACATGTTCCACTTCATTCAATGACCTTGAAGGAGGACTTAAAGCCGCAATCTGTCTATCAAGATAGTCTCAAATCTATAGGATTCAAGTCTGCAGATTGAGCTGGCCATTCCATTCTCTCCAAACTGTGATCCTCAAGATAATCGTCAGCAGTCACAGCTCGGTTTGGTCTCGCATTATCATCCATTAGAATGAAACCATTGCCAACGTCACAAGTCTCAATACTAGGTGGGAACAACAGCAAAAGGGGTTCTCATGTGAGTGCAAATACTTTCGTGCCCATACATGGATTTCAAGTAATAGATACGTTACTATTTGGAAAACATAACTTAAATTTATATTATTATTATAAAAAAGCGTAAAAATGTTCTAATTCAGAAAAAAAAATATTTTCATTTGTTGTTTGATTACTTATAGGGAATAAAAATACTATTAATGATAGTTTAAACATTTCCTTGCTAAAAATATTTTCACTTTGTCAGACTCAAAGTTTTATTTACGTACTGTTTATTAAATTTCATTTATGAATTTACATTAAAAAAACTTATAGCTAAAAAAGATTGAAAAGTGAAAAAAAATAATTTTTTATGCATAAAATTTGATAATATATATGGGGTCACAAAAAGCACAACTATTGACTAAATTTAGTTTTTTTTTTTCATTTTAACATTGAAAAACATTGAAAATCAAAAAATATATTTAATATTTTTTTTTATTATTAATGAACTTTGCTAATGGTATCTTAAAGCACTGTAAAATGATTTCCGTTTTCATTTTTGTACATTTCGTACATTTCGGCTGCAAGCCATTTTTACATAACACGTAGCTGACTAAAGAAGATTGCTAATTTGTTTAGTTCTCCTATCTCTTAGACATCATTCACAACAGTATTTCTTTTTAGGTAGATTTCGTACGAAATACTACCTATTGCAATCGCACCAGTTTATATATATATATATACATATATACCGGGTGTCCAGTAAATGACTGGCCTATTTTAAAATTAAATAACAAAAAAAACGGTTTGAGATAAAAATGCGCGGTTTGCGTTATTGTTATTAGAATATCAATAAATTTTGAATACGCACATCCTTCAAATAGTTCTAATTCGGCCAAAAGATGGCGCTGGCGGCATCAGACTACAGAAATACAGCCTGTTTTCTTGTTCTCTAGCTGATGATCTTTCCGGCTCATTTTCCCGAGTCGAATCTGAGTCGAAATGTTGAAACGACTCTCCACTCAACTGCAGAAATAGGGTTTGTTGATTGGAACGAGATTTAAAATAACATTTAAGATTGAACGGGGTCTATTGTAACAATCTATGTCTATTGTAGCCTCCTCAGACAAATATCACGGGGAACTACAAAAACTAGTTTAAAATTACTGTAAAACATCTCCAAAGATGTGTCAATCTATGAATAAATATTTATGACCAGCAAACGTTTGTTAAAGAATCCTAGAAATATTTGCAACAATTCTAGAAAAATTTCAATTAATTTAAAGGATGTTCTTTAGTGTTTCAAAATTCTCTTCGGAATATGTCATTTTAACCGCTTAACTGATACTCTTTATACGTATATATAGAAATATATTTATGTAAATATGATTTATCTTTTTTAAATTATGTATAAAAAAAACCAATGTTCAATTTATTTTTCAATATTAATATTTATAAAATTGAACTAAAATAAGTAGACATTCAGTTTTATCTAA